>JAMWYP010000024.1:2400000-3081448 GCA_025563575.1 Acacia pycnantha | reverse complement strand
TGTTGTTCACCATCTTCAACTTCTGATGCTTGGTAGAAAACAACATATCCCAGTTATGAATTGGCCTCCCCAAGATTATATTATATGGAGATGGAAAGTCGGCTACAATAAACCTTACTCATTCTGACTTGAATGCTTCCTTTGTTCCCAGCATTAACCTGAGATCAATGTACCCCCTAGGAGGAGTGTGTTCCCCGTTAACACCAATGAGGGTGGTCTTACACGGCTTCAAATCCTCTTGATCAAGGTTCATCCTTTTGAAAGCATCCCAGAGGATAATGTCTGCCGAGGTTCCAGCGTCTATGAAAATCTTCTTAACTCAGCAATTTACCATGGTTCTCGTAATCACCAAACCATCTTCATGTCTTGGGACTACATCTTTCGAGATCTTCTTTAGTGAAACAAAGTATAGGAGGTTCCGGTTTGCTAGTCTTGTTTAAACTTCGGGTGATCCCTTCTTGAAAGGACCTCCCTTAAGTATTTTCTCCTCTGACTTATCGTATCTCCCCCTCCTTGGAGAGCTCCATTAATAACGTTGCAATCAAACTCGACTTCTTGGAATTTATCATCATCATCAGGTTTTTTTTGCTTCTCATCTCTCCTTTTCTTTTTAGGAGCGGGTTCTTCGCACGACCTCCTTGTTTACGCTTATTATGCTTCCTTCCTTGGATTTTATCACATATTGTTGTAATTTACCCTCTTTACAAATTTTTCCATAGCATTGATCTAGCATTGATCGGTAGTATGCCCCGGCCCATTATGGAATGCACAGAACCCTGATTGATCTACACTGGCTTTATTGAAGAGTGGTCGAGGTCGTTTCGCTTTCTTTATCTCGGTCAATGCTACCTCCCTCCAAATTTGAGATCGTGGAACGTTTAAGGGAGTGTGTTTTTCATATTTTCCTTCATACTTGCCACCCCGAAATTTATTATTCGGGTTTCTTCCGCGGAGGTAGGCTCTTCCTCCTTTCCTTTCCCACAGTATTGTCTATCTCCATTTGCTCCAACTCCAGATATTTCTTTGATTGAATTCTAAATTCGACCAGGGTCTTGACGGGATCCTTGTAGATTGACTTTTCCAGCCAATATGAACCATCCAAGTCGGCCACGATTAAGTGTACATGCACATTTTCTTCCAACTTATGCACTTGCAAAACAACCTCTTTAAAGTGATCCAAGTACTTTTGGAGCGTTTCCCTTAACCTTAACCTTCGACGCGAACTCGAACTTTAGTTGTTTTCTGCTTGTCGCAAAATTCAGTTCAAACTTGTCTCCCAAATCTTCAAACGTCCGGATGGAATTTGCGGGTAGAGTGTGAAACCATGTTTGCGCAGCTCGTCAATGTTGCAGCAAATATCCGGGAAATGATGGGCTCATCAATTCCCCTCACGAACATGTCCATGTCGAAAGTATCAAGATGGGCTCGTGGATCTTGACTTACATTGTACTTTGGAAAAAGGCCGATCCAAATCTTCTAGGTAAGGAGAATTCACGATCTTGTCAGTGAAAGAACTGTTGTTATACTGCCCCTACAATACTTCCTCCTATATGTTCCGGGAACATTTTTCGTCCGAGGTATCGCATCCCGCTTGTCTTCGATGATCGCTCTGCAGCATGGAACTCCGAACCCGAAACTTCGTGAATCGAGCTGGACTTGATTAGCCGGGATGCCTTCAACATTATTAACTTGAGTAGGGGCTCCAACATTGATTCGAACATGGCCTCCAACATTTACTTGACCGAACTCGTATCGTTAACCTGGGTAGGGTTGTTAGCATTCTGAGCATTAGCTGGGTTTTCAATACGTTGAAGGCGTTCCTCCATCAATTGCATTCTTTGGATCTCTTCTCGCCACAAAGCTATATGGCGACGATCCATATCCTCCTGCATTTTGATGATATCCTCTTGCCTCTTACGGAATCTAACGCGGTTTGCATGAGACGAACGTCCGGATTCACAATTGGAACTTGTTGAGGAGGGACTTGTAGATGGGCTTGTTGGACAACCGCATTATGAGGAGTCGCCACAAATGCTGGGGAGGAAGCTGTATTTGATACATCTTTATTAACATGCGCCGCGTCATGATTTGGAACATCCTCAGGTTGCTGCTGACGTTGAGGCTGCTGTTCTTGATTTTGTTGCGGTGGATTTTCGTGCAACCGCCGTGTGGGCATCCGATCGTTGCTTTTGGTATTGACCATCTTTGGTCGCGAGAATCAAAATTTATTGACTCCCACGGTCGGCACCAATATTTTGTCGGGATCAACATATGTCTAGCCCGTCGGACTAGTATGTTGATATTGGATCCGTTAACTTTCTCCTAGGTATCTATGGAACAAATACTTATGAGTATAGTAGATTACTGTGCACGAATAGGCGTTAGCCAAAGGGGGTGGTGTGTGTGCACAGTGACGACATAATAGTAATTGAGAGAGAATGTACATACCTTTAGGGTTTACCTCCTATTTATAGAGTTTACCTGTAGGGTTTGAGATCACGGGCCTTTGTGCCTCCAAGCCCAAGTATTAAGACGCCATATCTAGGTTATAATCTTTGATTAGGATCCTCCTTGATTATAGGTGGATTTTGATATAAATTATCCCTTATTGGACCATACATTAAATGGGCCTCAAACGAGTCCGTAACAAATGTGCATTTACTTATATTGATTATAGCTAATTCTCGAATCAAATCTTGTCATATATGATTTTTATTGTTAATAATATTTCAATAGAATTTTGAAAACTTTTCAATGTAAATTTTTATTATTAAGAAACATCCATATGGAAAAATTTGATTAAATAACTAAATCCAATAGGTATAAGTGGATAGGTCTAGCTTTTGTCTAGTTTGTTAATACAATCTAAAACTTTCAAATATTATGTTTGGTCCTTAATATAAGATCCAGTTGACTAACTTACGAAGATTAAGAAAACTAAATAAATTACTTTAAAGTATTTATACTTATAATTTTTTCTAAATTAATTTATCTGACATATAAACACATATATAATCTAATGATACACACAAATATTTCAAAGATATCATGTGATATAATTAAATGATTTATTTAGTTTCCTTAAACTCTCCAAATTTAGCTCTGGACGTGTTATATTAATGACATGGGTAGTAATATTTATATAATTATTGGAGAATATTCTGAAATACATATACATAAATACATGAGGACATCACTTATTCAGCAAATGTGAAGTGATCCATTTCCCCTCCAACGTCTTCCGGCGGGATAGTGATAACTGAAACAACCACCCAAGAATAAAAACATTGATATACAAAAATAATATAGGGAAAATAACAGAAAAAGTACTTTAAAAATACAAAAGGACATAATGGTGTTATGAAATTACATAATTTATTTGAGATGTGATATCCTAAAATAAGATTTTGAAATTTAAAGAAAAAGGCACAAATGCCCCATTAAAGATAGAAGCTCCTTCTTTCTCTCCTCTGCACTACAGTTGTCTCCGTCAAGAGCTGCTATCTTCAATATGGGTATTTGTGTCGTTTTCTTTAAATTTGAAAATCTCATTTTGGGATATCACATCTCAGTGGAATTATATAATTTCAGAACACCATTATGTACTTTTTGTATTTTTAAAGTACCTTTTCACTTTTTCCCCAATAATCTAAACTTTACTTTTAGCGCTTTTATCATTTGTTTTGTTATACAAAAAATTGAAATTAAAAACTGCCTAGTGATACTTATCCTGATTTCATATCTCACTTTTATCATAGTTGGGACTTGGGGGGACATAGGCCTAGCTCGTTTAAGTCGTCCAAACTCGTTTAAGTCAAAGGCAGAGCTTGAGATTGATACAATTTTTCGATCATTAGGATTTAAATTAGCTCAAAAATAAAAGGGCTTCCTAGTTGAATTCATTTAATGATTTTTTATTTAATTTGTTATTGAAATTGAATAAGATAGGAAAGAAGAAAATGTGGAAAAATTTAAAAACAAATGATGAGGGAAGAAAAAAAACTTTAAAAATATATATAATCACTTATATCTTTGTTTGATTCTCCTCCTCTTACTCTTAGATCCCAGTCACAAGTTACAAGTCAGTAATTTTGGTTAATTATTTATGATAAATATTTCAAATAAATAACATTTGAATTTTTTGAAACCCCTGAGAAGTCTTTTGAATTTATAAAAACTCCTAAAATAATATTATTAGCATTTATATATATATATATATATATTGTGTATATGTGTGTGTATATATGTATGTATGTATATATGTGTGTATATATATATGTATATCTGTGTTTGTGTGTGTATATATATATATGTGTGTGTGAAGATATATGTATGGCCATGGCATATACCGACGATGATGATAATTGCTTTAATATTTTAGCCAGCCGGGTGGCGGTTGGCTGAAATTTATGGCGGGGTGGGGGTTGGAGGGTTTTATTTTTATTTATTTATTTATTTAAAACTAAGGGTAAAGGGTAATTTCACTCTCTAATTTCTATATCCCTCAATAGTTCCTTTAACCTCTCAGTATTTTTACAAATTCGGAAGACTCGGGGTTTTACAATTTCAAGCGGTATTATATATATAATTTTCCCATATATTTATTGGAGTTAATGGAGGTGCTGTTGATATTTTTTCCCACTAAAGAGCCTACTTTATATGGTAAGGACAATCAAATTATTATTATTTGAATTTTTGGTTAATTATTTATTGGAGTTAATGGAGGTGCTGTTGATATTTTTCCCCCACTAAAGAGCCTACTTTAAATGAAGGACAATCAAATATTATTATTGATGATGACGATAGTGATGAAGATGATAATGATAACCATGGCGTTAATGTTATTGATGCCGCTCCTAACATTTAGTTGTTATTGCCTTATTGATATTTAAAGCATAATTGTTTGGTTATTTTAACTTTAGAGAATTGTTTATAACAACGATTTGGTTTGGTTTTGAAATTTTGGTTTGTTTATAAAATTTTTGAGATATACTACCTCCCTTCCTAAATACAAAACATAATTGACTTTTTTGAAAAGATTAAAAAAGCTAAATAAGTTACTTAATCATATCATATATATGTTGTTTATATATCATTATATTATATATCAATTTATAAGTTAAGCATATTAGTTCGCAAACAAATGATGAGTATAAATGCTTTACGGTAATCTATTTAGCTTCCTTAATCTCTCCAAAAAAAGTCAACCAGTTTTTATATTAAGTAGAGGGAGTATTATTTTGTTTTATTTTTGGTGTATCTACTCCTCGGTGCTTATTATAAGACACATTTTAATTTGGGAGTTAATCTTAGTCATAAATATAAGATATAGTTTTTATATTTGTCAATATTTTCTTAATTTACGCCTATTGATACTCCCTCAACAATGATCAAAGATGACTAGGATAGGGGGAAGGAGGGAAATGAGAAATATGACTAGGACATTTTATAAAATATATGTCATAATTAACTAATTCAATTAATTCTCCTAATTTAATTGAAAATATGTAAAAGGGCTTAAGGCCTGTAGAGCCATCCTCGCCTCCTCAAGCTCATAACGTAGGGGTTTTGGCCTTGCCAATAGGGCATATTAAACAGGATTTTCAGGCTGAATCTTTTCAGACTTGAACTCGTAAAAAAAAATCATATCTAACCCTATGACAAAGTCATATGACCTTAATAGTTTCTTTTGGCCCTTTACCTCCCTTTTTTTTTTTTTTTTTTTTTTTTTGTTTTTGTTTTTAAAAATTCCCCCTTCCTCCTTGATTAATAGATACCAAATTAAAAAATCTCAATAAATTAATCATAGGAGTCACTTCGCCAAGTTTAAAAACAAGATGGCCGGCCATTGACTTTTATTAAATATTAGAATGGCGTTACATTTATAATTAATTTATTGAGTTTTTGGCTATTTGCTTCTTTTGGTTTTTAATATAAGATATATTTAGAGAGATAATCTTGGTCCTTAATATAAGATATAATTTACATATTTTTAATCTTTTAATAATTTACCCTTATTGATTATGCATATCATATTAACGAACTCAATTAATCTATTTAATTTGATCAAATTAGATAGATATATCTTATTTTAAACATGAGAGGAGTATTAATTGGGGGCGGGGGATTTTTTTTTTTTTAAGGGGAAAAGGGCCTAAGGAAAAAATTGTTTAGGTCGGATGACTTTGTCGGGGGATAAGACGAAGTCAGAATGTTTTTGAAGTTTCTCAACATTATATAAATAAAATAAAAACATAAAACAAGCCAATAAACAAACTAAAAATGAAAAAAAAAATCTTAATTAAATATAACTGAAATAAATGAAACCGAAATCTAACCTACAGTATCTTCACTTTTACTTTTTAACTACATAGGTATTCTTGTCATAGGGTATTCTAGTCTTTCAGGGGTTGTTTGGTATGAGGGATTTGGAAGGGAAGGGATGAGAGGGATGGAAATTTTTGGAATTTTTTAAATAAATACTATTTGAACTTGGAATATCTCAAAGAGACTGTTAACATCTGGAACTAACAAATAGGTCTTAAAGGACTAATATGAGATTTTGAAATATTGTGCTTTTATTAAAATGTCTCTCAAGTTTTGTTTTTGTTTTTTCTTAAAAAGAAAACCCTCACCAACGCCGGAGCTCGCGCGCGGTGAGGGTTCTTTCGTCTTTTTTTTTTTTTAAAAAAATTGAGAAGCATTTTAGTAAAAACACAAAATTTCATAATAGTCCCTTAAGATCTATTTACATTTCACAAAATATTTATGACGTGAATTTAAAAAAATTGAAGAAGTTAGCTTATAAAATTCTGAAAAAGATAACATGAAAGATAAAAGAGTTAAAAAAAAAGAATTAAAAATTTCTAATCTCACTTTACAAGTTATTCACACACACACACACTCTCTCTAATTAGGAATTTTGATATAGGCTTAAATTTGTTAAAAAGTATTAGGCTTAAATTCAGATTTCAATATATATTTTAGCTAAATTTATTGAGATTTATCCTAAAAAGTTTTATGCATGATTATTGTAGCAATATTATTTACCTCCACATTTAGTTCCGGCGGGGAGGTTCAGGCCACAATAGCGAGCAACATAGATGGCCTTAGGGACGTTTACGAGGTGAGCCACTGCTTTAGTGATGAGATGGCACCCACACTTCAGATCAAACCTCTTCACCACCGAACAGCACGCCGCATCTGGCGGCATAAGCTGCCCCGACCCCCGCACAAACCGAGAGCACCTCGCAATCAGGTTAGGCACGCTGCCTCCGCACTGAGCCGACACGACATCGCCCCCACAAATTAGGGTTCCGACAATTGCCACCAGAATCGGCAAGGTTCTCAACAAAGAAACCGCCATGATCTTGCCTACTTAATGTGAAGAAAAAAGTTAGTGGTGTAAGGTGTTTTTGTCTATGTGAGGGTTTATATGAGATGGTAGAGGAGGAAGAAGAAGGTGGTATGATATAATATTACGTGAATAATATATATACATATATTTTTTGGTTGGTCAAACGTTGATAATTATCAGAATCAATAAAACATGAAGTGTAGTAATTATGACAAGCATGCTTGGCTGTGAATGATACAATGTGATGTAAGTAGATTTTTTTTTGGTGTGCCAGAGTGATGTAAGTAGATTCATATCGATATTATTGATTATATTAATTTAGTTTTGTCCTAATATCATACTCATGGTGGGCTCTTTTGTTTTGTAAAATCAATACAAAACCCTATTTATTCAATATCAATTAAAGCCCCCTGGCCCAAAAATAAAAAAAAATTGTCAATGCTTGCTGGCCCCAAGAAAACAATTATCAGTTAAAGCTAGCCAGAAATGTTTTTATCCAAGGAGAAGACCTAACATATGTTTAATCTTTGTTGGCAAAAAAAAAAAAAGGTTATTCTTACATACTTAATATACTTTCAAGTTTTACCCAATCAAATTGGAACACATGGATTTTTAATTATTAATGATATTCATAACAATAATTAGTTATAAAATAAAATTTTATAAAAAATCTACATGTTTTGATTTGATTAGAAACAAATATATTGAGTGTGCGTATAGAACTCTTTTCCTTTCATTAAAAAACTTTTTTCCTATCTTTAAACCAATGCAAGGAACTCGTGCAGTCCTCGGTCAAACCCCTAATTTCTTAAACGCAAATAGAGAATGATGATGCATGCAGACAATGAAGGATACTAAGGAGTTTGTATTTGGGCACTTTTCTAAAAGGGGAAATTAATTGTTTCATCCTTACACCTTTAACTTATTTATAACTCAGCCATTCGATCGGTAAGACTCGGTTCATGAATTTTTGACTCGTTTAAGCTCGGATTTCCTCTCCGCCGAGGAAGACTTGTGTCTTCTTGCTCGCCAATGGGTCATTCTCTACCAACGCGGTCTCTCTTCCATCAATCATTGTCTTCTAATTCTTCAATGATTTTATGTTTAACACTTGTTTCACTACTACACATTTGCACATGGTTGACGTTCCATACTTGACGGTTTTCATGAAACTGTGATATATACCGAGGCAGAATTAAGGGAATAAAATAGAAAATGGTTATTTAAAACAACCGTTAAGTAAGTATGAAACAATATTTGACGATTTTATATGACCACCATGATATATAAGTTTGGTTTTCTTGGGAAAAACCATCATTTACTTGATAGTTGTATCTAAACAACCGTTATATATATGCTATCAATATATAAAATTTGTTTATCAAAACATCGTGAAACTTATATATTCGACAGTTTTCAAAATAAACCGTCAAGTATATGGCTTTAAAATCCCATTTTGAACCCTATTCTCACGATTTCAAAATTCCCACCATTTCTCCGCGTGCTCATCTAACAGCTCCAACCACTCTTTTTCGGCATCTCCATTGTTATTTCCCTCTCTATTGTTGCCGAAATTGTGATTCTCCTCGTTCTTGCATCCGTGGCTATTTGTGAAGTTGTTCGTGGCTTGTTCTAGGTTCTTGGAAGCATTGAACCTAATTCTAATGATTCAAACTTGAACAAGAAGCTTTGAAAATGATTTGAACGGGAAGCTCTAATTTCTTCAAAGTTTTGAAACTGATTCGAGCTTGTTCTGGGTTCTTCGTGGCTATCTGTGTGCATTCGTCTTGGACCGGTAGACACTTATAGCTACTTATACTCAAGATTGAAAAAAATTAATATTTAGACTAACTAATTAAGTGAAAGTAAGATTTGGGAAGCTCGAGGATTAATGACTCTATGTTGCATTTGACATTAGTAGTATTCGTTATTTTATTTTCTTTGAATTTAATTATAAACTAGATTCATTTAATTTAAAAGAACTTGAGATTTTAATGCCTAAAAATTAATTGCTTGATTCCTCATAGGACGATACTTTATTTATCACATTATTACTTGATATGACCCGTACACTTGTGGAGCATAAAAAACTTGATGCACTATGCAAGTATACGGGTCATGCCAAGTAATAAAGTCATAAATAAGATATCGTTCCCACGAGGAATCAAACCATTAATTTTTAGGCATTAAAATCTCAAGTTCTTTTAAGTTAAACAAATCTAATTATAATTAAATTCAAAGAAAATAAATAACGAATACTACTAATGTCAAATGCAACTTAAAATCATTAATCCCTTACTAGCTCTCCAAATCTTATTTCCTCTTAATTAGTTAGTCTAAATGTTACTTTTGTCAATCTGAGTAATAATAGCTATAAGTGCCTATCGGTCTAGTCACAACCTTCTCTTAAGTACAGATTGTTACATCTAACATAATTACTTAAGAGGCAAGATAACTCAAACATACTCTTCAACAATCATATAGGGTTGTTAGGTATATGTTTATCCTAATCGCAAATTAAATCGTTATCTTATCCCATATTATTTAATCTCGAACCTAATATGACATCATGGAAAGGGAAAATCTTAATATGGCATCATACTTATAAAATCAATGATTTCAGCTCTACCAACTTACCTAGTGCAAAATATGTTACTACCAATTGGGGTACGGTGCTGAAAGAACTTAAACGGTATAGTCAACAATTTCCATGGAAGCTGTCACAAATAGGACACACAATGCATCTCATCAGCTGGGAACAAGTAAAGCAAGACAAATAAATTGGCAGCCTAGGTATTAAAGATCTAAGGTCCCAAAATGTAGCTTTTATCATGAAACTTAGCTGGGGTTTGCTAACCAAACCATATGCATTATGGCTAAAATGTCTCTAAAATAAGTATAAATGTGGGGTTGATCTTTATATATGGTGTGCAATAAAAGGAACTCATTGGCAAGCCAAACGGAATTTGGGATATCCATGACTGGGGAAACTTTCTCCCACAATGGCTTATTCATATTGTGACCTCCATGAAACCTTAATTTGGAAGAATCCTTTGGATGGAAATTTTAATGTCAAGGCTGCCTATAACAAAAATTTTAGAAACCAGGAGGATACCATCAACGACAAATGGAAGAAAATGTTGAAGCTGCCTATTCCGGAGAAGAACAAAGTCTTCCCATGGCAAGTTTTCTGTGGGAGATTTCCCTTTAACTCACTTAAAGCTAAGAGAGCAGTGAATATATTTGTGAGGAGTGTCCTTTTGAGTGTCAACAGATAGGAAACTATTGAAGATGAAATATCACCTAGAGGGGGGGGTGGTGAATTAGTGATCTCAAAAATCTTTTTCACAAGACAAGTAAACGAAGATAAATAGTAAAAAGGCACGAGACAATTTATACTGGTTCGGTCTAATACTTTGACCTACGTCCAGTCTCCAAGCACACCTTGAGATTTCCACTAACTTTTCAAATGAATACAATTACGATGACTTCCCATTTTTCGTAGATTTGAGACATATTTTGATATATTTGGAAAGTCATAAATATTAAATTAAGAGAGATTTTTTCAAGATTATTAGAGATATCAGTTTGGGTGCATTATTTGGAGGATTTCAACTTAGAAAATAAGTTTTTAAGTTTATTTAAATAATAGTAATAATTAGAATCAGTTTATTATTTTAATTAATGTATTATTTTCTTTTAAAAGGAGCAGAGGAGCCCAGATTTGTTTGACGCAATTGAAGAATTGAATAGACAAATGGGCCCACAAATTGAATAGAATGCAAGACCTAAAAGCTAAAAGAGAGGAAGACGCAACGGTGTCCGCGCGTTTGGGGGCCCACGGATTGAAGAAAAAGAAGACCTAATCGAATCCAAAAAGCTACGGGAGGCGGATATTAAAAAAGAAAGGCTGGACAAAAGAAAGGGAAGAGAGAGCGAAGAAGGACGAGATGACAAAGCACGATTTTGAAGAGAGAAAACAAAGTGTGAGCGCGCAAAACCTTGAACGTCCAGTTCACATATCCACCATTGCATCTTCTTCCTCGCGGTGACACCTTCACCTTCATCGTCGCCGGCGAGATTCTCCCATCGAAGGAGAGACGGGATTCACCGTGGTGGAGCTTCAGCTTCGCCGTCGACCAAACCATAAGGGCCTTCCATCCTTCACTGTTTCAATTTATTTGGCTTCCATTTGATTTTCCTGTGATTTTCCTCATGTCTCTGGACCTTCAATTTATTTGTGCTATAATGTCGATTAGAGCCATGTGTGGCTAGTTGGTTTTGCAACCTAGAGTAACTATGAACTTATGAGTATAGATTATACTTTGTTTTCATTATTTAGTTATAATTAATATTAATTTTGGTTATTTAATCTTGTTTAGCTTTATCTATTTAGTGATTGACCATCATTGAATATAATTTTGAGAATTAGGATTTACCTTGGCGAGGGAATTCTAATTAAGCTCGAGATTAAGTAATATGAGATTACATCACAATTTAATTTGCGATTAGGATAGACATATACCTAATGGCCCCATATAATTGTTGAAGAGTGTGTTCGATTTTTATTGCCTCTTGAGTAACTATGTTAGACATAACAAGTTATACTCAAGAGAGGGTTGTAAGTGGACCGACAGGCACTTATGGCTAATTATACTTGAGATTAACAAAGCGATATTAAAGTTAATTAAATTAGTGAAATCAAGATTTATGAAGCTAATAAGAGATTAATGACTCTGGGTTGCTCATTTGAGTATTGTCGTAATTATTTTAATTTTAGTTTTAATTCCTTTTATCTTAATTAAACTCAATTTGTTTTGCTCAAATTAAATGATGTGTAAAATTAATGCCTAATCGAAGTTTGTGATACTAAAGTCCTCGTGGGAACGATACTTTTCTTATCACTTTATTACTTGATATGGCCCGTATACTTGCGGAGTTATAAGCTTTAAAGTTTTGCCCTATCACGTTTTTGGTACACACATTGTATAGAGCGGACTCGCTCCCCCTTACAAGTTGTAATTGTACACCCACACTTAAGGTTCCTCAACCTTAAGATTTCAACTAAGATAATGAAATAGTGTTTAGCTCCTCACTGAGTAAATGTATGATAAACACTGAAGTACAGAAATATCCGAAGATATTAAGAAGGTTTAATGAAACAGTAGATAGTAGTTGAGACTAATTGAATGCACAGAGTTTCGATAGTTTGAACATTCAGTGCTTCTAGTATTTATAGATGTTAGCATTTATGACTGTTGAGAAGCTTGAACAAATATCCGTTGTGATTCTCGAATATAGCCGTTAGAGAGTAGAGAAGCAGAATCATCAATGTCTTCCAGTATTCTGTCATTCTTTTATTCTTTCGATTTTGATTTGGAAGCACAAAGAAAGAGAATGAAGCCTTTCGTATGTTCGTTGGTTGAGTGTCTCGAATGGGTAAGCGCATTAAATGCACTCGATATGTTGGTTGCTTTATGCGGATTAGAGTTAATCTTCTTTCAAAATTATCTGAAACTCACTAATCAAACCTGATTAAATGATGTTAGACACAGTAGTAATTAATGATATAAATAATCCATAAGCATACTCAAAAGATTTTAAAGGTTTGAAAATTGATTTGAAGAAACGAGCACAATTGACTCGAGTCAAGTTTATTGCGGCTCGAGTCGATTACCATCGATTAACGCACAAAGCATATTTGAATTTCCTTCGACTCGAGTCAAACCATATCTTGGCTCGAGTCAAGGCTCGTTTCGAGTTAGCCAAAAGTGTGGCTCGAGTCAAGTCAATGATTCACGCTCAAGGAATACCTGAAATTCCATTCTGACTCGAGGCAGACCAGAGCTTGACTCGAGTCAAGGCTTAGGCTCGAGTCAGACAAAAATGTGGCTCGAGTCAAGGCATTGAATAAATCAATTAATTGACACCATTTAACTCGAGACAAACTTTATCTTGGCTCAAGTCGCCTCTAAACTCGAGGTAGCCAAATAGGCTCGAGTCAACAACGAAGAACATAACGTTTGGAATTTCGAAAACAAGATCTTGGCTCGAGTCACTAAGTGTTGGCTCAAGTCAAATGCCATTTTCAAAAGTAAGCAGTCAGTATTCTTGGCTCGAGTTAATTTACACGCTCGAGTCAATTGAAGAGATCAAACGACATTTCAAAATTTTTACGAGCTGGCTCGAGTTAGAGAATAAGTTGGATCGAGTCAAGGCCTAGACTCGAGGCAGCCTTTTGCTTGGCTCGAGTCAAAATGGCATTTTTGCAATAAACGACAGTGTATTGACTCGAGTCACAGAGATTGGCTCGAGCCAATCTGACAGCAAGCAATTTAACTGATATGCTTCACATATTCGACTGAATTGAGCTATTAGGATTTGTCCTATGTATCAACAGTTTTTCTAAAGTTAATTATCATCAAAACACATATTGAGAACTAACAACTATCATACACATCCTTTGTTATTATGGGATTGCACAAATGTGTGGATAAAATTTGTTAATCTACTTGACCATCATTTTTCTTGTTTAGATCTAATTTGTAGGTTTGGCTAAAGGAGAATATGACATGGAGACCAGAAAAGACTCATGTAAGCATATAGCCTTGGCCTAAAGTGTTCAGTTTTGTATGCTAGAACTTATGGAAGAAGACAGTGGCGGAGCCATGTTGGTGCCTGTGTCTGCAAGTGCTGACATAAATATTGGTTACATTGCAACTTTTTTCACAGAAAAGTCAATAGCTCAGTGGATGAGGCGTGTTATATCAAAGTCGCATATTGCCAGTTCAAATCCTACAGGCGCGTTTCTTTCAATTTTTTTAAAAAATAAATGAACTCACTTCCTGTCACTCCAATGGTTGCTTCAAGCCGACCGATTTGAAAGCTGCACCTACAACATTTGTAGGAAGATCGGGAGTAGTTGCAAATCCGCATGATTCTAATGCTTCTAAGTTTTTGGGCAAAAAAAAAAAATGCTTCGAGTTATGAATATCAAAATTTTGAGTCTCGAGTCTCCACTTCCATTTTTGTTAAGGCACATTTATTCATTAACAAGCACACTTGCTGCCTCTTTTACTGGTTATATTCTTTTATTTTTTCATACATTTAAAAATTTCTTTAAAAAAAAAAAATCGAATGCCCCGAACCCCCAAATCCCCTACTAATTGCGCAGACATAAACTACAACTCACGGCTCTGCTACTATATATATATATATATATATATATATATATATATATATTAAAAATAAAGTTGGGCTCTTTGTGGTAGTTTTGTCCATTTGTCAAAAAAGTATATAGTATTCGGAAGAAGAGAGAGAAAAAAAGGGAAAATTCTAAATAAATACCATTTGAATTTGTAAAACCCCCAGAAGTCTGTCGAATTTGTAAAAAGACTGAGAGGTACCAAGGACCTATGAGGGATATGCAAATTCGCGTGAAATTACCCTTTTGCCCTTAGTTTTAAAAAAATAAAAATAAAAACCCTCGCCGGCCGTGGAGGCTATAAGTGCGGCGGCCACCGGTGGGGTTTTTTTGGGGGGTGGGGGTTTAAACAAAATTAATTTTGAAAGTGAGGAGGTGGGTTGAACCCCACCTCTCGCATAAGGGCAAGTGGCCCAACTACTTATCCTTTGATATATATATGTATATAATAATAATAAATATATATATTCTTCTTAACATTTTCAATGGTAATTACAAGTAGACCATTGTCATTTACCACATAGACCATCGTCATTTACCACAAATGTTTTGGGGTTTTCATTGTTGCCCATGAAATAAACACATAAACTTGATGCATTATTATAACTAGACCATCGTCATTTTACCACTAGACCATCGCCATTTACCACTAGACCATGTCATTTACCATAAATGTTTTGGGGTTTTCATTGTTGCCCGTGAAATAAACACATAAACTTGATGCATTATTACAACTAGACCATCAACATTTACTACTAGACCATCGTCATTTACCACTAGACCATCATCATTTACCACAAATGTTTTGGGGTTTTCATAGTTGCCCATGAAATAAACACATAAACTTGATGCATTATTACAACTAGACCATCGACATTTCATGGGCAACAATGAAAAACCCCAAAACATTTGTGGTAAATGGCAATAGTCTTGTGGTAAATAACGATGGTCTAGTTGCTAATAATGCATCAAGTTTATGTGTTTAATTTCATGGGCAATTAATGAAAAACCCAAAATATTGTGGTAATGAATGATGATCATTAAGTAAAGCGATGATGGTCTAATGTAAACGTGATGGTCTAATTGTAATGCATCAAGTTTATGTGTTATTTCATGGGCAACAATGAAAACCCCAAAACATTTGTTGTAAATGGCGATGATCTAGTGGTAAATGACAATGGTCTAGTTGTAATAATGCATCAAGTTTATGTGTTTATTTCATGGGCAACAATGAAAAACCCCAAAACATTTGTGGTAAATGGCGATGGTCTAGTGGTAAATGATGATGGTCTAGTTGTAATTACCATTGAAAAAATGTTAAGAAGAATATATATATTTATTATTGTATATATATCGCCCAAGTAGCCATTTGGTTGGGCCACTTGGCCCTATGTGAGGTGGGGGGGTTCGAACCCCACCTCCTCACTTTCAAATTAATTTTGTTTAATTTAGTTCATATGCTTGTTCTAGACTGTAAGGTGTTTTCTAAACCTTATTTTCATATGTACTCTTGACATGTGCTTTATGAGTGAATCTTGTTATTGAGATTGTTATTGTGGTGATTGTTATGACAATTGTTGTGGTTGAAGTATATGGAATAATATATTGTACGATGTTTTTGAAAGTTATAGTGACATATTGTTTATCATTATGGAATATGTTGGGTTGTGTGGAAAAGATTTAGGTGAAATTGTGCCCATCGACTCTCTCATTCTGTGTGTCCGAATTGAGCTCAGTGTTTTGGGCGGATACCTCACTGTTACGGTATATTAGTGGTAGCATGGGAGGGGACAATATTCTTAAGTGACTAGCTAACCTTGGCCGGTGTACTAGCAGCGATAGACTTTACCACGTTCAAAAGATATAAGGAGGATCGGGATGGTTGAGTGGGGAATGGTTATAATTATTGTTAATTATTAAGTATTTATGAATTATTAATTGTTGATTTTATCATCATGTTAGCAACCACGCTTCCCACTGGCTTACAATCCTTTCTTGCATATTTGATAAATTAATTTTAGTTCTTTGGGACTTTATGTCTCACCTCGTCATTATCAATATTTTTCAAGCGAGACCTCTAATTTCACTAGTAGCAACAGGGAAGCAACCGAGCGTAATAGTTGTGAACTTTGTAAGCCTCTTTTGGTATTGGTGTTGTAATGATTTCTATATTGCCATTCTAGGGCCCACATGTTTTGAGAACACTATTTTTACTGTTTTGGGATGATTTGTTTATTTATTGTTGATCCAAAGGTTTTATTTTATACGCCATAATATTTTAGTGGATCCACAATCAAAACTTGTGTGGAAATGTTTTGGGTGTAGACCCTTTGTTGTGGATTTGGTATTATAAAACTCGTGGGGTTATATTCTTCTACTCGATAATTGTGCCTAGAGTCTTGGATTTTGTTGTGGTGAGTTTGTGGGCGGGGTTTGTGCTTTCGGACTCCGATGTGCTTATTTTTTGAAAAGAAAAGAGATTTTCTTAATTACTTGTTAATCCGATCTAATGAAAGCATTATGATTAATTATTGTTTAGTGAGGAAAGGTCTTTTCACAATTAGGAATATGATATATTAAGATTAGGATGTGGAAATCAAATATGCCACATACTATTTTACAATGTCTAGACTATTTAGCTAAGGTAGCGCAATACAATTGTAAAGACACGGTATTATTACCTGAACATCATTCAAGATGCCTGGCCCAAAACTTGAGCAAGACCAAGGAAGTGAAATGCTCTCTTTCAATGTTTGTTATCAAACTAGCTAGCGTGAGTTAGGCCTAAAAGAAAGACTAGTCATTTACAACATGCTGAATCATTCGAATCTCTGCTGGAAGAGTTGACCACTTTTAGTGCCCCATAGTACTTCAAATATAATTGTCTTAAATATGAGGATACCTATGCCTAGAAAAATGATTGTTATCAAGCTATAAGCTCGCGCCACTTATTAAAACTTAGTTCCGTATGGATTCTTAATAATAAGAACACAATTTATTTTTACTGAGTGAACTTATTTCACGAAAAAAACAATTTCTGAACAACAAGCGTTTTTTTAAATAAATTTAATTTATAGAATTTTAATATATGATGCGTCTCATTAATTTAGAAATGATACTTTAGCATCTACATTCCCCAAACTTTCATAATTTTTTTTTTTGTTTGGGTTACATCAAACTTTAATTACTAATTGTAGCACTTTATTTATGTTTGACTAAGGAATAGCACCAAATTTTTTAAACATATACATTCGCCGTTCCACGTGGTGAATTGTAATTACAAAATCTTAAGTCTGATTTATCTAATATTTAGAAATTTGCAAAATATTTGAAGTATAATTATTGAAAGAACTAGTCATTATTTAAAATACTACCTCCTCCTTAATATAAGAGCTTGTGAGCTCTTATATTAAATATCAGAGTAGTATCATCCTAAAAAATGATAAATGTCGGTTAGCCATCTATGTGAGCCTTATGAATAATATGTGTTGGATTGGGCGTAGGCCAATCTTGATGGGTCATTGAAGGAACCAAACCCATAAACCCACCATTTTTATTTTTGGGTATACACTATTTGATATTTTTGTTAAATATTTGATTTGAATTAATGTGATGAGTATAAGTCCAAAGGAGAATACACATCCCCAAAAACTAACTTATAAGGAGGGAGAACCCGATGGATTTGTAAACCATATTCCACGCAGCGGCTCCCCGATGTGAGAGTCATAACATAGTCACCCCTTAAAAGCTGAAATCCGACGACTCACACCACAACACTTCCTGGGCCTTGCTAGGTAGAACCCTCCACACACACACTTCACTTGCCAGCCTTGCCGTGCCGAACCCTCCGCACACGAGTACCTAACTTAGCATTGGCGATCGAAACCTCCATGGATTGTGGGTAGCCCCTTTTCCAAAATAGTAGCTCTCAATGAAAGAACTAATATAGCAGTATAAGTCCAAAGGGAGAGTTCAATCCCCAAAAGTTAGCTTATGAGGAGGGATAACCGGATGAACTTATAAACCACACTCCACGAGCGCGGCTTGTGTGACTCATAACAATTTTTTTTTTTTTGATAGAAAAATTTTAGGAAAGGGGTTGAGCTCACCCACAATCCAAGGGCGGGCGCTTGGAGCCGTCCTGAGGGTATCTTTGGAGCAGAGTACACACATGCCTCCCTCCTCCCTAAGGCGTTTCATCGCTTCGGAGCCCACTGGGATGCTCTCGGCGCCGCTTGACCAACGCAGATCGAACCCCTCCCTTGAGGTGAGGAAGTCCGCCCCTGCCACTGGGTTGAACCAAGGACGAGGGTGACTCATAACAATTAATTAAACAAACCATATTAATTTAAATTTATGGGCCACATGCTACATGTGTGTTTGGAGGAAGTAATGGGCCACTTGAATGGCAAAAAGAGGCCCACTTGATGCATGGATGTAGGCCCATCAAGTTATTCTGTTTCCTAATCCATGAAAGTGTTTGATATTTTTATTTTTTGTTTGGTATAAGAAAGTGTTTGATATTGTGTTCCATGATTTGGATCTCTAGACACACAAATGAAGTTGGTATTTAATCCGACAGATTTGGTACTGATTTTGATTGGATTTTTTTTTCTATATCTGATTAAATAAAAATAAAAATGAAAAGACCATGTTCACACCATAATTATAGTTTATTTGAGGTTAGTTCAACGTATTGCGACCCTGAAATAATAGTTAATGGTAATCCAGATCTTGTTATCATAAAAGTGTTCATTACAGTGATAGATGAAATTTAAACCATCCAAAATTAAATATGAACTATTGATATTTAAAATTTTAATTTACTATTTTTAATAATTTTTTTGTTTTGTTTGAGAAGTGTTAGTTTATTAGATCATCCTTATTTTAAATTTTGTATTTCTTAAAATGATTTTTTTGAAAACATAAAAGAATTTAAATTGAAGGTAATGAATAATAGAGGATGATAATGATGCACGTGGAGGCTCTATATAAAGAGTCCTATTGTTTGTGTCTAATGTTTTGTCTTTCTTTTACTTCTTCAGTACGTCTAATCTCTTGCTGTATGTAATATATAAAATATTCATTATTTAATATTATAGGGTTAAGGTGTAAATTTGCCCTAAAATTTTTTGAGAAGCAATGTTACGTTGTCTTGGAAGTTTTTTTAGGTTCAGTGTCACTCGGAGGTTTCAAATGTTGCCTCATGCAATTAAAAACTAACAACGACCGTTAAAAATGACATTGACTATTAACTTTTTAACGGAAAATGGAAACATTGTTTCATTTTAAGACTTTCGGAGTAACATTGAATTTTAAAAATTTCCGGGTAACATTATTCCTAAGTGAAAACTTCATAGACAAATTTGCTTATTAACCCAATATTATCTCGTTTTAAGAAAACAGAGGAATGTTTTGGCTACCGGTAAAGTGTCTGTTGTCATTTGTTGATTAATGACGTATCTTTGTTCTTCTTGCTCAACTATCTGGTGTAAATATTCAAATTCTAATCATGTGAATAAAAAATATATATATTAGGATATAAAATTCCAATATATATCTACTCTGTAATAAACCAGAAATCGCAATTATACATACAGATACATCTGAAATACATGCATAGGGGCTTCCTCCATAAAGTAGCTTCATATATATATATATATATGCATGCAAGTCTATATACTTTTCCCCGAATTTGTGGCCAGCATACAAGTGTAATTACAATTTATTTTTTAATAAAACTTAAACTGAAAAGTAGACTGATAATTTATTATTGGAAGGGAGACAAGACGGAGGAGTTTATTCACCAAATGTTCACAGTGCAACATTTCCACTTCAACAGCTTCACGACGGGATATTCATTGCTGAAACATCACCAACAACAGTAACTCAGCCAAAAAGGGTTTTCTTTTAATAATTAACAAAACTTGTATTGTAAGACTGATAAAAGGGTTTCAAACTAAAATGTATGGCAACTTTCACACCTAGAAATTTATAGTTTTAAAAAGTGATACAACTTGTATAATATTACAAAATGTAATAAATTTTTCTATGTGATTCACATAATTTTTGTATTTCACATTCTATTATTATTTTATTAAAATTCATATATGCATAAAATATATTGGGGATTTTTTTTTTTAAAAATTTTGATTTATATTTATATTTTCAAAATTTAAGTTTCAATTTTGTTATTTAAATTATCAATTCAGCGATAACAATGTATGCGTTGCAAATGCATATAAATAAAATTAAAATTAACTAGATTATTTCAGATTATATATACACATAAGTATACAATTATGAGCATAATAATGTTCCATGATATTAATGACAATGAATAAATTTTATTCCATCATTTTTTTAAAAAATCTTCCACTTGTTTTGCATTACATGTATCGCTTAATCAGCTTCTACATACGTCAACCACAATTAATAAATTGTGAGCATAGGAACTCAGGTTTACATTTAGGGAACCATAAATATAGTACAAAAATTTGATTAAAAAACAAATGAAAGTAGAAAAACTCAGTGAAATGATAAAAAAAAACTACACAATTTTGATTAAAAAATAAGTGAAAGTATAAAAACTGGAAAAATATAAATTTTCCTGTTGCTGATTAATTGGTTCATTAATTAATTAACTAATGTTGTTTCATGAAGATTGATATTAACTACTATATATATATATATGGAAAGTTATAATAAATGACCTAGAAAAAAATAATATTTATTAAAAAGGATTTTATTATTTGTTGAAATGGCAGCAACAGGGAGGAAGATGGTGGCGAATTGTCAGGTTTGAGAGTTTTTGATTTGCCTTGTATAGAATTTTTTTGTATTTTTAAATATATATTTAATAAGTTATCCTTTTAAATAATTACAAGTTGTAAGATTCTTCTTAATAAATATTAGTTTTTAAGTCCTTCAATATAATTTCCCTATAATATATGATTACCTCCGCATTTGCCGTGGGGAAGATTGAGGCCACAAGTTTTAGCGACGAAGATGACCTTTGGGACGCTTATGACGTCGACGATGTTTTGGGTAATCTGCTGACATACGCACTTTATATTGAACTTCCTCAACTCTGTGCAGCACGCCGCCGACGGCGGAATCTCCGGCCCTGGCTTCAGCACGTACTTCACACTGCGTTACCGCGTTCGGTATGCTTCCACCACACTGTGCCGACACCATTACCACGTCGTTGTTGCAAAATAGGGTTCCGGCAACCACCACCACCAGAAGAATTGCCAAGTTTCTCAACGAAGAAGCTGCCATATCACTGGCTGTTTCTGTGTGTGTTGTTTTTTAATTGTGATCTCAGAATTGGTGATTTTGTGATGCTATATATATCAATGTGCGAAGAAGAAGTAGTAGTTTACGATAAATTTGACGATGAAAACTGTGATGACTATGCAACGAGAGAATATGCTGCCGTTTTTAGATCCTTCGGCCGCTAAACTTACAAATGGATGAAAATGCAATGTGTATGGTTGAATCAATCTCAACAACATTTGCTCCTTGTTGTCCCTTTTATATGTTATAATTTTTAACAGGTCTTGTCCCTTATGTAGCTTTTTATACTACGGAGATGTCTAAAATTTAAATGAACTACTTTGGTTGGCCAAAAAAAAAAATTGCTGCTTTTATTATCACCCTTAATTTAGTATATGTCTATTAATTATAATAATTTACCCTCATTATCCCTTACTCAAATTTGGTTTGGGTGCCCACCACTCTTATGAGCACCCAAACCTATTCAGAGATGGACCCTCTAGATTTAGGGTGGGCAATCCAAATTTAATTCTTTTTTAAACATATGATTACTAAATATATATATATTTTTTAAAAATGGTTAAGAATATTTATTTTAGATTTTACACCCATTAAATGAATTTTTAAACGATAAATAAATTAAATTTTGATAATTGAGATCATATTTGGACAGCTCGGATTATGAGCACCCAAACTAATTACTCTCTTCTTTTACACACTCACCAATAAGTGTATAATTGAAAAATAAATGAAAGAAATACACCAATAAGTGGATAGTTGAAAAAATAAACAAAAGAACTACATTTTCTGAAGCATATATGTTTTTGCCGACATTTCTTAAACATATATTGCCTTTAACGAATCAAGGAGCAAACACTAAACACAGTGTGTGAGCGTGTTGTACATTATAATTTAAAAGTAAAATACCAAATGTACAAGTCTACTATTTATTCATTGTATTTTAATATTGTGCTAAATATTTGTTTTAATAATATGCATAGATAGGATGGCAAATATAAAGGTCCATCCTTTTGATTTATTAAGAGTCATCTCTTTGAATCTGTATTACTACCGGATCCTAATTGTAACACCCTGTTATCCATGAAGATTAAAAAATAAATAAATCATAAGAATAAATATTATTCTTTTTTTTTTTTGGTAACAAAACGGGGCAACTGCCCTTCTATTATTCAATCAGTATATGGCGTGGGTATAACACACCCATAGCATCCCTGTACAGCAAGTTCATCACACACACAGGCGGATATACAAATACAGAAAACATATCAACTAGCTCAAAGGAATAATTTGCAAGGGCATCTGCACAAGTATTGCCCTCACGATATACATGTTCCACAACTAAACTAGAAAATTTAGACATAGTAAATTCAATAGCAGCTAGTAGAGAAGACGATACTCTCTCATCTTCCTTAAACTGCATTTTCCTGATCATCTGTACAACAGCAAGGGATCCACCTCCCATTTTCTCCCCGAATTAAGCCCCCACACCCAGCAGACTTCATCCCACCTCTCGCAGCTCCATCCACATTCAACTTTGTCCAACCCCTCAAAGGGGGCTGCCATCCAATGTGCACTTCCTGTTTTGCACCTTTAATGCACCCATACTCTTGTTTTGCCCTTTTTAATTCCATTACATAACTCCTCACAGTGTTACTACGGTTAGCAGGTACAACAAAGTCAGTAACAAACATACCTTTGTTTCTCCAATTCCATAATAGCCGACAAGTGATTCCAAAGGTGAGGTTCCACCCCTCCTTTTGCTTTAGGTTCCAGTTGACCCATTCCATACCCCGCAAGTTTAGAAACTCGGTTTAAGATACCCACCTTTTAGTGCTGCCATAGTGAAATAGCTTCCACACAATCCCTTAGCACATGCATAAGAGTTTCACCTTATCGAGCATTTATAACAAGATGGGTTACCACCTAATATTCTGCATCTTCTCTCACTAGTGAACAATCTATCATGAGTGGCAAGCCATAGAAACATTTGCACTCTTGTCGGACCCTTCTACCTCCATATCCTATTCCCCACCTCTTCATCCTTTTATTGTTCAGATCACAGTGATTGGTACATTTCAGCCACTGTATACCGATTCTAAACCTTTGTACCCCATCTCAAAACATCCACCCCATTTAACACATTAGGGGGTAGCCCAGCCATTATGAGATTTGTTCCTTCCTCATTAACCCAACTCCTAACTTTTCCCAAATCCCAACCACCCTCAGCATTGACAAACTCTTGTACCTTTGTATCTCCATCCATTTTAGTTAGAGGTTTAATGCATTTGTCAACTAAGGTCTGACCATCATCCAACCACTTATCATGCCAAAAATTCACGTTGGCCCCATCGCCCACCTCCCAAAACTTGTTGCTTAGCATACTTGGCCAGATTCTACACAAGTTCTTCCATGTTACCGAATCTGTCTCAAAGATCCTACACTCCTTTCCTAGTCACACTCCCTTTTATACTTCCCAACAAAGACCAACGAGCATAGGCTATTCGGCTTAGCAACCATATTCCAAGCCACTCTTCCCGTCAAAGCATCATTCATGGCACCCAATTCTCTCAAACCGAGCCCTCCATTTGATTTCCTACTACACACTACTTCCCATTTGACAAAGATGGATCCTTCTTTATCCCTATCACTGCTCCAAAGGAAATCCCTTTGAATTCTCTCCAACTCATCCCTAACTCCAGCAGGAATATAGGAATGTTGCATAGTGAAAATTGCCAACTGGCTTGTCACAGATTGAACGAGAGTTAGTCTTCCAGCCATAGATAAGTTTTGTTTTTTCCAACTACTCAACCTACCTTACATTTTATCAATCAAATGCTGGAAATTCCTCCTATTGTCCCTTCTTGTAAACATATAGGCTCCCAAATACCTCCCCAAATCCTCCATTCTTCTAAATCCAGAGTATGCACAGATTTCATTTTGAACTCTTCGCTCAACATTTCTTGAAAAGAAAATGCTGGTTTTGTTGTTATTAACTTTCGCCTGTACATGTCCCCAAATAAATCCAGGATACTCATCACGGCATGATCGATCCATATTTGCTTCACACACAAGAAGTAAATCATTCGCAAACATGAGGTGTGACACCTCAACTCCATTTCTTCCTAGCTTCATTGGACACCATCTCTTACTATTAACACTGTCCACTATTAAGTGAGTTAGCTTTTCCATACCTAGTACAAATAGGTATGGAGACAAAGGGTCCCCTTGCCTCAATCCCCTAGAAGGGCTAAAAGCATCCCTCTTTCCACCATTCCACATTAGGGACAATTTGGCCGAAGATACACAAGCCATTATGACCTTTTTGAGGTGCTCATCTACTCCAATCTCCCCTAGCACTTTGTTAATAAAGCTCCATCCCATGCGATCATATGCTTTTTCCAAATCCACTTTAATCACCATAAAACCCCTTTTTCCTTGTAATTTCCCCATGGAGTGGACAATTTCCTTTGCAACAAGGATATTATCATGAATACTTCTCCTTGGGACAAAACTAGACTGATAAGGGAGATCAAACCATCCATAAGTGGCTTTAGTCTATTTACTATCAACTTAGACAAACCCTTATAGATGACATTGCATAGAGCAATAGGGCGAAAGTGGCTTACCACCTCCGGTTGCTCAACTTTTGGAATAAGCACCAAAAGTGTATCATTTACCTCCCCTATTCGATCAGGGTGATTCCACAAATCCCTCAAGAAATTTACAACTGAGCTGCCCACCACCCTCCAATTATGTTGATAAAGGCAATGAACCCATCATTCCCCTGAGCCTTGAGGCTCCCCATTTGGAAGAAAGCCCTCCTTATTTCCTCTCTAGAGATGTTTACTCCCAAATTGCCTAACCTTTCATTTGATACTCCGCCCCACCTCGTGACGTATCAATCCACTTCCTATCCCGCACCTCTTCGAAAACAGGTGCTATAAAAATGTTGAAACATCTTTATAATCTCAGTTTCTTCCTCCACCCAGGTTCCCTCACTGTTTTTCAGCATCTTTATTTTATTTCTTCTTCTCCTAATTAACGTTTTAGTGTGATAGTAACGCATGTTCCTATCACCCCCTTCCAACCATTGCCCCCTTGACTTTTGAAACCAAAGCACTTCCTCTTGACGTAACACTTGAAAAAGTTCAGCTTCTAACTCTTTCTCCAAACAGATCAGAAAAGGGTTGCTCCACCTTTCCATGCTACGTTGCACCCCACCCAACCTGTTTAGAAGCCTTTTCTTGCGCCCTTCGATTTGACCAAAAATCTCCCTATTCCACCTTAATAACTCTTGCCTCAAGATATTTAAGTTCTCCCGAACCTCTCCTCCTCCCTCCTCTATCCAAGTATCCTTTATCACATTTTCAAAATGCTCATGCATTTGCCAAGCAATCTCATACCCGAATGGTCTACCTTTGAACTCATTTTTTTCCATAGCCAAACTCACAATAATAGGATGATGATCGGATCCAACTCTAGGGATGGTTTTTACAACAGCATTCTCAAATTCTTCTTACCATTTAACATTGCATAAACATCTATCCAACTGTTTATATACCCTATCCAAACCATTCCATTTTGGTCCTTTCCAAGTGAAAAAAGGTCTATGAGTATCGATGTCAATGAAATTACAGCATGAGAATCAGTGGAATAATTATACAGAATATCCCAGATCCTATGTCTTCTAGTTTCATTAGGGCTTGCATACACAGCCGTAAAGGCCATCTTCTTTCCTTCCAAACACAAATTACAGTGTATAAACTGCTCATCTAGTAGTATAACATCCACTACTAACTCCTCCAAGTTCCATAGGATCCATATGCCTCCCGAAAACCCCTCAGCCTCCCTCCTAACCGATTGTTTGAAGCCCCGCTTCTTGATAATTCTATCGAGACACCCACCGACTCGTGGTTCAAGTATGACAACCACATCCAACCTATGTCTATGTTTCAAGTCTCTCAATACAAACCGCAAATCCCTTGCTAGCCGCACCCTACTATTCCATACCAATATGTTCATCATTAAGACTAATAATGAGGAAACAAACATCAATTACCCGACATCAACATGGGACAGGACAACACCCCCTTCCTCGGGACACATCTCATAAGCTTCAAAAGGATCCCCTCATCTCCGTCAATCCGTTTGCCATCAATGCCTACTGCCTACCTTGCCTTCTCGCTTCGTCCGAAAACATTCCAGATGCAAGTTCTCTTTGTCAACCCTTGTCACACCATTCCATTTGTGCAAACTAGGATTGCTTTCCGGTACCCTTCTATACTCCAACCCTTATTCGTATTTCGCCAAAGCAACCTGCACTCCTCGTGTTTCTTTTTTATCGCTTGGCCCTTAGCTTTCTCTAGTTTATCGTGCTGCCCTTCCTTTTCCAATGTCTTTTCTTTGTTGACCATTACCTTCTACACCGCGAGGCTTCAACCCCATGCCCCGTTCACCCCTTTTTTCCTTTGCAGATTGGGAACTCCCTCTTTTTGCACTTTATCTGCCCCTGGTATTTTCTCACTCAGCACATGATTGCTCATATTCCCCACAACAACTCCCTCAGCCCCCACATCTACATCCAACACAGAGAATCTGGACCCCGATTGTGTCGGCTGAGCAGTCATAGGATAGTTTCTTGGCCTTCTGGTTCGTTGGACGGTTTTCCACGCTTCCTTCACCCCCTCACTCTTGTCTCCCTTATGGAATCATTTCCTTTTTCCTCTACATCCATATTTGCGAGTCCTTTCTCCTATGAAATTCTGCACACCCATCTTTGTTATGCCCAAACCATCCACAGATAGTGCATAGCAACCCAAGACTTTCATAAACCACACTCAACACCTGTCCCTCCACATTGAACTCAGGGATAAGTGGCTTTGTGAGGTCCAACTCCACACACATACGGCAAACTTCCCCCTTGCACGCTGCGCAGTATGTATGTCCAACCTGATTGCCTTGCCTATAGCATTTCCTAAATTCAGTAAGAACTTTTTATCGAAAAGAGGTGCAGGCAGATCAGGCAATCGAACCCATGCAACCACAGACTCAATTTTTGCATTTTTCAGGCAAAAATTAGGGCGCCACCTAGCCACATTCGTGTAAGCATCCAAAATAACCCAAGGTCCTCCCATTAACGCTTCCATATAATCATCCAGATGTTGAAAGCTAACAAGATAAAAATCATTTTCTAAATCAAAAATGTCTATCCGACCTTTCTCTCCCAAATCGCGCAATTTCTTGACCATGAAACCGTATGATGGTTGTCGGCCAGAGCTTCACTATTAGTGTGCGACGAAATGGCCTCATGAGCCGATCCTTTTCCTTATCATCAAAAAAGAAGCTCGGGCAAAGAGGATTCGATAGATCTACCGAGACTCCATCGTTAGGGTTCAATACCTTATCAAAATCAATTCCAGCTCCATAATCTTCAATCTCTTCCTTCTCTTCGGACTTCAACCACTCCCACCAGCAGAGCGAGAGTTTACATTGTTCAAGAGAGATTCCCGTACGACATCGGCGCAGCCACCTTCTCTTCTCGGCCTCATCCATGGTTCCTCCCGAGCTTTCGAAGATTCGCTACCAGAAAACTCCTTTTCAGGAAAACGCACTTTCCTCTTCCTTCGATTGATGTCTTCACCATCTTCCTCCATTCTCTCACTTTCCCCTCCCCGCAAGGTGCGACCGGAGCGGACGCTCATTTTCCTCCGTCACAGTAGGTGGCGGAGGTCTCTCTCGCCGATACGAAACCGCCGCTTTGTTTTCTCCGCTCGCTTTGGTTTCTCCGCAATAAATATTATTCTTTACAATTACTTATAAATCTTTTTTTAATAATCCATCAGATTAAAAATTACTTAAAATATTTGATAATATTAAAATTATTCAATATTTCCAAAAATACTCATAACTAAATGCAATATGATGAACACTCAACAAAAACACTTAGCAGTAAGGATTTAAATATTCTTCACTTGAACATTGGCCATTATCTCCTTTCTATCATTACATCAAGAAAAACCCAGAGATGAGCAAGCAATAATGTGCATGACTTCCTGTATTACGGACATTGGATTAACTTTGAGATGGAGAGCCATATTTACAGATATTATTTGAAGACAGGATTCCAAAGATGCGGAGCATGCAATAGTAGATTAGCCACATGATGATTATTCATCAAAGAAGTTTGATCGTGTTATATGGGCTACCAAAGGTGGGGATTAAAAGGAGTAGATGTACCATTGCCTAGTCACCATTTTAGCTTTTGAATAGTAATTAAATTATAATTTTTCGCAATCCCTTTCCAAATCCATAAGGAATTTATATAGCTCTTTACTGATTCTTGGGGTATTTAGATCTATGTATTTAATCTTAAGGATGGGAAATAGGAACGAAGGTGATTCAGAGGTAATGTCATTTTTTTCTTGTATAAAAAAATAATATTAATTAGAAATCTGATGTAGAAACGAAAATGGGTAAGATACAATAAAAATTTGAGGGGGAATTCTGTATGAATTTAAATTTTATCATGAAACTTGTTTTTTCCTTGAAAGCTATATTATATAAAATATGATAAATAAGTGGTACTCTTTAAAATTTGTAATGAGTACCTCTAATTGTCTTATTACAAATCAAAAATTTAAAATATAAAAAGATATATCACTGGTTAGTATCCTCTGAGTGGTAAAGCCACTTACCATGCTGGATGAGGTCTTAAGTTTGAGCTTGCTGTTAATTTTTAAAAACAGTTTTTTATTCAAAAATTATTAGTTGAAACTTGAAAGGATGAAAGGGCATTATTAAAAGGTATGTCGATTGAAACTGTATTTATGCTGTGTAAATCTCATAGTGGCGATACCAAAACTAGGAGAAATTTAGTTAAGAATCTGGTTTGTGATGTCATTTGTAGTTTAACCAATTAAAATACAGCAACTCATGAGCTGATTTAGTACCTCCTAAATATTAGCGTGCATTTTAATATAATTAAAACATTTTATAAGATTTACTTTTGCATTACATAAGAAATCTTAATCAAAGGATTTTTTTTTTTAGAAAAATAAAAATGGAAATTGCATGAGCAGCCAACTAGGATAATATTTGTTGAGTCGATGTATTGTAATTAGTTAGACCACAAATAACGTGGCAACATTGTAATACCCGAATAAATAAAATGGCTATTTTTGAAAGGTGAATATATGTGGTCTCAAAGAGTATGTTACAATTATCTTATTTTCTAAAGAAAAATCTTTTGAAAATTAGGAAAATAATAATGTGCCAAAATTCCAAAAATGCGCTTGAGGGACATAAAATGGCTTAAGAATATTATGATAAATTCTAAAGGGTAGTAAAATAATTGTTAAAATTAAGAGAGTATAGTCTCTAATTTTGGTAATTTAATAAATTATACACATGGAAAAATTAAAGGGGAAAATAAAAAAGTATTGTGAGGGTTATAATTGACCCCATGGTTTTTAATATTTTATGTAAAGCATAAAATACCAATGTAAGTCCAATAGTTGTGAGAAAATAATTAATCCTAAATAAGAAAATTATCAACAATTAGTGGGGGATTAATTAAATAATTATTGGCTAATTATTTAAGCATAAATCAAGAGAATATTCAAGTAAATTATGTGAAACACTTTAATTAAATATTAATTGATAAAATTAGCATAAAATATATTTGCTAATTATTGGGAAAAGATTAAGGAAAAATAAATGAGATTAAGTGTATGAAAAGCCCTAGTCTTAAAAGTTACTAATCTCATGATTAGAGCACTAATTAAACTTGTAAATTAAATTAGATGAATTAAATAATTACTAAGGGTTAAGATGTAATCTTGAAAAGTAAAATCAAAGGTTTAGAATTATTCTACTAATTTTTAAAGCCTAAATCCATGTAATTAAGAAAGGACCAATAAGAGAATTTTGTGGAAATTATATTAAATAATTAAATATAATGTAAATTAAATAAAAACAGAAAAAATATATATATATTTATGTATGTATGCAGCCGAAAATTTGGACCAAGGAATGGATAAGAATTGATCAAAGTTTAAAATCTAGATATTATGATTATAATATTAATATAAATTGTGATATTTTGTAAAAAGTAAATAGGATAAATGACCACCGATAGAAATTAAATCCTATCTAGAAAACCATGAATTAGGTTTCTAAGGTTAGGACATATTATGGACAAGTGAATTTTTATCTCGGAGTGAGCTGTCTCAGAAGTCATTTCCGTAACCTAGGAATGCTTAAGAGATAAGACGAAATAGATATTTTAGGGAATAAGGGAAGATAGTCAGAATGAAAATAAATCATAACTCAATATCTAGGAATAAGTTGGTAAACATCCGGACATATTCGGAATCGCTGAATTTTTGTCCCAAAGTTGATGTTACCCGGCGATTTCCGTAACCGACGGCGTTTATCCGAAAATCTTCAGCAGAACACGAAATTTCCTGAATGGGATCAAAATTTAGTTAACCCAAGTGTTTTGGAAAAGGAAGAAGAGATCTTCGAGGCTACATTCTCGAATTTTTGAGATTTTATAAGATTACGCGACAGACACCGAACAGGAACTTATCGGTAGGAAACTTGTTAAACAAGGGGTGACATCATTGGCATGACATCTTGGCCTTGCTCGATGATGTAAGGAGGTGGGTTGGATGGCCAAGATTGTGCCATCTCAATGAAGTGCTATCCGACGGCCAAGAATTCGTCTCGATAAAGCATGAATAGTAACCGGATTTTGCCTATAAATAGGCTTCCTCCTCATTTGAAACTTTCACACTAAAACCACCAAGAATTTGGAAAATCTTGGAGCAGCAAGGAGGAGGAGGAGTCCGGGAAATTTGCGCGAAGCTCGAGTAAGTTCTTCGGTCCTTAGTCTTAAGCTTTAGTAGTTCTTCCGGTAGTTATATTAGAAATGCTAGATTAGTCTTTAATCATCCAAGTATGATTAGATATCATGTTTTAGGGGTAATTAAGGCACTAATTTCAAAATCATGTTGGATTTAGAGATATGGCAAAATTTTGGAATATTAGTGTCAAAGTATCGAAACTCGCGAAATTTCGCCGATTAGTCAAACTAGGGCAAAATGGTAATTTGTACCTAAAATGCTTGTTATGATGTCAAATATTGACAAATGTGATATTATCCTTATAGGATATCTCGTGATCACCTACCGCCAAACCGCCGAACCGCCGTCGACGTCTTGCTTTCCGTATTTCGCCGAAAGTACGCTTTTCCGTCAAACGTACTGTAATACATCACAACGAAGGTACGAACGCGTCATCGTAACAATGACACCGATGTTTATATGCTTATATATGTTGTAGATGGTTTCATAAAGCCATGAACGGGACTCGTCCCGGACATGCACCGTGACTAAGGTAGACTTAGATCACTATTTACGCCTTTACTGGGTTATAGTCATGATAACACCGTTATGTTTTCCTAGTGCCGAGGACACGACCGTACATCGTGACACAGTTTAAGTGCAAACCAGTGATAACTTTGCATGTTAGTGTAGTTGTTATCAAATGATCATACGATGTACCGTATGGATCAATGTCGTTATGTTAGAAATATATGTTGTACATGTATTGTTTATATAAGCATGAGGTTAACCGTTACTCCGAGGTCCGATGGGTATTGGACCTCGCTCTTATTATAGCTTCAGTGGTCAGAGACTCGAGGACGAAGGATGAGCGTAAGCTGTGTAAGCAGCACATGTGAAAAACGCGTAAAGAACCGATCGAGGACATCTAAGATTTGAACAGATAATGTAATGTTCTTTATGAACAGGCAGTTACGCCACTGTATTATGTTGTATCAGTTACTCAATACTCCTTTTGTTCCAATGCTCTACTCTGATATATGAAAAAAAAATTATACTGCTTTTGAAAATGAGATGTTACAAACATGGTTCACACAAGATTTTCTCACACAAACTAGTTCTCGTCCATTTATTGCCTTCCATCAAACATGGGTATATATTATTCAAAACAAGTAATAATTATACATTAAAATTGTATACACAATACATATATGTGCATGTTTAGATTAACTTTTGAAGAATAAATTTTAGGGAAAATTACGTTCGTGTCCCAAGGAAGGAAAAAAATTACAAAAAGTCCCTTGAAATCACAAAATTACCCATAAGTCTCAAGGGAATTTTTGTTGTAAATACATGCATTTATTGTTGTAAATAAATGCATTCCTGTTGTAAATGGTTTGAGACTTTTTTGATATTATTTGTATGAAATTAAAATCCAGGTTTTTAAATGTTGTTGTGAATACATGCAATTTTTGTTGTAAATACATGCATTTCCTGTTGTAAATGGTCATGTGTTTAAATGTTTTTATAAATATATGCATTTCCTGCTGTAAATCGAAGTCCCAAGAGACTTTTTTGATATTATTTGTATTAACAACAGAAATGCATGTATTTACAATGAAATGCATATATTTACAACAACATTTAAACACCCGACCATTTACAACAGAAATGCATGTATTTACAACAATATTTACAAAACCCGGATTTTAATTATATACAAATAATATCAAAAAGTCTCAAACCATTAACAATGTGAAATGCATATATTTACAACAACATTTAAACACCTGACTATTTACAACAGGAAATGCATGTATTTACAACAACATTTAAAACCCGGATTTTAATTCCATACAAATAATATCAAAAAGTCCCAAACCATTTACAACAGAAATTCATGTATTTATAACGGGAAATGCATGTATTGACAACAAAAATCCCTTGGGACTTTTCTCGTAATTTTGTGATTTCAAGGGAATTTTTGTAATTTTTTCCTTCCTTGGGACTTGAGTGTAATTTTCCCTAAATTTTACGATTTATGAGGTAAGTACGTTAAAGGAGTTTTGTCTCGGCTGCAGAAAAAAACTTTTGAAACCATGATTTTTTTTATTTAATTCCCAAACATGCATATGTAATAATCTTGATATTTGTTTATCTGGAATATTTTATTGAGATAAATAAATGACTATTTCTGATAGGTGAATATATGGCCTCAAAGAGTGTGTTACATTTATCTCATTTTCTAAGGAAAAATCTCTTAAAAATTAGGAAGAATAATATGCCAAAATTCCTAAAATACCCTTGTGGAACATAAAATAGCCTTAATCCTAAATAAGAAAATTGTCAAAAATTAGTAAGTGATTAAATAAATAATTAATGGCTAATTGTGTAAGCATGAATTAAGAGAAAATCCAAGGGTAAATATGTAAAACCCTTTAACTAAATGTTTATGGATAAAATTAGCATAAAATATACTTGCTAATTAATTGGAAAAGATTAAGAAAAATGTATGAGATTAAGTATATGAAAACCCTAAATCCTAAAAGATTACTAATCATGTGATTAGGGCACTAATTAAACTTGTTAATCAATTTCTACAAATTAATTAATGGCCAATGGTTAGGATTTAACCTAATAAAGCAAAATCAAAGGTCTACAATTATTCTAATAATTTTTAAAGCCTAAATCCATGTAAATTGAAATGGACCAATGAAAGAATTTTGTGGAAATAAATATAAGATAATTAAAGTAATATATGAAGAGTAAATACCCTTTTGGTCCCCGAAAAACACGGACCCATTTTGGTCCCTCGAAAAGAAAAAGTCCTTTATAGTCCGTAAAGGAAAAATAATGTCTCTTTTAGTCCTTTTTAGTCATTTTATGTAGACATTTTAATCCCTCACAAATTCCCAAAAGGTCCTTTTTAGTTCCTAAAAAGGACGAAAAATGACATTTTTTTTTCTCAGTGACCAAAATGGGCCCCGTGTTTTTTAAATAAATAGGAAATACCTGAATGGAATCAAAAATTTGGCTAACCCAAATATTTTGAAAGAGGAAGAATAGACCTTCAGACTATGTTGTCGGATTTTTGAGATTTTCTAAGAATACGCGATTAGAACACCGAACAGGAACTTTATCTGATAAAACTCCATAAAGCAAGTGTGACATCATGGGCATGACATCACACTTTGGAAGGTGACATGGGGGAGGTCGGCAAGAAGCTTTGGAGGGCTAGGATGGAGCCAACTCAATGAAACAAGATCCGACGGTTGGGATTCGATATGAAAAAGGATGAATAGTACCCAAAATTTCCCTATAAATAGCCATGAACTCCAAGCATAATTCTTCACACCAAATAGCTTTCCTAGTTCAAAAATTGCAAGAGGAGAAGAGAGGAGGAGGAGCTTGGAGAAAGTTGTAGCGAAGCCCTGGGTAATTTCTTCGGTCCTTAGTCTTAAGCTTTAGTAGTTCTTTCGGTAGTTATAGTAGAAATGATAGTTTAGTCTTTAATCTTCCAAGTTGGCTTAGATATCATGTTTTAGGGATAAATATGATATTTATTTCAAAAATATGTTGGAGAAAGAGAAATGTCAAAATTTTGGAAGATTCGAGTCAAAGTAGCGAAACTCGGTGAAATTTCGCCGATAAGTCAAACTAGGGGCAAAATGGTAATTTGTACCTAAAATGCTCCGTTATGATGTTGATCACCGATAAATGTGATATTATCCTTATAGGATATCCGTGAATTGCATCACCGCCGTGTCATTGTCATACCATTGCCAAACGTACTGCTTCCGTCGAAGTACTAATTTCAAACGTACTGTAATATCGCCAACAAAGGTACTGACGTGTACCGTAACCCTAACTATGTGCTACTCATATACTTATATGTGATAGATACGTCATGGACCGAGGCTCTGTTTAGGGTCGTCATTTATACATACAAACTTTACACTAAGTTATAGTATTGGTAATACCGCTTGAGTTTTCCTAGCGCCGAGGACACGTGAGGTTATCGTGGCACCGGGTATGTGCAAACATGTTGTGGGACTTTACATACTACTCGTGCTTATGTTCTCACATTGTTATGATCATGCATCCGCTCGTGCTTATGTATTGATATACCGTTGTTATGTTATGAATATCTCGTTGTACATATACCGCTTTATTTGAGCATAAGGTTAATCTACCCGAGATCCAAATGGGAATTGGATCTCACCGTAGCTTCAGTGGTCGGGATGACCGAGGATTGGTGATAGAGGCAAGCAGGAGTTGGCTTCCTGGACGAATGATTTACTTATCGCTATGTATTTACTTTGAACACTAGTGTAATACCCTAAAAATCATATTTATGATAAATCTCATAAATTAGTAAATAATACCTATAGGAAATAGGTGAATATGTGGTCTCAACCCTTACGATATAATTATCTTATTTGATGGAAATTTCTATTGAAATTAAAAGGCATAAAGGGGTCGAAAATCCCTAAAATACATTTATGGGTCATAAAATAGCCCGAGAAAATTATGATAAATCTCAAGAGGCAGTAAATAATTATTAAAAATTAGAGAGTATATTGTCTCTAATTTTGGTAATTTATTAAATTATAACCTTGGAAAAATTAAAGGGGAAAAATCAAAAAGTATTTTGAGGACCAAAATGACCCCAGGATTTTTAATATTATGCATGGTGCATAAATTACCAATGTCAGTCCAATAGTTGTGAGATAATGGTTAATCCTAAATAAGAAAATTATCAACAATTGATAAAGGATTAAATAGATAATTAATGGCTAATTATCTAAGCTTAATTAAGGGAAAATCCAAGTTAAATTGTGAAAATCCTTTAATTAAATGTTAATGGCTAAAATTAGTATAAAATAAACTTGCTAATTAAGTGAAAAGATTAAGAAAAATTAGTGAGATTAAGTACATGAAAATCCATAATCCTAAATCAAATTAGAAAAATTAAATAATGATCAAGGGATAAGATGTAATCTAATAAAGCAAGATCAAAGGTTTAAAATTATTCTAGTAATTTTTAAAGCCTAAATCCATGTTAATTGATATGGACCAATGAGAGAATTTTGGGAAAATAATATAAGATAATTAGAATATTATAAAATAATTAAAACATATATATATATATATATATATATATATATATATATATATATATATATATATATATATATATATATATATATATATATATATATATATATATATATATATGCTGGCGAATTTTTGGAGTAAAAAGGGATAAGAATGAAGCAAAAATATCATGATATTATCTTGCAAGTTGCAATATAATATTAATATAAATGTGAAAAAGCAAATAGATAAATGACCACCGATAGAAATTAAATCCTATCTAGAAAACCATGAACTAAGTTTCTAAAGTCAGAACATATTATAAACAAGTGAATTTTTATGTCTGAGTAGGCCGTCTCCGAAGTCATTTCCGTGAACCTGGCTGAATGATTAGGGAATAAGACGAAAAGGAGAAAGGAGCAACTGAGGAAATGAGAACCAATGGGAAATAAATCATAACTCAAAATCCTTGAGCTAAGTAGAAAACATCTCGGGTATATTATGAATCGCTGAATTTTTGTCTCGAAGATGTTGCTACCCGAAGTGAATTCTGTAACCGAAGACGTTTATCCGAAAATGTTCAGTAGGCAACGAAATGTTCTGGATGGGATCAAAAATTTAGCTAACCCAAATATTTTGAAAGAGATGATCCAACTGCTAGAAATCGGTATGTGTAATACCCCGAAAATCTCACTTATGATAAGTATCATATTGAGTAAAAATACCTATTGGAAATAGGTGAATATATGGTCTCAAAGACCTTGTGGTGAATTTATCTTATTTTTGGGATAATTTCTCTTTAAAATATAATAATGTGCAATTAGGTCCCTAAAACGTTTGATAATTTGCAACAAGTCCCTAAACGCAGTTACAGGTCATAAAATACCTTGTGAAAATTATGAAGAGGAAAATAAATATTTATTTGAAATAGGGAAGAATATTTCCCTTAATTTAGGTAATTTATTAAATTACTACCCTGGAATTTAAAGAGGGAAATATCCTAGATTATTTCTGGGAGGCATAAGTTGCCATATGATTTTTAAAATAATACATGGTGTATAAATTACCTATGTTAGTTCAATAGTTGTGAGATAATAATTAATCTCAATTAAGAAAATTATCCACAATTAGTAAGTGATTAATTAAATAATTATTGACTAATTATTTAAGCATAAACAATGGAATATTCAAGGTAAATTATGTAAAAACCTATAATTAGTGGTTTATGGCTAGAATTAGCATAAAATATATTTGCTAATTAATTGGAAAATATTAAGAAAAATTAATGAGATTAAGTAATTTTAAGCCTAAATCTATGTATGGACCAATAGAAAAAAATTGTAAAATAATTATATAAAATAATTATAATATAATATTTATTAAATAAAGAAAATAAAATAAAAAAATGTGTGTCTTGGCCGACACTTTTGGGATGAATAAGAGGTTAGGAATTGATGATTAAACATCATACAACTTTTGGTTAAATAGTAATTAAGTTGTAAAAGGCAAATAGGATAAATGACCACTGATAGAAACTAAATCCTATCTAGAAAACTATGAACAAGGTTTCTAAGGTCGAGTATATTCTAAACAAGTGAATTTTTAGCTCGGAGTAGGTTACCTCTCAAGTTATTTCCGAAACCGAAAAGGGTTATACTAGATCGATTATGAATCTATCGATGTTCAAAAAGCAAATCGATAAATGAAAATCTATAGAAGCAAAGCCATAACTTGAAATCCAAGAATGAGTTGGTAAACTTCGGGCATATTATGAATCGTGGATTTTTGTCCCGAAGATGTTGTTATCAAGCGATTTCCGCAACCAAGGCGGATAACCGAAAATCTTCAAATAAATAGGAGAGGCCCCGAATGGGATCAAAATTTAGTTAACCCGAGTATTTTGAAAGAGGAAGAAAGGATCTTCGTGGCTATGTTCCCGCATTTTTGAGATTTTCCAATATTACACGATTCGAACACCGATCGGGAATTTTATCGTCAAAGGCAAAAAGAAAAAGCAAGTTTGATGACTCATCCTTGGCTTGGGGAGGGGCAGGTCGCCAAGGTGGGTTTTGTGGCCAAAAATCATCCTTCTAGAAACCCTAATTTGTGTGGTCCAATGAAGCGTAAATTACGAAAATGCCCCCTATGTTGGAGTTAGAGATATGGCAAAATTTTTGGAAGATTAGAGTCAAAGTAACGAAGTTATGTGAAATTTTCATTGATTAGTCAACTAGGGGCAAAATGGTAATTTGTACCTAAAATGCCTGTTGTGATGTTAGATATTGATAAACGTGATATTATCCTTATAGATATCCGTGATCACTCTACACCGCCAAACCGTCGAACCACCGTCTCGACGTGCCGTTTTCCGTTTTCCGTCAAAAGTACGCTTTCACAAACGTACTGTAATACCACAACGAATGTACGGACGCGTATCGTAACAATGACTCTAATGTTTATATGCTTATATATGTTATGGATGGTTTCATAGGGCTATGAATGTGACTCGTCCGGGCATGCACTGTGACTAGGAACCGTATCTAGATCACTAAATACAGCTTTACACGGTTATAGTCATGATAATGCCGTTACGTTTTCCTAGCGCCGAGGACACGACCGTACATAGTGGTATAGCTTGAAAGTGAAAACCATGGATAACTTTGCAGGATAGTGTAGTTGTTATCAATTGATCATACGATGTACCGTATGGATCTACGCCGTAATACTAGAAATATCTCGTTATGCATATGATGATAATATAAGCATGAGGTTAACAGTTACTCGAGGTCCAATGTGCATTGGACCTCATTCTTGAATGATAGTACGTAAGGACCAGAATGTAGAAGGCATCGGTAGATGGAGCCATAGATGTGAACCAAGGCGTAGTCGTAGTAATGCACCTGGCCGAGGCAAGAGCCTAAGAAGATCATCGAGCCTATTGTCGTGCATGGGTCTAATGAAGTTATTTCGAATAGTTTGGTGCCGAAGGCAAGGCTAGTCTACGTGGGTGTGCCAATCGCCGCCGTGAACTCCTGAGGCCCCCATGGTGAGACACTTACCCGGCCATTCTGTTCGGTTAATGGAGTTAGGTTCATTGCCCCAAGTCTAGTTAAGGCTTGGTCTGGGTTGTATAGTTACCTTTTTGTGAAATGTAATTGTACAAAGCTCGTATATTGTATCACATGATTATTCCTCCGGAAATTTTTAATATACCATCATACGCTCGCATCGTCATATGTCTGGGTATTTTTGTATCGCTTACTCATATATTGTCCAATTTTTAGTACATTGCTCTCCGTTTTCCGTAGTACTGGATGTAGCACCTCAAGTTCGTGACTTTTTCTAAAACCAAGTGTCATTCTAAGACAATTTGTAGTATGGAATTTGGGGTGTTACAAAGATGAATAGTGTTTTGAATTTCCTATAAATAGCACCAACCTCTCTTCAAAATTCTCACACCATTCCTTCTTGAGCATTACGAAATCTTGGAGCAGAGGAAGAGAGGAGGAGTCTAGAGAAATTCATAGCGAAGCCCCGAGTAAGTTCTTCTGTCCTTAGTCTTAAGCTTTAGTAGTTCTTTCGTAGTTTTAGTAGAAATGTTAGTTAGATCTAGTAAGTAGGAAATGAAATTTCTTTTCTTGTTTTTAGGCCTCATTGCATTGAAAGATGCCCGACGAGGTAAAAACATAGTAGGGATTGAGTTTCGAAAGTTAGGAGTCAAAGTAGCGAAGCTCGGTGAAATTTCGCGATTAGCAAAGTCGTGGGTAAAATAGTAATTTATGACTGGAACCTCTCGTTAGAATACTGTTCATGAGTTAATGGATATGATGTTACCCTGTTAGGATATCCGGGAGGTCCGTAGTCGGGTTCAAAAGGGCCTGACGATTGGCCAAATACACGGCAGAGGGTACGTTCACATACCGTAACACTAATTCTAATGCTTATGATGCGCTTGTATATGTTGTGGATACCATGAACGTAACGTTGTCCCGGACATGCACCGTGACTAGGGAACCGTATCTAGATCACTAAATACATCTTTACACGGGTTATATAGTCATGATAATGCCGTTATGTTTTCTTAGCGCCGAGGACACGACCGTACATCGTGGCACCGGGTATGTGCGTACTGTGGATAACTTTGCATGATATTGTAGTTGTTATCAAATGATCATACGACGTATCGGCTTGATCATTGCCGTAATGTTAGAGATATCTGTTGTACATATGTTGATAATATAAGCATGAGGTTAACCGTTACCTGAGGTCCAATGTGCATTGGACCTCGCCTTAAATGATAGTACGTAAGGATCGTGAATGAGAAGGCACCGGTAGATGGAGCCATAGATATGAACTAAGGGGTAGAGTCGTAGTAATGCACCGGCCGAGGCAAGAGCCGAAGAAGATCGTCGAGCCTATTGTCGTGCATGGATCTAATAAAGTTATTTCGAATAGTTTGGTGCCGAAGGCAAGACTAGTCTATGTGGGTCACCAATCGCCGCCGTGAACTCGGTGAGGCCCCATGATAGACACTTACCCGGCCATTCGCTCGGTTAACTGAGTTAGGTTCATTGCCCCAAGTCTAGTCAAGGCTTGGCCTAGGTGGTATAGTTACTTTTGTGAAATGTAATTGTACAAAGCTCTGTATATTGTATCACATGATTATTCATTCTGAAATTTTTAATATACCAAAGATACGCTCGTGATCGTCATATGTCGGGTATTTCTATATCGCTTACTCATATATTGTCCAATTTTTAGTGCATTGCTCTCCGTTTCCGCAAAGACTACGATGTAGCACCTCAAATTCGTTGAATTTTCTAAAACCAAGTGTCATCCGACGCAATTTGTAGTATGGAATTTGGGGTGTTACAACTAGGATGACTCAGTATCATTACTATTACACTATGGTTAATGTTTTATTATGGTTCGATTACTCGCTCGCTCCAATGCTCTACTCGATTGAAAAAAATCCGCTTTAAAAATGAGATGTTACACACTAAACAGAAACAACATGAAAATCCAAATCAAGAGAAGCATACAGGTAAAGTGTAATTTATTTGGGATACAAGCCAGAGGAAGGCATTTATTCAGCAAATTATCCACAATGCAACATTTCCACTTCAACGTTTCCCGGGACAGTGATTGCTGAAACATTCCCAACAACAATAACTCAGCCCAATAGTAAGAAAGAAAAGAAAAGAAAATTAAAAGTAAAATTACTGGGCAGTCTTACAAAAGGAGTCATTCAATTATTAAAATTTTTATAACAAGTGAGCAGCATGTAATGACAATAAGTTTCATGTTGATTAGAGCTTTTTAGTGATTGGCTGAATTGCTTGCATAGGACTGCATAATAATTCTCTCAAAATTAAAAGACCACAAAAACAATACATTAATACTCCTCCGATCCGGATCTAATTGGGAGTTGATATTGGTCATAAATGTAATATATATATTTTTGAATTTATCAATTATTTTATCAAATTAGCCCCATTAATATTTTCTCAATAATAATTAAGTAGGAGAGAGAGAGAATTGACGAAGATGAATATTAGGGTGTTTAAAAAAATATATCAAATTAACTAACTTTTTACTCTAATCAAATTAGTTAATTATGTTTTACATTAAGGATCAAATTAGCATCTTTTTCATTGAAACAAGAAAAAGGACACTCCTTTTGATTCAACTTAACCATAAAGAATGTATTTTGAGGATAGTAAAATATATTTAAACTAAATAGACAGCAACTTAGCCAATAATATTCAATCCGATTTGTAAGGATGTTGTCTGACTCACAAAATTGTGAATATAAAATTCACTATTGTTGCCTCCCGGGGGAATTCACTATTGATGTAATGACCTCATTGATAAGCAATTTGTAAATACTTGTGTAACTGCTTTTTCAACTGAAAGTATGCCTTGGCTTTAGACGTAAGCCTCCTAAACATACTCACCTAAATTTTGTCGTACCAACAAAATATACAGCAACTTTAATTTTACTCTATGAAATAGCAAGGAGAACAATAGAACATTTATGATCTCACAAAATTTAACAGACTTTTGTATGTGATTAATGTATTTATTTTTAATTCTTCTTCTTACTAGTTTGTTTATGTGTGCATAAAATTCTCTTGAATTTCTCTACATTTTTATTTATATATATAGATTATATTTTTAGTCTTAAAAATTCGAGCTTCATATTTAATGTTAATTATGTGTATACGATTAATTCTAAGCTTAGAGGGATTTAAATCTCCTAAAGTCCCCTTTATATATATTCACAATGGTTCAAAATAAGTTGTATTTTTTATTTGGCTTATATATGCAAGGTTCCTTTTTGTTTTTCTTTTGGGTAGAATTTAGGCCCAGTTAGAACTCAAGATATCATGTTTAAGGGACTCATCATCTACCAACCGTGCTAGGCTTTTATTGGTACTTGGTTGCAAGGTTCTTTTTCTAAAAGACAAATATTATTAAGATAGAAAGATTTTAATTAATAGTTAATACACGGATATATAATATATATGCATGTAATTATAGTAACTTTGATAATTATATACTACTTATTTTTATAAGATATTTAAAATTAACTTATGATTTTAAATATATCATTGATTACATTTTCTTTTTCCCACACATACTCTTTAATTTATTTAATTAATTAAAATTAAAGAAATTTTTTATGATGTTTTTGAAAATAATATAATTACAACCTAAGCTTTGTAAAATGTTATATAAACAGATGGTAAAAACAAGAGTAAAATGTTTTATAAATGGAAACATCAAAATCATTTATAAAATAACGTTTTACAATAAACTGACAAAGCATATTAGTATTGAAACTAGTGATTCATTATTTACTGTGGTTTTATTAAGTTGCTGTTGATATTATTATTAGGCTAAATGATAAATTTAGTCCTCTATGTTTATTCTAAGGTTCAATTTAGTCCCTTAAGTTTGGAAAGTGTACTTTAAGTCCCCTAATCCTAACATTGTTAGTCTCATCTAATAGAAAATGCAAACTGTGTATTTAAATAAAATATTCTCAAAATTTTAAGAATATAAAAGAAATTCTTGTATATTAATTAAAAAATAATAATTGAATATCAACTATGGCCTCGGCATTTTCTTCCCACATAAACACAATAATCACTCTCCTTCATTAATGGCTTCTCCACTCCAATGCTCCTTCCATTTTCTAACTCTTCTCTCGGCACTCAGCATTCCTTCCGCCTCTAATCTTATTTTCTAGGCACTCCTTCTGCCCCTAATCCCCTCTCTCTCTTCTATTTTCCTTTACAATTTTCTCAAAATCTTTGAATTATACGCCATTGCTATTTCATGCCATTCTTCTTGATCATTCTCTCTGCCACTCATTACTCCACAGCGACCTCCTCACTCTTCTTATTTCATTCGTACTATCCCTTTTGTGTTTTCTTCTTCCTTCATAACAACCTCTTGAAATTGTAAACAAAGTAAAAGTAGAAAGTGAATTTGCTGTTCAAATTGCTTTACTCAGCTCTTTCTCTTCCCTTTTGTTCATATGCTATACTTCTTCAAAACCGCGGTTATGCGATTTGTGGCTGAATATCTTTATATATATACATCTCTATGTGTGAAAATGCAATTTGGCTATTTCCTGTAACTTCTTTTGTCCCAATCCTGGTCATGTCAATCCAATGTTCAACGTTGATGTCTTGGGGTTGTTTAAAATTTAAAAGAGAAAAAAAGCAGTAAGAAAATGGAAGGAACATTGGAGTGGAGAAGCCATCATGGAGGAGAGTGAGGATTGTGTATTGTGGGAAGAAGATGCATGGTGGAACAAAAGTTGTTATTCAATTATTATTATTTAATTAAAATACAAGAATTCCTTTTTATATTTTTAAAATTTAAGAATATTTTATTTAAATACACAGTCAAGATATTCTGTTAGATGAGACTAACAATGATAGAGTTATAGGACTAAAAATATACTTTCTAAACTTAAGATACCAAATTGAATCTTGGAGTAAATATAAAGGACTAAATGTATACTTTAGCCTTATTATTACTACTCCTTATATCCTAAATATGTGAGCTATTCATGGACATGGAGTTGATCTTATTCCTAAATATAAGACTTCAATTCATTTTATCTTTGTTAGTTATCATATTTTTTTTCGTCAAACAATTTATATATATATATATATATAAGTAGTATAATACTACCCTTGGTCCTAATTATAATAACATTTATATAGTGTAAATTACACTACAAAAGTGTTTCTATAATTAGGACCGAGAGTATTATCCGGGGATATTTTAAGAGATCATGTTACTTTTGTTATTGTTATAATTAAGTAATGTCGTTTTCTTAACCTAGTTGTTCTGGTGTAGAACACGAATGCCCAGCCACGTGAATGGGCCGGTACTTTGATGTAGGATCAATGGTCTCTTCTCAAATGCCTACTAGGGAAGCACTCGGAAGAAGAAGGGATCACTGTACACAACGAGGCTCTTAGCCAAGGGGTGGGGTGTGTGCACAGTGTGAATGTAATAGTTCAGGGTTAGAATCGTGTAACTTGGTCGCGTATCTCCTATATGTATATATAGAGCATACACGGTAGTTAGATCTCCGGCTCCCACATCGGAGTGTCCGGGATCTAGGAAACCGCCTATTTGCTAGGTCCTTCGCAGTGTGTTGCGACCTTTGCGCAGATCGCCCGTGTAGGCGGTTGGCTAATGGACCTTGACCAGTCCATAACAATTGCCCCCGGCTCGGTAGTTCGGGTCTCCGAGCCGCCGAGATGGTTTGATTGGACTGCGAAGTACGAGACTTGGTCGAGATATGTTTTGCTTATCCGGTTGTTCAAGATCCCACGCTCGTGCATTTCAAGCGCTTGTTCGAGTTTGCATTAATCCCAGTTATTGACAATCAGTATAGTAATTGCCCCAGTAGGATAGTCCGTGTTTCGGGCCGTTGGGGATCTCGTTGTTGAATCCGAATATCATATTCGAGTTGCTACTACTCGTGTGACTTGATAAAGTGTCTACCCGAGTTTCAAAGAACTCCGGAGTTACTTGTATTCTGATTGAGTTGCCCCCAGACATGTAGTCCGGGTTAATTTTGACTTGAAACTTCGTCTGTTTCTTTTTATGATCGTCATGATTTCTTCTTATTCACTCACCCGGTCTCCAGGATCTGTTTGTCGCGATACCGAATCCCCTAAATCTGAGTTGTCTTGAAGAGGAACGGACGGGGTTTGGCTTGTGTCAAACCTACCTAAGTCTTGAAGCGGCGAGTAGCGACACTTTACGGTGGCGGCTTCACTTGACTCGAACAATGGGTTAGATGATCCTCGACGGAGCCGGGATTTTAACGGTCCGCCTTCTTGTAATCGTCTTTGCAACCGCATAAAGCCAATTTATTTCCTTGTAAAAGCATTCGTAACCCGATAAAGTATCAATATAAAGGTTGTTTCGCTTCTTACTCATGTCTTAACGTAGATCACCAGCGTGCAAATACCAATATTGAGGCTCCTTTCCGTAGCCGAGGTTGGCTGAACATTTTATCCGTCTTCGCGACTTAACCCCTCTTTAGCCGCATACGCTTATTTTATCTTATCGAGGAATCCGCACCCTTCGCGTCAAACTACCCCGGATATGGCCGAGCTTCAACGGCTGTGCTAACTAGGTTCTAACAAGAAAGGAGTTGTCTCGACGTGTCTTGAGAGTGGCTACTATCTAGTATCCGTTACGGTCCGGGCTGTTGTTGCTCACAGCTCGGATGTCCAAAGCGTGTTCTGACCGAAGAGACTGGGGTTCCAAATGGCCGGGTTAGATAGCCGGGTGGTTCTCTTCTCTCGCGTCGCTTCCTCTTCTTTGGTTATCATTTGTATCTGCCAACTGGCGCCCCTCGACTGTCGTGAAGCCGAAACGGAGGGATGCTAGCCACTACGGCTCTGGGCGCATTAAATGACTAATGAGTGCGCATTTAATATGCGCGTCATGTCATTCTTACTTTATGAGCGAAAAGGCGCTTTTGCCCCTGACGGTTGACTTTTTGGAAGGTTATACCCGCCTGGTCTTTCATTTTCTGACTTCACTCATTCCGTGTGAAGTGTTTCTCTACAACACCATTTTACGCTCGTTTGCTCTCGTGTGTCCCCTTCTCGCAATTTCTTGAGTGATCTTCCATCTCTGACGGTATTGTTGCTTTCCCAGTTATTTCTCTGATACTGTTCTCCTTTGTATTTTGTCGCTCTGTTTCTGATTTATACTTTTAGTCAATTTTAGCCCCTGGGTTGCGTATTTTCTGGAATGTGTTTGTATTTGCTTGAGTTTCTGGGTAGCTTTCTTCATTTGGCGGGTTTCTGAGTGCCTCTTTCCTAGCTTTTCAACTCCATTTCTAAGAACCCTCGCTCTTTTTCTTTTTCTTGCCAGTCTTAACCCCTTTTGGGTTTTGACTGTCGCGTCTTTTGGGAGGGTAATTTGAAATGTCGAAGGATTTGAAAGACATGACCCCGAGGAACTTGACGAGTTACGTCGAACTATTAAGCCTTTGACCCGTTGGTGGCTCAGGGTGATAAGCCCTCTCTCCAAAGAGAAGCAAGCCGCCCGCTGGGCTGGGAATTTCAGTAGGAGCAAGAAGAAAGGTTCTGTAGGTTCGGGGACAAGAGGAGTCAGGATTCGTGAAGGAAGTCAAGCCGTTCCTGCATCATTCCCCCTACCCCGAGCCCTTTGGAACATGGTCATAACGTTCCTATCTCGGCATCTCCGATTAACCAGTTCGACGGCATGGGAAGACCGGGCACTAGGTCCGAGGTGGACGATTACATCGGCCCTTGTTACGACTGTCTGTATGAATGCTCCCGACTTATCTCCATTGGTGATTCCGTAACCGCTGAGTCCATTCTGGCCTCCTGCCGCCACAACCTTGTCCTAGCTTCCCTAGTGGCTCCCCAAACGTCAATCCTGTCAATTCGAGTCTAATCTAACTTTGGCGAGTGGAAACACGCCTTCGCTTTTGACATCGGGTATGCTAGGAAAATTCTCGATTTGGTTTTGTCTTTATTTCGTGTGGTAGGTATAATGGCCTCGTCTTCTTCTTCCCACGGAATTGAAGTGTTGTCAGATCGGAGTAATTCGAATCGTGCCGCCCTCATAATCTCCCAGTAGAAATTTTCTGGGTTACTCGTGAAGTGCTGTCACATCGGTCGGAATTAAGTGCGGCCGACTTAGAAAAACTTCCCATAGAAGAGAATGAGAGCTACACCGTTAGTCTACCGGATGATGAAGATCCGGTTTGCTCACGCTGGGGAGGTAGTCATAACTCCTTTTCTTCTTTACCGAGACTATATGACCCGTCTCGGTGTTCGCTTCCGTTCACCGGGTTCCGAGATAGCCCTTCTCCAATTTTTAGGCTTAGCTCCCTCCCAATTGCATCCTAATGGATGGGGATATATAATAGCATTTGAATGGTTCTGCACAAGCTTAGGTCTGCCTTGCACCACATCCATGTTTTTCTTCTTCTTTACCCCCACACTCCTCGCTCCGGGAGGGAAGCAGCCGAGCTTAAAGGCTGGACCTCCATTCGGGGCGTCGTGAACAGGAAGCTATTCACCCCGGTCTCGGACTCTTTTAAGCATTTCAAGAGTGGGTTTTTTAAAGTGGTCGCCAAGTCTGGAGCGGAGCCTTGGTTCCTCGACGGTCCTGATTCTAAGAGCGTTGAATGGCTATTCCCTTTGTACTGGTGCAAAGATCACCACGATGTGTCTCCTGGCGCCTATAAAGTAGAACAGGCCCATTTGGAAGATTTTGAAAAGAAAGCCGTTGACCGCATAATAGCCCAAGTGAAGGCTAATGGTACTGTTGGGGCTACTTCCTTAGTGGCCCAATACCGGGCCGATAATCAAAACCAGGACGAGATGAGATCGGGGCCGAGTATGAGTCTTCTTTTGTTCGTGGCCTTGCTTTTAATTCCATGAACGTTTTGCTTCTTTCCATAGTTAATCTGATGTTTGTGTTTTGTGCAGATCTCAAGATGAAGGGGCCAAAATACCTTACTGGGATCCCTGAGGAGCCTGCCAGGGGCAAAAAGAGGTCGGCCGCCGATATGAGCAAGTCGAAGGCCGGTGAATCCTCGAAGGCGGCGATTCAAATAAAACCAAGACCGGCCCGTGGTTCAAGCTCCTCCGATCTCGGTTAGCCAACCCTCTTCCCCGCAACAACGCGGCCTCCAAGTTCGGGCCGACGTCGGACCATCGTCTCGCCCGAATCCGCCAGTCCTTCCGCTCCACCTCTCGTGATGCCACGCTCCCATTCATGGAGTATGGGGGATCACCGAAGAATTGAGTATTTCTCTCCGCCCCCGCCGTTATAATGAACTAGTGCCATTCTTGGAAGCCGACCTAAGGATATCCAGCCTTTCAATGCTCATTTGAGAGGCGGCTTGTCCCGAGCTTTCATCATTCTCCTTCACAACTACGTGGGGGCGGTTGCGACTTGAAGCGAGCCGTGTGGAACGCGACGAAACGTTGGAGCAAAGGAAAACTACTTCTAATGAGTTCCGGGCCGGCCGGGTCAAGTCGGGAAAGGTGGAGTTTGAGTGCAGCGGACCCGGAGGATATTTTGGGCGATGCAAATACGATGATCTCGACCTTAAAGGAAGCTCGGGTAGACGATGAGGAAGAGCTGATCGCCATGACGTCCGAGAGGACAAGCTTAAGGTTGAGGCGGACGCGTCCTCGGCAACCGAGATATCCGGCTTCAGGCATTGTTGAAAGAATCCGTGGAGGAGGCCTTCAAGAACTCGTTGGCCCAAATCCAGCTCCCGAACCCAGGGTCGAGCTCAACACCGCAGCCACCACTTAGATCCTTTGTTGAGGACTGCCGCCATGTCGCCTTTGTGAGCCCCCGCTACTTCGAGACCCGTCTAGATGGCGAATCCGCGGGGGAGATCGAGAAGGGAGAGGAAGCCTTCAACTGTCCTGCCACCGCAAGCCGATTTCCTTTTGTCTGCGAATATTGTTTGTTTTGACCGGGTTTGTTATCGGTGTCTCTTTTTGTGGACAGATTGGCCAATCTGGCCGTTTTAAATGCAATCAATGGTTTTTGCTAACCCTGTTATTATAATGTACCATATAACAACTTGAATTTGCATGTTATTGCAAGCGGCTAGGGCGAGGTCGCAAAGAAGTATGCGAGTCCGCGAACGCGCACGTCATAATACCTTAGCGTATTGAGTGGTCAGTGTTGACACTATCCCGTATAAATAAGGGCTCGTTGGCCAGGTCATCCTAAGATAAAGGGAAGTTGTCACCTACCCGGGTTCAGTTTTTCACCGAAACGTCCGAGTATTTTGACTCGATCGTGGTCAATATGACAATTCCTCTTGATACCCCTGAGTAATTTGAGAGATGTCTCATTTGCGATAGCTCTTTGGAGACATCTTCCTCTGACTGAAAAGTCGGGTGGAATAAGAACACTTGAAGAGAACAATGTTTGGAATTTAATAAACGCCCTTGTAATAAGAGCTTCATTTTTATTCAACAAACGAATTGCTAACAAGGGAAAGGCCATAAGGCCAACATTCAAATTCAAAAATTAACGAAAATGAACAAAATGAAGTTCGGCGGGGGCGACCAAATAACCCTTGAGTGTTTCGGCGGCCTATCTCGCTTTTAACGAGGATCTTGGAGTCGGCCTCCAACGTCGGCCGCAGTACCTGCTGCGCGAGTTTTTCTACGCGAGTGCCTTAGCGCCCATGTCTTTGGCCGTTGATTCCTCATGTATCTCGGCTAGAGCATATCGCCTCGTTTGGGTTCAAGCATCTCAACATCGGAGAATGGAGGCCACTACGATAGGCGATCTTCCACCATCGTATACTTTGTTGCCTCCGGACCAATATTTTGGCTTCCATAGAATTGTCACGGCTGAATACCTTACTCCAGGTAATCCTCGATTGGCTTTTTCCAATCATCTTCAACAGAAATAGCCATGGTACAGATTGGATCCTCCAAGTTTTTTTGAATCACGGTTCGGTGACAACCCGCGCTCTTGGTGCTTGCTAGCTTTGACAGGATGTCGGCTCTCGTATTTTCGCCTCTTGGAATGTGAATCACGGTAGCCTCATTGAACTCGGACATTATCTCCTTAGCCTTGAAAATGTATTTTTCCATTAGCGGGCCCTTTTCCTGATAGGTTCCCTCAATCTGAGCCTCCACAGGTTGCGAGTCGGTGAAAACCTTAACTCTTGTGGCGCCGTGCTCCTTTGCTTGAAGAAGCCCAGCTATCAGGGCCTCGTATTCTGCTTGGTTATTCGAAGTTGAGAACTTCAATTGAAGTGAGTGTTCAATGTAACAATGATAGGATGGCCTTGGAAGTAAGGTTGCAACCGACGAGCCGAGGTAAGTAGTGCGAATGCCACTTTCTCCAACTTCTGATTCCGGATTTCGGAGCTCTGTAGAGTCTTGCTTATAAAGTACATCAGTATTTGGCCGTGATCTACCTCCCTTACCAGGGTCGCACTGACGGCTTCCTCGCCAATAGATAAGTAAATGTAAAGGTTCTCGTTGGGATCGGGCTTGGATAGAAGCGGAGGATTAGGCAGGACATTGCTTTATCTCTTCAAACGCCTCGTCGCACTTTGTATTCCATTCAATCGACGCTTCTTTCTTTAGGAGTCGAACAAAGGTAAAGCCTTTTAGGCCGATCTAGGAAGGAACCCGGTGAGGCAACCAACCTTCCGATCAACCGTTGAACTTCCTTTTTGTTCTTTGGAGCCTTCATTTCGAACCGCCCGCATTTGTCCAGGTTAGCCTCGATGCCTCGGTTAGTTAATATGAAGCCCAAGAATTTTCAGTAGAGACTCCAAAGGCACACTTAGGCGGGTTCAGCGGATTTGGTAAGCCGGAGCTTGTTGAACGTTTGTTCCAAATCCCGGATATGAAGTCGCGGATCCAAAGTCTTCACGATCATGTCGTCGATGTAGACCTTAACATTATACCGAGTTGGTCCACGAAGACCCTGTTCATCATTCTTTGATACGTAGCTCCTGCGTTCTTTGAGTACGAAAGGCATGACGTTGTAGCAATAATTAGCCCTTTCGTAATAAAGGCATCTTCTTCTTAGTCACTCCGGTACATTGGTATTTGATTATATCCGAATACGCATCCATGAAGGAGAAAGCCTGAAGCCGAGGAATTGTCCACTTCTTGATCAATGTTCGGCATTGGGTATGAGTCTTTGGGGCATACCTTATTTAGGTTTTTGTAGTTCGTGCAAACCATCCACTTTTCGTTTGGCTTTTTGACCATCACCACGTTGGATAACCAGGTGGTATATTGCACTTCCCGGATAAATCCGGCTTCCAAAAGCTCTTGAACATGAGTTTCCAATGCTTTCCTCTTTTAAGGATGAGATTCCTCTTTCTCGGGATATCGAGTCTTGAGCCAGGGTAGATTTTCGGCTTGTGGCGGAAAAACTTGGTCTATTCGGGTACTTGTGATGAGTTCCATGCGAAGACATCCTGGTTTATTCTCAGAAAATCGACCAAGATACTTCTAAGTTCCGGGGATAATTGTTTTCCGATTTTGTGGTCTGGAGGGGGTCTCCCAACACTAGATCCTCCAAGTCACCTACCGGTTCTGGGCGCAACTCTTCATCCAGAAGGTCAAGTTTGGCGTATTGACATCTCGGTCAAGAGAATCGGGTTCGTCGATTCGGATACTTATCTTCATATTGGATTTGTGGCTCCGAAGAAGGTCCGCCTTGGCCCACTCTGACAGTTTCAAAGTAGCACTGTCGAGACTCTCTTTGGTCTCCCCTAACTGTGATCACGGTTCCCTGGTTGTTGACCATCTTCAGTTTTTGATGTTTGGTGGAGACCAGCATGTCCCACTTATGGATCGTCGGCCTGCCCAGTATCATGTTGTATGGTGAAAAGAATTCTGCCACTATAAAACGCACACGCTCTGACTTGAAGGCGTCCACTGGTTCCAAGGGTGAACTGAGTCAATAAATCCCTTAGGACGTGAATGTTCTCGTTGAACCCGATGAGGGTCGTCTTGCATGGCTTCAAATCTTCACGGTCCGGGCTCATTCTTTTGAATGCCTCCCAATCCGAGGATGTCGGCGAGCTTCCAGCATCCACAAATATGCGTTTGACTCGGCAATGGACTAAGATCCTTGGTCACGACTAGGCCGTCTTGATGCACAGGGACGACATCTTTGAGATCGTCGTTTGTGAAATATAATGGCGAGTGAGGCGGTCCGTTGAAACTTTCTTTGAACTTCGGACGATCTCTAACGAGAGGATTTCGTAGATACTTTCTTGGCTCATTGTATCTCGCCTCCGCCCATTCTGCTAGCTTATCACATTACGGTCAAACTACATTTCGGGAATTCATCTTCATCTCCCGGTGTGTTTTTGTGCTTTTCATCATGCTTTTTGTACTTACGGGGGGGCTTTGCTACGGCTTCTAGGCTTGCGTTTGTCGCTTTTTCCCGGTGCTCAATTACGTATTGTTGAAGCTTTCCATCGCGGGCAAACTTTTCATTTTGCGTCACGGAGTTCATAGCATTCATCCGTTGTATGACCCCGACCATCATGGAATGCATAATATTTTGATAGGTCTACCCCCTTGATTGCGGTAAGACAGCCGAGGTCGATCAATTCCTTTCATCTCGGCCATCGCTACCTCTTTCCAAATCCGAGATCGTGGCATATTGGGCGCGTGTATTTGTCGATTTGCTTTTTGCGTCAAACTTGCCGCCTCGGCCACGCTATCAAGCCCTTACGTGGGTGTCTTTTTTCTACCTTCTCGAATAGTCCTTGTCTCTAGGTGGGGTGACTGTCTCGGTCCCGCCTTGGATTATTTTCCATGCGCATCTGCTCCGCCTCAAGGTATTTTTGAGCGAATTATGAAATCGTTAAGGCTTTTAGGCGGCTCCTTAAAGAATGATTCCGCGAGCGAGACTCTCCGTCTAGGCCGTACGCTAAAAGATGGACGTGTACAACCTCGCTTAAACCGCGCACTGCGGGGCCACATGTTTGAGCGGTCCGGGTAACTTTGAAGTGTCTGTGGGACGCTTTGCCTAATCTTGGACAAGGTGTCTTTGGGACTTCGGCTTGGTTGCTAGTTGCAAAGTGTAGCTTGAAGGCCTCGGCTAGGTCATCAAATTTGTGAATCGACCCCGACCAACGTGTGGAGCCATTTAACACGGTCCTTTAAGGGTAGCGCGAAGATCCGTGACATGATGGGCTCTCCAGCCTCTTACGACCATGACCATCTCGAAGTCTTCGGGTGGGTTGTCATATTTGGTGAGTTCGGTTAGATTGAGCTTCTTCGTTAAACGAGCGTTAAGGATTTCATCGCAAAAGGGTTGTTGTCCATCGTCAGACATACCTTCTCAGTTGATCCCATTTGGGGAGGCCGGGAGGCCTATCAACCGGGATTCTTTCTTGGTATTAGATTCCTTGTTTGAGGAGGCTGGTCTTCGGTTTTCGTCTCCCGTGCGCTTTGCTGAGCGTGCAAGTCGTCGCCTCTTGGTTCTCTTCCCAAGTCTTGTTATCCCGGTCCTCGTTGGAGGAGGCCGAGTCCCTTTTATTGAAACGCTCTTCCGATCGGCTGAAAGTAGGGTGTGGCGTTTGTCCATGTTCTCCATACGCCTCGTCATCGCGAAGCGAGTTTTGGAGGAGGAGAAAATATGGATTGGCGGCTAGGATCTCTTCGAGTTGATGGCCCAGGTTCAAGTTCCGAGGATCATGGCAATGATTTCGTGAAGCGAGAGGACTCCGTGTCGGATGGATTGTCTTCAGACGGCGATCATTGTTGGGGATGGCGAGGTTCTTCAAAGCTGTTGCTCCATTTGTGATAGCCGGTCTTACGCGTCTGCTCGTTGTCACCGAGAGGGTTGATTGGCTGCTCGGTGTTGTGTGGTTGCCGAGGTGGTTGACGATGGCTTGTCGGTCGAACCATCTCTGACTGCTTTAGGCTTGAACTACGGGTGTTAACCATCATTGGTCACGGGAATCGAAATTTACCAATCCCCTACTTGTGCCAGGCGCCACTGTTTTAGAGTAGAACACGAATGTCCAGCCACGTGAATGGGCCAGTACTTTGATGTAGGATCGATGGTCTCTTCTCGAATTCCTACTAGGGAAGCACTCAGAAGGAGAAGGGATCACTGTACACAACCAGGCTCTTAGCCAAGGGGGTGGGGTGTGTGCACGGTGTGAATGTAATAGCTTGGCGAAGTCCGGGTCACAAGTTGTTTGCATGCACAATCTGGATTAAACTTTTAAGCTCGGTGCGGCACGCGGGAGACGGCGGTATCTCTAGTCTGGTCTTTTGCACGTCTTTGCGAGCATTGTGCGAATAGGTGCAGGACACTTCCTCCACATTGAGGCGACACCATTGCTACTTCGTTGATGCAAATTAGGGTTCCTGCAATCACCACCAGAATTCCCAAGGTTCTCAACAAAGAAGCTGCCATGTTATATATATATATTTTTTTTGAAAGCGATCACAATGATGGTGTGTGTGTGTGTTTGTGTTTTTGAAGTTGCTGACTCTGTCATTTAAGGGCTTTGCATGAGGGTATATATAAGAGGAAGAAGAAGATGATGATTATGATAAAATTGTGATTTCCAAAGTTTCCAAGAGGAAGCGATCAATCATTTGCTTGGAATGGAACGACGGATATAATTAGTGTCTTTTGGTGAAACTTACAAGAGAGGTGGAATTTGAAGTCCAAGTTTAATTTCTCTTACATTCTCTGGTCCTTAGAATCGCCTTTATTATACGCGTTAGTTCCTATATTTATAATGGATTAATTATTATTGTTGTGGAAACTCACTAAGCAAAATTATTAGAATATAAAATGATGGAATAAAATTTATTTATTATTGTGTTGGCAAAATAAATTGTTATGCTAAATAAGAATTTTAGGGTATTACACAAAGCGGTCATTTTCTTAGTTTTTAACTCACTCAAATATTATCACTCCATCTGTCGTGTTCGGACTCTCTAGAGTTTTGACCTAACTTCCAAAAATATAGTATTTATCAAAATATAGTATTTATGATAAATAGGAATTTTATAGGTATCAACACATATTCACCTTTATTTTATAGGTATTATTTATCAAAATATAGTATTTATGATAAATAGTAATTTTAGGGTATTACACAAATGAGGTCATTTTCTTAGTTTTTAACTCACTCAAAGATTATCACTCCATCTGTCGGAGTTCAGACTCTCTAGAGTTTTGACCTAACTTCCAAAATCATATCTCGAGTTCTAGACCTTCGTTTAAGGGTATCCAAAACTCATTTTAAAGCTTAAGGAGTGAAATTTTATCTGATAAAATTTCATAGCTAAACTCAACCTCTAACACACGAAAATAACATGCGAAAATGACATGCAACCTCAAATCTCTCAGAAATCAGACACAATGCACTCATCTCAACACATGCATGGCCTTATAGCTTGATTACAGAGCCAAAGAAGATCAAAATCCAGATCAAAACCAACATGCATGCATCAAAACTTTGTCATGAACTCTCTCTCTCTCTAGATCATGAATTTCAACCATAAAAACCTACAAATCTTCAACACAACTCAGAAAACATATGAGAAATCATTCAAGAGACTCACCTAGACCCCAGAAATGGTTTGCATGTGAGTTTTGATCTCAGCTTCTTCCTTTTCCGATTCTCTTTCTCTTCTTGGAAGTTCTCAGACTCGGACGCTCTCTCTCTGAACTCACGGTTTCTCAGTCTCATCTCATCTCAGATTCTATGATGAACTCTTCTGCACTTGGCCGAAAAGGAGTGAGGAATGGGAGATGAAGGAATGAGACAGAGGTTGAAGGAGAGGAGGTGTATGCCATGGAGGTGTTGCTGCAGTGGATGAGGAGGTGTATGTGTGTATATGGCGTGCATGTTTCGGATGTGTGTGTGCTGTATGGTGTCCGGTGTGGAAGAGGGAAATGGAATGGAAGGAGGGAGTTTACGGATGAGAATGAGAGTGATTGTGTTTAGAGGAGAGAAGCCGGATATGTGTGTGTGAGAGAGAGAAAGGTGAGTTTGTTTGTGTGTGTGTGTGGTGTATTCCGGTGGTGTGAGAGTGAGAGAGTATGTGTGTGGCAGCTGGAGTGAAAAATAAAAGAGAAGGAGTATACATGTGAAATGAAGAGAGGGAGTGTTGATGCATGTGGGATATGTGGCGTGATCTTGATGAGGGAAGGAGTAAGTGTGTACATGTGTCATGAAGAGAAGAGAGATGAGGTGTCCCACTTGAAAATAATCTCATTTAACTCCCTACTAGGCTCTTATTTACAATTTGGTCTTTACTAATTAAATTGCAAACATTAATTAGAAATCAAAATTAATCCTTAATTCCATTTAAGGATTTTTCTTTCTCGATTAATTTATTTAGGCCACAAAATATTGTCTAAGATAGTTGGGCCGAAAATTTTTCCCTAAGTATTTGTCATTAATTTATAAGAATATATGCTTTAATTTCCAAAATATTAATTTTAAAATAATTATGGCCAATTTTCCATAATTAATCCCATATCATATTTTTATTTTCAAATTCCAAAATTTGGGATGTAACAAGTCTATTATTCATTCTTTCTATTTTAACATTATGCAAAGAACACTCACCATGCATAGATAGAATGGCATAAATGTCCATCTATCCTTTTGATTTATTAAGAGTCATCTCTTTGAATCTATGTCTTACATTACCAGAGAATGCATGTACACAAGAAAAAAAAACAAAAGAAAAAAAAAGCTGAAAATTATCACCCACAAGAATCGATCGAACATGCTTGGCGATATCAGCATGAAGAGCATTAATTTCCCGCCGGAGATTAGCAAGTTCCTGTCTTAGTTGCTCCAGCTTCAATATGAATATCTCATTAGAGGAAAGCGGAGAGGGTCACGAGGTTGGCGCGGCTGGGGCCAACAGGTTGGAGTGGGGGAGCACGAACCTCTGCATGGTCTCAAGGGCCGGGTGGCAATCTCTGGACGAGGTCGGCGAGAGGATCGAGGGGGTGCGAAATCTCTTCATCATCGGAAATAACAATGGGTCCAACGACCCGAGACCCTTCGCCACAATAGGGCGCACTCGCCGGAGGAGGCGCATCGTATAACGATCTAACCATGTCATGAGCTTGAGGTGTAAGAGTACCCCTACGAGCGCTTCTCTTGTATCTAACCATGGTTTCGGACTTTGAGCGGATTGGGGCGAGAGCTAGGTAGTGATAAGTTACGAGGTAGTGAGGAGTTAATAAGGACAGAGAGTTCGTGTGAGGAGTTAATAAGGACGAGAGAGCGGGGAGAGATACACATCCGGTGATGATAAAGTTAATTGGTACAAATGAATTTAGTGTTTCTACTTTAAGAATGTATTTATATAAATATCCAGTCCTAAAAGTCATTTATTTTTTTCAAATCAATTCAATTACTTTTAAGACCGATTTTTTATCTTGTATCCGGTCCTAAAACTCATTTTTTCAATTCAATTACTTTTAAGACCGAGTTTTTATCTTTTATCCAGTCCTAAAACTCATTTATTTTTCAATTCAATTTTTCATTCAAGTAAGAATTTTTGGTTAAAAATATTACTTTTAAGAACGGATCTTTTACGATCCAGGTATCAAAAGTTGCCTCTTTTCAATGAATGATTCGAGAGTCTCTTGGTGCCACACAAACTTCCCAACTAGGCGTCTCCCGTATTCCGAGGAACTATGCGTCTCCTCATTAATGTTTCCGCGTATCACATTTTTCAAGTATGGGTTCTCTATTTAAACTCGTTGTTACTTTACTTTCTTCACATTCATCTCCATCTCCTCCTACAACCTCCACCGTAATGGCTCCTCCACCACCACGAGGTCCTCCTTCTCGGCGAAATCCTCAACCACCTTCGTACCCTCCTCCGTTGCCTCACCACCTATCATTCTACCGGATGATGGAGCACATGATAGCCCGCGTCGATCATATAGACCGACGCTTGGGCCAACTTGTTTCGGGTTTATCACGTCGTCAACAAGAAGCTGATCACGGTCCTAAAAGTCTAGCCATATTCTTTGGAATTTTACGAAGACTTTTAGGACACGATATTTCATTCAGAAACCCAAAATGGACACACACAAATTGTTCGAAAAAATAAACAAATATATTATTGAATTACATTGCGTTATATTTACAAATGAATGAATTAGTGGAAAAAATAAACAAATGTATGTACAGAAGGCTATTGTTGCTACAACATATATTATTTACAAATGAATTAATTTAGGACATTAATTATTGTCTGACTTAGCTTTTCTAAGACACGTTTATACAGATATTCACAAAACACATCGCGTATGTGCTCCACTTCATCATCAGAAAATGGCTTTGCACAGGCAAACCTCTGTATATAACATCAAAGACAGAAACAGAAATAACATATTATGTGCATATTTCATATGTAACATTAAGCCATCTCAGTGACTGAATTCAACCATCACATTTTACCTTTGAAGGGAATTTAGTCCTTCCGTCTGTCACAATATCATATATGTGTTTCATGACGTACGGGCCACATAAGTTCGATTCGGCGGTTGCGGACGGTCTAAAAATAACAATAAATATATATAAGAGCATATATAGCTTATTGACCAAGCTCACAAGGCGATTATGCGGTGTCCAAATATGTACTAACATTTGATTGGAACCATTTAGGCTCTTTGAGCTCAAACCATGCATTTTTTTACCCGAACTTGGAAGGTCATCATGCCACTATCATCAAAATCACAAATTTATCAATAATTCACTGAAAATTCACAAGCAGAGATTTCGAGACAAGACAATCAAAATGACATGCTTACTTGTTGATGGTACGCTTCAACTTAGGCGATGGATCGTAGTGAATGAAGCATAAGAAGATAACATAATGCGCCTCCATGTTCATGACGACCAACTGCCGGTGGTGGCTGAAAATTCACAAAGATAAAGTACTCAGTGATATATATATGTGTAGCGAAATTAAGTGAATTATATTGCGGACAAGAATTGTGATATGTACCCAGCCGATATGGAAGCTAGTAGATCTTTCTTGGCACTTCACACATCCTCGTTGATATGTACTGCTGTTTCAATTCCGAGGTGTTGTAGTTGCATAGACTAGGCACAAGAATCCAAAATCATCGATTCCGCCTGTTGAACTAGTTTCTCATGCATGCACCTACAAGAATGACATCAATCGGGAATTAGTATATATATATGTGTGTCTAAACGATGCATTTAAATTATGTAATCAAGGAAGAAGATACTTACTTCATAAATATTTGAACAATTCCACTAGTAACTGCTTTGTCCGAAGCGGCATGGACTCTACATCAACATTATCAATGTAAAGCGGTTGAGGATCAGCGAGGCCTCTACTTCATTGACGAGCCACGATTTATCTTTAAACCATTTTTGGCTACCAAATCGGATATTTTTCCTTGGCCGTCAAGTTAGCGGTAGGGGATGGAACTTGAGAAGGGGTGAAGCTTGATGAGGGGGGAGCTTGACGACGAGTAGAGACATCAACAAGCTTCACCGGCCAAGAGATGAAGGTTCCCTTGACATCACTCACAATCTTTAGCTCATCGGTTGGGAGAGGGACGGGTGCATCAAAGATCACCTCTTCAATGACACTCGACTTCATCATCATCCATTTGTTGGTGGTGTACGATTGATCCCAAGTTGTGGGCCAGTCCCTTTATCAACCAATTATCTATGACTATCACGATCCTCCACATACGAGATGACAAGGTTGCTTTGGCTGTCCAACAATGCAGCTCCTCTAGTGCTCTCGGTGAAGGTGTCAAGGGATCCACACTGCTCTCGGCCGAGAGCTCGGAGAAACTTCATTTTCTCCATCTCCTCCTTCATCTTGCTCATCTCGATTGAAACATTGCCCTCAATGTAGCTTCTTTGGCCGCCGATTCCTCATTTAATTTGGCAACTGTCGATCCATCTCCTCCGGGTAACCACACTTTGTCTCGTGGTGTTTGGATTTCCCAAAGTATTGCTTTAGGCCTACCTGTCCTCCAATCCCCTTACACGCCCGAGTGATATGCTTTTCCGATCGCGTGAGTCGAACATCATTCCTCCCGTTTGACGTAAAAGATCCCTCTGCCTATTTCTTTTAAGATCTTCTTGTAAGATACGAGATAACGAGAAGCTTAGTAATGAAACATGTTTAGTAAGTAAAAATAACAATATCGATACTTACAATTCGTTCAGCAACTACACGAGTTTGTTCACTCATGTAGGCGCCGCTTGGCTTTTGCCGAATATACAACCACAACTCCTCGCGACGTATTGGAGATGGCGGTTGGTCAACTACCGCAGAAGGATTGGATTCAGCTTCATCTTCCAATCTCTTCCGCTTGGCTGCCATCAAATCTTTTTCGGCCTTTTCATATCCGCGCGAGAAGCCTGTGTGGGAAATCATTCTTTCTCTCGATCTCTTGGTATTTTCCCTTCTTTTACGTGAATCGGGATTGAAAACAACTATCAATTATGAATTCCATCCATGTCACTATCGAAATTAGAGAACTTATGCTTGATATGAATGTCAAACATTAGTCAAATTCACTTCATCAAGATTCAACATTTTACTTAAGGAAGATGTAGCATTGTAGAAGAAATTGGGAGAACCAAAGGAAAGGGAGTTGCAGAATTGCTGCCAACTCAGTCAATTCATTCATTCATCATACATGGTTCCTACACATATTAGAATAACTAACTAACTACTTGCACCGAAACCATTACACAGTTAACATACTAACTAACTAACAACAACGTCTAACCATATTACAGTTTACATATCGGACTTGCATGGAATTAGGACATGATCCTCGATGCGGGACAAAGGCAGAAAATGTATACTTCTATTCACACACCAAACCATTTAACTAACGGGGTTAGATGTACACAATAACATTCACATATCCGCACAGTTAATAAGCAAACAAAAGTGCAAACAAAACTAAATATAAACTCACCAGAGCTTCGAGGAGTGGTCATGGTGAACAAATTGTTGCCAAGTTTGTTCATCAATAAATTTGTACTTGTCCTGGGGTTTATGGTCGAGGCTCCACCTCGGCAAAAATATAGGTGTTAGCTAGAAAGGTCTTAAACTTCCTCCACCGATCGGCACAATAAGACAATGTTGCGTCTTTCAACTTCTCGAGTCGGGAACGGTGTATGTAAGCGGATAGTGTCCCAAATAGGATCCTTTCTTGTGCTTTGGTCCACATTTTTCCACTCATTTGTCAAGATGCTAACCTTGCTTTGAACTAGACAGCCGACAAAACTAGTATATGTGGTTTTATTAGGGCCAGAAAGGTTGCAAATTTTCATCAAACCGAATCTCGAGCTTCGTCCCGAATCCCACTAAGGGATACATCCATCATTCGTGTGCCGCTTCTACCACGGCGTGCACGGCGCTGAGGAGGCTCATTGTGAGATGAAGAGGGTTCGTTCTGACCCACACCAGTCAAACCAGTATCTGGAGTTCCAAGAACACGACTGAAATCATTTTCACCATCCATTTTCAAGACAAGTAAGAGAGGAATGCTGAGCAAATGAGGGAGTAACAGAGGCTAACGGTGCGTGGGGCGAGAAAGAGAGGTAATGCAACAGGAAGGGTTTCGCAACGTGAACAGGGGTTCGTTCTTCAGTGAGAGTGACAAAACAAGAAACATATATTTGGCGCCTCATTTTTAAGACCGGACAAATGAGTATATACGGTCTTAAAAGTTAACCTTTAAGACCGGTCTTTCTATAACTCCGGTCTTAAAATTAATTATTATTATTTTTAATTTTAGTACCACTGATTTTATGACCGGTCTTAAAGTCTAACTTTTAAGACCAGTCTATCTCTATCTCCGGTCTTAAAATTAGTTAATTTTTTATTTAAACTTTAGTACCACCATATTTTAAGTTCGGTTTTAAAATCTAACTTTTAAGACCGGGAATTATATATGTTCGGTCTTAAAACTTTAATACATTTATATTTAAATTTTTCCGTATTATTTTGGAGTGTAGAAAATATAAGTCTGGCTGTATGAGATTTCTCCATAAAGTAATTGATATTTCAATTTTTTAATAACATTTTTAAGACCGGTTGTTATTTTAACAGGTCTGGATAAGACCTATGAAAAAATGATCCAGTATAAGAAGTTCTTTATATTTACAAATCTACCACCGGTCATAGCTTTAGGACCGGTCCGTCTTGAATCTTGATAGAGGAAAAGCAAGAAACAAATGAGAGAGCTCTTTTCAGCTTCATATCCAAACACACAGAAACTATGAGAATTCAAATGATGCAAATGGAAAATATCACCAGATTCTATTGCAATGTTCAACAATTTCCACATAAAAAAGAGATGTTTAGCTGAAGGTTTAATTTTCCATAAAAGAGCAACCCCATATTCACCAAGTATGAGCTTGAAGAATTGCCACAACATATTAATCAATCTAAATTTTTCAAAAAAAAAAAAAAGGGATTTAAGCAATGGCGTTTACAGTTTAAGGTGGATAAGTTGATTGAAGGAGTTGTTGTATGTTCCAAACGACAGGATTCCGAAGATGCGGGACATGCGATAGTAGATTAGCCACGTGATGATTATTCATCAAAGAAGCTTGATCGTGCTATATGGGCCACCAAAGGTGGGGATCAAAAGGAGTATATGTACCATTGCCTAGTCACCATATTCATAAAAGTATCTTTGGTCTTCTTGCTCAACTATCTGGTGCAAATATTCAAATTCTAATAATGTATGTGAATAAAAAAACAAATATTGGGATCTAGAATTCCAATATATATCTATAATAAACCAAAAGTCACAATTATACACACAGATACATCTGAAATACTTGCATAGGGGCTTACTCCATAAAGTACATTCATATACATACATACACACTCCCAATGATAAATTATCACTCTACTTTTCAGTTTAAGTTTTATTAAAATAAATAAATTGTAATTATACTTGTATGCTGGCCACAAATTCATCAGGGAAAAGGGTATATGCACTCGCATATACACACAAACATACACACATATATGTGTGGCTAGGGTGGCCCCTAAAATTACAGAATCTAACTCAGAGTTTTAGAAAATTACATTTCAGCCTCATAAAAAATTCAATATTTTCACTGCAGTCCCCACTAAATTTTTGTGGAGGGATTAAAGTACAAATATTGAAATTTTTATGAGACTGAAATGTAATTCACCCCTAATTACATTTCTAATTCTACCTGCGTGTGTGTGTATATATGTATGTTTGTATATACATACAGACACACATAGACACATATACACACACGACATATATATATATATATATATATATATATATATATATGTATGTGTGTGTGTGTGAGTGTGTGTGTGTATGCGGCGCATATACTTTTGCCGAATTTGTGGCCAGCGTACAAGTATAATTACATTTTATTTTTTTAATTAAACTTAAACAGAAAAGTAGAGTGATAATTTATTATTGGGAGGGATACAAGACGAAGGAGTTTATTCACAAAATGTCCACAGTGCCACATCTCCACTTCAACACCTTCACGGGATAATGATTGCTGAAACATTACCAACAACAATAACTCAGCCTAAAAGAAGCATATTGATTTATTTATTTTTCAATTAAATTATAAGAATGAGATGATTTTCTTTTCATAATTAACAAAACTTGTATTGTAAGACTGATAAAAGGGGTTCAAACTAAAATGTACAGCAACTTCCACTCCAAGAAAGTTATAATATTATATACTTTTAAAATAGGGATACAACTTGTATAATATTACAAAATATAATAAATATTGTCTATGTGATTCGCATAATTTTTGTATTTCCTATTCTATTATTATTTTATTAAAATGCATACATGCATAAAAGCTCTTGGGAATTTGATTAAATTTTGATTTATATTTATATTTTCAAAAATTAAGTTTCGATGTTGTTATTTAAATGATCAATTCAGATAATAATGTATGCGTTGCAAATGCATATAAATAAAATTAAAATTAATTAGATTATATATAAATAAGTATAAAATTATGAGCATAATAATGTTCTATGATATTAATGATAATGAATAAATTTTGTTCCATCATTTTATTTTTTTTAAATCTTCCATTTTATTTTTCATTTTATGTATCGCTTAATAATCAGCTTCTACATGTACATACGTCAACCATAATTAATAAATTGTGAGCATAGGAACTCATGTTTAAACTTTTGAGAACCATAAAAATAGCACAAAATTTTTATTAAAAAACAAGTGAAAGAAGAAAAACTCAATCAAAAGATTAAAAAAACTACAAAAAATTGATTTAGAAATGAGTGAAAGGAAAACAACTGGAAAATTATAATTTTTTTCGTTGCTGATTAATTGGTGAATTAATTAATTAATGTGGTTTCATGAAGATTGATATTAGTTATTATTATTATTATTATTATTATTATTATATATATATTATATATATATATATATATATATATATATATATATTATATATATGTATATATATATATATATGTAAAACCCTAAAAATCGTATTTATGATAAATATCATAAATTAGTAAAAATACCTATTGGAGACAGGTGAATATGTGGTCTCAAATCTTGAGTCATATTTACTTTATTTTTTCTAGGGTATTTTCTATTAAAATTAGAGAAAATAAAGAGTGGAAATTCCTAAATGCAATTATGGGTCATAAAATACCCTGAAAATATTGTGATAAATCTTAAGAGACAAATAAATATTTATTAAAAATAGGAAAGTATGTTGTCTCTAATTTAGATAATTTTTGGGATTATTTTCCTTGGAAAATAATAAGGCGAAATTAAATATTATTTTGGGGATCATAAGTGACCCCATGATTTTTAATATAATACATAGAGCATAAATTATCAATGTCAGTGCAATAGTTGTGAGGAAATAATTAATCTTAATTAAGAAAATTATCAACAATTAGTAAGTGATTAGATAAATAATTACTGGCTAATTATCTAAGCATGGACAAGGGTAATACCCAAAGTTAATTATGTAGAACCCCTAGTTTGGGATTAATGACCAAGAAAGGATTATGATTAGCATGAGAGTAATTGTAATCAATTGGAGATGATTAAGAAATATATTAGATGAATTATATAGAGTCCCTAAAGCATAATCCTTGTGAGATAAAGGAACCAATGGGAGAATTTCTAGTTAAAATGAATATGAGATGATTAGAGGATAATATGAATTAATTAAGAAACAAAAAGAATAGGGAAAAGGGGATGGGAAAACCGAAATAGAAGAGGAAAAAGAAGGAGAAAATTGAGTGAAGTTGAAGTAGAAAACTTGGTTGAGAAGTTGTGGAAAAGTCAACAATAAACACCAACCAATGGAAACACATGCACATGGGATAGTTTGCAAGTGGGGAAAGCTACATCTTTTGTCAAAAGATGGCCATAATTCGAAATTTATGAAGAGGGGAAGAGAGAGAAATTGTTGAGTGAATGTGAGTTGCAAGTGGATGAAATAATAATAAAGAAAGGAAGATATTTTGTGAAAAGAAAATAGGATAAATGAGAACCGATAGAAATTAAATCCTATCTTGAAAGCAAATAAGATATTTGCATTGATTGGGTGTGATTCATTTGTTGTGTTTATGTCTTGTGAAGGTTGTGATTATCTATAATCCACATGTGTGTATGTAAATATGAGGTTAATCGTTACCTGGGGTTCGTATGCATTGGACCTCTGCTCTTAACATAGCGTCGAGTCGGGAGGACCGAAGGCCGAGGAGAGAGGAAAGCGGCAAGCTTAGAAGTCCGGTGAAAGCTATCTTTTGTTGTCACGGCGTGGGGATCGCGAGGAGACACTTTTGTTGTATATTACTTTTGAACCTCTCGTTTAATGTACCGCTGTTAAAACCGACCGGACATACTACCGTGAGTATTTTGAATATATATATCGATTACTCAATTGCTCCGATGCTCTACTCTAATGTTATGATGAAAAAAAAATTTATCTGCTTTTTGAAAATAGGATGTTACAAAATATATATAAATATACATGTGTGTATATATATAGATACATATGTCTATATATATATACATATGTGTGTATATATATATACATATGTGTATATATATATACATATGTATATATATATATACATATGTGTATATATATATATACATATGTGTATATATATATATATATATATATATATATATATATACACACACATGTATATATATATAGGAAAATTATAATAAATGACCTAGAAAAATAATATTTATTAAGAGGATCTTAAAAATTTTATTTATTTAAAAGGACCAAATACCATTTAAAAATACTAAATTAGCCCTCAAATATATGACTTTGAACAATCCAATGCAAAAAAAAAAAATAATAATAATAAATAAATAAATAATAGAAAAACCCAAAACTCAAACAGCCTCTATCCGAATTGGCGTTTGACGATGTATATTGATAAAGATGGAGAAATATCGTTGGTCAAATTTGACTATGGAAACCTCAGAGAAGGATGTGAAAAAGCTGAGTTGATGTCAAAAATGGGGATTCAAGGCCAACAAAATCAATAACCAGTATTGATCCAACTTTGTAATGCTGAAGATAAAAAATGAAGATGAAGGAAAATAGAGAATAGAAGGAAGGATTGAGTGAAAGTCATGGGAGAAAAGCTTCAAGGGTCTTCTCAGTATTGTTGGTTTTAATTTTATATAACATTTTAGAACGAACCAACTCGTAGAATGAAAGCATGGCCGTTTCTAAACTAAGAAATTGTAATAATCTCTATTCCCCTAACAGTTGCTCAATCCAGACGGAACCTGTCACCTGAGAAACCTTCTTACTATTTGTGGAAATGACAACAACAGGGAGAAAGACAGTGGCGAAGTGTCCGGCTTGAGAGTTTTTGGTTTTCCTTGTAAGGGGTAAATTTGTATTTTTAAATATATTTTAATATTTGTTCCTTTTAAATAATTACAAGTTTTAAGGTTCTTCTAATTAATAAATACGGAGTATTATATTTTCTACGTTTTTCATCATAATTTTCCCTAGAGTATATGATTACCTCCACATTTGGTTCCGTGGGGCAGATTGAGGCCACAAGTATCAGCGACGTAGATGGCCTTAGGGATGCTTATGAGGTCGACGATGTTTTGGGTAATATACTGACACATGCACTTTACATTGAACTTCCTCAACTCTGTGCAGCACGCCGCCGACGGCGAATCTTCGGCCCCGCCTTCTGCACGTACAGCTCACACTGCGATATCGCATCCGGTATGCTTCCACCACACTGTGCCGACACCATTACCACGTTGTTGTTGCAAACTAGGGCTCCGGCAACCACCACCATCAAAAGAATTGCCAAGTTTCTCAACGAAGAAGCTGCCATATCAATGGCTGTTTTTGCGTGTGTTGTTTTTGAATTGTGGTCTCAGAATTGGTGATTTTGTGATGCTATATATATCAATGTGAGAAGAAGAAGAAGTAGTTTACGATAAATTTGACGATGAAAACTGTGATGACAATGCGACGACAGAATATGCTGCAGTTTTGAGATCCTTCGGCTGCGAAACATACGAGAGGATGAAAACGAAATGTGTATGGTTGAATCAATCTCAACAATATGCTGCAGTTTTGAGATCCTTTGGCTGCGAAACATACGAGTGGATGAAAATGCTTGTAATTATTTGATAATATTAAAATTATTCAATATTTCAAAAAATACTCGTAATTAAATGCAACATGAACACTCATAAAAAACACATAGCACTAAGGATTTAAATATTCTTCACTTGAACATGGGCCATTATCTCCTTTCTATCATTACATCAGGAAAAAACCAGAGATGAGCAAGCGATAATGTGCATGACTTCCTGTATTACGTACATTGGATTAACTTTGCATCCATGATTGAGAGCCATATTTCTTTTCCTTCAAATGATATTTTGCAAGACAATTATTTTAGAGATAATTTCAGATTGACCATCCTTATGGAACTGAATCAAGATGGCTTTTACCAAGATCTTAAATTCAGAAGAATCATGAGTAGAAATTATAATTGATAAGCAACCAAACTTGAGTGCTCTTGAATCTTGAAAGAGGAAAAGCAAGAAACAAATGAGAGAGCTCTTTTCAGCTTCATATCCAAACACACAGAAACTATGAGAATTCAAATGGTGCAAATGGAAAATATCACCAGATTCTATTGCAATGTTCAACAATTTCCACATAAAAAAGGAGATGTTTAGTTGAAGGTTTAATTTTCCATAAAGAGAAACCCCATATTTCACCAAGTGTGAGCTTGAAGAATTGCCACAAGATATTAATCAATCTGAATTGTTCAAAAATAAACAGGGATTTGAGCAATGGCATTAGCGGGCATATTAAAATAATTAAAAGATCTTACAATATTTACTTTTTCATTACATAAGAAATATTAATTAAGGGATTTAATTTTCTAAGAAAAATAAAAATGTGAATTACATGAGCAGCCAACGAGGATTTTAGTTGCTTTATTTAAACTAGTTAGACAACAAATAACATAGCAACCTGGTTCACACAAGATTTTCTCGCACAAACTAGTTCTATCCATTTAATGCCTTCCATCAAACATGGGCATTATTAGAAACAAGTAGTAATCACACATTAAAATTTTATACACGATACATATGCAGAAACAAAATGAAAATCCAAATCAAGAGAAGCCTACAGGTAATGTGTAATTTATTTGGGATACAAGCCAGAGGAAGGTATTTTGTAATACCCTAAAACTTCTATAATACTATATTTTGATAAATAACACCTATTAAATAAAAGTGAATATGTGGTCTCAAAATTTTGTAACTCATTTATTTTAATTTAGGGAATTTTCTCTAAGAATTAAGTTAACCAAAGACCAAATTTTCTAATTTTCTTTTAGGGATCATAAAATACCATAAAATTATCATAATTAAACCATGATTCTTGTATAATCAAAAGAAACAAGAAAATTATATAAAAACACTTAAAGGAGATTAACAAAAATTAATGGGCAATTAGGTTTTCACTAATTAAACAATTTGTGTGAATCTTTATAATTAATCAAGAGGCAAATCAAGAAGCAACAATTAGGGAATGTCTTAATTAAAAATTAAGAATCAGCTAAAGAACAAGATTACCATAGAATGAGTCTTTAATGATCATAATCAATTAAATAACCAATCACACAATAACAATTATACCTAATAATATGTTAAACACTACATTAGGAGTACTAATTAGGATTAAATATCCATTCCCAAAGTCAAGAATGTGGGGACGGATTGCACAAGAATGAGAGAGGAAAAAATGTTTAATAATCAAGATATTATGTAGATATGAGCACATGTGATATTGGAAATAAAGATCTTCAATAGTAATTAAGATTTTCTAATAACAATGGAAGGCCAAGATTAAGTTTAATAAAGTTAAATCCAAGGGTCTTAATTAATCATATAATTAACCTAAATCCATGAGATAATTAAGGGACCAATGGGAGGCTTTGCACATGGGATATTTTGGACAAATGAAACACAAACTAAAGAGTAAGGAGGGGGACGGATTGCTTGATAAAGGAGGATATTTTGTGATTTAATATATTTTAAAAAGCTAAGAGCACATGGGATAATGTAAGGGGACAAAATGGAAGAGGATAGGATTTGCACATGGGAGAGAGAGAGAGAGGGTGGGTGGATGGAGGAGATTAAAAATTCTTCATCAAGTTTAGATCCAATGGTTAAGGAGAAAGATGAGATTTTGCCATGGTTATTTTCCTATAAATAGGAGGCTTCTCCTCTTCATTCCTTCACACCAAATCAACCCCAAGTGGTGATTTCTAAGAGTAGAGAGTGAAGCAAGAAGGAGGAAGGAGTAGCAAGAGACTTCAAGAGGTAAGCTCTAGCTTTTAAGTTTTTAGTCTTTAGTTTTTGTAGTTCTTAGTATAAATGTTAATTTAATCTAGGAAATAGGGAATAAAATTCCTACTCTTTTTAGGCCTCATTGCATTGAAAGATGCCGGACGTGGTAAAAACATAGTAGGGAATAATTTCGAAAGTTGAAAACAAAGTAGCGAAATTCGGAAAAATTTACGGTTGGGAGTTTCTGGAGGTAGCGTTATTAAAGATATTATTTTATATATTAAATGAAGTCCTAAAATCATGAAATTTTTCAAGCACTAAGTAGACACCCATGGATTTTTAAATATATAAAATATGTGGTGTTTTGAGTTCTTTGGAAGGAGAAACAAATTCTTGAAGTTGGGTTACATTTTAGGAAAATTCTGGATGAAGTTGGAAAATATTAAACGGCAATAGATTATTTCATAGAGTGATGAACAAGACTTTGTCTTGGGACATGCAAGTGGCTAGGACTCGTCCGAGGTCACTTTGTTTACATACATTCGAGTTTACGCGGGTGTAATTCCTAAAATCTCACTTATGATAAATATCATAATTTAGTAAATAATACCTATTGGAAATAGGTGAATATGTAGTCTCAAATCTGTGAGGTAATAATCTTATTTTTCTAGGGTAATTTCCTTGAAATTAAAAGAAATAAAAAAAAGTCCCTAAGTGAGTTTGGGGGTCATAAAATACCCCATGAATATTATGATAAAATCCTGAGAGTCAATTAATTATTTATTAAAAATAGGAAAGTATGTTGTCTCTAATTTAGATAAGTTATGGGATTATTTTCCTTGGAAAATAATGAGGTGAAATTTAATATTATTTTGGGGAACATAAGTTGCCCCATGATTTTTAATATAATGCATGGGACATAAAATACCAATGTCAGTGCAATAGTTGTGAGAAAACAATTAATCCTAATTAAGAAAATTGTCAACACTTAGTAAGTGATTAAATAAGTAATTAATTGCTAATTGTTTAGGCATGAACAAAGATGATATCCAAAGTTAATTGTATTTAAACCCTAATTGAATATCAATGGTTAATAAAGGGTCAAGATTGAATCTTCTAAAGCTAATCTAATGGTTCTAATTAATTGAACCTTAATCCATGTGATAATGGATCAACCAATGGGAGAATTTCTAGCTAAAATATATAAGATAAGGTGGGATAATTAAATAAACAAAATGTGAAATAAATTAAAAGGGAGGGGACGTTTTATTTGAGAGGAAAAAGAAGAGAAAAGGATGTTCAAGTGTGAACACAAATGCAAGTGGAAATAAAATAAGGATATAAAGAGGATATTTTGTAAAAAGCAAATAGGATAAATGAGAACCGATAGAAATTAAATCCTACCTTGAAATCCTTAGATTAAGAGGTAAACATCTGGACATATTAGGAATCGGTGAATTTTGTCCCGAAGTTGGTGTTAGCCGAAGTCATTTCCGTAGCAAACGACGTTCGTCCTAAAATCATCAATGAGCTAGGAAATACCCTTAGTGGGACCAAAATATTTGTTAATCTATATATTTCTCAAGAGAAAGAATAGATCTCCAAGACTACGTCGATGAATTTTTGAGATTAGTTAAGATTACGCGATTAGAACACCGAACGGGGGGATTTTATCGGGTAAGTTCATAAAGTGAAGAGATGACATAAGGGGGATGACATCATAAACTTGTCAAAGAAGTAGGAAGAAATTACCAAAGTTGCCATAGGAATTTTCTATAAATAGGCCTCATTTGCTCTTGAAAATTCACACCAAATCTCAAGAGTGATTTGAAATTTAGAGAGAGATTAGAGAGAAGGAGGAGTCCTGGAGAACTTTACATGTGCCGAGGACACGAGTAGGCTGTCGTGCCTTAGTTAGTGCAAACGTGGATAACTTTACATGTGTTGTGTGCTATGTCTTGTTGTGTTGTTATAGCCTTACATTTGTTGTGTGCTATGTATGGTATGATGTAATGTTATGAATATATATCTATCTGCCATATATTGTTTTACTTAAGCATGACGTTAAGCTGTTACTGAGGTCCGATGAGTATTGGATCTCGAACTTACCATAGCTTTAGGATCCAGGAGGATCGGGAGCCGAAGACAAGGGTAAGAAGCACGCATGAGGACCGGTCGGAGATTTTTATATTGGATATGTATTTATACTCCTACTTAGTTAGAATTTTGATACTCGGATAAACGTACCGCTTTTATGAACAACCAGATAAGCCACAGTTAGTTTTTGGACACATACTTATCAATTACTCATACTTTTATCTGCTGCAACGCTCTACTCGATAAATTTTAAATCATTCCGCTTTTGAAAATGGGGTGTTACATATTTATTCAGCAAATTATCCACAATGCAAAATTTCCACTTCAACGCTTCCCGGGACAGTGATTGCTGAAACATTCCCAATAACAATAACTCAGCCCAATAGTAAGAAAGAAAAGAAATTAAAAGTAAAATTAGTAGGCAGTCTTACAAAAGGAGTCATTCAATTATTAAAAAGTTCTGTAACAAGCGAGAATGCATGCAATGACAAGATCTTATACAGAAAATGACACTAATTTGCATGTTGCTTAGAACTTTTTAGTGATTGGATTTTTTTACATAGAACTGCATAATAATTCTATCAGAATTAGAAGACCACAAAAACAATACATTGATACTCCTCCGATCCATAATGCTTAATGTAGGATCTAATTGGGAGTTGATATTGGTCATCAATGCAAGATATATTTTTATGTATTTATCAATTATTTTATCAAATTAGGTCTATTGGTATTTTCTAAATAATAATTAAGTAGGAGAGATAGAGAATTATTGTTTATGAATATTAGGGTGTTTAGAAAAACATATATTTAAATAAGTTAACTAATTTATTTAATCTAATCAAATTATGTGTATAATCTTTCAAACTTTAACAGATTTTTGTATGTGATTCATGTATTTATTTTTACAATTCTTCTTCTTCCTAGTTTGTTTATGTGTGCACAAAATTCTCTTGAACGTCTTTGTAGTACACATTTAGTCCTTTGTATTTGCTTCAAGGTTCCATTTAATCCCTTAAGTTTAGAAAGTGTATTTTTAGTCTCATAACCCTAACACCGTTAGTCTCACCTAACGAAAAATAATTGGCAGAGAGAATGATAAAGAAGAATGGTATGAAATAGCAATGGCGTACGATTCAAAGATTTTGAAAACATTATAAAGGAAAATATAAGATAGAGAGAGGGGGATTAGGGGCAGAAGGACTGCCGATAAAGAGGACTAGTGGTGGAAGGAATGCTGAGCTCCAAGAGAAGAGTAAGAAAATGGAAGGAGCATTGGAGTGGAGAAGCCATTAATGGAGGAGAGTGAGGATTGTATATTGTGGGAAAGAAGATGGTGGGGCTATGGTTGTTATTCAACTATTACTTTGTAAAATTAATATACAAGAATTTCTTTTTATATTTTTAAATTTAAGAATATTTTATTTAAATACACAGTCAACATATTTTGTTTGATGAGACTAACGGTGTTAGGGTTATGGGACTAAAAGTGCATTTTCTAAACTTAATGGAACCATGGAGTAAATATAAAAGGAGTAAGATGTATACTTTAGCCTTATAATTAGTACTCCTTAGATCCTAAATATGTGAGCTATTTTTGGGCATGGAGTTAGTCTTGTTCCTAATTAAATAGTGTGTCACATGGCGTCATCACACACACACAGATCATGCAACGTAACACTTGTCAAACATGCAAGCAAACACATGTCCTCTCTCATGCAAACTTCACATGGCACATTGTACAAATGACACATGGTAAGCTCACAATAAATCAGATTTTTGAGCCTTTTTCCCTCATTGATCGTAGCTATATACACAGACACGCATTCACTAATTCAATCTCATTACACACTTCACAAAAACTGATCCAACTCTCCTCCTATCCTCCTCCATGGCCTCCCTCCATCTCACACACAAACAACTTCATTCAATTCAACCTCTCCCTCATTCTCCACGGATCAACACCCCCATCAACATCATCATCATCATCGTCCAAGCCACAAGGAAGAGCAAGGTTGAAGGATTAGAGTGGTAAGGGTGATCACACAACCAAGGACAAGCAATTGTGGCAAGACTCTAATCACTTTTTGAAAATTTTGGAGTTTTGCTTGGAAACCCAGATTTGGTAATCTATGGTAAAATTGAAGAAATAAGTGAAATTTGAGAAATCCGATATGTCCTTATGGCCACAAGGAGAATGAAGAAACTTCAAGCAACCCTAACGGTTAGCGAAAGGGAACCCGAGTAAGGATAGTAGTCCTTAAAGGTAGTGGGCTTACTTTACTTGTATGTATTTGATATTATTGCTTGTATGTATATGTGTGATTGCCATACTTGCTTGTTATGTTTAACATACTTGAATGATTGAGGATCTGTTTATGATTATGCTATGTCCATGAGTATGATGCATGAAGCATTGTAACATCCCGTTTTTAAAAGTGTTGGTTTTGATTAGTTTTGATGATGTCGTATGTAGATGTCATTATTAAGAGCAAAAAGTTTGAATGATATATTTATCATCTACATTGACTAACTATTATATTTAATGTACATGTAATGTTGATATGAAGAAGATGGAAGTTGGAATGGCTAAATTCGGAGTTAAAATAAGGAAATTCAAGCTTTAGATGAATAGAAGTTGCTACAATTTAATTGCTACAGTCCTGTGCATGAATAGCACTTCCTTGCGTTTGAATCTCATCAATACTGAGTATCATGCTTCAATTCTTACGTATGACACCACTCGATCAGCTCTGTTTCACGTCCAGCACCGGCGACCTATGGTAATTCGATCATATCTTCCTAACCAGAGATCGGATTGAGGTGAAACCAATTTTGTTGGAAACTAGACTTCCAAAGGGTCCTAGTCGCACAAGATTCAAGTCTAAAGGAGGTCATATGAGAGAGATATGAATTGTTGAAGATGACAGTGACATCACCGTCACACTGCTGACCAAGCCTCAATGTTTTGAGTATATCTCACAAAATAGAATTCCAATGAAGCTGAAATCGGTGCCATTTGAAAGTAGACTCAAAGGTATTTCCAACAAGACTTGAACCAATCAAATCGAAGTTCATACCAGGAAGTTATGATCTTCAAAAGTGGACACTCGAAATACTGGAAGTGACAGAGTTCAAATCAAAACGCGTAAACTCATATGAAGCGAGAAAAGGAAAACGCGTAAACACATATGAAGCAAAAAAGGAAAACGCGTAAACTCATATAAAGTAGAAAAGGAAAACGCGTAAAAACATATGAAGCGAAAAGGAAAACGCGTAAACTCATATGAAGCGAAAAGGAAACGCGTAAACACATATGAAGCGAGAAAAGGAAAACGCGTAAACTCATATGAAGCGAGAAAAGGAAAACGCGTAAACACATATGAAGCGAGAAAAGGAAACGCGTAAACACATATGAAGCGAAAAAGGAAAACGTGTAAACACACATAAAGCAACGAAGAGATATTCCTTCGATCTAGCACTGAATCATGGATGAGAATCGGACAACCATTACAAAGGAATGATTTCAAATGAATGAGGATTAATGCGGCGAAGAAGCAAAATGGAATGTTTTTGCATTTGAATTTTATCACAACTCATCACAACTAGTATAAATAGAGGAAGGGTCAGCAGCTAAAGGTACCCAAGTACACAGCAAAGAAATCGCTCAAAACAGAATTACACTTTCAAGAGATTAGTTCCGCTAAGCTCTTGTGAGATACTTTCTGAATACTTCATGCCAATACTTTCGAATACTTAGGACGAGACTGTGTCATATCTTTGTTCTTCATGCTTCATTTATCTGCTCTTAGAGAGAGTCATTCATCTATTATTATTTCTTGTAAGGAACTCAAAGTATTGGGACTTTGAGGCTGGGTCATTGATTGCAACTTGTAAGGGGAGTGTTATTCAAAAGAGAGGAATTGCTCCAAGAGTTCAGAGTGTGTAATCAAGCGGGTGTATCAATTACAACTTGTAAGGGGAGTGGAGTCTCGAGAGTGAGAGCAGTATATGCTTATTTGAATATCTAACTGTCGATTTAGAAATTTCGAAAAGATTTTCAAAGTACCTAAAGTTTTATCCAACACCCAATTCACCCCCCCTCTTGGGTGATTGCCAGGTCTTTCATTTGGTATCAGAGCTGGGCTCTTGTTTAAAGGACTTAACCGTCTCAAGAGTTACGATGGCTAATTTTGGGTGTTGCTTGCTTTTCGAAGGTTTCGATTATCTTGTTCCACCGTTTTCAAAAATATTGATTTTTGGTTTTGGAAAGCTAGAATGACATCGTTTATAAAATGTTTTCATTTTGATATGTGGAATGTTTTTATAAATATCTATGATTTCAAACCAAGAAAGGATTGGATTGAAAAGGAAAAGAAAATGTTTTCGTTGAACATTAGAGCAATGAAAATTTTGTATAATGCATTGATGAAAATGATTTCGAGAAAATAAAATTTTGCTCTTGTGCTAAAGATATTTGGGATACTCTTGATTCTATTTATACTTCTGACAATTGTGTTGAAGTTGAAAGTGTTGACAGTTCATCTGAAACTATAAGCTGCGTATCCACATTTGATGAACAATTGGAAGTGGAGAATGAAGAAGGAGAAATCTTAGAACACTTCCATGATCTAGTCAATACGAAAGAACAAGAGACAGAGGATTCCCAAGAAGAGCTCATTATGCACGACTGTGATCAATCACTATCTGGAGCTCAAGATGCACATGTGGTAAACAATTCCAATTCTACTCTTGCAGTTAAGAAAAATGATTTTGAACATTTGCATCAATTTGTCTTTCAACCGATTATTGATTTTAAAAGCAAGAATGCCTTCGAAAATAATGCTGGAAAATTTCTTGGGAAGAAAGAATGTTCAAATGAAGTTTACTTGAATTTTTACTTTCATGACCGACACAATGCTTGCACAAAATCTCATGATGTATACCATTCTATAATTTGCAATTATTGTGGAAAGACTGGCCATATTTCTCATACATGCTATATTAGGAGAAATTTTAATGTGAGACATAAATATGTTTGGGTTCCTAAAGGACAAGTAAGGTCCATTACTAACGATCAAGGACCCAAGTATAAGTGGGTACCAAAATGTCCATCTAGTGCTTCATGTGTATAGGATGATTTGAAGATCAATGGACATAAGGGTACGGAGAAGATGAACAAGAAGCCAAGAGTTTCTCATGCACCAATGAAGAAGATCATAGCATCTAGCAAGAGAACTCTCGGGGCGCCCATTCTTTGGAATTACGAATCAAATCATAAGGAGCAATGGACACTCTTAAGAGGAATACATTACGCCTCAAGAATGGATTATCATGAAATACCATTCAACTATCTTGAGGAGAACAAGAAAAGGAGAATCTCTCAAATATCAAATAGAAGACTATTGAAGTCTATATCCCGTGAGAGATCTTTGCGAGACACCCATGCAAAAACGTGTAAAGAATCAATGTGACAAAAAGAGGCAGTGGGTGAGTAAATGCAATCCTCCAAGTACCTAAGGTAAAGGTATACAATGGTAAAAACCTTCTATGCTATTATCTAAAATATTCATTGAGGTTTTATATTTTGTAGCCTTAGGAATGAGCATTGCAAACTATTTTAAAATTGATTTTTCACATCCCTTAAAAATCTACTTAATAAGTTTATAAAGGGATTGCAATGTTCAATAGTTTAATCTTTATGCATACACAATGATTTGAAAAGAAAGTATCTCTTTTATGCACAAAGTCATGTTTAATTCATGTGCTCAATTGTTTGAATTGATTATATGCTTAAGAGCATGTAAATTTCATTCCTTCAAGTTAACAATGATCGGATCCAAGTAAGGTTGGATACCATGGGAGAAAAAGACTTTTATGGCTTTGTAGGATCAAATAAAGCTTCTCAAGAGAGCAACTACATAGAGAAATAATTCTACTCTTGAAGAAGCTGAAGAAGCTATCTTCTTGTTGATGGTGAACAAGGAGACATCTACATCAATCCATCATAACCAAGCAAGCTGCTACAAGGACAAGAGGAATTATGATGATATCTAACCCTACTCTATACTGTGCTTATATGAAATTCATGTTTGGGTAATGAATACTTGTCCATTATCACTTTCCATTAGCAATCAATCATTTATGTCTTTCAAAATGTTTCCAATCTGCTAAGTGGACAGTAAATGAATTTGTGCATAACTTTCTGATTCTATATTTTTTTAATGCACAATTCTAAAATTTGTTTTGAATTTCAATTCAATCTATTTTATGAAAATTCATACAAAAACTTTGAAAAATACTCATATTCTGTTGCATTCGAATTAATGGTTCAAAATTGGAAGTTAATGTTGTATATTGAATATGCTTCGTTTGGTAGAATCTTCCCTATCACTCTTGTTAGCTCCTACTTGTGTTTTGATGATGATCTAAGTTGAACATTGTATTTAATCAAGTTTTGAAAGCAAAATAATTTTATGGAAGTCGGATATGTAATACATCGAAGAATTGATTTTCTTGTCACATTAACTCGAGCATAGTATTTTCAAAAGTTTGTTTTCAAAGGCGACTCGAGCGGCGATGAACTTACCTCGAGTCTCCTAACTCGAGCCAGTGATAAAATTGTCTCGAGTTAATAATCTCTCTGATTTGAAAAATATTCAATTTCAATATGATATATCGGAGATTCTTCTGTGATTGTTCATATTAACTATCAATCATTTACTCATCTGCTTTTGACCAATTTTTGCATATGAGATTTCAGACAATCAAGATTGCTTCTATTTGAAAAATATCCAACTTGGATCTGATTTTTGCTCTTCATATTTGACTATGCATTTTTGTTCATCAATGTATAGCTATTTGAAGTCGACTCTCATTATATATTAGAGCTTTACATTTAATCAATTTCGTGGGCCTGTCGCTTTAATTAATGCTTCAATTGTCTTGAAAAACAATTGCTGCAACATATATAAATTGTACCACCTATTTCAAAGCATTGGTTCCTTATCTTTTGTGACAACAAAGATAAATGGGTCGTGACATCATTTATTCAAAAGCTTCGTGTGCATCATTCATTTACAGGTCAAAGCATCATTTCAAAAAGTGGTTCATTCAATGCTTTCTTTTACGTGTGCATCATTAAATCAAGAAGGATTCTATTTTGCTTTCCATGTTTAACCATACATTTTTATCAATGGCATTCTTTCTACATGAAATCTATTTACGAATTGTCATTGAAAAATAGCATTCTTGACATTATTCAATTATTACCCTTTTGATTCATTGATTTAAACTTATCTGATTGGGTAAAATTATGTGAGAAGGAGCAGTTCATATTTTGAATAGTTGATCATTCCTTGTATAACTTTCGCTACCTTCTTTATATTTGCTTTTGAAACTCTACTGCTAATCTGTATCTAATGATAATCTCAAAGATTGCAGTATGGATAATATTTTGAAGTATGGTTAATGTTTCAGTTTTGCAGAATGGTTGGTTAATGTTTCATTCTGTTTTTGCTACCAATTCTGATTCTGATTGCAATTCCTAAGCTTAAACTCAAATATATCTATAGATTTGTGCCTAATCCTGTGTGGACTCAAGAAACATTGGGTACCAAAGACTATATATTTGTTTTGAAGGATCCTTCGTTCTTGCACTAGAAAAATAACAACAAACAGAGGAAGATAAGCTTGTGCTCTCCTGTGGACAACAAGTAAAGGTTGCAGAATCAATCAAGCTATCTGGAAAAGGAACTTCAACAATCCTACACTGAGCTTACAACAAAAATATTGAAGTTCGACATTCTTGTGAATAAAAGGGTTATGCAACTCTGTGAATCTCATCCTTATGCATCAAATCTGGAAGATCCTCAGTATTGATCACATCATCCGATAATGGCTAGCCAGAGATGCATTTATGGATTACAAATGATTGATTATGACTTGAGTAATTACGATATTACTTAAGTGAGGTATTGTATTCTGAGATAATGTGCATATGTCATGCTTGGCTAACTTGATTTCATTCATCTCATTTTATTTCATGAAGTCTTGCCCAAGCACATTCATTTTTAAAATGACCTCATAATAGTATTGCATATTTATTGTTAATACATGAGTAGTGGGACAACACTCAAAGTAGTCAAGTGGAATACTCAAAGTCTCGTGGGGTTGCCTCTTTGATTTAATGCAGCATTTGACAAAGCTGTGCGTCATTTTATATTTATTAAATGGAAAACCATATGTTTGAAAAGCATTATATATGAATTGGCGTCACTAATCATCTCTGATCTATATCTATTCTTTTTGCAAAAGCACCAAATTGGCGTCTGGACTTGAATGAAAAAAAGGGGATCATTTTTATATACTACTCTTTATCTTCACTTGATCAAGAGTTTGAAAACGTCATAACTATGTGCATCAACTGTGCCTTATACTCAATTCATTTAACATTGGTATAACATCATTATTTGGTATTATTAGAGAGAATGCATTCATTAAAGGGGGAGCTTCACGTTCACATGTGTTTTATTCACTATGTTATGTTGTATTAGTTTTGATGATGAATTAATATCATATTTTCCTTTCATTACCTTAACTTGAAAATATCATATAGAAAGGAATATTTTGATATCATGCTGCACTAACAAATCTCTTTGGCAAAGAAAGTATTAATTTGTAGCGGGAGATTATGTGATGTTCTAGGACTTTCCTTAATACACTACAAGGAGAAACCATTAAGTTGAGGAAAAGATGCATTGGTGATCAATCATTGAAGCGAGATATGCTCTACATATCTGCTGCTCTGTGAAGAAAAGGCAAAAGATGACCATGTTCATTCATATGAGATATGCTTCAAGAAGGCGGTATGTTTGTTCCACTCGCATCATACAAGGCATTCATGATCCTTGATTGAACACAATTCGGAGGAATTTCATACGGCAAGCAAATGGACTCCACCAATCATTCATCAATTTGCAGAACCTACATGAGCATTTGGACTCCATCAATCATTTTGCACATGTTTGGTATTTATATGCTTTAATTGTAAAAGATGTTTTTGAAAACCTCTCTAAATTCTCTCAAATTTGTTTTCATAAAAACATTCCAAATTGCATCATATTAATAATGAAAACAATTTCAAATCGGGGAGAGAAAATCAATTCTAATTTGCTTTAATATTCGACTCTCTACAAGCATCTCTTCTTTAAACTCAACTTTTTGCTAATGACAAATAAGGGGGAGAGAATGGCAAGAAAAATATGCTGGGTTTATTAGTTTTTCATATTCATACATATTTTTCTTAAAGTATTTGCCATCATCAAAAAGGGGGAGAATGTTGGTTTTGATTAGTTTTGATGATGTCGTATGTAGATGTCATTATTAAGAGCAAAAAGTTTGAATGATATATTTATCCTCTACATTGACTAACTATTATATTTAATGTACATGTAATGTTGATATGAAGAAGATGGAAGTTGGAATGGCTAAATTCGGAGTTAAAATAAGGAAATTCAAGCTTTCCGATGAATAGAAGTTGCTACAATTTAATTGCTACAGTCCTGTGCATGAATAGCACTTCCTTGCGTTTGAATCTCATCAATACTCGAGTTTCATGCTTCAATTCTTCTGTATGACACCACTCTGATCAGCTCTGTTTCACGTCCAGCACTGGCGACCTATGGTAATTCGATCATATCTTCCTAACCAGAGATCGGATTGAGGTGAAACCAATTTTTTTGGAAACTAGACTTCCAAACGGTCCTAGTCGCACAAGATTCAAGTCTAAAGGAGGTCATATGAGAGAGATATGAATTGTTGAAGATGACAGTGACATCACCGTCACACTGCTGACCAAGCCTCAATGTTTTGAGTATATCTCACAAAATAGAAGTCCAATGAAGCCGAAACCGGTGCCATTTGAAAGTAGACTCAAAGGGATTTCCAAAAAGACTTGAACCAATCAAATCGGAGTTCATACCAGGAAGTTATGATCTTCAAAATTGGACACTCGAAATACTGGAAGTAACAGAGTTCAAATCAAAACGCGTAAACTCATATAAAGCAGAAAGGAAAACGCGTAAACACATATGAAGCGAAAAGGAAAATGCGTAAACACATATGAAGCGAGAAAAGGAAAATGCGTAAACACATATCAAGCAGAAAAGGAAAACGCGTAAACACATATGAAGCGGAAAAGGAAAACGCGTAAACTCATATGAAGCGAGAAAAGGAAAACCGTAAACACATATGAAGCGAAAAGGAAAACGCGTAAACTCATATGAAGCAGAAAAGGAAAACGCGTAAACACATATGAAGCAGAAAAGGAAAATGCGTAAACACACATAAAGCAACGAAGAGATATTCCTTCGATCTAGCACTGAATCATGGATGAGAATCAGACAACCATTACAAAGGAATGATTTCAAATGAATGAGGATTAATGCAGCGAAGAAGCAAAATGGAATGTTTTTGCATTTGAATTTTATCACAACTCATCACAACTAGTATAAATAGAGGAAGGGTCAGCAGCTAAAGGTACCCAAGTACACACAGTAAAGAAATCGCTCACAACAGAATTACACTTTCAAGAGATTAGTTCCGCTAAGCTCTTGTGAGATACTACGAATACTTCATGCCAATACTTTCGAATACTTCCGGTGAGACTGTGTCATATCTTTGTTCTTTAGTGCTTGTTTATCTGCTCTTAGAGAGAGTCATTCATCTATTATTATTTCTTGTAAGGAACTCAAAGTATTGGGACTTTGAGACTGGGTCATTTGATTGCAACTTGTAAGGGGAGTGTTATTCAAAGAGAGGAATTGCTCCAAGAGTTACGAGTGTGTAATCAAGCGGGTGTATCAATTACAACTTGTAAGGGGAGTGGAGTCGAGAGTGAGAGGACCATCCTTCGTTTACAAAGTGTGTAATTGTTCTTGAAAGATAGTGGAATCCCAGTGTTACGGGACGGACGTAGGTCGCGATTTTGGACCGAACCGGTATAAATCGGTTTGCATATTCTCTTCCCTTATCTTTTATATTTCCGAGTATATGCTTATTTGAATATCTAGCTGTCGATTTAGAAATTTCGAAAAGATTTTCAAAGTACCTAAAGTTTTATCCAACACCTAATTCACCCCCTCTTGGGTGATTGCAGGAGTCTTTCAAAAAAAGATAATTTTTTTCATCGAGTAGAGCATCGGAGCATAAGAGTAAGCGATATTTTTTCAAAATGCCAACTGGCTAACTGTAGTAACGGTACATTGATCCGAATTTTTTCAATTGTAAATAACAACAGAAGTGTCTCCCTGGCGATTCCCCTTGCGTGACAAAGAAAATATAGTTTTCAATGGGACCTCTAAGCTTGCTTGCTTTCCTCTCTCCTCGGTCCTCAGTCCTTCCGACCCTGATGCTATGTTAAGAGATGAGATCTACACCGGACCTCGAGTAACGGTTAACCTCATATTTACATATACAGTATACAACATATGTATAATACAAACAAGCATATCCCAACACATAAGCCCTCGCGAGATGTGTCACACTATGAATCGCTTCACACCTAACGATTGTTTCACACCAAGCATTTCACACCTAACAAGCATTTCACACCTAGCACACGTATCCCAATACCCCGCAAACATAACAACGGTACATAAACATATCCATGAGCTAACGGCTACCTCATACAAGCATACCATACACATAGCACATATACGCATACGTAAACATCGGTGTTAGTGTTACGGACGCGAACGTACCTTCGTTGACAGAATACGGTGCGACTGTTGATCAGAGCATAATCACAGATATCCTATAAGGATAATAACGTTTCTATTAATGATCAATCATCATAATAGACATTTTAGTCCCAAATTACCATCTTACCCCTGACTCCCCTAATCGGCGAAATTTCGCCAGAACTTCGTTACTTTGACTCTAATCTTCCAAAATTTTTTCATAACTCTTTCTCCAACATAATTTTTGAAATATATATCATATTTAACCTAAAACATGATATCTACAATATCTTTGGAAGATTAAAGATCAAAACAACAACTACCCTAGAACTTCAAGAACTCTTGAACTAAAGACTAAGAACAGAAGAACTTACCCTTGAAGAACTTCCTACTCCTTCTCCGGAGCTCCTCTCTCAACTTCTCTCTAGAATTCAAAATATGCAAGAGGATTTGATGTGAGAATTTCCAATGGATTCAAGGCCTATTTATAGAGAATTTCCATGGATCTCAACCCTTGGATCAACTTTTGCATCAACGGATAAGAAGATGAAAATGTGGCTTCTTGAGATTCACTCATTTTCCCTTCTTTTCTACCACACAAAACGTCCCCCATGTCATCCTATGTCACCAAGGTGATGTCATCTCCTTTGCTTTATGGATTCATCCGATAAAGTCCCCTGTTCGGTGTTCTAATCGCGTAATCTTACAAAATCTCAAAAATCCAACAACATATTCAAGGCCTATTTATAGAGAATTTCCATGGATCTCAACCCTTGGATCAACTTTTGCATCAACGGATAAGAAGATGAAAATGTGGCTTCTTGAGAATCACTCATTTTCCCTTCTTTTCTAGCACACAAAACGTCCCCCATGTCATCCTATGTCACCAAGGTGATGTCATCTCCTTTGCTTTATGGATTCATCCGATAAAGTCCCTGTTCGGTGTTCTAATCGCGTAATCTTACAAAATCTCAAAATCCAACAACATAGCCACGAAGGTCTAATCTTCCTCTTTAGAAATATTTGAGTTAACTAAATTTTGATTCCATTAAGGGTATTTCCTAACCTGCTGACCATTCGGGATAAACACCGGTCGGTGACGGAAATGACTTCGGCTAACATCAACTTCGGGACAAAAATTCACTGATTCATAATATGTCCAGATGTTTACCACTTAATCCAAGGATTTCAAGTTATGATTTATTTTCCATTGATTCTCATTTGTCTTATCTGCTCTTATTCATAAAATATCTTTTTCGTCTTATCTCTTAATCATTCCGCCGGTTACGGAAATGACTTCGGAGATAACCCACTCCGAGATAAAAATACACTCGTTTATAATATGTCCTGATCTTAGAAACCTAGTTCATGGTTTTCTAGATAGGATTTAATTTCTATCGGTTCTCATTTATCCTATTTGCTTTTTACAAAATATCTCATTTTTATATTATTATTTCTTCATAAATATCATGACATTTTTTTGCAAAAATCCTTTCATCCCCAAAGTCAAATATTTCGGCCAACTCCCTCTATTTCTCATTTTTATTTATTTTTAATTAATAAATATTATATTTTATTTATCTTATATTTAATTGACCCAAAATTCTCCCATTGGTCCATTCTTAATTACATGGATTTAGGCTTTTAAAATTGTTAGAAATTCTTGTAGCCCTTGATCTTGCTTTAGGAGATTACATCCTAACCCTTGATTAATGTTTAATTTGTAGAAATTGATTAATAAGTTTAATTAGTGCCCTAATCACATGATTAGCAACTTTTTAGGATCTAGGGTTTTCATGACTTAATCTCACCAATTTTTCTTAACATTTTCCAATTAATTAGCAAGTATCTTTTATGCTAATTTTAGCCATAAACATTTAATTAAGGGTTTTACATAATTATTCTTGGATATTCCCTTAATCATGCTTAATTAATTAGCCATTAATTATTTATTTAATCCCTTACTAATTTTTGATAATTTTCTTATTTAGGATTAATCATTTTCTCACAACTATTTTACTGACATTGGTATTTTATGTCCCATATAAAATATTAAAAATCACGGGGTAACTTATGCTCCCCAAAATTATATTTAATTTTGCCTCATTATTTTCCAAGGAAAATAATCCCAAAAATTCCCTAAATTAGAGACAACATACTCTCTAATTTTTAACAAATATTTTATTACCATTTAGGATTTATCATCATATTTTTAGGGCATTTTATGACCCACAATTGCATTTAGGGATTTTTAACACTTTATCTCTTCTAATTTTGATAGAATTTACCTTAGAAAATAAGATAAATACTACACTAGCTTTGAGACCACATATTCACCTGTTTCTAATAGGCATTTTTTACTAATTTATGATATTTATCATAAATATGATTTTTAGGGTTTTACAAGCATTGAGCATGCGGATATATCATTATGTTAACATGAGCTTGTGCAAGGCAAGTATATCATACATTAGCATTTATCTTGCATGTGTTGTTTGGTATTGTATGCTCTTGGGATTCCTCAGAATCTCACCCTCCACTACTAACCAATAGACAAGTCGGCCACGGGAGAAAAGTGTTGCACAAGGTTCAAGGAGGAGTGGCGTTGCTTGATGGCGGCCCGGTGGAGGGACGGCTTGAAGAACCAGGGACGATAGTGTTTAGTTGGTTTTTAATTTCCAATACGTAAATGAATGTAAAGGGGTATAAACTCGGGAATACCCCTGTTGTATAATAAAATTTAAATTCCGTTGTATCGGTATATCGAACTATTTCTTTATTTTACAACATAGGCTGCGTAAGATTAAGGTAAAGAATGCTAGCACCCCGGTGGGTGTGACACTTAAGATGATGTCACATTTTCTTATTTACTTGGCCACTTGGCTAAATCATAGGATACTTGGAAGGAGATATTTTAATCTCTACTTTTATCTTAAAGACACTTGTCCACATAGTTTCTTGCAAGATCAATTTAGTTCCCTAGTTTGCCATGTGTCATTGATTTGGGTCAAGAAAGAATATTGACTTTGATTCCTATCAAGGACATGTGGCATATTCTTGTTAACCATAATCTTCTCCTTCCTTCCCAAGCAATTTGAGATGCACTTACACGTGGAGTTTCTTGAAATATCTCACCATGTGACCAATTCTCTGAATTATCTAGATGCACACTTGGCGAGAATTCCATGGTTTCTTGAATTTCTTGGAGGCTACTCAATGGTTTTATGGCACATGCATGCTCTTTATTTATTAAATATTCTCCTCTTGCCACCTAGCCAAGATATTATGCTCACTTGGGAATCTCATTGATTGTATTTCATTAATTGATTATTGACCAAATGATGATCTCTTTCTCTTCCTTTTCACAATTTGGCCGAAAATGGCCTTATTCAATTAACTTTAATGTTTCCCTTTGTTGACCAATGGTTAATGTTCAAATGATTTCTACATGTTTCCTCTTTTGGGCTAACTTTGCATAAGACAAAAGATCTTGCATTTTGTCTCGTCTTCTTGGCCAAAAATGAGCATGCATGGGAAGATTGATGATGTCATTTTATTGACCAATTATTTCATTGTCACACTTTTTGAATTCGGCTTAATCATCTCGTATAATATAGGATTATCCTCAAGTCTCTAGGCCTAAAATTCAGGATATTACAATGATCGTTGGAGTTTTGTTGTGGTTTAATTAGTTGGTTTCAATGACATTTAAATGGTTTTATTACATCAAATTATTGTTTTGTATTTGTCATTAAGTTGTTATTAATGACTATTATTGTTGCTTAACGGTCACATGTGCCTTCTACCTAAAAGGCAATGCACAGTCTCGGGTCATAGTATGGAGGCCAACATACCAAGGTCAAGTGACATTGAGCTCCTTTCCACTCTCTTCTTCGAGTTACATTGTTATCTTTCTATTGTTTCGTCACCCCGCTTTTTGCAGGACAAGTTCATTTTATCCGGAGAGTAAAGCTTCCTAATTTACTAGGGAGGTTGTGGAATATCTCTTAAGGACAATGTCCTTGGGCATGACTCAAGCTATACTTATATTGTGTTTTTGTAGGTCTTGCCAACAATTTATATGGTGTACGGTCTTGAAGCCCCAACAATCTTATAATGAGGTATTCCCTATTATTTTTAAAATTCCAAAGTTAAGTGGCCGGCATGTATTTCAAATTCCATTAACAAGATGGAAGTTAGATATTGTAATACATAGTTGACAAAATGTATATATAAGCGAATTGAGCATATAATATACCTTAGTTGTATCAATATTTTCAAGTCCATGGGTAATAATGTCATTCGTGTATCTTGCATCATGTAGTACCCACAATTTTTGTTGTTGTCCAGTTGCTTTGAGCACTATAAAGAAATGAGAGAGAAAATTTGTCGAGTCAACCATTATTATATATAAACCATATTGTGTGCTTCATAATTTATTAATATTATACTATTCATTAGTTGAGACAAAAACTAGTGGGGAGAAATGCTTGAAGTTGCGGAGAAGAATTGGTTTTGATAGCTCCTTTGTGGAGGAAGCAAGTGGGTTTTACGGAGGTATTTGGATCCTTTGGAAAGCACAAGACGTCCAGGTTTCTGTGGTAAATACCTCTTTCCAACATGTTCATATGAGTGTGGATACCATGGGGCATGCTTTTCAGTTTACGGCTATTTATGGAAGCCCTAGGGATGAGGAACGGAAAGCGCTTTGGGATTGTCTGGATGGTATTGCGAGTGCGTGCGGACAAATGGTTGGTAGTAGGAGATTTTAATGAGATTGCGGATGTAAAGGAGAAGAGAGGGAAATGCTGCTCCTATTGGACCGTGTCGGGTGTTTCGAATCGGTTGACGGGATGGCAACTTGATGACATCCGAGGTGTCGAGTAGTTTCTTTACTGGATGGGTCCCAGTGGGCTCATTTGGAGCGTGTCTACAAGAAGCTTGATCGTGTTAGTGTTAATGCTTCTTGGCGAATGGCCTTTGATAAGGCGGACGTGATTAACTTACAGAGATACGGCTCGGACCATTCTCTATCTTGTTGAGATTGTCTCGGTCCCCGGAAGGTAAGCGGGATAGACCTTTTCGTTTTATAGGCGATTAGATGAATAACTCTGAATTCCGGACTTTATGCTATCTCAATTGAAGACGAGCGTTGACCTTCCCGGTTATGCTAGCTCGTTTGGTTTCGTCGTTGAGTCTTTGGAATCGGGAGGTTTATGGTAATATTTTGGATGAAAAATAGCCTTAGTTCGGAGTTGGATGTGCTACGGCGGGAAGCGAGCGAATAATGACTCTCCTCTCTTGGCTGCAAATGAGTTGGAATGTAGGAATCAATTAAATGAGATCCTAAAGAGGGAAGAGTTGTTTTGGTTCCAAAAGTCTCGGCACCAGTGGCTCACTGAAGGGGACCGTAATACTAAATTCTATCACCTTAAGACGGTCACTAGGAGGAGTTCCAATAAAATTACCAGGTTGAAAAATGAGCACCGTATTTGGGTGGAACAAGATTATCAACTCAAAGGTATGGCTGTTTCTTATTTCGAACTTGTTTTTGATGAGGAGCCCGCTCGTAGGTGGCTTACTTCCTCTTGGCCGAGTATCCCTAAAAACCTTTTGGAAGGATTGCATCGGATTCCTTCTGTGAGGAGGTCCGTAAATGCTTGTTTAGTATGGGAAGTTATAAAGCCAGGGGATTGATGGCTTCCTGCTTGTTTTTCCGAAAACTTGATGGGCTACGATTCGGCACCAGATTATGAGACTTATTGTGGATGTATGGAAAAACCCCTCCCATATCCGAGGGTTAAATGCTACTTTGATTGCGTTAATTCCTAAAGTGCAAGTTCCAGCGTCTATGTCCCGATTTCGTCCCGTATCCCTTTGCTCGGTTTTGTATAAGGCGATCACCAAGCTAATAGTGGGTCGATTGCGGCCGATCATGGAGATTGTCATCTCGCCTTTCCGAGGCTAGTTTTGTCCCAGGGCGATTCATGATAACATTGTCATTGCTCGGGAGTTGATTCACTCAATGCACAAAATGCGTGGAAGGCATTAAAGTGGGAAAGGGAGGCCCCCCAATTTCCCATTTGATGTTTGCTGATGATCTGTTGCTCTTTGCAGAGGCAAGGCCTGAGCAACTGGATATTGTTATGAAGTGTCTATCGTTGTTTGAACAAATTTCAGGTCTAAAACTAAGCATGGAGAAAACGGTGATTTACATTCCTAAGCATACTTTGGAAGAATTGGTGGCTCTCTGGCAACTAAGAGTGGATTCAAAAGAGTTAAAAGTATCGGAAGATACTTAGGGGCTTGGATGGTGCATGGACGAGCAACGAAACAATCATACCGGCATATTGTGGACAAGCTAAAGAAGAAACTAGGTGGGTGGAAACAACGGTGTTTGTCACAATCAAGTAAAATAACTCTATCAAAGTCAATATTATCTACTATCCCGTACTTTCATATGCAATATGCGAGCCTCCCATTAAACATATGCCACGAGATTGACAGAATTCAAAGAAATTTCATTTGGGGGACTCCCAGTGAAGAAAGCTCACCATGCTCTAAGTGGAATGTATTGACTACTCCTAAACATATGGGCGGGCTTGGGTTGAAAACAGCAGCTCTTATGAATGATGCATTTCTCATGAAGTATGGTGGAGATTTCGAGAATGAGTCGGATGCCCTTTGGGTCCGGTTCTTACGGGGAAGTTTAAGGTTCTCAATGGGCAATTGCCGTTGGTTAAGGCCGGATGCTCACCCTTCGGGAGTGCTATTTGTAATATATTTCGAACATGAAGGATGGGGTTCTTTGGGAGATTGGGGATGGGACTTCTATCACATTTTGGAAAAATAAATGGGTATCCTCTACTATTTTCTGCAAGATTATGCTTGGAGCCCCATTCCAGATGATATGTGGGAATGCATGGTAGCTAGTTTTGTGGGTCATGATGGCCGTTGGGACCTGCCACTATTACACAGTATTCTCCCTTTAGATGTGGTTGGCCTAATAAGAGGGATGCTCCCTCCCTCCGCTGAGGATGGGCCGGATCGGTTCGTGGACTCCCGCTAAGGTCCTGGATCCGTTCGTGGACTGGAAATGATGGCCTCTGCGCATTGTGTCGTGCCAATCGAAGAGACTAGCTTACATGCGTTTGAGATTGCCACGTGGTTTGTGACTTCTAGTATGAAGTGTTGCCCAGCGATCGGGTCCACTCGTTACGTCGGTATGAGCGGGTAGCCGGGTTTGGGAAAAGCTGGGTATGTGATGATGATGGAGTTGGCGGATATAGTTGGCATGCTGTATTTATTGTTTCCTGCTGGTTCATTTGGAAATGGAGGAACGGTACTATCTACAATGCGCAAGATGAGAGTGTCAAGTATCGCCCCAGGATTGTGTTTCAATTTTTGGAAGACATTAGAATGGCAACTATTAAAGTAGGGGCTAGTAGTTTCGGACACTACCCTATCACTGTTCATTGGGCTTTTCCTGAAGCCCCTTTTGTGAAACTCAATTGTGATGGGGCCTCACAAAGGCCAAGCACAGGTGGCGGCATGTGGGGGTTTGTTGCGGGACTATTCTGGAAAGTGGCTCGGAGGGTTCTCTGTACGACTTGGAAGGTGCTCATCCCGGTGGCTAAGATACGGCGGTTACTCGGCGTTCATGGGACATCGGGTTTTGTCATGTCCTTAGGGAAGGGAATCAATGCGCAGATTGGTTGGCGAGCATGGTCCTATCTCATGAGGAGATCACGATGAAGCTCATTTTACGATCCCGGCCCCTTCGGCCTTTATCGGTTTCTTTTAGGCGATGTGATGAGCGTAGCTCATATTAGGAGGAGTTTGGGACCTTAGTCCCTTTTGTGTTTTCTTTGACTATTTGTTATTATTTGTTTGGATTTCTTGGTATCAAAAAAAAAAATACTATTCATTAGTGAATAATATATATACTTTCAGACACAGACCATTGGAAGGCGCATCTATAGTGCTTATTCTTAGTGCACTTGAGACCATTTGAGTGTAGTAAGTGTAGACCCTTTTGAGAAGATACAATATAAAAGTATATATACCAATCAAAACAAGATAAAAATAGAAGCAAGCCAAAATACAAAGTCATCAATACACAAACCAGCAGCAGCAAAACACTTTGAGGTGCAGGACGCACTTAAAAATACTACGTATACCATAGTTGGATTCGTTCAGGGTAAGACACAGATGAGGTAGCATAAGAGGGGAATGAGGAGTGACGGTGGGTAAGATTCATAATGGTTTGGGACTGATCTTAATTTACTCATATCTGCCTCTATTCTTGTCAAATCCTTTATGATTTTATAGAGTTCTTATTCTTTTTTTCTTTTTTTCTTTTTCTTTTTCTTAAAGTATGGTCCAAAATACTATTAATCAATACATCTCCTTAGATCTGCATCTAGTTGTCGTGCCTGTGTAGAGAGCTTTAAATGGAGTCATCTTATTTGTTCAGACGTGTGATCAACTTGAGAGGTTAGATCTTCTATTATGTTTTCAAAGTGATATAATTTTGTATCGATCCCGTGTAGGGCTTTATTCTGGCTAATGGCATTAAGAAGTTGCCAATTCAAAACTTCATCAGCAGTTGAAATTAAATAGGTTTGTAAAATCGTTGTGGAGTAACCTCAGAAGAAGAAACAAAAGGCCGTAGGAGACCTTTTTATCATCATTTTAGTTCTTTTGGGAAGAAGTTCTTCATGACCAAGTTCTCTCAAGATATATCATAATTAAAGAGGATTCAAGCTTTGAAGGAGGATTAGGCAAAATCCCATCCAAAGTCTTTGGATAGGACCGTGATTTTCATCATCGTCCTTATGGGGTCAGGATTTACCTGCTGCCCCTTCGGTGATGCGCCCCTAGTACTGCCCCTCAACTTTTGGGGATTTCTCAAATATTTTTTCATAATTCTTTTATTATTAGATTTTGCATGAAATGAGTGACATTTTGATATCTTCTTGAGCAAATAAAGGAGCAATTTTCAATTTTTATGAATTTTCAAAAATTTAAGACTCTAAATGAAAAAGAGGCTAGACAATTTTAGTCTTAAATTTTTTAAAAATCGTAAAAAAATTGAAAACGACTTTGTTTTTCTCCCATAAGGTATCAAGATGTCATTCATTTCATGTAAAATATAATAATCAAAAGAACCATACTAAAAATTTGAGAAGTATCCCAAAGTTGAGGAGCAACACGGGGCGCATTACCGAAGAGGCAGCAGGCACCCCTACCCTCCTTATGGTTATTTTTGCAAGAGCTAGATGTCTTGCCATGCTTCTTCTTTTTGTTCCTAGAATAAGTAAATGTTGTCTATAAGCTTAGTAATAATCATAATCAGAATCTTCAAAGTAATCACATAGTCAGAATCAGGTTTTCACACTCTGAGGTACAATCGTAGAAAGCGACCATTGATTTTTGATACAAAGACTAGCTTCGCATCTTCATGTACATAAGAAATTGACGGCTTGCTAGGATGTTGGATATAAGCCCGAGCAATTTTTTGAGGTACATTTCCTGAAAGGCTGGAACACGCCGCAAATTTTAAAAATAGATTGTTTATATTTAATATTTTATAAAATTATTATTTTAAACATAAATAAATGAATTTAAACCTTGAAAATATGATACACACAATTTATGACTGCAATACAAACAATATAAAGCGATTAATTTATAAAATATTAAATCCAAACCATTTATTTAATTTCCTAAGCGAGGATGAATAGGTGGGTGGCGGCAACAGTGCTTGTCTCGGGCGGGTAGAATAACTCTTGTTAAATCAGTTTTATCTACTATCCCCTACTTTCATATGTAATATGCTAGGCTCCCCCTAAATATCTGCAATTAGATTGACCGAATTCAAAGGAATTTCATCTGGGGTGATTCCCACCAGCGGAGAGCTCATCATGCTCTAAGTTGGAATGTGTTAATTAGTCCTAAGCCCATGGGAGGGCTTGGTTTAAAATCGATAGCAATTATGAACGATGCTTTTCTCATGAAGTGTGGTTGGAGGTTCCAAAATGAGCAGGATGTCCTATGGGTTCGGTTCCTACGAGGTAAATACAAGGTACATAATGGTAATTTACCTATTCTCAAAGCTGGTTGTTCAACGTTCTGGAGCTCTTTATGTTGCATTTTTACTAATATGAAGAATGAGGTGGTATGGGAGATTGGAGATGGGGCTTCTATTTCTTTTTGGAAGGACAAATGGGTGACCTCTTCTATTTGTTTAGAAGATTACGCGAGTGAGCACCATTCCAAATGATATGTGGCCTTTGCATGGTCAACAAGTTCGTCGATCAACGAGGCCGGTGGGACCTGCCATTACTACGCAGCCTACTCCCACAGAATGTGGTTGATTTAATTAAAGGTAAGCTCCCTCCTTCTTCGGAAGATGGAACAGATCGACCCTTCTAGTTGGCTGGAGACCTAAATGGTGTTAGTGTTAAAGGCTGCTATTTATTCTTAGCTGAAGCTAGCTTCCAGCAATCCAATATAAATTGTGACATATGGATCAAACTATGGAAATGGGTGGGACCACATAGAATACAGATTTTTGGTTGGAAACTATTCCATCAGAGGCTTCCCTTGGGATCATGGATCCGCTCTTGGTCTAACAAGGATGGTTTGTGCCCTTGTGCCAACAAGAAGAAGAGACCGACTTACACGCGTTTAGAGACTCGCGGGTAGTGCGCGATATCTAGTATGAGTGTTACCCGTTACTCAATTTCACTCCTTTTGCAACTCTGACTGGCCTGATTGGGTAAGGGAGAATTGGATGTGTGATGATCTGGGACTAGGCGGATTTCGTTGGTATGAGCTATTTATCATCTTTTGCTGGTTTATTTGGAAATGGCGAAATGCTAGTGTTCATAACACGCAAGATGCGAGTGCTAGATACAGCCCAAGGCCCATCTTGGAGGTAGTGAGAGATTTAAATTCTCCATCTATCAAAAGGGGGGTCCAAGTCTGTGCAGACTCATTCTAATGTTCGCTGGTCCTTTCCAGAAGTTCCATTCGTGAAACTTAACTCGGATGGGGCATCAAAAGGTCCGAAGCAGTGTGGCGGCTTGTGGGGGTCTATTGCGCGATTATTCTGGTAAGTGGCTTGGAGGTTTTGCGACACGACTTGGAAGATGCTCAGCCTTGGTAGCTGAGTTGTGGGGAGTCTTAACAAGATTAGAGATGGTATGGGAGGCAGGGTGGAAGCATGTAATTATTGAAAGTGACTGTCATTCAGTTATTGCATTACTTTCCAAACAAGGTAGTGCAGCTCGTGAGTCCCATTTGGTGACTCGGATACGAGCATTTACTCGCAAACAATGGGTTGTACGTTTCTGTCATGTTCTAAGGAAAGGGAATCAGTGTGCAGATTGGTTGGCAAACTATGCTTGGTCGCATGCGAAGTCCCCGGACGGAACTCACTTCTCTGATCCCCCTACTGGTCTCTATCAGTTCCTAGTTGCTGATCTAATGGGTGTAGAGCACGTTAGGAGGGGTCTGGGAACTTCATTGCTTTTCTTTTTGTGTCGTTATTTCTTTTCGTTGTTTTAATTTCCGATATTTTATCTTTGATTGTATCAAAAAAATGAGGGGAAGGAAAGAATGATGAAAATGAGAGTATGTCTTTCCACACATAACCCATTAAAAGTAGTTTTAAATTCATAGTGCATTTAGAGGGCAATAGGTTTTATAACTGCCGCTGATCCAAGCCAAAAAAACAAAAACCCAACCAAGTAGCTTATACGTTTGGAGTTAACACACAACGCCAAACCAAAAGTTGACCCAAAAAAAAAAACCTCCAAACCTAATATCTTTTAGCTCTTCATCCTTTTACAGGTCCACTTGATTTTTTTTTTTTTTTTTGTGATTCTCTTAACACTCTTATCTCTTCAAACCAACCTTATGTATTTTATAATACTCAAAATTAGGAAATTTAACATCTTATACATTGCTTCAAGCAATATCTATTTTAGAGCCATTAAAAAATATTTTAAAATATGGAAAAAGATTAATAAATCATCCATATCAAGTAAACAAAGTATATAAAAAACATAATTCATTTAACTATTTTTTACTCTAATTCACAATCCTTATGCTAAAGAAAGTCTTAATTAAGGAATGTGTTTAGTGGCATGGGGCTATAATAACACGTTTATAGCTCATATATGAAGTGTGTTCATCATCTTGAAATATTTTCTTAGGTGTACCCAGTATTCAAAAGTATTTTGTGGTCCATCCAATGCCTTGAAATATTTTTTCTGCACGTCCAATACCCTAAAGTACTTTGTAGTTTGTTTAATTTTCTAAAGTGTTTTTATAGGCATGTCTAGTACCCTAAAGTTGCTACTGACAAAATACATTAGCATGCTGAAACACCTTCATTTAAAGGGACTTTTTGGAGTTAATGACGAGATTAAAATTGCTCCTAAAGAAATACTTTCTGGGCAAAATTTATGTAGAAAAACTAATACTTCAAGGGTAATATGGTGTCACAAAATACTCTAGGGTACTAGATAAATTAGAAATACTTTAAGATATCAAGAAGACCTTGAAAATACTTCAAGGTGCTCTTCCAGAAAGTATCTTATATAGAGGGAATATATATATTTCTAGTAAACACGAACAAACACTACTATAGAAATCACAATATATGATGGTTATGAGTGTCATACTTCACAATTCTGAACTGTCAAATATACGGGGGCTATAAAAGTTCAGCACGGATACATTACGGTTTTACACCATTATTTATTCTAAATCTATTATAGTGGATATAATATAACACATGTTCGTATTGAGGCTTGATGAGACCTTGATATGCCCATTGTTGTGATAATAATTAATGGGTACACGTCAAGAAGCTGTCATAATATATGGTAATGCTTGTATCATATATAGTAGTTCAGCTTTAACAACTCTTATATATAGTTGACCTAAATAATGGTTGTTAGATAACAACCTTGATTTATGTTGTCATGCATAACGGTTTTGCTTTAACAACCATCATATATAGTTGACATATACAAGTCATTAGATAACAACCATGATTTATCAAAGCTAAGTTTTAAGAATGAAAAAAAGATTGGGGGTTTCGCTTCAATACCCCCACATATACATTTGTACGAGAATGAATCGCAAGATATATTTACATTCATTCACATAAAGAACTGTAACATCTCCTTGCTCGAGCCCATAGCAGTGACGCCTTACTTTAAACTCGATTAGTGCCTCGTGCTCTAAGGGCCCATTTGGTACGGGGAACACTTAAGGAGAGAAATGAACTTAAAGAAGGGATTGGAAAGAATGGGAAGGGAAGATTGAGAAGGAATTTAAAAAGTTGGGTTGTTTGGTAGACATGGGAATATAAGTAAGTTGAGGGAAGATAAATTGTTTGGTAAGAAGAATTGGTTGTTGGTTAAGTAGGAACCTTAGGTAAAATTCCCACAATGCCCTCCCACAAAAAGACACAAAACATTTTTTTGTTTTGCAAATCAAACAGAGAGACAAACCAAATCACGTCTTAGTGGAGAAAGAAAATTGCAACCGCACGTCGAAGGGATCTCGCAACCGCGACAAGCATAACGGCCACGGAGGTGAGAATGGCATTTGGACATGGAAGGAAATAGAGGGGGACAACACGAAATGAAGGAATCAGTGCGAACATAATATTGCAAGAGAAATAAGGATTAGTGAACAATGAACCTAACTGCTACTTTGTGGAAAAATCAAAAATTGAAATTACTCGGTCTAAAACCACGAAATTGTGAAGTGGATGAAATAAATTACTACGATGGTAAGAAAAAAAAAGAGTTGTGTAAAAGAAAACTTCACATAAAAACCAATGTTATCGATGTTACTGAGCAAAGATGAAGAGCAAGCGTGGCCACGGAAAACAGTAAACCAACCCTAAGCATGTATGTGGCAATGGACAATTGTTGCACTATACCAACTAGTACCGACCCAACCAAATAGTGTGCAGTCTCTAAGTAATGGAAAATTGAATTGTTTATTTTGAAGTTCGAACGTAAGTGTAAAGTTCAAACGTAAGCGTAAAGTTCAAACTTACAAACTTTACAAGTACACACTTCAACGCATTATCTTACAAAAGGACGTATCACAGAGCAAATGTGAAAATATTTGCAAGCAAGACTAAAATCATTTAAGAGTTCAAATAATCATGGAAACATAAAAATTTGCCAACCATTCATGGACAACAGAAAACCAAGCAAGGAACCAAGTTCCTCAAAACCTAGGAAGAGATAACAAGAAACGTAAAGTTCAAATGCCAATGACCCCACCAATTAGCGATCCCTGATTCATCAACGAAGCATTCAGAAAACGGTTCTGGCATTACCTCATAAATAATCACAAAAAAGAAACAAGACCCTAAATAGAAGATAAGTTTTCCTTTTTGCCCAAACTAAAAAGTTGAAGTTTTTAATCTGAGAGAAAGAACAAGATGAAGAAGAAGCAATAGTAATTTTAGGAAACAACATATTAAAGAATGAAGGAAGGAAGAAGAAACTTTAATTAGTGAGAAGAATGATAATCAAAAGGAGAAAGAGAAGAAGAAGAAGAAGAAGTACAAAGAGGTTCCCTTTCTACCGGGAGTCAGTCTGCTCGCATCTCAAACAACAATTCTTGATGGAGCCGAGGTTCTCAAACTTCTTTTTGCCTCCTCCTTCTTCAAGCTTGAAGCTCGATCGAATGTGGTTTATAATTTAAGATGGGTGTTTTAGTCATAATATTCACTCTCCCGGCGCTTTTCAAGATCTCGCCACTTTTTGATGGAACCGAGGTTCCCACGTTTATAGGAGCTTGGACATTGACGTGAATCGAGTTCTCTCGGAATAGGGCACGCCAAAGGTGATTTTAGCATGGGAACTGTATTAAGTTCCCTTTCTCTCCCTAAGTTCTCTCAATCAAACGGCCCTAAGACTATGCTAGTCAAATGTATTATTTAATAATGATTTTAAACCACCAAGCCAGGTTTGATCCTAAGAAATAAAACCTTTTAAAAAAGTTCAAAAACTTAACCCAAACACAAGATCTAATCTTGTGATTCAAATGGGCTTTTTGAAAAAGTTTAAAACTTTTTAAAACATTTTATCAGTGGTTCAAACTCTTCATTAAAAATTCGTCATACCTTAAACCATGTTTGGTATTATCCGAGTACTTCATTACTATTAAAATTTTCCTAGTGCTCTACTCACCACTTAATCATTATCTTGCTATGGGCTTGTATCATACATGCACATCCTTATAGCAATAACTAAGCATATATACATATATGTACATATATATAAATACACACACATACTCACGTATATACATACATATCTATATACATAAATGTGTGTGTGTATGAGTTTCTACTACTATTAGGTCATTTGTATCTATGTACATATACACCTACACCACATTTGCCACACTAGACTAATTCAAAGAATATCTAATCGGAAATAGTATACAAAAGGTGATAAAACTATGCTACACTATTTAGCCCTTCCACCTTCTCGGTGACCGTGATAACCACACATTTGCCTTTCCTATATGTTGCTTAAGGGAAGGGGTGAGATTCTTGAGAATCCCAATAGAACCGCATAAACTCACAACATATGTAAATTCACAAAGCATGCAACACAAGCCATCAAATGAACAAAACAATGATTTGGAAAGTCAACACATTCAAGATATCGGCATATTCACATTACAACAATCATCATTTATCATGGTAACACGGATTGCGTAATAGGTCTTACATATTCACAAAACAACAATCATCATACATCATGGGAACACAGTCAATACTTACATTATTGCATATAACAAGTCTTACCCACTTAAACATACAATCATAAGGTCTTTCTTGCCTTAGGGCATGCGGATTGCATAACGGGTCTTACAACCTTAGGACCCGGCCTTAAGGTCTTTACCGCCAAAGAACACACAGTCCAACAATCATGTTGAATTCTCATTAGGTCTTCTTTCCCCATTAGGCCTTATTGCCTCAAATATTCATAAAATGAATATAAGCAATGGCACAAACAAACATGCGAACAATACATAATTTATAGGGTAAAGGTGCAATTTTACACATGTGCTTTACCCCAGTGCCCAAAGACCATGAGCTTTTTCCTAGAGCAAAAAGTACACACATGGTTACATTTTGGGAGCGCTCCACACCACAATGTTAGTTGACTGTTAACTTGGATGAAACGCTGACCTGGCGTGACGTGGCGCTGATTTGGACGTTGACGTGGACGCTGATGGTAAGTAAAAAAAAAAAGAAATTACCATTTTTCCCTTAGTTTTAAATAATAATTACCATTTTCCACCCTTTTGCCCTTAGTTTTAAATAAAATAAAAAACTAAAAATACCCCTTCCCCCGGTGGGCCCCACCACCGCCACCCCACCGCCGCAGCCGGCCAGGCGGGCGGTGGGGTGGCTGGCCGCCGACGGCCAGCCGGCATGGGGTTAATTTTAGTTTTAGTTTTTAAAAAAACTAAGGGCAAAAGGGTAATTTCACCTAAAACTAAGGGCAAAGTGTAATTTCACCCGCGTATCTGTTCACTTCCATCCAAGTTAACGGTCAACTAACGCCCGTGTGTACCGCTGGCGCTCCCAAAACGTAACCACGTGTGTACTTTTGCTTGAAAAAAGTTCGTGGTGCTGGCGCCCTGGGGTAAAGCACATGTGTAAAATTGCACATTTACCCTAATTTATAAGAGTAAGGGTTACTACCTGTTGACTTTTCCAACATTATACCTTTTCCAAGGTCCCTTTTAGTTCTCTTATCTTGAGCTCAAACAATTTTCAATTCCTATAATTTGGAATTCATAAGGAAATGGGTCATTATTAATTATAATCTTAATAACAAAATTAAGATTATGTTCTTTTAGACCCACCCATAAAGCTTGTCCTTATTATTTACATTAGTCAATTATCATTGATAATATTGCACCCTTGTGATATTATTATATACCTACTATTTTCCATGTAACTGAGAATACTATTGCGTCATCTAGCCCTTCAAAGCTTCCCAAAAATTCTCCATTCAAGGCCAATTGCAATTGTTTAATAATGTGATTATTTTCAGACTTAACAGAAATTTAACTTCTAATTTCTCTCGGAACTTGGAAAATCACAACTCTGTTTAGACAGATCCAAATCGAGTGATTCCAGTTCCTAATTAAATTTATGTAAGTCCATTTTAAGGAAAAAAATAATCACAAAACCAATTTATGGTTGTATCATTCCTAATTTTTCAAAATGGACACTATTTAAATATGGAAACACAATTTTCCAATTTTCATAACCAAACTTAGAAAATTCATAACTCTCATAATACACATCTCGATTAATGTGTTCTTTGACTCATTTTAAGGATTTACATGTGTACGATCTACACACCAAATTTCACAAACAGGGAAGACCATTTTCTCACCAAAACTTTACATGAATATGGACTTCACTTTTGGAAAAACAAAACCCATCCAATTTTTCTATCCAAGTTTGAAAATTCCTATCTTGAGTTATAGATCTCCAATTAACATTATATAAGACTCTTTTAAAGCTTAATATGTTTTCTATATGTCCACAAAATTTCGTGGTCATAAGAGGTCGATCACCCTAGTTTTGCATTACTTAAAAATTAGTGCTAAAAACAACAAGTATAATCACCTTTAATCTTCAACTATTTTGATTTTAAAGTTGCCATCAATAATATAATGTCAACATATAAACACTCCTTTAATTCCTTAACCATTCAATCGACACAAAATGTCTTCCCGAAACTTTTCAAACCCTCTTAATCGATATTAAGTCAGTCATTTTAAAAAGGCTAAATACTATTTTTGCCATGGAAGTTTAGCCTACGGAGCGGTGGTCACCTAAAAGTTTTTAGTCTCATTTTTGCCCCAGTTTGAAAACATAATAATCTTGCCCATCTGTTAATCTTGACTGTTGAATTGTTGCTCTTCTTTGTAAACTTCCTAGTAAAATTGCTCCTAAAAAATTTCCGGTGCATATTTTCTCTGTTTTATTAACGTCTAGGGAAAAAATGAGACTAAAAACTTACGGGTAACCGATGACCTTAAGCTAAACTTCCATAGCAAAAATGGTATTCAACCCTTTTAAAACCATGAAAACATAGCTTAAATGGCTAGACAAGCTATCAATCTAAGGAGGCAATACATTAACGGTTCTTATAGTCCCCCCGCCCCAAGGAACAAGGAAATACTCGTTTGAACCTTGCTCCATAGATAGCAAAATTTTCATACAACTACTTAATAGACATCTACACACTTCCATTACAGTAATTTTGAGTCTATGAAAACGTTCTACTTCCTTTAGCTCTTTTTTTTTTCATTTTAAACCTGACACCAACCCACAAAAAACAGGAGCTTCAGGTTTAGCCATTACCAACCAAAACAAAATGCCACATGAAGCACCATGATAGGCCTCCATTCGACCTTACAGCACCATTTCAGCCCTTCATCGGTTTCTTATTTCATACTCAATGTTCAACTATTTTTCCTTAATCCCCAAACAAAAGGAATCGGACAAATTGTAGATGGTAAATGACTTGGGAACCTCACCTTAACCGAATCCAAGTGCATGCAACGATCGGACCTTCTTCTTCTCCGACGACCTTGTGCTCTCTCTCACTCTTGGCGTTTTCTCAGCTCCCTCCCTCTCTCTTTCTTCGTTTTGTGTTCTGGCAGAACACAAATAATGAATAATGGGGAGTGTTGAGTTGTGCATATTGGCAGAAGGAAATGAGAATCAGAATCTTGGATGGTGTGCTGTCAACATAAGGAAATGAAAGAGATATGTGAGTGTATAGGTGTCGGATAATAATAGAGGGAGGTAAGTGTGCTGGACGAATCAATGAGAAGGAGGGAAATGTGTTGTCATGAAAAGAGTGTGGGTTCACTTATTAAAATATCCCTTTAATCCCTCTTTAACTCAACAAAGTTTTTGTTTACAATTTGGTCATTTACTCATTTAATTGCAAACATTGGTTTGGTGTTTAGAAATTAATCTTTAATTCCATATAAGAATTTTTCTTTCTCACTTAGCTTCTCTAGGCCATAAAATATTGATCCTAAAATTTTTAGGCCACAAATTATCCCTTACTAATTTTCCTTGTTTTTTGGGAAAATGTGGCCTAAATTCCAAATAATAGCTTTATAATTATTTAGGCTAAATTTTCCTTAATTAATCCTTTCATAATATTTTTAGGTCCTCAAAATAACATTTCATAATTTTTTCCCAATTTTTCGAGGTCCAAATTTTTATAATCATTATTTTAATTTTTTCCTCATAATAAGCTTAAGATATTCGAGACTCCACTAACTTAGTAGTCTTCTTATCTTAGTTTTATTTCTAACCTTTTGGTCCCTAAATTTGGTATGCTACAAGAACAATACAACAAATTAGAATATATTTATAGTCATTCATATACATGTATGCACTATTAAAAGCAAAACATTAAAACGAACAAATCATCGTATGTAAAAATTTACAAGTCATTCTATATGTAATTATTACGCTCCCACCGATGTTACATTGATGTCACCAACTATTCAACAACTTCTTCCATTTGTAAGTTGCTAAACATCATGCAAGAGGCATCAAAATAGTGTGTGCATAAAACATGCAAGATGAGTTGAATTGAATTATAAGAGATGATGAATGAATAACTTACTGGTTGAAAGTCTCTGCATGTATGGTCTTATGTCTAGAACCCCGATCATGGAGTCATAGTACCAAATCTTTTTGCACATTGGATTTACGACTATGAGCATCCAATGTTTTTAAGTACAATAATAGATCATAGTATCGGGACGATTACAAAATAAATAAAAACTAATTCAAGCGAGTTAATGATGTTCATACCCTTAAAAGTAAGGCACCAATAAGTAAGTGTCGGTTACTGCTCTTGCGCCCTCTTAAGGAATTCATCCCCCAAAAACCTCGTGTGTCATTGCTTGACATCTTCCTTCACGCCTTCACCTTGGTTATTGATTTGATCAAGGCAGATGAACTTGAATCCTAGAGGTCATGGGGACGAGTTAATTATGGTACAAGTGTTTAAAATGTCGAAGCTAACATATCAAAATATAATTAAAGTTCTAATCACCAACTACTCAATGACGCTTGAAGAAATACCTCATAAAGAAGTTGACATACGTACATGAAACTTACCTTGTTTTTGTTAAGGATATTAGATACAAGCTCTTCAGTTATAGCTTCCACTTGGTCTAGAAGGTCAAACACCTCTCTCTCGAATGCAATCATTGGACACAAGCCTCAAGCAAAGCACTTATTAGCAAACTCGGGAGGGACTTCTGGGAAAACTAACCAATGGTCTTATCTCGTGACGAAGACTTCTTCCCAGTTAATCATTAGGGTGTGATGCTTCATCTTCTTGGACCGAATGGTAGTCTTGAAAGTAGGAGCCTTGGACAAAGGGGTTTTAGAAGTGGGGTGTAACATCCGTTTTCATCACAAGCGTATAATTTTTTTTTCATCAAACATCATTTCAAATCATCGAGTAGAGCACCGGAGCGATTGAGTAATCGATATATATATATTAAAATACCCACGGTAGCATGCCTTGTTTGTTTAAACAAATGTACAAGAGTGTTTCAAAAGTAATATATAGCGAAAGAAGTCTTCATCGGGTCTTCTATGTGACCCGCTTGCCTCTATCCTCGGTCCTTGGTCCTTCCGACCACGAAGCTAAGTTAAGAGCCGAGGTCCATGCATCAAACCCTGTAGCAGTTAACCTCATGTTTATATACAACATATATATGCAGCAGGTACATTCATAGACTTTTGGCAACATTTACTACTATCGGACATAGGGTATACATATCGAGATATGTATGGTAATAACAGTACAGTCGGATGCAAGGTTAAGGCACAATGAGAAATGTACATGATCGAAATGCACGCAGCAATAACAATACTGAGTCGATGTAAGGTTAAGGCACAACGGACAATAATACAATCGGATGTAAGGCATGACAGACGATGTCTGATACGAATAATGACGAAAACAGTACAATCGGATGACAGACAACAGTACAATCGGATGACAGACAAAATACATATATGCATACAATAAACATCAGAGTTAGTGTTACAGTACGCGAACGTACATTCGTTGACAGTAAATGGTACTTACGTCGAATACTGCATTTACAAAAGAGGTCGAACGTATTCAGGATATCCTATAAGGACAATAGCGCATTTATTAATGATCAAACATTATGAAGGACATTTTAGTCATAAATGACCATTTTACCCCTGACCCCCTAATCGGCGGAATTTCGCCAGCACTTCGTTACTTTGACTCTAATCTTCCAAAATTTTGACATATCTCCTACTCCAACATATTTTCCAAAATAAATATCATATTTAATCCTAAAACATGATATCTAAAATATACTGGAAGATTAAAGATCAAACTAACATTCCTACTAAAACTACCGAACAAAAGACTAAAGCTTAAAACTCGCATCAAGAAATTACCCAGAGCTTCGCTGCTTTTTCCTCCGGACTCCTCCTTCTCTCTAACCTCTCTCTAAGTTTCGAAACTTGCTCTTGAATTGTGAAGAATGAGAGAACATGGAAGGCTATTTATAGAAGAAAATGGGGCCAACTTGGTAATTTTCTCCAAACTTTTCCTTCAATTCTAACCACAAATTCTAGGGTTTGGGAGGTGGCTAAACCTCCACCATGCAGCCCTTGGTCGACATCCTTGGCCTCCAAAGCCCACAAAATGATGTCATGCATGATGGCATCAACTTGCTCAAGAAGTTGTCCTACCGATAAAGTCTCTGTTCGGTGTTCTAATCGCGTAATCTTGGAAAATCTCAGAAATCCAAGAACATAGCCTCAAAGGTCTATTCATCCTCTTTAGAAATATCTAAATTAACTAAATTTTTTATCCTATTCTGGGAATTCCGTTGCTGCCGAATATTTTCGGATAAACGCCTTCGCTTACTAAATCGCCGGGTAATGTCAACTTCTGACAAAATTACACTGAATCATAATATGTCCAGTTGTTAGCAACCTAATCCAAGGATTTTGAGTTAGGATATATTTTCAATCGGTGGTCATTTATCCTTTGCTTTTTCACAGAATATTCCATAGAATATTCTTTTCCTCAAATATCCTTAAACCACTTCCATGTTCACACTACAACATTTTTTCTTCCTTTTCTTTTCTATTTTTTCGAAAATTCATGGGCCCTTTTTGTTGAATTTTCAACCTTCTTAATCACTTAATTATATGCTTTAATTACTTAATTAGTAATTATCCCATTTGCTAATTAAACCTTTAAGTATTCATATACTTCACCTTATTCATTTCCTAAACAATTAGCCAATAATTACTTATTTAATTACTTACTAATTGTTGACAATTTTCTTAATTAGAATTAATTATTATCTCACAACTATTGGACTGACATTGGTATTTTATGTCCCATGTAAAATATTAAAAATCATGAGATCATTTTGGTTTTCAAAATACTTTTGATTTTTGCCTCATTATTTTCCAAGGAAATAATCCCAAAAATTCCTAAATTAGAGACAACATACTCTCTAATTTTTAACAAATATTTTATTACCATTTAGGATTTATCATAATATTTTCAGGGCATTTTATAACCAATAATTGCATTTTTGGCCTTTATTTCTTCTAATTTCATTAGAATTTTCCTTAGAAATTAGAATAAATATTCTACAAGGCTTTGACACCACATATTTACCTATTTATCATAATTCAGATTTTAGGGTATTACATGGGGCGCTTGGACTTATTATTCAACACATAGTACAAACAAAAATTAAAAAAGAAAACGAGAGTTTGAATAAACTAACAAAAATAAAAAGTTATGTGAATGAAGGATCTACTACATCATCATATTCATATCCTTCTCTAGCAATTTGTACACCTTCTCAATCGAGAGCGAATGAGAGAGATCGGTTTCTTCAAACACTTGTCCATATGTCTTTGCTCTCCCATGTAACCAATAAAGAATAAAACTCAAAAGTTGGATATGAGAAGTTGGAATAGATCAAAGTGGATGGATAACTGTTGGTTTTGATTAGTTTTGATGATGTCCAATATAGATGTCATTCTTAAGAGCAAAAAGGTTGCATACTACATTTATCTTCTACTTTGACTAATCCTTATATTTAATGTAGATGCAAAGTTTAAAACAAAAGTTGGAATGAAGCTTCATCATATTTGAGCTACAATGGAGTATACTTGAATGATGGAGAATTATCAAGAATGTTGATTGAAGAAAGAAGCTCTTGCACAATATAATGGGAATATCATAAAATCAAGAAAGCAAGAAGTTATCAAATGATTTTGGGGGATAATCTAGAAGGAGAGAAGAAATTGAAGAAGGAAGAACTTGCAATGTAGTGGAACATCTTTATTCAAGTTCTTATATTAATGCTAGAAGTCTCCAAGATCATATGGAAGCTGGAACGGATCAATTCAGAGTTAAAACCAGCAAAAAATCAGTTCCAGGATGAGCAAACTCGAGTTCGATCTCCAAACTCGAGTTTCCTACTTCGCTACAATGGTTTGCTCCTTCAGTATGAGCAAACTCGAGTTTATAAGTACAAACTCAAGTTTACAGCGTCTTCAGCATTTCAGGAACTCTGTTCCACGTTCAGCTTGGGCGAGGTCTGGTAATTCGATGATATCTCCCAAACCAGACATCAGATTGAAGTGAAACTAGTGGCATATGAAACTAGACTCCCAATGCGTCATTTTGATATATAACGGAAGTCCAAAGGAGTTCAGATGAAGGATCTATGAATTTATAAAGTTGACAGTGATATTCACGTCACACAGAAAACCAAGATTCTATGTTTTGAGTATATCTCACGAATTACAAGTCCGATTGAGATGAAATCGGTGGCATATGAAAGAAGACTCAAAGGGCTTTCTGTCAAGCTTTGAACGGACCAAAACGGAGTTCACACCAGGGAGATATGGCCCTTGAAAGTTGACTGTTTATTCACGATGTTGCTCAGTTTGCTATCAAATGAAGCAAACTCGAGTCATTAAGTTGGAACTCGAGTTTGTCGGGGACAGAGAGCAAAATCTGATTTCAGGAAAGACCTAAACTCGAAGTCATTAAGTTGGAAACTCGAGTTTCCATCACACGAGAGCAATCAACGTCAGAGCATCTTCAAAACTCGAGTTTGTGATTCAAAACTCGAGTTTGCACTTCGCTTGTAAAATCGGCGTTTGAAAATCTCGTTTTCATCAAGAACATCCAGATGATTACCCAAATGATCTATAATACTTCCTAACATCATTTATATCATTTGTGTACATGTTTCGAGATGATTAAAACGAAGGATTAGAAGCAAATCTCAAAATCTCGATTTGGGTCAGAACATCAAAGAAATCAAGATCTATCAAAAGTGTGAAGATGAACTTTGCTGCACATTTTCAGAAATGGGAAAGATGACAGATTTGAATTTGCTTTAAAGTCAAATAAAGTAAATTGATGACACTGAAAGAATCAAAAGCATTAATCTTACGCGTCAAATAGAGGATCACCAAAATGATGAATTCCCTCATTTGGAAACAATTGCTACAACTTTTACTCGTAATGATTTGTTGCACAAATCAAATAAAAGGAATTCAATGATCTTCAATGCAGAGCAATCATCGGATAATCAAGAAACATTATGACCCAACGGCTATATTCCACAACAGCTCAATTTCGAATGAAGACAATGCGAATTGAGAAGCAACGGTCATATGAAGGTTTACCGCTATATATAGAGCTGCATACAAGTCTTCAAACAGAGACACAACAAGCAGAGAAACAAGCCTACCTCTTCAACATGATATTACTCTGATCTGCTTATCATTTACTCTCTGATTTTCAATGTCTATATATCATAGAGAGTGAAATGTTTTGTATTGTACTTCAGTGTTCATCCATACACTTCTGAGAGAGAGTTTGCATATTCTCTTCCCTTATCTCTTACATTCCAAGATATATGTTTGAATTATTTCTTATCACTTTATAACGGATTATTGTCATTCAAACTACTTTCAATAAGTTGCGAAAGTTTCTTAAAGTTCTAAGTTTTTAATCAAACACCCAATTCACCCCCTCTTGGGTGATAGCCAAGTCTTTCAAAATCATCAACGTCTCGAGAAAGGAGGTGAACGGTCTGACCGGAAGTAATCATATACAACCTAATTGTGATGAAGGATAAGGTCCAACTTTCTATTCGGGACCGTGGTCATGTCTAGCCGATGCCTTGTGGAGCAGTCAAGGTTGGCCAACGTCAGCAGCAAAGCCTCCATTTAAGGAGGAGGCAAAGGAGGAGGAGGTGGTGGTGGTGGTGGTTGAAGAGGAGGAGGAAGGGGAGGAGCTTGTGGAGGAGGTGGTGGTGGGCATGGTGTAGGAGGTTGAGGATGATGAGGAGGAGGGCAAGCATGGGGATGAGGAGGAGGATGAATAGAAAGAGCTCTCTGGAGTCGACCACGATGAGAGAGAGAAGGACAAGATTATGAAAATGTGGATTTTAGAAAAGTACTATATGAACAAAATGAATACTTCATTCTAAAGTATTTAACTTTACGAGAACTAGTACTTGGTGTCAAATCAAAAAAGTTTTGAAAAGGTGCTTGTAAGATTTGTACTTTATATTATGGTTGTTTATTATGAAATATTGTTTTTGTCTTTCATACTTTACAGTCCAATTGACATAACCGTTATATTTGTGTTTTGGTTGATGTAAGGTTAGAAGACGAATCGTTTGTAAGTGCTACATGACAGTTGTTTCAAAAGGTTCATCACATTTTTCTCTAAATAAATGAAGTTTATTAACTACAACTGTTATTTTTGTGCATTCGCAAATTTCACCTCACAATACATTATGTTACGCTTAATTAATCGTTAAATGTAACGTCCTGGATTTAAAATTTGGGGCATTACATTAAATGTCCTTGTGCGACCTCTACGTCAACATACATGACATTTTTTAGTTGTAACTATTATATATTAGGCGTTGAAATGCCCAAATCTATAGTAATGAGATTGTGGACCTACTCAAACAACAGTAGAGGCTAAAAATATTTTGATCATATTTTCATTAAGTCACACGTTATATTCACTAATAAGTATTGAATAACATTAAATTCAATTCAATTCCTATACTAATATTATTGAAGAACATTAAATGCAGTTTCAGTCAAAAAGGAAAAACAATCAATTCAATTCATATAATTAAATCAGACTAATAGTACATTGAACAACATTTAATAAGTTAATTGAACCTAGCTAGCTAATTAATTTAGTTTTCCTTACCATCCTCTTTCTTTATTTAAGGGGTCACAAATCACAAATAAGTCAAAGTAGTTCTAATTTCTAAACCATTAAAACAATAAAACTTAATCTAATGGTAGAGACCATTATTGTCAAACTCACGAATTAACTTTCCGATTTTACCGTTTTTACATTTTTAGTTCACAAAATCGAATCGAGTCAATGGTTAATTCGTGATTATCAGAACTCGGGTAAACTCACGAGTTTATTGTTTTTACGTTTTTAGCTTACAAAATCGTGTTAACTTACCTTTAAACTCGTATTAATTTTTTCGATTTGATCATTTTTTAGTTCACAAAATCGAATCGAGTCAATGGTTAATTTGTGATTATCAGAAACTCGGTTAAACTCACGAGTTTATTGTTTTACGTTTTTAGCTTACAAAACTGTGTTAACTTACCTTTAAAATCGTATTATTTTCTTCGATTTGATCATGCTTAATGGCTTTATATATAAATTTTAGAGATTACGATTCGAGTTTACAATACGAGTTTATGTCACTATCATGAGTTTGCTTAGACTCACAAGTTTAATAACATTGGTAGAGACATTAAATGGAGATGAAATGGAAAGAGGTATCAATGAAGACATCATTTTCCTTGCATCTACTTCTTCCTCATAGCCAGGTTGTCAAACTCACGAGTTTAAACAAACTTGTAAATAATGAGGTAGACTCGTATCGTAGACTCAAATCGTAAACTCGTAAGAGTTTACTTTTACTATTAAATAGATACTAATAGTGTATAATTAAATAATTAAAATATAAAAATAACAACAATTCGATTTAAATGTTTCTTAAATCCAAATAATTAGAATTAAATCAATCAACATTCATAATTTATCATATTTAACAAAACAAATTCTATAAAAATTACATTTAAATCAATTAACATGATCAAATCAAGAATTTAACATAAGTTTAAAAATGAGTAAACACAATTTTGTAAGTTAGAAAGTAAAACGGTAAATTCGGAGAGTCAACTCGTGAGTTTAGCCGAGTTTACAACGATCACGAATTTACTAGTGACTTGACTCGATTTTGTAAGTGGAAATGTAAAAACACTAAACTCATAGGGTTAACTCGCGAGTTTGACAACAATGCTCATAGCAATCAAACAAAGCTTATTAATGTATCAATTTCAAGAGAGACATTATTATGGAAATAGGGTATTTAACACCCTATCATGTACCTAATTACCATTTATCTCTTCTAGAAAATGTCCTATTATGGAGGAAATATATGTTTAAAGTAAAGGGAAAATAATTATTTATTATTTAATCCTTATAGTTTCACTAAGTTTGGAAGTTGCTCGTACTTATAGTTCTTCGTTTCCCTACTCCTCCTTTGCCCTGTTGGCTTTCTTCCCCGTATACTCCATTTTTCCTCCTCAACCACACTCTCCAAGCAGAGGCAAAGTCCATATAGTTTCACTAAGTTTGGATTTTGTTGCTGCTGGAGAGTTTGGCTGACGAGGAAACAACGAGGAGACAAAAGAAAACGAAGGGCTCAGCCAAGGAGGAGGAGGGAGGAGGGAGAAGCCACATTTTTGCTGAGGTGGCAATCACAATGTGCCACATAGAACGAGATATAAGAGACTCAGATTTTTTATAAAAATTATGAAATCTTAGAACTTACTCACAATGAGTCAAACTCCGTGAAAGTATAAGGATTAAATAATTAATTTACCCTTAAAGTAAGTATAAACATATTGTTGACTTTCTCAAACAACAGAAGAGGTTAAATGTATTTTGATCATAATTTTCATCAAGTCAAATATTCTTTTTTTTTTTTTTGCACAAGAAGTCAAATATTCTATTGACTAATAACTATAAGTACTTCCTCCAATCTTAAATGTAACAGCCAGATAACTAATTACCCAGTTTAAGAAAGTAGTTAAAATTAGTTCAAAATAATAGGTATGCATAAAATAAAGTTTTTTTAATCTAAGCTTGCCCTTGTTTGTAACGGGAAAGTAAGAGATTCAATTCAATTCATATTATTGAAAAACATTAAATGCAATTTCGGTCAAAAAAAAAAACATTCAATGCAATTAAAATAATTCAATGAGAATAGTAGTACATTGAACAACATTAAATTCTGGCAAAAAAAGAAAAACAACATTAAATCAGTTAATTGAACCTAGCTAATTAATTTAATTTCCCTCACCATCCTCTTCCTCTATTAAGGGTGTCACAATAGCACAAAGTATTGCACAAACAATTTCTCTGCTCCTCCCTCATATATCAATCAAACCAAACCTATTAGGGTATCACTTTCAAGAGAGGCACTATTATGGCCACAGCTAGCTCTTACTTCTTGGGTTTGACATTATGTGTGGTGATTGGAATCACCATGTTATGCAACTTTCATGGTGTCTCAGCACAGATGGAATGCGGAGGAACCCCAATTTCTGAGCTGATGGCTAAATGCCAACAGTATATCATGCCACCCGGCCCCAAGACTCAGCCGTCGGCAGAGTGCTGCTCGGCGATTAAAGACGCCGACATGCCCTGCCTCTGCAAACATGTTACAAAGGAGATTGAGAAAATTGTGAGCATGGACAAAGTTGTCTATGTCTGTAGGACTTGTGGAAAGGATCTTCCTGCTGGAACGCAATGTGGAAGTATGTCTCCCTCTCATTAAATTTTAACTTTTTGTTAATTTTTTTTAAGAAAATTATCATTATTCTTAAGGTGACAATTCAATGTTATTTTTATTCTTTATTATGATTTTTTAAAAACATGTTAAAAGATTAATTTTTGAAAATAAAAACACAAAATAATGTGTAAATTTAATTTAAATGATCGAAACAAAAAAAAATTATTATTATGCAAGCTCTTAATAAGCACTAAATTAATCCTCTTCTTCTTTTTACGTTTGAGTTTCATTTTTTAGAGTAAAATACTCATACCACCCTTCTTTTTGCTTTAAATACACAAACATCCACTCTATTTTGAAAGTATGCACTTAGGTCCAAACCGTTAACATTTTTAAGAAAATTCTAAAAATATTTTTCGATAAAAGTTTATATTAAGATATTTACTAATTTTCTCTTCATCATATCAAATACATAATAGGAAAAAATTAATGGCCGCATTATGAATTATTTATATAATATCTTAAACTTATATTATTTATACTATATGATAACAAAAGTTTGTATCTGAAATATGTATTTATTCATTTTACAAAACCCAAAATAAATACATTTCAATAAATTAAGTGAGAAATTAAAATTATAAATTTTATAATATAATCAAAATTAATAATTAAATTTTTTTAAAACATGTATTAGAATCTTTTTTTTTTGACAAATATAAATATTTAAATTAATCTTATGTTAGAGATGGGTATTTTGGGCTAAAAAAAGTTTGAGAGTCAAACTTGACGGTCCACTAACATTTGGATGGATGAAAAAGGAATCTTAAAAATATAACGGAGGTTTGTGTTAAATATATTTTGATTTCAAGAGAAGATTATGTAACATATATTTTGATTTTCAAAGAAGTTTATATCAGTTCTCAATGTAGAGGGGGGTCTATATAATTAAGGCTAAACACAGAGAGGAGTAGTCAGAGTATTTTACTCAAAAGTAATTAATACTTTAGAAGCATGGGTTAAGGTGCGATTTTACCAACGAACTATTGGCTCAGGAGCGTCCGGCACAATTAACTATTAAGTGGACCAAAAATACCAATAAACTTTTTAAAAAGAAGCGCCAAGACAACGCCATTAACACCGTTAACAAAAAGTTAACCTCCGTTATCTAAGGTGCGATTGGCCAACAAACTCTTATTCCAGGAGTGTCCAGCACAAAATTCTAAATTTTACTAAATTAAATACTTTTTTCTCAATTGTCATTATTCAAAACTACTTGTATAGATATCTATAGATAAAAATTATTCATTCTTTAATTTTGTCAAAATTATAATTTGCTAAAATAAACAAAAGTTTTAATTAAAAATATAATTATATGATTTAAATAAAACTCAAGGTGTTTTATAATTTATTATATATGTTAAAAAAAAAACTGATATTCATATATGTGTTAATGATATTCATATCGAAGTTTTGTTGGTACTGATATATGTGTTAATTTATTATAGTTATTTAAATTTCATATATGTTGGTACTGATATTCATATCGAAGTTTTGTTTTTAAAATTTTGACAACAATATAAGTGTGTATTTCTGACGGTGATAAATAACTATTTCAGGTTATAAAGTTCCACCACTCATGGCCTAAACTGAGACAACATTCAAGGATCAATTATGATTATATATAATGCTTTTGCTTTATATGCTTCTGTAACTCTCTTGTTTAAGCTGTGTTTAATCATGGCCAATATATATTATGCTTAATATTAATGATGATTATATTTCCTAGCTTGTTTTATTTACTCCTTCATTATTTTCTTTTTCTTTTTTATTTCTTTTGAAATTGATTCAAAACTCAAATTATTTAACTCTACTTAATTAAAATATGACCAAATTGATTATAAGTAGGTTAATAATTTTTAATTTCATGTATAAAATATTGTCTAAAATTTTAAAAATCAGTACTAAAATTTTCATGGATTGATATTCAAATTTAAATAAGTACATCCCCATCTGTAGTTACAATTTAAATTTAATTTAACATAGGAAATTAAAAACTAATCAATTTGATCCTAATTGAACAAAATTAGTTATTCCTTGTAGAAAGAAGTAAACATAAAACGTCTTCATTAAAATACGAAATCAAAATCAATAATTCCGTTATAATTTTTTATTTTTTTTCAAAAAAAGTGTCCACTTAAGGGAACTATTTTAATCAAAATATGTAAGAAAAAAGTTTGTCTCATGTTGTTAAAAACAAATGGGTTCTCTATTGTGAGTAAATACAATTTATGAATATAATAATATATATTGCATCAGCAAGACCCCTCATTATCAGTTTTTTTTTTCCGGTCCAATTAACAAGACCACCTCATAATAAGTTCAACTTGATCAAACTAACAGATATCTATTGTTGTTAACTCTTTTAATTTACATTTGGATTTCTTTTATTTACTAATTCATTTTAAGAAATTTACTTCCCCATAAGAATATTTTTCATTTTAAGAGGTTGATCTATTTATAATAACTCTCACTTTATGAATTCAATAGAGTCTTATTTTCTTTTTGTTATTTTATTCATTATAAAGTCTTATTTATTATTGCCTTAGGTCCTAATTATAGGAACATTTTTTTAGTACAAATTGCACTATAAAAGTGTTCCTATAATTAAGACCGAGGAGTAATACAAAGAAAGTATGGAACAAATGGTTAAGGAATTGAGATAAATGTATGTGAATCAAATATAATTATATTAGTTGTAAATGTCGCTGGGAAAAAAAAAGAAGAAGTTGTAAATTATATGTCAAAAAATTAATTGCAAATTGAAAAATATTTAAAAATTGTTGAAACTCATGGGGCTTTTGTCCGTGGAATTATTTAAGAATTTAATGTGTGGAAAATGCAATAGTATAATGTAAAGGAGATTACATCAATGTGCTTGGTATGGTGTTTAATTATATAAGATTACATAATATAAATAATATATAATTGATTCTCATATTCTTAAACACTATACCAAACAAACTCATGACAAAAGCAAAAACTTTATTCATTTTACTTTTGTATAAAATTTATATACTCTAGCTGATACGATATGTAGGGCATCTTCTAGAATATGTTATTATTATTTTTATTATTATATCATTAAGAGGTATTAAATATTTTTCTTTCATATATGTATCTTGTAATACCTGGATAATTATTTATCTTAAATATTATATTGTGATAAATAATACCTATTTTAAATAAGTGAATATGTGGTCTCAAATTTTGGTAGTGTATTTACTTTATTCTCTAGGGCAATTTCTCTTAGAATTAAAATGAACAAAGAGGCAAAAACCCAATTTTATTTTAGGGAACATAAGTTGCCCTATGATTTTTAAAATAATGCATGGTGCATAAATGATCAAAGTAAACTCAAAAGTTGTGAAAAAATAATTAATCCAATTAAAGAAAATTGTCAACAATTAGTAAATAATTGTTTAAATCTTCATAATTAATTAAATAGCATGTTTTAAAGGCACAAATAGAGATGTATGACCTAATTAGAGACCAATGGTCAATGAAGGACCAAGATTAGCATAAAGATAATTGCTAAATAATTAGGCATGATTAATAAATGTATAAGATTAACTACATAAAATCCCTAAAGCCTAATTGATCAACAGAGGATATGTTAAATATTACTAAGCATAGTATTAAGAGACAAATCAAGCTTATTAATCCACTTTGATAAGTCAACACAAATCAAAGGCTAAGATTAAATCTAATAAAACTAAATCCTAAGGCCCTAATTAAACCTCATAAAGAGTAATCCATGTGAATCAAGTATCAACCAATGAGAGGGCTTCTTTTAGATTATATAGGATTAATTAAAACACAAAAAGGAAATAAAAGGGGGGGGGGACGAAATTGTATGGTGTGTGTGTGTGTGTGTGTGTAAGAGAAAGTTGTGAGTGTAGTAGAGAAAAAGGTGAAATGTGTGGTGTGTGAGAGTTGTGTGTGTGGAGTGATGTGAGCCAAGCATTTAGAGAAGATATTTTGAGAGTTTAAAAGCTATTGGGATCAATTCAAATGAAAACCGATAGAAAATAAATTGTACACTGAGATATGTCAATCATAGATCAAATATAAGGACTTATTATAAACAAGTGTATTTTTAGCCAAGTAGGTTATCTCCAAAGTTATTTCCTTAACTTTTGAATTTATCCTAAAATGACTAAAAGGCTAGTAAAAACCCTAATTGGACCATAATCCTTGTTATTTCAAATACTTCTCAAGAGACTCACATAAACTTAAAAATTTATCCCTAAGAATATTAGTGATTTATAGGCACATGCGCTTAGAACACTAAGCGGGAAATAACCTGTAATGGATAATTATTTATCTTGGATATTATATTTTGATAAATAATACCTACTGAAAATAGGTGAATATATGGTCTCAAATCCTGTGTGGTACTTATCTTATTTTCTAGGGTAATTTCTTTTGAAATTAGAAGGAATAAAGTGCCAAAAATCCCTAAATACAATTGTGGGTCATAAAATACCCTGAAAATATTATGATATATCTTAGGAGGCAGTTAAATATTTATTAAAAATTGGAAAGTATGTTGTCTCTAATTTTGGCAATTTATTAAATTATTTCCTTGAGAATTAAAGGGGGAAAAATCAAATATTATTTTGGAGACCATAAGTGACCTTATGATTTTTAATATAATGCATGGTGTATAAATGACTAATGTCAACACAATAGTTGTGAGAAAATAATTAATCTTAATTAAGAAAATTGTCAACAATTAGTAGGTGGTTAAATAAATAATTAAATGCTAATTATTTAAGCATGAATCAAGGAAATGACCAAAGTTAATTGAACAACCCCTAATTACAGGATAATGGCCAAGATTAGTATAAATATAATTGCTAATTAATTAGGAATGATTAAGAAAATGTATAAGATGAATTATATAAAATCCCTAAAGCATAATTGATTAACAAAAGATTACTAATCATAGGATTAATGCTCTAATTAAACTTACTAATCAACTTTAATATAAAGCAATGGTTAGGATGAAATCTCATAAAGTAAGATCAAAGGCTACAATAATTCTAGCATTTTAAAAGGTCTAAATCCATGTAATTGTCTAAGAACCAATGGGAGAATTTTTGATAATTTATGTAATATAATTAAAGGATAATATTAATTAATTGAAAAACAATAAAAAAAATCAAAAAGGGGGAGGGGGAAACCGTGTGTGTGTGTATGAGTGAGGTAGAATGTGTGTAGGTGTGAATGCAAATGCAAGTTGGAAGAAAAGTGAAAAGAAGAAAAGATATTTTGTGAAAAAGCAAATAGGATAAATGAGAACTGATAGAAATTAAATCATAACTTGAGATATATGAACTAGGTATCTAACATCGCATATATTACAAACAAGTGAATTTTTATCCCGGGTGGGTTATCTCCGGTTATTTCCGTAACCGACGGGGTTTATCCTAAAATGACTAAAAGACGGTAAAGACCCCTAATTGACCATAATCCTTAATATTTGAAGTACTTCTCAAGTGACCGAATGTACTGTTGTTCTGTCATGCCTATTGTCTGTCATGCCTGTACTCCGATTGTACTGCTGTCTGTACTCCGATTGTACTATTGTTCTGTACTTTGACTGTACTATTGTCTGTACATCCGACTGTACTATTGTCTGTACATCCGACTGTACTATTGTCTGTACTCCGACTGTACTGTTGTCTATCATCCGACTGTATGATTGTCTGTACATCCGACTGTACTATTGTCTGTACTTCGACTGTACTGTTGTCTGTACATCCGACTGTACTATCATCTCGTACTCAACCGTACTATTGTCTATCATCTCGATCAGGATTGTTCGTCATCCGACAAGATTGATATCGCTATACATATCTCGATATGTATACCCTATGTCCGACCGTAGTAAGTTGTACATATATGATGTATGTAATCATGAGGTTAACCGTTACCTGGGGTTCGATGCATGGACTCCAGCTCTTAACTTAGCTTCAGGATCGGGTGGACCGAGGATCGAGGAGAAGGACAAGCAGCACGCCTAGGAGTCGCGACTGAAGACTTCTTTCTGTATTACTTTTGAAACACTCTTGTACCGCTGTTTAAACAGCAAGACATGCTACCATGGGTATTTTAATATATATTTATATCAGTTACTCAATCTCTCCGTTGCTCAACTCTGATGATTTTGAAAAGATGTTTCGAAAAAAAAAAATTATACTGCTTGTGAAAACGAGATGTTACGAGCTTCGATCAACCGGCCTCCCGGCCCAGTGGTGAACACTACTCTTTCGGAAAGCAAAATTTAAAGTGTTTGTCATGGCCAGTGATTACGGACTATGGAGAGTATTCGAAGTAGGCAACTACAGTCCAACCATCATGGAGAATGGTCTTTTAGTTCCTAAGCCAGAAGAAGCATATGATGAGAATGACGAAGAAATGTCACTCTCAATAGCAGGCCATCCTCATGTTGCAAAGTGCTCTAAGTCAACAAGAGTATTTCCATATTTGCACCTTACCAACAAGAAAAGCCATGTGGATGCCTTGGAGATAGCGCACGAAGGAACCTCCGAGTAAAAGAAAATAGGATCAATACTCTCATGATCGATTATGATCTTCTTCGCATGAAGACCGGCGAATCCATCATCGACTTCCAAATGAGATTTACTCATCTCATCAACCACTTGTTGCGTTGGGAAAAACATATGAGCAATCCGCTCAAGTGAGGAAAATTCTAAACATCCTCGGCAAGGAATGGGAAGCCAAAGTTACTGCCATTGAGGAATCCTGTGGTGAATCAATGAGCTCGGTAACAACTTTATTCGGCAGCTTGTTTGAGTATGAAGGGAAGATCAAGTTCGTAAAAGGACTTGATGAGATAAATGTCAAGAATAAAGGCATTGCTCTCAAGGCGAACAAAGAAGCTAAGGAATCGATGATGATGATGAAGATGAAAAAGAAGAGTTGGGCATGATAGTCCGAAGATTCGAAAGTTCTTTCTAAGGACCATGGGCATAAAAGATTCAACAAGGGTAGCACCAAAGACTGAGGCAAAGAAGCCGATTATCCGCTATGAATGTGAAAAGCCCGCCACATCAAGTCGGAGTGTCCCCAATCAAGAACAAGGACAAAGAAAAGAAGAAGTTCAATAGATTCAAGAAGAAAGCCTATGTCTCAGGAATTTGGGGAGACAGTTCATTCGATGAAGATGAATCTGATGAGGAAGAAACGGAAAATATATGTCTAGTTGCTCAAGAAGAGCAATATGCGAATGATAAAGAGGTATACGATTCTCAACCCTCTTATAATGATTTATTGAATGAGTACAATACTATTCAAAATGAATTTGAAAACTTGCCGAGAAATATATTGCTTTAAAAAGGAAAATTACCACTCTTGAACGGCAAGTAGAAAATCTTTTTTTCTTGAAAAATTGATTTGTGATGATTGCAATGAGTTAAAGAAAAAGAATTCTCCTCTTACGAAAACTCTTGAAAAGTTTACCAAAGGCAGTGAAATGTTAAATGTTATTTTAAAAGCACAAAGATTTACAACGACCGGTCGGGGATTGGATATAATCCCATCTTTGATAAAAAGAAAGGAAAGAAGAAGAATGGTGGAAAATCATATTTAAACTATTTTCGAAAAACTGTTCGTTCTTCAAATCCATTTGCTCACTGCAACTATTGTAACCGAAAGGGTCATACAACTTCATCTTATTTTCATAAGAAAGATAGGAGAGATAAACCCGTAGGGAATTATCTGTGGGTTCCTAAAGGAACCTATGTTCCTCAGGCTTGAACTAACCTCAAAGGACCCAAGAAAAGATGGGTACCTAAGACTTGATCCCTTTCGATTTGCAGGTATGTCTAAGAGCATCAAAATTAACTTAGTTATCTTTGATTCTGAGGAATGCTTGATAGTAAGTAAGGATATTCTCTCCTTAGAAAATATAAAATCAAAAGCTATTTTTAGAGCTCCTAGAGAAAGGAATTGTTACACTTTTGACATCTCTAGAGATGACTCTACATTTCAACAATGTTTTGTTAGTAACTTGGATAATAGTTGGTTATGGCACAAGCGTCTAGCTCATGTCAATATGATCCAACTTGATGATTACTCAAAAGGATTTAGTGATTGGTATTCCAAAATTACATTTTAAAAATGATATGATTTGTGATGCATGCCAAAAAGGAAAACAAACTAAATCCTATTTTAAATTGAAAAATGAGATTTCAACTTCTAGACCTCTTCAACTTCTACATATGGATGTAGTTGGACCAGTAAGAGTTAGAAGTCTTGGTGGAAATCTTTATACTTTAGTTATAGTTGATGACTATTCTAGATTTTCTTGGACTATGTTTTTGTCATCTAAAGATGAAACATTTGATCAATTTGTTACTTTTGCCAAGAAGTCCAATTCAATTTCGGAATTAGAACTGATCATGGTGGAGAATTCGAAAATCATGCCTTTAGTGAGTTTTGTGACAATATGGGCATTAATCACAACTTCTCAACCCCAAGGACCCCTCAGCAAAATGGGGTTATGGAGAGAAAGAATAGAGTCTTAACCGAGATGGCATGAACAATGTTAAATGAGAACTCAACTTCTCAAGTGTTTTGGGCCGATGCCATGAGTACGGCTTGCTACATCTCAAATCGGACTTATCTTCGAAAGAAGCTGAACAAAACTCCCTATGAGCTGTACAAAGGGAGGAAGCCTAATATAGCACAATTACATGTGTTTGGTTGCAAATGTTTCACCCACAATAATGGTAAGGCAAACTTGGGAAAATTTGATTCCAAGGCGGATAAAGGTATATTTCTGGGTTATTCTAATAGGAGTAAGGCATATAGAGTCTTTAATACTCGTACTCTTATTGTTGAAGAATCATGCATGTTTTATTTTGTGAATCTAAGCCTAATATGCCTTTGGATGATGATGATGAAAATATTTCAAAAATCAATTCTTTTCGAAAACCACTCACGCTTCTATTGAAAATCCCGAAAATGTTTTTGAAGTTGATCCTCAAAATAATATAGAAAATCCCGATCAACCTCAACCTAGAGCTTGGAGATTTGTAAGGAATCATCCTATGAACTCGTAAGTATGTCTCTTCTCAATGTTAGTTATGGTTTTGATGTATATTTGTTACTAACTTAAGCTTCAGAGTACCTAGCAATGTTTTATGTAGGATATTTAAAATCCTAAAGTTTGCTGTCAGATGACACAAACTCGAGTTTTGTTTTCAAAACTCGAGTTTTATCGGGGTCAGAAGAGAAATGAGTTGCTGAGCAAGATGGAAACTCGAGTCGTTAAGTGAGTAACTCGAGTTTCGGAGAGACAGAAAGCCAGACATGAGTTTTCGAAGATTGGAAACTCGAGTCATAAAATGGAAACTCGAGTTTCGGACAACGAGAGAGCAACACACTGTTGAGGTATCCACAAACTCGAGTTAGTAAGTGGTAACTCGAGTTTTGGTCGCGAATTTCAAAAGTTATACACTTTCAAGTCTGTCAAGTGCTTTCGCGCCTATTTAAACTTGACTGTTCATTGTTCGTCTAAACCTCACTCAAAACTCAAGTTTTCCCTAGAGTTTTCTCTGCTCTCTTCGTCTTCTCCACTTCTCTCTTCATCTTCACCCATTTTCGAAACCCTAATCTCACTTCTCACCTCAAATCGTCAATGGCTTCCAGTTCAAACCCACAAGATATTCTCAATCTCGATTCTAGCCAACAAGAATCCGAATCTCTCGTTCTCAAGTCAGATTCCTGGCTGGTCAATCATCGGGTCAAGTTGGTTCTCAAATATAAGACCAATGCATCTTACTAATGAGCATATCTTTCAACCGTTAAGACCACATGAACCTCTTCCCGATAACTTACCCCTTTGACCTTTTCACCGTATCCATGCCTCCTAATTATCGTGCCGTCTCGGTACATTTATGCCGAAACCTCAAGCGTAAGAATGGTATCTTTCATGTTTCTCAAAAGAAGACTATTCTATCTTTGCCTCCATCATTGCACAAGTTCCTCTAAATATTAGAAATTGGATCTATCAAGAAATGACCAAGTTTCAATTCCCTATTCGAGATTCCTCTCAGATCCCTTTTCCCAGTTTAATCTCAGTTATCTTGTTTCATGAGAAAATTTGGCCTCTACCTCTATATGATCAGCCGCAGCATATTCCATGGTTTGACCGACCACTATTTGCTCTCCTTGTCCTCAATTTCGGTGAAGACCCCAGTTCTTCATATGTTAACCTTGAAGGCCCCAGTTCCTCCAAATGGTCCATCCTCATCCTCATATTCCTCCGGTCCTCTACTCATTTCTCATTCGCAATTTCTTGCTTACTACGTAAAACCACTTCAACCGCCCCACCTTGCTTCTCCAATCCCGGTTCCATCCCTTGCCTCAATCGTCAAGCTCTCTACCCCTTTAGATGACCCATCTGTCTTCACCCCATCCCTATTTGCTGATGACAAAGGGGAGAAGAAATCGAGTGCATCTTGAGTTAAAGGAAGGAGTTTAGAGTTTAGTTGTTTCTTGTTTTTGTTTGGATTTCTATGTTTAAGAATTCGTACTCTGCATTGTGCATTTACGGTTTTATGCATGAACAATATCTTTAAGTTTGAAATGCAATGTTATGGTTTAATCTTGTTATGTGTCAATCATACTGCTTATATCTCTGTACTAAATTTTCAAGTGCACAATCTGTCATGTCATGTTTTCAAACCAATTTGTGAAAATTTTCTTTATATCTCACATCTTTTAAAAAAATGAAGCAACTCTGGTTTACCAGTGTTATCATCATCAAAAAGGGGGAGAATGTTAGTTCTCTATTGGTTTTGATGATAACGGACAATTGTAAACACAGTTAAAGTTTGCCTTTATAAGTTGAAAAACTTATTGGTCTAAGGAAAACTCGAGTTTCAATATGGAAACTCGAGTTTTGGCTTGACAGAGAAGAGCTCAAGTTTTTGCAAAGAAAGGAAAACTCGAGTTAAGATTTGAAGACTCGAGTTTTGGTCATACAGAGCTTCGAGTTTTTCACGAGATAAAGCAAACTCGAGTTTGATTTAGAAAACTCGAGTTTTGACAAGACAGAGAGCAACCAAGTTTTTCAAAGATACCAAAACTCCAGTTTCCATTTAGAAACTCGAGTTTAGGCTATACAGAGAGTTCTCTAAGTTTCCAACATTTTATGGAAACTCGAGTTAAATTTGAAAACTCGAGTTTGCATCATAAGAGAACAATGCTCGTCTCTGACCTTGTGAAAACTTCTTGCTTCAATTCGACAAAGTCTTTCAAGGTTTTCTCTTAAGTGAGAAAACTCGAGTTTTGTTTTGGAAACTCGAGTTTCGAACTTACATAGAAGTTTTCAAAGAATAAGAAAACTCGAGTTTTGGCCAGCAGAAGCTCTCTGCTAAATTTGAACATTTGAAAACTCGAGTTATGATTTGAAACTCCGCTTTGAGATTTTGGGCTAAAACATGATTTCTCATCAAAAGTCTAAAACTCGAGTTAGTCACTTAATGACTCGAGTTTTGCACCATTCACAAAACATGTACAAATGCAAAATCGCGATGTTTTTCTATGGAATGAGAAAACTCGAGTTTTGATCATATATATTCTAATTAAGTCTGGCATTCATTGTTCAAAAAAAAAAAAAAAGTCTGGCATTCAATTCAATTCACGTATTTAATTCCAATAAAACCGAAGGACAGTAAATTAGAAATAAAATCTGCAGAATCAATAATTAATCAATTACTTAAATTATCTATGCCATTTATTTCCCTTCCTCACCATCCTCAAACCTCTCTATTTAATGGCTCACAAACACAAAAGACACCAACAAAAACAAGCCTTCTTTAATTTAGCTCATACAGAAAAGTTCGTGTGTTTTCAAAGAGAGACAAATTATTATACAGATTAAGTGATTATGGCAATGAGAGGTAGTACTCACTTCTTGGCTTTGGCTATGTTTATGGTGATTGGAATTAACATGATAGGCAACTTTCATGGTGTCACTGCACAATTTTGTCAAGGAACTGCTCTTTCCGAGATCAGGGCTATATGCGACAAGTCTGTCGCGTCATCCGGTCCGGAGGTTCCTCCGTCATAAGAATGCTGCTCCGCGATGAAACTCGCCGACCTCCCCTGCCTCTGTAAGCAGTTTACTAAAGAGGTCGAGAAAGTTATGAGTCCAAAGAAAGTGGTCGATGTTGCTAGGACTTGTGGAGCGTCTGCTCCGGCTGGATTACAATGTGGAAGTATACTTTCTCTATATATAGAATATCGCTTAAATTTTAAATTGTTTGATTTTTAGTAAAAATGTAATAATTTATTAGGTTAGTAACTTGAAATTATTTTGATTATTACTAATTTTAGTCTTTAATTTCGTTTGGATCCTCTTATTTTTAAGCTAAAAACTACTTATGTCTAAAGTTAAAAAAAAAAGCTTTTAAAAAAAAGCTAAAAGTGTTTTAGGTGATTATATAAATTTTTTAGGCTTAAAATTTGAAATTAAAAAGCTGTTTGACAGAATTTTTGTCATGAGCACTTTTCTAATAAAAATTATCATAAAATGTATATTATAATAGGGTGGTGGTGGCAACAGCGGCGGTGGTGGTGGTGGCGGCGACGGAGGAGGTGGTGTGGCGGCGGCGGTGGTAGTGATGTTCGATCGAGAAATTACGGGTTCTTTTTTTTTTTTTTTTTTTAAAGGCATAAAAAGAGCTTAAAAATAAGCTCCTCATATGAGCTTATTTTTAAGCTCTTTTCCTTCATTAGAAAATAAGCTCTTATAAAAGAGCTTATAAAATCATGTTTGGCCTAACTTATACTTATAAGTAGAAGATAAGCTAAAAATAAGTTAGGTCAAACAGACAAAGTCCCTAATAAGTGGATTTGGGTCTTATATTTAAGACTAAATACAACCATCAACTAGCTCTTATGCATATTAAGAATTGAAGTAAGTATCATTATAAAATTGTTACCTTGTGTATATTTCTAACGGTGTTAAAATTTAAATACAATTTCAGGTTATAAGGTTCCACCAGCACATGCCTAATCTGAGACAATATTCAAGGATCAATTGCTCAAAAAATAACATATATAGAGTGTATATGCTATATATGCTTTTGTATTCTCTCGCTTAAGCTGTGTATTTAATCAAGGCGTTATAAATACTAAAATAAAATGTGTTTAATCTTAATTACAATTTCGTAACTCCAATTCTGTTTACTTTTTCTTCATTCTTTTTTATTTCTTTTAAACTTGATTCAAAGTTCAAATAGATTGGAATCCTCTCATAATTTCATTTTCTCCATTTCTCTCTCCTCATCTTATCTCTACTCTTAAATAAAAATTACATCCTGATGAATCTGTCAAGATATACGAATCCCATCATATCCGACATTTATTCATTTTTAATGATAAAATTCTAACGGATACTAGAAAGATACTTAAATGATAAATCATAAAATATTTCTATAAGGATTTTAAATGATGATTTTATTACTTTTAATATGTTATCTCATAAATTTTAATGAGCTTTTTAAAATATTTAATCTCTCTAAAATATGACAAAATTAGGAAATTGAGTTAGAGAAAAAGAGACAAGACCTCAACCAAATGTTGAGACTTTCCATGCATTAGAAAATTCAAATATATATGATACTATTGAGTAGTAAAATTTTAATGTGCTTTTTAAAATATTTTATCTCTCCCTTTTTTTAGTAGTAATTCATTTTCTTTAAAACAATTACTTCTTCCATTAAAATAATTTTGATCAATTTCACAGTAATTGTCACTTTATGAATTAGTAAAGTCTTGATTTCTTTTTCACTATTCATTATTTTCTTGCCAACTGTATTTTATTCATTATTAAATCTTATGTACTGAATATACAAAGAAAATATGCAGCACGCAGATAATTAAGGAATCTAAATAAATGAATTTAATCAAATATAATCATATTCATATTATTTAAATTATTTAGTAGTATCTGTTATTTTCGGACACACGGATGTATGTAGAAATATTTTTTCGGGGAAAAATCGAAACGTGAAGAGAAATGTAAATCATCCAAATAGCTAGGGAGTATATAGACAGTAAATATATTATTTCAATTTTCAAATAAATGCCATTAGCAAGTTGTCTCTTCCAAACAACAAATGGGCGGGCCCCATTTTGTTTTAACTTTTAGAAAATAACTTTTTGGATTTACGAAATAAAATGACTTTTTCAAAATAGTTTGTTTTAAAAATAGATTATTAAAAAAGTGATTTTAATAAAATAATAGTATTTGAATATTGTTATCGAATAACTTTTCCAAGTCAAATTTACCAAAAAAACATTAATTTTGGGATAATTGCATATAAAGAATAAAAGCATTGTATCTAGCCTCTTGTTTGTCCCTTTCAGTCCATGAAGGTATGTCTAATTCAAAATCAAAGCCGGATAGAGTTGAAGTAGCTTTTGATTTCCCTCTCCTTCTAGACTCATTGTGGTTGCTTTTGTCATAGACCTTATTGTTCTCTATTCCTAAATCATAATCCTTTTAGCTTTGTGTTGTGGTTTTGGAGGAGCTCAATCTTGGACCATAGGCTGAGAATTCTTCTTTAGCTTAGACTTGGTGTTTTTCTTGGACTTCTTAGCCAGAGGAGGAGATGGAGACCGAGATGATTCTTCTTCTTCAAACGTAGTTGTTTTAATCCTTGTCATGTACCCAAAACTTATAATTCTTCAAATTTTGTTCCTTACTCAAGAGACTGTCAATGGTTACATCAAAGGATTTGGGAAAGTTGTTGGATGAGATTTGAGGTAAGAATATAGGGGTTTTGGTTGAAAAGTGATGTAGATAGATTTGTGAAGAGTTAAGATCAGAGCACTAGTAGTGAACCTTGCAGTGATTTTAAGAAATAACACTGCCAACTCAATAAAAAGTAATAGGTGTTGATATTACTCGAGTGATCATCTTTGTTATCACTTGATCGGTGGTCACTCGAGTGATGTTACCCATAAAAACAAGATTATAATCACAATACCTCATTTGAGTATTCTCGTAATTACTCAAAAATGTATCCCAAGTGGATGGAGTCGATCATTTTCAAGGATTTCGACTTTATTTGCTCAATCTTGGAATCATCTTAGATCTTCCGCTCTGTTGTGGTGATAATCACTCAAGTGGTCACTTGAGTGATCCATGGCTATTCATTTTCTTCCAAAAAGGCACATGGTTGTTTAGTGATTGCATGACTATTTTTTGATCCCCATTTCGACTCTAAGTTCACCATCACTCAAGTGGTCACTTAAGTGATGTTGGTCATCACTAGCAAGCATCACCATGGAGATGTCGTGGTGATAGCCTCTCTGTTTACCCTTGTTTTTAGTACTCACGAACATAGGGTTTTTACCTTCTGCAAAACAACTTTCTAGGCACTCTGATGCTTAAGTTAGTCTAAAAATAATCACAACATATACAATAAACAACTAAAATATAAGATTTAAAAGAATTTTCTTGCAATTCATTGAGATTTACTATTTCCAATCTCTTTGTATGTACAAGAATTGATCTTTAGCGAGTGATTTTGTGAAAATATCCACCAATTGGAGGTAGGTATGTATGAAAACCACTTTGACATCCTTCTTTCACACATGATCTTTGATGAAGTGATGTCTTATGTCAATAGTCTTGGTTCTTGAATGTTGAATACGATTCTTAGCTAGGCTAATTGTGCTTGTATTGTCACAAGAGATTGGTATCTCTTTGAAGCGAATGCTTATATTTTGAAGTTGTTATTTAAACTATAGAACTTGAGCACAACAACTTGTAGCTGCTATGTGCTCGACTTTAATTAGTGGAAGATAATGACATTGTGTTCGCTTCTTGGTGAACCATGATACTATAAAGCCTCCAAGAAATTGGCATCGACCACTAGTACTCTTTCAATCAGCTTTGTATCCTCCATGGTCAGAATTAGAGTATGCCATCAAGTATTCGTTGCCACCTTCGAGATACCGAATTCCAAGCTCAATTGTGTCTGCCAAGTATATGAAAATCCTCTTTACTGGCTTATTGATATCTAGCACGCTTCAATATTGAATTGAATGTTTGGTCTGCTTGCTATTAAAAAGAGCAGTGAACCAATCATGCCTTGGTATTTAGTGACGTTGAAGTCCACTCTTTTGACATTAGCATCTAATAGAGTCATTAAGTTCATTAGTGTGTCAACTCTATTTGCATGATCTATGTCATACTTCTTCAACAGCTCTTTAAGATATTTGGTCTGGGAGATAAATATCACATTCGTCCTTTGCTTAATTTGCCATCCAATGAAGAAGTTTGATTCTCTCATCATAGATGTTTCAAATTCTCCCTGCATAGTTTAGAAAATTCTTGACAAAGAGATTCATTAGTAGAACCGAAAATAATATCATCAACATAAATTTGAACAATTAAGATATCATGCTTTTCATTTTGTATGAAAAATGTAGTGTCTACTTTGCTTCTAACAAAGCCTTGATCAAGAAGGAACTTATTGAGACGTTCATACCAAGCTATTGGAGCTTGATTGATACCATAAAGTGCTTTCTTAAGTCTAAACACATGATCGGCTTTAGTTGCATCTTCAAAACCAGTGGTTGTTCTACTTAGACTTCTTCTATAATGTACCATTTAGGAAAGCACTCTTGACATCTATTTAATAGAGTTTGAATCCTTTGATGCAACCAAAGGCTAAAACCACTTGTATGGCCTCCAATCTAGCTCTTGGAGCATATGTTTCCTAATAATCAATTCCTTCTTGATTATAGCCTTTCACCACCAATCTTGCTTTGTATCTAACAGTTATTGCAAATTCATCAAACTTGTTCTTGAATACCCATTTGGTATCAATGATCGGATGGTCTTTAGGCCGGGGTACCAAATCCCAAACTTGATTTCTCTCAAATTGATTTAATTCTTCTTGCAGTGTAACACACAATCATTACTTTTCTGTTATATACAAATGATTCCAACTAGCTCAGAAACTTTCATTTGAAGAGTCTCACATCCATACATAACGGTTATTATATCATAATCGTCGTTTATTAAAAAAGTCACAGCTCACATTTAGAAACTATTATTAATGTACTAAATACATAATGGTTGTCTATGTGACACCAATATTTATTTTTATTAAATGGTTCTTACTACATAAGAACTGTTATATATGTTATTGAATAAATAACCGTTGTCAATATGTGACTGTTATGTATCATGCAACCATTATCATATATTATGATGGTTACTCATGTGTGTCCATTAATTACTATCACAGCAATGCGTATATCATGGTCTCACCAAGCCTCAATACATATAACGGGTGTTATATTAAAACTGTTACAATATGTCCAAAATAAATAATGGTTCAGGACCGTAATTTACCTGCGTTGAGTATATGTAGCGCCTGCATATATGACGGTTTAGAGCCTTGATTAATGCCGATAATAACCTCCATATATCGTGATGACTGTAGTAGTGTGAGACAACAATATATTCAAGATTGATTACGCTTTTCTGCTTTTGTATGCACTGGTTTAAGCAATATACATGTATGTTCATGACACTAGCAAAAAAAATTTGTATACTTATGATAAACAAAAAAAAAAACAAATAATCAAATACTTCCTATTGTGTCTTACTATCTGTAAAGGGATAAATATCATTTTTGCTATGGAAGTTTAGCCTAAAGAGCACTAGTCACCCAGTAAGTTTTTTTTTGGATCAAAATTGCCCGAATGTTTAAAAATGTAGCAATTTTGCCCTTCCGTTAATCTTGACCATTACATTGTTGCTCCAATTTGTAAACTTTCAGGGCACAATTGCTCCTAAAAAAACTTTTAGGGCAAAATTGCTTTTAAAAAAATCTTCTAAGGCAAAAATGCTTCGTTTTGTTAACTTCCAGGGCAAAAATAAGACCAAAGAAACTTCCGGATGACCAGTGCTCCTAGGCTAAAAGCTTCCATGGCAAAAATGGTATTTATCACATACATAAAACACATCCTCATAATGAAAATATATTGTCTTCAAATAAGTATGCTTAGAGAAATTCTTGTGTGAAACTAATTTGTCATGTCATTTGTGGTTTAGCTAACTAAAATATAGCAACTCATGAGTTGATTTGGAAAACCTCCTAAATATTAGTTGGCATTTTAATAAAACTAAAAGATTTAACAAGATTTACTTTTTCATTCTTTGTGAAATCTTAATTAAGGGATTTTTTTAAGGAAAATAAACATGTGAATCACATGAGCAACTAAATGACAGTGACAAACTAGGTTCACAAGAATTTCTCTGTATGCTTATGGCAAATAAAGAAATATATATGTATGTTAATTCAAGATTATTTGAAAATATATTGTAAATAGCAAAATTTTTATATATTATGGAAGCTGATTAATTACAAATTTTGAAACTTTATTTGTAATATCATAAGCTTAGTTGAAAAATTAACGGACCTTAATTAGTATAATTATAATATGACACTCTTAGTATCAAATGTTTTTAATTTTCTAATGCATGGAAAGTCTCATATTATAATTAACACTTCTTCTCTCCCCTCCTCTCTCAGTTGAACCAAACACACCCTAACGAAGCTGAGAAGGCTCTAACTCTCTACTGACCAAAATCTACCAGTTAGTAAATTCCAACTGTAAAATATTACTTTAATTCATTTCGTTTTTGGAATTTATTAATTTCTTTCCTAAACTTTTTATATTAATTGTACTCCATCAGTTTTATCAAAAGAAAAATTGTACTCCACTCAGTCCTAGTTGACGTCTAGCATGTTTTATAACATGTTTTTAAGAGTTGAAGGAATCCATATTCCATGCTCATCTAAAAAATGAGCATGGGATATTCATCCCCTAATAAAAGGGTTTTAAAAAAATACTCCATGCATTAAAATTTAATCAACTTAAGATACCATGTGTTGAAAAAATATTTTAGATATTAAGTGCTACTGGACAAATATTTCAGGATGATGCTGTTACAGGAAAAATATTTATGAATGTAAGACTAAAAAGTAATTAATTTGAGATACTGGGTGCAAAAAAATATTTCAAAGTGTAGCATACAATTTAATCTAAATAAATAAAAATAAATAAATAAGTGGTACCCATTCCGAATTAGAGCGATGAGCATCCCATGCTCATCTTTTGGATGATCATGGAATGTGAACCAAAAACCAGAGTTGAAGTTGTTATTAGTTTTAACTTTCAAGTCAAGCCCAAGTTAACCAAATTATTTAAAAAAAAAAAAGGAACTATAATATCCATGGCCATTGACTTGGTTAGGAAAAACTTTTTACATACCAACAAACTATTAGTTGAAGTGGTGAGGGGCATTACTCATGTACCACTCTGGTCCTATTTATAAGTCCAGTTTGACCAAAAAAATTTGGTCCTATTTATAAGTCCAGTTTCATGTTATAAATGAGATTGTGACAATTTTACCCATATTAATTATACCCATGAAGATAGAGAGAAAAGAAACAATTGAAAAGCATCCAATCATAAATGAGGGCAAAATTGAAAATTTACCCCCATAATCATTATGTCAACTACTTCTCCTTGGTATGTGAGATTTGATCAAATGGACTTATAAATAAGACCAGAGTGGTAAGGAGGAGAACACGAGTTACAATCCCGGGAAACACACTTGTTGAGAGAGATGAAAACTTTTTACCTTTTAAACCTCGAGAGGGAAATCATTGATCAAATAAAAAAAATCAATAGTTTTTTTATTTTTTAATAATTCTAGACAATTCGTTATTTAAATAAAATTAATAAAATTTGAATTAATTTATTAGAATTAAATAAATAATTTATAAGTAAACTTATTCAATCTACAATCATTAAAATTTGTACTAAAATCTTTTATTTTGGATTGCGGTCGGGTGGACATGTCCCCTCAATTTCATTTATCATCCTAATGAATGTAAAATCTAGCATATTATTAATTATTAAGTACTAAATTAATCAATATAAATAGTTGTCATCTAAAAAGGTATGTTACGAATAGCTACCCAAAAAGAAAAAGAAGATATATCACAAGTGTCTAAAATTTCATTCCCGCCTTTTTTTGGTATAAATTTAATTTCAGACAAAAGCTAGAACTTAATTATTGTGAGACTCTTTGCAGAATTTCATACAAACCTTCTTTTAAATAGATAAATTTAGTTTCAGACAAAAAGCTAAAATGATATGGATTCTTCCATCTGACACTGACGGACTGCCTTGGAATATATACTAAACGTATGCTTTACAAACATAATTTCCGCGTTCGTAAAAGGTTACAAGTTAGAATAAAATTAAATTTTAAAAAAATTATTATATAGATTATAATAATTGTTTATCTTTATTTGTCTAATGGTCTCATTTTAATTTAATTTTTTTTTTTTTTGGTCAGTAAATTTTTCTATTATTTACTACTTTTTTTTGCCGAACCATTATTTATTACTTAGAGTAGGTTGATCGAGTGTATATAAAAAATAATCATAATTATGTATAAGAGAAAATGCATGGAGTCTACAAGCTAAAATTTTATTAGTGCATGGTTGAAGTTAAGAAATTTTTTTAATTATTTCATCAAGATTGTAAAACAATTTAATTTAGTCTAAGTTTATTGTTTTTCGTTTATAACTTACAAAATTGTGTCGATTTACTTTTAAACTCGTGCTAGTTGTAACATCGGTTAAACTCGTGAATTCCCTCACGAAGTCTACCTTTTTACATTTATAGTTTACAAAATCATGTTAACGCACTCTTGAACTTGTGTTAACCTTTATCATTTGATTATATTTAGTGGATTTATATCACTACTAGAAAAAAGGCTTTTAAGACCAATTGAAAATGGCTTTTTAGACTGAATTTAGGTCTGGTCTTATATCGACTGGTTTAAAAGTTTGTCATTATTAAGACTGGACGGTCTTAAAAGTTACCCTTTCGGACCATTGGTTAGATGACCGGTGTTAAAAGTTTCAATTTATGATTAAAAAAATACCCACATTTTAAATAAGGTAATTTCATACCCGATCTAAAAAAATTGGCATTTTTCTTTAAAAAATGTACGATATATTTTGTTTCACTTAAGCTTAATTGAATATTATTATTATCTCTAAGGGCTTGTTTGGTACGGGGAAGATTTAAAGAGGAAATGAATGGAAAGGAAGATTGAAAAGGAACTTAAAAAATGAGATGTTTGGTAAACATGGAAAAGAAGAAGGAAGATGATAATTTAAAAAATATAAATATAAATAGAAAATATGAATTGTCTAAAATACCCATTAACCTAAAAATTATCTTCCTCTCTCCTTCGTCCCTCACTCTCGCGGCCAACATCCAGGAAAAAAAAAAAACCAGTCCTTCATCCTTCTCTTCCCTCTCATCTCTGCCCTCTCCGTTACATATCGTCGCCTCTCCTTCACATCGCCGACGCCGATCGTTCGTCCACCATCGCCGGCGCTGCTCCTTCATCCACCATCGCCGGCGCCGCTCCTTCATCCACCATCGTCGGCACCGCTCCTTCATCCACCATCGGAACTTGGGCAGATCTTGAATCTTCCTTTCCCTTCCCGAATCTTCCGCGTAACAAATGGGTCCTAAAAGATATGTTATGTAATATAAATTCTACACATAGAGACAACTCTAAAAACAAAAATGTAATCGACATTAAAAATATATATATATAACCAATAACCATGAATCTAAAGCTCTTCATAATTAGATAATTAGTGGATATTAATTCCAGAATTTTTTTTTTCAATGTTTACATTTTTTTGCTTGCTTTTCCCTCAAGGAGTTGGATGATTTTTAATGTTGAATTTAGTTGATGCAATTTTAGGTTCGGCATCGCATGTTGTTGACATATGATTTATATTGTGAGTATGCCTATAGTTGAATGCAACTATCCATGGATTGGTTGTTAGGTTACGATATTTATGCATTTTGATTGTTACGGACCTCAAATATGAAATGGCTCTATCCTACCCCAATCTCGGGTGATAAAAGAGAAAATTCTTATTTAATAAACCCGAGTATAATAGAGTTAATATTATTATTATTATTATTATTATTACTATTATTATATGGAATCGAGACCACTAGGTAATTCACGCCACCGACACAAATTGACGCATTTTGTGTCGGTGGCGTGAATGTTTTTACTCCACAAGTGGCGTGACCTTTTCTTACGCCACCAACCGCATTACTTTGGTAAAATGTTTCCAATCGCTTTAATTAGGTAAATTTTAAAAAAAAATCATTTTGGTCAAAAAGCCCATCATTGACGTCGAGTACAAGGTTGAGCTTGTTGTTGACAGTGTGGAGCAATTTGACCAGTCTTTCAAGGCCTTTGTCTATATGATCCACCCTCACATGGAGCAGTTGAAGAAGTTGCTTAGCTGGAGGAGGTGGCTAGAGAGAGGAGGAGGAGGAGGAGGAAAAGGAGGATGAACAAAATTAGCCCTTTCGCGTACCATATTGATATTCTAGGTAGAGACGAGAGGAAGAGGAGTTGAATATGAAGAAACTAAAGCAATGAAGAGTTTAAATAGACAATATGGATAAAGATTATTGGATTTATTGAAGTGGCCTCATATTTCGAAAAGATGCGTAATTGAAGTTAACCTTAGTACCTAAAGAGTCCGAAACATTTAAGACCGGTTAAAAAAAAAAAACAACAACGATATCTAAAATGATATTATGACCCGATGTATAAGCCTCGGTCTAACAAGAATTTAAAATTTAAAATTTTCTTAATATTTACCACTCGGTCCTATTTATAAGTCCAGGTTTGACCAAAAATTAAATTTGGTCCTATTTATAAGTCCATTATGACCAAATAAATGAGATTGTGACAATTTTGCCCATATTAATGATGATGAGAGAAATTGGCTAGCTATGTTGGGAAGAGAAAAGATGAGAGAGATTTGACAATAAATTTAAAAGGTACCCATTCATAAATGAGGCTAAAGTTGGAAATTTGCTCTATAATCATTGAGATATCTAACTTTCCTTAGTATGTGAGATTTGGTCAAACTGAACTTATAAATAGGACCAGAGTGGTAATACTTATCAACACAACATTACATTACAGCTGGTTTAGAAAATATTATTTAGATCTTGCGAAAGTGCAACTGGTGTTAAGTTGTATCAATATTTATAAAAATGCCACTGGTCATACTTTTTAAATTGTCTCTGCCTATAGAGGCCTAGATGTGGTGGTCTTATATGCCTTTTTTTTAGGCTAAAGTATACGTTTGGTCCTTTATGTTTGCCTCTCGGTATCATTTTAGTCCCTTAAGTTTGTAAAGTACACATTTGGTTCTCGAAAGTTAACACCGTTAGTTTAACTTAACGGAAAATATTAACTCAACAATTTTTAGCGATGACCGTGCAATTAAATGCTGACCAAACATGCTTATATGTTAGTATTTTAATAAATTAATATTTTAAATTCTATTAATTAAAAAATATTTAATTTTCACAGACTATTATACGGTTTTTCACTGTTTGTAAATATTAAATACTTTTTTTTTGTCTGTTCGTGAAGATTAAATATTTTTCAACTAATTGGATTTAAAATATTAATTTATTAAAATATTAACATATAAATATGTTTAGTCAGCATTTAATTGCGATTATCACTAAAAATTGTTGAGTTAGTATTTTCCGTTAAGTTAAACCAACTGTTAACTTTCGAGGACCAAATGTGTAGTTTACAAACTTAATGGACTAAAAAGATATCGAGACAAACATAAAGAACCAAACGTATACTTTAGCCTTTTTTTTAAGTAGTATATATATGAATTTTGTAGTATATGAATGTTGATGAATTTAACTTCAATTATTTAGATTTAAAATATATTTTAATTAATTAAATTGTTGTCATTTTTATATTTGAATTATTTAATTATACACCGTAATACCCTAAAATCGACTTAGGGAAAATATCATAAATGAGTAAATATACCTATTGAAAATAGGTGAATATGAGGTTTCAAACACCTTGTATTGGGTTTACCATGTTGTTAGGGTAATTTCCTTGAAAAGGATAATTTGCAATTAGGTCCCTAAGACGTTTGAAATTTTGCAAATAGGTCCCTAAATACATTATGGGTTATAAATACCTGTAAAAGCTATAAAGGAGGCAAGTAAAAATCTATTCGAAATAGGGAAGGATATTGTCCCTAATTTAGGTAATTTATTAAGTTACAAACTTGGAGAAATTGAAGAAGAATGTTCAAAAAGTATTAAACGACCAAAATACCCCGTAAGTGCTAAGATAATGTAGGAGACATGAAAACAAAGATGTCAATACAAAATTTATGAGGTAATGGGGCATGCTAATTAAGAAAATTATCAACTGTTGATAAAAAAGTAATTAGGTAATTATTGGCTAATTACTTAAGCATAAGCAAAGGAAATTCATAAATAATTATGTAAAACCCTAAAATTAGTGGTTTTTGTTTTAAAATTAGTAAAAACGTGTTTACTAATTAATTGGAAATTTTGGAGAAAAATAGTTGAGTTTAGGTATTTTTAAGCCTAAATACAAGAATGGACCAATTAGGTAATTTTGTGGAAATTTGGAAAAATTAAAATAAATAAATCTTTAAATCATTAATTAAATAAAAATAAACATTTACTAATATTAAAATAAGGGCAGCCGAAATTTTCAAGTGGAATTGAAGATAAGAATATATCTAGACATTAAAATACAACTTGCATTATTTTATAATATAATTAAAAAAGATGAATAGTAATTAAAAAATTAGAAAACGGATCCTATCTAGAGATCTAGGAATGAGATTTCCAAAGTCGTGGATAAAATATTGATCGTTGGAATTTTATCTTCCGTTAGACTCTCCGGAAGTTAATTCAGAAGCCGTGTGTGCATTTTCCTAATAAAACAAAATAGGGAAAAATGTAGATAGGCACATCTTTGGATATGAAGAAAATAAATTCTAACTCAACATCTAGGAATGAGTTCGAATTTATCTGGACATATTTGGAATCAGTGAATTTTTCTGAAGAAGTTGATGATTTCGTAAATGCTTCAAACCGGACGCGTTCGGACACGTTTTTCGAGAAAACTTCAACCGGATCGTTGGAACCTCGTAAGGGACTGAAATCTAAGTTAAATTAGATATTATTGATGAGGAAGAGAAGATCTTCAAAGTTATAAATCCAGAAGTTTGAGTTTTCTCCGAAATCACGCGAATCGGGTACCGATCGGGGAAATTCTGTCAGACCGGGCATAAAGTGAGCAAGAGTCACCATTCTTGGAACCACTCCAAAGCAGCCACATCACCCCTTATTTCGACCAAACAAGCTTCCATGGATAAGGATTTTACACCATTTAACATTGATTTTCCATGGTTATGATCAATTTGGAAAATGACATTTAGGTCCCTAGAATTTTCTATAAATAGAAGTGCTTGCTCTTCATTTCTCACATTCATTTGAGAGCTCAAGACCGAACCTAGAGAGAGGATTCTAGAGATTGAAGCTCGGAAAATTTTTGCGAAGTCTTCAACGGGATATCCCCGATTCCGTTTTTACCTCATGTCGTGCCGTATTCGACGAAAGTACGTTTACCGAGTCAACGAAGGTGACGTTCGCGTACTATAACACTAACTCGATGGATATAGTATGCGTATATGGTATGTGATGTGTGTATGGTGTGTATATGGGGGTGTTGTTGGGATGCATATTATGTTAGAAGATAATCGTATGCATGCCGGGAGCGATATATCTATAATGCTTGGAGCGATACATTTATATGCCGGGAGCGATATATTTATAATGCGGGAGTGATACATCTTAATGCTGGGAGCGATACATGTGCATTGGTTGGGGGTGGTTTAATTGTTGTTGTTTGGTGACCCATATGTGTGTATGTATACGAGGTTACCTATTACTCCGAGATCCTATAAGGATCTCGGCTCTTAATATAGAGTCGTGGCCTGGAGGACCAAGGACCGAGGAGAGAGGCAAGCACAGAGTAGAAGACCCAGTGAAGACTTCCTTTCATTGTTCGCGGAAGCTTTCCTTTGCTATTATATATTACTTCGAACCACGCGGTTTATACATCGTTGTTGTAACCAAAATGTGACTTACGGCGTTTTATATATACAATCAGTTACTCAATTGCTCCGTTGCTCTACTCTGATCATTTTGAAATGATGTTTGATAAAAAAAATTTATACTGCTTTTAAAAGTTGGGATGTTACATACACTATTAATACTTATATCTACCTCGGTTCCTAATTATAGAACACTTTGCAATGCAATTTGCATTACAAAAATGTTCCTATAATTAGGACCGATGAAGGATTGATAAAAGTAAATTATTATACATTTACAATTTGAGTTTACAATTCAAATTTACATTTTTATTACAAGTTTGCCTAAACTCGTGAATTTAATGATTATGAGAAATTTTGTTATTGCAAGAATTGAATTATTTTAATATTATAGGAAGTTTTAATAATTTTGCAGAGTATGTCAATATATCATGTAACTGTATATTATATCACTTTAAGAAAATAATGTACTAAAGGAAAATTAAATTGGGTGATTTTGCATTTATTATAAGGATAAAATTATTAATGTGTAAATGAAATTGAAAAAGCTAAATTAACAATCGATATAAACTGTTTAAGAAAGATATTAATAATCAATTTTATGCATTATGAAATGATTCACCAATCATATACATATTAAGTAACAATGAATACTAAGATATTTAAATTTCCTATTATTAATATTAAATATTAATATTATACTTAAATGATGTAGGATATTTTAGGATAAATAAGCTAGTATGTTAGTAATTAATAAAAAAATAAATTACATGCAATGAATATTGTACACTTGTATTAAAAACACTATAGTTTCAGACAAGACACACAAAAATCTCATAATTTTGACTAAAAGATACGACTTCTTTTTCGTTCAAAGCTCATAAATATAGCCTCTTCACATTCATCGCACAATTAACAAAAGCTCATCAAATATAGGAAACTGCTAATCAACTTTGATTATTGTGATCTTTATTACTCCCAACAATCAGACGTACAAGATTCAATTTTGGGGAATGCATGATTCTATCTATGTATAATGTACTCCCAAGCCCCTATTTATAAAGTTTTCCTTTTTTTTTAATATGCTCATCCCCTTTTATAAGTTTTTTTTTTTTTAGCTTGTTTGATTAATAAATATATTTTTAATAATTTTATCCTCAATTAATTTCGTACATTGCATAATAACATCATTCATTTTATTCTCTCGTATCATTTTCCCATGCATTCTGTTTCTTTTTTCTTATTATTATTCTCTCTCACTCATTTATGAATAATGGTATATTTGGAAAATATATATACTTTTTCTTATTTATTTATTTATTTTTACTATTTTTTTAACAACGTAATTAAATCAAAACGACCCCTATATAAAGGTAAGGAGTGAACAACTGATTATTTGTACTCAGATTTTGTAAAACACCCCAGAAGTAGAGCTCGGAATGGTGAAAATTCTTCCTTCCACGGAGAAGAAAGAGTAAAACAAGCGTCTTCCTTTGAACTACTTGTCCGAACAATTTATAAAAAATTGTATAGGAACTCATTCGAAGATACTTTCTTTCTTGGTTTTAGATTTTCACCCACTTTGATTTCCTTCCTTCGGGGATTTACTTCGTTTGACCCATTTCGGTTTCTCGGAAAGAGAGTGTGACGTTTCTCTAACTTCCGCCCTCCCTCTTCTCAGGCTTTCACTGTGCGCCCGTTACATACATTTCTCTGGCTTCTTATTTTTATTTCCTTCATAAATTTCCTGTTCTCCAACCAAACCCTCTCTCCTCCTTTTTTCGGCGCCTAAAACCCAATTTTTCGAATTATATTTTTTGGCCCCTTATAGGGATCACAAGCTGGGCTGGGAATTATAGTTCTTCCTCTTCTTCAAAATGGAGTTCGTGGGCAAAACTGTTAAGAAGGAGGTCACGGGGGTTGGGATTATCTCGGGAACAGTGAAATCTTTCGATTCATCTTCTGGGTTCGTTGAGATCGTTTACGAAGATGGTAATTCTGAGGAGCTTGAATCGTCTGACGTGGCTTCTCTTGTTCAAGGTGAACCAGAGCTTGTAAAGGTGATGAAGCCCAGGGGAAGAAAGCCCAAGAAGAGGCGTCGTGTGGAAAAGAAGCATGACACCAGTGGAAGCCCAGGTAATATTGATGAGAATTTGGGTGTTTCTGTGCTAAATGATTCTGATTTTGGGGGGGTTTCGGATGAAGGTGTTTCTTCTAGTGGGAATTTAAAAGTAAATGGTGAATTAGATAGTGGGTTGAAGGGAAGCCCGGGTATGGCAAATGGGGCGGGGGGGAATTTAACTTTGGATAATGAAATCATGGGGAATTTGAATTGGAGTGCCAACTCTAACGGGATCATAGAAGTTCAACGGACGGAAAGCGGGCATGAGGAGAAATCCAAAGAAAGTATATCTACTAATGGCAATTCCAGCATAACGGATTGTGTAAAATATGGGCTTGATTTGAATGCTAGACTTAACCTGAACGAGGCTTTGGATCTGAATGATGGGTGTAGTTCACATGTTAATACTGAGGATGATTTGAAGAAAAGGGGTTGCATTGATTTAAATGTGGATGTGAATCATGAAATTGATTCCAGCGGGAACTTGAGTAATTTAGGTTGTCCAGCAGCTGAAATGTCGAAGCGGGAATGTAATTTTGATTTGAATGTTGAGGTATGTGATGAAGCTAAGGAAACTCAGGTTGATAGTGCTGGAGACAAACTGTCAGATGGAGGTGATTCGTCTGGTAAAATGGGGCAAAGCCCTAAGTCAGAGACAAATATCAATCAAAATTCTGTACAAGATGATACTTTGAAAAAGAATTTGGATATCACTGATTCGGTCAAATTGGAGGGAATGGATAGTTTCCATGGGTGTGCAGGTCAAGACTCTTCTGTAAGTTTGATTGAGGAAAAGGAAGATGGAATTTACAATGGAGGTACTGCGGCTCTTGACTCTCTTGGGGTTTCAAATGCTATTTCTACTAGGGATTGTGATTCTGCAGAGGTTTGGCAGGAGCATAAGCCTTCTGAAGCTGGTATTGCTATAACTCATGAATGTCAAAATGAACCTGGAGGCCAATCTAAACAAGGAAGTGGCCGAAGAAAGAGAAGAAAGCTATCAGATAATCTGAAATCTGCTCCAGAGACAGTTTTAAGGAGGAGTTCTCGCCGTGCATCAGCCCTAAACGTGATTCAAGCCCTATAACAATGAATGCAATAGATGATCCTTTGATGTCTCCAGGGCCCAGTGCCATAACAGAAGAAAAAACAGTTGTTTCTGGTTCCGAGCAGTATGAACAGTGCAGTGAACTTCCGCCAAAGCCGCAACTACCCCCCTCTTCTCAAAATTTGAACTTAGATGACATTCCTGTTGATCTTTTTTCCATTTATGCTTGTTTGAGGTCCTTCAGTACTATACTATTTTTAAGTCCTTTTGAGCTGGAGGATTTTGTAACTGCGCTGAAGAGTGTAAATCCTAACATATTATTTGACAGCATTCATTTTTCTATTTTACAAACTCTTAGAAAGCACTTGGACTACCTTTCAAATGAGGGTTGCCAATCTGCATCCGATTGCTTGAGGTATATTTTATTTTTGAATCCATTGGTCTTACAAATCAATGTATCTGATCATGATTTTTGTAGATTATATACATGTCCATTGTATTTTTTCTTGCAGAAATTTGAACTGGGATTTGTTGGACCTTGTCACATGGCCCATTTTTATGGCTGAGTATCTTCTGATTCATGGTTCTGGACTTCAAGCTGGTTTTGATCTTAAGTACTTGATGTTTGGAGGTGACTACTACAAGCAGCCTGTAACTTTGAAGATTGAAATTCTTCAGTGCCTTTGTGATGATATGATGGAAGTGGAAGCCATAAGGTTGGAGCTTAGCAGAAGATGTTTGGTGACTGAGGCTGATATGAGTTTTGATCAAAGTATGTATTTTGACATTTGCAAGAAAAGAAGATCTCTAATGGACATTTCTGGCAGCTGTTCCATGTCTGAGGAGATTGTTGATGCCACAAATGACTGGAACAGCGATGAATGCTGCCTTTGCAGGATGGATGGAAATTTAATATGTTGTGATGGTTGCCCTGCTGCATTCCACTCCAAGTGTGTAGGGGTTGCAAGTGACCATTTACCCGAAGGTGACTGGTATTGCCCTGAGTGTGCATTTGGCAGACGTAACCCTTGGATGAAACCACAAAAATCACTTCGAGGAGCAGATCTTTTAGCAATTGATCCTCATGGTCGTCTTTATTTTGATAGCTGCGGTTACCTATTAGTGTAAGTGTGTACATACCTTTTTCTGGATATAATTACTACTTCCTTGCTACTGTAAATGTCAAATCTTCTTTTACCATAAGTGATTGCACTGGTTACCATATAAATAGTAATTCTCAAGTTTGGGAGCATATGTAAGAGGAATGCATAATATGGATTTACATAAATTGGATGTAAATCAATAAAACCTAGATTGTGTTTGGATGGATAGCTCAGGATGGAGTATAATGGAATGAAATGGTCATAGTGGGCAATTGTTTAGTAGTTTTATTTTAATGATAGAGTGGAACAGTAGTGGACAGCCTCTGAGACCACTTCTTGCTGTACTCCAATTAGCGTTTCAATCAATTACAATTATATCCTTCTTGGTTAAAAACTTGCTAGAGTTGCATTCTAACTATAAGGATAATATTTCAAATAATTTATAAGCCATTCCATCCCAGTTAATGACTCCCTGTCTTGCCACATGCCCACATCAAACTCCCAAACAGTTGAGTGACCCATGACTTACCATTTCATAAACTTCCAAACATAATTCTAGTCCTATTGTTATTTTGGTATGATTTGCAGTGAACTGGTGACTTATATTTGATATTTTAAATCCCTCCCTGATCTGACTCACTGTGTTGCCCTGCACCTTTATATGACAAAACGCTAGCCACATTGTATGTTTGAATTATACAGATTTACAAACCTATATTCATTTGTATTGCTTTTGATCATATTGCCTGCTCACTTTATCTGCTTTTTAAAACCATTTCAGGTCAGATTCATCTGACATGAGATCCTTGTTCAATTACTACCATATAAATGATCTGCATGTTGTAATTGAAGTGTTAAAAGCGGCTGATGCTTTCTATGGTAGCATATTAATGGCAATCTGCAAGCACTGGGATATTCCTTTTAACTTCATCTCAAATCAAAGTGCTAGCAGGAGCATGCATATGAAGGCAGAATACTCTGCTACATATCCATCCTCAGCACCTTTTTCATCCTCAGAGGCATTCTTGGACAAGAATCAGGCTGCTGATCAAAGAAAGTATGATGAAACTTCTACTGTACAACCTGTTGGCCAAGAGTTTCTCAAAGGTGAGAGACAATTAGATCCAGTGATAATGACAGAAAGTCCCTGTGTTGCTTCAGAGGTATCAGCTGATACCACAAAAATGAGGTCAACCACTGATGAAGATCCTGTAATACATAGACTCCATGATTCCAGAAGATCTGATGGGGCCCTGAATCAGCCAGGAATACCAGAGGAATTGCACCCAGTCAATCACTCTTTTTTGAGGTCTTCCCGCTTACATACAGGCCATAAGGGAAACTTAACATCTGCAGGTATTGGTAATACTGCATCGGCTATGTCCACTGGGAATAGAGCTACTTCAGAAATGCCATGTCGAAATGACTACATAAACTATTACAGCTTTGCTCGAACAGCTTCATTAGTGGCAGAGGAGTTGATACATAAATCCCTGAAAAGGTCAACAAGAGTATTGGAATGTCTGAAGAAGACTTAATTTCAGAACAAGCGAAGACTATTATTAAGAAATCTAGGAACTTCTTCTGGCCAAGTTCTCAAAATATTAATGCAGCTGCCAAAAAGGAAAAATGTGGGTGGTGCTTTACTTGCAAAGTTGAAAATGATGACAGAGATTGCTTGTTTAACACTGTGGTGATGCCGGTTCAGGAAGTTTCTAAAAGTGATTTAGTTGGGTTTCAGCCAAAGAACCAGGATGCTCATCTTAGAGATGTCATATTTTATATTCTCTCCCTCGAGGATCGATTACGTGGGCTTCTATTGGGGCCTTGGTTGAGCCTCCATCATTCTAAGAATTGGCGTAACAATCTTCTCAAGGCATCTGATGTTGCATCTATTAAATGCTCATTATTGACTGTAAGGATATGTTTTCTATGTCTCAGTTATTTATTGCAAAATTTATCTTTCTATAATCAGCTGTGGGGCTAGCTTATGTTTTCATTACGATTTATGATGATCTTTTTGATATCATTGGTCAAGTCATTTCATATTCAGTAGTATTAGGATGATCCATGTAAATTTTTCTCACAAATCCATATTAGCACTACTTAAGTGGAAAAAACTAAGTTGATTACTAACCCTGCGCATGAGTGTGTAATTATGCAATTTTAATTTTCTTTTAGCACTATTTGTTGATTACTAAATAGTAGAAATTGAGAACATACCTAGGGTTTGGCCTAGGGATGCTGAGGATTAATTATTGAGATCAATTTTTTAATAGGATTCAATTAATAATTCGTTAGATCATACCATCTTATGAAAGTAAGTTTTGAAAACGTATATGATTTCTTTCTGAATCATTAATTAGCAAATTAGCTTCCTAGCCCTCATTAATGTATGAGTCACTTGGAGCACGTTTGTTAAACATAAGTATAGAAGCTATATTCCATATAAAATGTGTATCACACAACTTGTTGATTGGCAGTTCTGTTTTTCATCTACATAATTAATCATGCTTGTATACTGCTATTCACAAGTTTGGGCTTGAAATTGTTCCATTTTTTGTGTGTTTAAGATTAGCCCTTTTTTTTTTTGTTTAAAAAACAAAAGATTCACCAATTTTATGTTCTGACTTGTGATTTTAAAATCCTTGGTTCACTTTTACTATTTTGTGTGTGTGTTTCTTTTTTTCTTTTTTTTTGGGGGGATTAATTGGATCTTAAGCCTCATCACCACAAAAGAGTTCTTTCAAACCTGGGTTGGGCTCAGATCATCTATGTTTTGGATCTATATTGTGCTCTGGTTCATACTTAAGCATCCTTATATTTTCTGCAGTTAGAGTCCAATCTGCGGCCTCTTGCTCTTTCGGCAGACTGGTGGAAACATGTGGATTCTGCTGTTACCATGGGTTCGGCCTGTCATATTGTGGTCAGTTCACGCACATCTTGGAGGCATAGTATTGGAAGAAAAAGGGCAAGGTGCTCTGATATTGAGTCCAGTGCATCTTCTAATGCAAGTGGTCTGGGATCATATTGGTGGAGAGGGGGTCGGCTTTCCCGTCATTTGTTTAATTGGAAGATTCTGCCCCACTCTTTGGTTACCAAGGCTGCTAGACAAGGTTTGCAACTTATTTTCACAATTTCACATGTAAATTGATTGTAGTGCTAGAACTCGGAGTTGATTAATCTTAGCAATTATTTTGAAATTGTCTGAAGTTTGAAAATTTTCAGCTGGGTGTACAAAGATACTGGGCATTCTATATCTTGAGAATTCTGATTTTTCAAAGAGAAGCAAATGTGTCGCTTGGAGAGCTGCTGTTGAGACATCAATTAGTGTGGAGCAACTTGCTGTCCAGGTATGATCACTTGACCTGCTGACTGCTCTTGGCACTTATATGAATGGTGCTTATCTTTAATTTGGATCTAAGTATCTAACCCATTTCTGGTCTTTAACACAAGTATTGTGGTTGGATTATTTCGGATAATATTCTTGTCGATTTTGATACCTTAGTTGCACTCTTTTTTCTGTAATTGATGCACAGTTTCAAATTGGGGCTAATCATTGGCATATGCTTTAGTGTTCTCACTTAATTTAGTATTAATGACATCAATAATGTTGTTCTTTAATTCAAGCTAATTAATCAACATTTCCTTAACAGCTCCCTAAATATTTTTCTTGCAATCTATTCTTATTCTATCAAGAACATTAAATAAAAGGGCCCGAAGGTCATTTCAGTCAAGTACTTCAATATTTTAATTAGAGAGAAAGAGAGAAAATGAATCTGAATAATTCGTATATATTCATAATTAGAGTCTGTGTTTATATACAAGAATGAGGGGCCTCACATTAATTGGCTCATAATTGTAATTGACCTAATCACAATCCCTAATTATCCTCTATATTTACAACCCCTGATTTCTAGGTCATAATTCCTGATTATTTCCTAACACTCCTCCTCAAGTTGGAGCATAGATATTAATCAAGTCCAACTTGTTACAAAAATAGTCAACACAAGTTCTGTTTAAGGCCTTAGTCAGAAGATCGCCCAATTGGTCACTAGACCACACATGCCCTATAGAAATAAAGTTTTCATTGATATTATCGCGTACATAGTAACAGTCAATCTCAATATGTTTCGTACTTTCATGAAACACAAAGTTGGAGGCTATATGTACAGCAACTTTATTATCACACCACAATTTTGTGGGCAATGACGTGGCATGACCAGCTTCATTAACTGGTCAATCCACATAATTTCCTGCACAAACTGAGCCATGGCTCTATACTCAGCTTCCGAACTAAACCCAGAAACCACATTCTGCTTCTTACTCCTCCAAGACACCAAATTTCCACCCTCAAATACATAATATCCTATGGTGGATCTCTTAATAGCCTTTGACCCTGCATGATCTGCATCACAAAAGCATTGGTTCATTTGGCTATGGTTTGATAATTGTTGGTATATTTTGACTTTATGCTCCTAAAGGTGCCCTTATTTTCATGAATTAGCTTTCTCTTATATTCTAAGGTTCATTTGGCTATGGTGTGGTTTCAGGTTAGAGAGCTTGATTCAAACATTAGGTGGCATGACATTGAGAATACTCATCCTCTATGCGTGTTGGACAAGGAATCCAGAAAATCAATCAGGCTGTTCAAAAAAGTGATTGTACGCAGGAAGAGCACTGAAAAGGAATGTGTAAAATATCTTCTTGATTTTGGGAAGAGAAGGGTTATTCCAGATATTGTCAAGAAACATGGTTCGTTGTTGGAAGAATCCTCAAGTGACAGGAAAAAATATTGGCTGGAAGAACCTTATGTTCCCTTGCATTTTATAAAGAATTTTGAGGACAAAAGAATTGCTCGCAAGTCCAATGAAATGAAACCAGGGAAAGTTCTGGAGAATAGTGAATTTAATAAGAGATCTACCCAAAAACGGGGTTTTTCATATTTGTTTTCTAGGATGGAAAAGCCTACCTATCATCAGTGTGGCCACTGCAACAAAGATGTTCCAACCAGGTATCTCTAGTGGCCACTTTTGCTTAGAAATGTTTTGATTCGGTTCCATATCCTATACGTGTTTCCCCCCTTTCTAGTTATGTCATTTGCAGCTCATGCATATTCTGGTTTGGTTGCATCTTAGATGCTCTTACTTTCTTATGTACTTAATTATTATCTAGTAGTAACTTTTCCCCTTTTCAACTGCCAGGGAAGCTGTGAGCTGCCAGTACTGTAATGGTGAGCATTTGCACTTAAATTTGGTGCTTTTGTTTTCTTTTGATGATGTTTACTTGCAGCTTGTAGATGGAATTTTTGTCTTCTTTCACAATACCTTTTCAGTTACTTGAACTTATGTCTTGAATCAAAAAAAATTTAGCCTTTGCTTATAGAAAAACAAATTGTTAGCCTTTCAATGTAGACACACGATGTAGCCATCAATATGTTTACATATAATTTTTCTGCTTTTTTGGGTAACATATTAGTTATTTTTGTTTATGATTGTAATTACATTTACCTTTTTCTAGATGAAATTTGTGTATAGGATGTACGGGTTCAGTCATGATTGATGGTGAAATCTCAGCATGCTTATTTTTGTAAGAGTTGTCATGGTCATTTCTTTTGTGCTTAGATTGTCAAACTTTGAGATAATCTTCAATTGGATGCTATGGGAAGAACTCACCTCAAGGATAGAATTGTAATAGTTGGTATTGGTTATATGGGGTGTTAGTGGTAGTAAGATTTGTTGAGAAAGCCCTGGACTAATATAAAAGGGCTCAGATCTCCATGTAAGCATCGTGAGTATAATAATGAAGTGAATTGGTGGAATCCATTGTTGTTGGTATCTGTTGTCAAAAATCTCCCTATCATGGATTTTGTATGCAGAAAATTTTATGGTAATTCAAAGGTGTTTTAAAATGAATGTATAATATTATTTGCAAGTATAAGAAGCAATTACCTACTTGCGTGTATTGATGTTATTGAATCTTTCTGAAAATTGGCATGCGGGATAAATGGGGTTATTAGTTTTAATTTGATGGTCAGAACAATGAAAAGTGCATTCTATAATAGGATATTGAAATGTTTAAGTGTAAATTCTTTTTTATGTCAGTAGATTCCTAGTCACACACACATGGACTTTGCCATTATGCAGTTTTATGGAAAGTGGAAAAAAATTCAAAACAAGGATTATAAGATGAAGTAACATGAAGCCTAATAAAACAAAAGGCTATTTTGAGATGAACAACATGGCGAAGTAGGTATAGATGATGGAAAAGGAAAATAAATATATTCTTAGATCTTCTAAGTTGTGGTTTCTAGTTATTTTGGCATGTCTAGTAGGGAGTTTCAAAATATGTGCGTGGGAAGCTCCTGAATCTTGGTTTGGTTAAGGCTTAGATTGGCACTAGTTGTTCAGGTGCTTGATATGCTTTGTGGCAAGGTGCAAGACAAGCTTCTTGCTCCTTAGTTTCCTTTAAATCGGGGAAAAGGGAAAGTGTGCATGTAAGGGAACCCCTAGATTGATTTGTTTACTTTTTGAGGTAAATTTATTGGTAAAATTGTTGCATAAACTACTTATGGAAACTCTAGTTGAACTCTAGTGGCAACATTATGATATATTCCCCTTGTGTTATACATGGGTTTAGTGGGAATCAACTTTGGCAAGTGAGGAACGCATATTAAGGAATAGATATTTGTTTTTGTCCGTTAGCCAATGATGGTTGAATTTGAGATAAATGTTTTACCAATGGTAAAGAAGGAAAATTAAACTTATTGGATGGTTTGGGCAAAATATAATTAGATGAAAAGTCAGTTAAATTGAATACAAGGATATGTGGACTCTCTCTTATACGTAATTTTTTTATGTGTGATTTTGAGTTTATTCTTCATTATGCCTATATTTGGATGTAAATCCATTTTTTGTCATCTATAATTGTGACTGTTACATAGTGGAAGCATTAAAAGTTTTGTTTTATTGTTAATATGCTTGCTTCACTTGGGATGCACCTCGCATTTTCCTGATGGATGTCTTATTGAGAAAAAAAGAACTGATTATGTTACCTATTTCTACCTTTTCTTAGGGCGAGACATGGGAAATATGTATGGATTTTCATGACTCAATATTTTAAACGTTCTATGCTTCTTAGGCCACTGCTTTCCCCCTTTCTTGGTGTTGTGTTTATCCTGAACTTATTTGTACTCCAATATCTGATTATTATGGTATACTGGACAGGATTCTTTCATAAGAGGCATGCCAGAAAATCCGGTGGCACTGCTGAATGCACATATTCATGTCACAGATGCCTGGATGGGATGCGTGTGAATTCTAATTCAAAAAGAAGAAAACTTGACCCAAAACTAGGGAATATTCAGTCACAAAAGGGTCAAAAGGCTCCATCAGTGGGTAGAGGTAGACCAGCTAAGCAAAAAGGCGGTAAAAAGCCATTGAGTAAGAGACGGCAAGGTAAATCTCAAACCAGTAAAACGGTCCCACCGAGTATACCTCTTCGTCGTTCAGCCAGGAAGGCCAAATGCTTGTATGTGCAAAAGAAAAGAAATGTTGGACGTAAAAAAGGAAAGAAAAGTAAATCCAAGAAGGTAACACAAAGGAAGCCCAAGGAAACTACTTCTCGTTCTAAGGAAACAGTAACTTTTGAGCGTAAGAAAAGAACTCAAGTCTGTAATAGCTACTGGCTAAATGGTCTTAAGCTGTCCACAAAGCCAAATGATGAACGAGTAATGCTGTTTAAGGAGAAAAAGCATCTTGCCCCCTCAGAAGGTTCTTCTGGCACCTTTGATCAACCTAAATGTCATCTCTGTTGTGGAGATAGGGGCACTTTGGATTATATTGCTTGTGAAATCTGTGGAGGTAACTTCTTTATTTCCTTATATTCTTTACTTTGCAGTAATGAGACAGGACGGAAGGAGATATTATAACTAATGATATAATATTTTATAGTAGTTGGGATACTATTTGAACTATGTCATATAAGGTATCAACTGCTGTTTTATGGTTCTTTTTCTATATTAAATATGTACTGTAACGTGATCTAACTTAACATGCGAATGTGCAGAGTGGTTTCATGGGGATGCTTTCGGACTCACTCTAGAGAATGTCAGACAACTTATTGGATTTAGGTGTCATGTTTGTCGTGATAGGTTTGCGCCAATTTGTCCCCACAAGAACAGTAATGCCTTGACTCATGCTGAAACCAAAGCTGCAACTGGGTGTGCTGAGGAACTACCTAATTCTGTTTCACTTCAGCCATTGAGTCAGGTACACTCTTGCAACTTCTTAACCCAACTGGTTGGTTGACTTGGAGTGAAATGATAGGAAATTGATGAAATGACCCTATTGTCATAATCATGCCTGAATTTTACAATGACAAGCATTTACTGGTGTTTAATGCCTTATTCTATGCTAGGTTTCGTCATAATCATACCTGAATTTTGGATTATTTGGCCTTTTTCATTAATTGATAATATGGCTGAATTGTTTTGTTAGGATTCTTTAATAAAAACGGGAAGCCCAAAAGCCCAAAACATTGCTTGTGAAGAATTGTGATTGCAATTTGACTTTGATCCAACTTATGCTTCTCAATTCTCATGCAATATAGTATATACAAATGAGGAACCCATTGAGAAAGCCATTACTTTTAATAGTTTAAGTTTTAACCTGTTAAAATCCCACCCTCACAATGGAGTTAGGAACTCAGCTACCTTCGCTGCTAAAGCAACTACAAAACACAACTGTTTAGATTAAATATACGATGCTTGATTGGCCTCCAAGCCTTTTTCTCCATCTCATCTTCAATAACGTGACTTATCCTTTTCATACACAAGTAAATATATTGGGTGACACTGGATCTCACACTGTTTTCTCTTTAAAGTAAATTACATGTAATTACCAAAATGAAAGAGACTGTAGCCAGAAGAACATTTAGTCGTAATGGAGGCCTAAAGCAAAACTTTTTAAATATCATCATAAAGTGTTCAATGTTTATCATGTGGATGTATGCAGATGTGCATACGTGTATGGATGTATGTTCTATTGATTGTACATGGTCTAATAGATGTCCCATTGAAACCGAAAAAGCTGTCCCCTCAATGATCATACATATCAAGTTTGTACAAGATTCTTATTAGCATATCTGGCTTCACTGCAGGTTTGATGATTTGTATGGAAAGGTTATATAGTTGGACACCGGACACCAATTTCTTGTAGGTCCTTTTTCTTCCTGCAGGAGAGCGATGCTCCTTCATCAGTTTCATTCAAATTCAAAAAAGAAAAAAAGAAAAAAAAAAAGAAACAGAGAAAACTAACCAGTTTGATCGACCGGAATCTTGTGGTGTAACATGCTACCTTCTAGAGGGAGAAAGAAGAATAATGGGAATGACAAACATGTCAGAGAGGCTGAAGGAAATTTCATTTGAGGAGGAGGAGGAAAGCTTAGAGGATTCATAGATTAATTGCATTATTAATGATTATCAATCTAATCCATGTGTATTCATTGTAGTTACATTCTTTCTCATGTAAGTCATATTGCAATGATTCCCCAGTAGTTGTCTTTTTTATTGAAATCTTTTTGAAGAAATCAAATATATGATCATAGCATAACTTAGCTTAGCAAAGATGAAGTATAGCACTCTGCAAGAATGTTTCTGCAGCATTATACCTGTTTATACTTTTGATCAGGAAAAAAAAAGGAAAAGAAATTAAAAGCTCTCTTTCAGGGTTTTGTGGCAAGTGATGAGAAATCATTTGGCCATTATGTTCTTTGGGGGTCCAAAGATAGGTTATTAAAACCAAATTGGTCACTGAACCGGTCGGGTATTGAGTTAAGGGTTAGTAGGTTAGACCGGAGTCAAAACGGTATTAAACTGGGTAGCTAAGTATGTAGGATTTATTATATAATATTAATTAAAAAAAAGAGTAATACAAAAAGCACAACTTTTAAGAAATGAAAAGACAATGAAGAGCTGTGCATGTTGTCTACTGCTGCTTTTGTTTCTCATTTAATAGCACTTCCTTCTATGAGTTTTTCTTTTATTAATTAATAATCAGCATAGGTGCAGGATCAGAGGCGTAGAGCAATGGAGAAAAAACAGACATGAGCAACGGAAAAAACGAAGGAAGAGGCAGAGCAACAGGGAAATTAAAAATGAAGGAGGCGACGCTTCACCGTGGAGTCTTCATTTTCCTTGAAATGCATCTAAACTTGAGAGGGAGAGAGAACGCGAACAGGTGTACTGTTCATCGTCTTCATCGCACAAGATACTGTTCATCATCTTCATTGAACATAACAGGTTGTCCATTCTCTTTCCATCTCTCTCTCCCTGTAATCGTCAACACCGTCGTTTCTCTCTTGCATCTACATTACTAAAAAAAATTTACAAAAACAATGACCCCGATCCGATCCGGTTTCACGGCTGGATCGTCGGTTTCCGGTCCGCACCGGTCCGATCCAGGTCTGATAATCAATGTTAATATGTTAATAGAACTTGTAGGACTGGCTGTGAACAACATGGCTTATTTGAGTTCTTTGTGGTAAAACAGATGAAATAATTATGGGTTAAGGGATATTCCAAATTTGGAATCACATTATGTTCTTAAATTATATTGTCCCATGCTTTTAGCAAGGACCTTACTTCTGTGATTTTATTGAGCAGACATTAAAAAAAGAGCAAAAATAAAAGCTATGCGTATTGGATCAACTAGACCCTAAAGAGATGCTCCAATATTGCAAGCCCATGAACTGAGCAAACCAGAAACTTGAAGTCCACGTCATCCCCCGTCATCCTCTGCAACATACAAACTCCAATGAAAGTGTCCAGAACAGCAAAAGGTTGAAACTTGCATGATCAGAGTTCTCAGAAATCCTCATGTAGGAAACGCCGCCACGAAACATGAACATATATTCATGCTTCACAAAATATAGCTGCAAGAAAACACCATCAAAGTACTAAAATAATACTCCTTTCGATCCTAATTATAAGATTAATCTGACTTTTTTTGGAGAGATTAAGGAAGTTAAATAAATTACTTAATCATATGATGTGTTTCTTTAAATTATATATTAGTTTATTTGTCAAACTAGTTAGTTTGAAGAAAAAATAAAAATAAAAATATTCAAAAATAATTTAATTAGCTTCCTTAATCTCTCCAAAAAAGTTAACTCAGTCTTATAATTAGAACCAGAGATAATATCTCAATTCAGCTTAGCATGTCCAACAGTTACTACGGAGCTGCTTCATCCCCAGTAACCAATCAACATCTTCTTTTTTGGTTCATCCCCAGTAACCAATCAACATCTTCTATGTACGACCACCTCGCAAGCTTTTGTGGCAATTAAAAAAACAATCTCGATCCGCCGCCGCCCCCACAATCCGCCACCACCCCCCCAAAATCTCGATCCGCCACCCCCCCACTCCACGATCGACGGCCACCCCCCCCCCCACGATCGTTAGGGTTCAGGTAATAAGGTGGAGATTGGGACTGAGGCTTGGCTTGTTGAGGCTCAGAGCGATTAAAGAGCAGAGAGAAAAAGGAGTCAAGGCGTTTGCGGCGGCGTCATTCGGCGGCTGCTTCTTCGGGAGAGGTTTCGAATTTATGTTCGGTTTTCGAGCCTTGCAATTTTCTTCAGAGAATTCTCCTGGAAAGTTCAACGATTCAATCTTTTCTTGCCCTTGTGTATGGCGAGGACGGGATTGTTCGATCTTGAGAAGCATTTTGCCTTCTATGGAGCTTATCACGACAATCCCATTAACTCGGCTTCTTGATTTGGCTTTCTTCTTTCTGATTTCGATTTGGCTTTCTTCTTTCTGATGCTTCACTGATTTCTTGTTTTTTTGGATATTGGATTTCTGATGCATCGCCTTTGATTTCGGCATTTGGTTTCTTGTTCTTCGATTTTTCTGATGCATCTTGTTTCCATTCCCAAATGCCTTTGATTTCGGCATTTGGTTTCTTGTTCTTCGATTTTTCTGATGCATCTTGTTTCCATTCCCAAATGCCGTGGTTCTTCGATTTCAGCATTTTGCCTTGTTCTTCGATTTTTCTGATGCATCTTGTTTCCATTCCCAAATGCCGTGGTTCTTCGATTTCAGCATTTTGCCTTCTCGTGAAAGAAACGCCACTGGGTTGAAGGTTTTGATAATAGGTTCGTTGATTATGCCGATAATAGGTTCTAATTTCAGCTTCTTGAGGTGCGTTTACGGTATTTTCGATTTGGGGTTTCAAGTGTTTTCGATTTTACTTGCTATCGTGGGGAAGAGAAATCGCGCAGGGGACTTTCAGGTGTTGGGTAAGGATTTGTGGGGAAGAAGAAGAAGGATCGCCGGAATCTGGGTATACCGAGGAAGAAGAAGGTCACTGGTAAAAAATGCAAGTTTTAACCAGGGACTTAAATGAAAATTTTAAAAGTTTATTGAGGGACTAAATTGAAATTTTTTGAAATGCATCCGGGGCTGAACTCTACTAACTCTGGTACTAATTATAAGATCTAGTTAACATTTTTAGAAGAGATTAAATAAGCTAAATAAATTACTTAATCATTTCATATGTTATGTATACTTAGATTATATATTAATTTATTAGTCAAACCCATTAGTTTTAAAAAATAAAAATAAAAATGTTCAAAAGTAATTTAATTAGTTTCTTTAATCTCTCCACAACTAGGTCTTATAATTAGAACGGACGAAGTATCAATTAGTATCCAAACAATCAATTATTTGAGTTTTGAGATTTGTGGTTATCCTTTCCAGTATACATATTTCTTCTTGAACTCAAAGTCAAAACTAAAATTTTATACTGCTAGGTCAACTTTGTGTTACTCTTCATAAAGAGTTGGTTGTCTTTTTTAAGTTCATGAAGCAAGTAATTGCTTGAAAGATTAGTCGGATAAAAGTCAAACCTTTTATGCTAATGTGGCAATATGTTATTGTTGAATTTGTCCTTTTTTCTTGTAAAAGTGAGGCTACTTACCATTTTAATCAAGAGTTTCTTGATAAGAACATGGTCATTTTAACTCCAAATCTTGACTAATAACAAGTGGATTATCAATAGCTGTAAAAATTAAAATTAAAAGGGTTGTTGTGTTAAAATAACCTTCAATTTTTATCAAAAGTGCAAAATTAATCATAAACTATTTTTTAGAGCAAAATCAACCATAAACTTTTAAAATTGGGATACAATTGTTAAATCCAACTAATTTCCATCCATTATAAATGGGAAAATTTAATCTTTTGGTCTTTAAAGGTTTAATTCACTTATAACTCAGTCCCTGATATTTCTGAGTCATTTTATAAGGCAAAAATATGTTAGAATACTGTTAAAAATTCCTTAGTTGAATTTACATAATTTTTTTTTAAAAAAAAGCTAATGTCCTTGTACCCACCAACTCCCATCTCCTTCGCCTATGTTTCCAAAAACTTCGCTGGGTGACAAATCCCTATTCATATACTTTCAAACTTATTTGGGAGTCTTGTCATAATTATTAGTCCTAAAATGTCTGTCTTTAAAAGACACCATAAAGTTACTCAAATTAAGAATCGTTGGTAGTAGCAAAGTATCATCCGATGTTGAAAATTCGTCTCACATATATGTCTAATCAAACAAACAATATTTACATTCACAACAAAAGTATTTTTGAGTCAATACTTAAATGTGCAGTCCCATTTTTGTTCTCTTATGTCGGGAAATGAGATTGAACCTTACTGAAAATTTCACCAATGAAAAAAAAAAAATTACACCAGTATTGAGCGTTGACCTCTTTTGAACTTTACTTATATAAACTCATTTGGTGATTCACCACCAATTTGTACGAGGGACGAACCAACAATGAATTGTAACACACAAATTAATATTATTGGGTGTTTAGCTGTGAGTTTGGCATGTGGAGTGTGGGGTGATGATTGTGACCCTAAAACTAGTGGGTTCCTTCCAATCTTTAACAATATTTTAATACATTGTTTTGTCACATAGGATGACTCATAAGCTATAGGAATTGAGTTGCAAGCAAGTCAAGATTTTAGGGATTAGGTTATAAGTGAGTTAAAATCTTAAAGGTCAAAAGATTATTTTTTTTCTCCATTAAAATAGATGGATGTCAGTTGACTTAACAGTTATAGCCCAATTTTAAGAATTTGTAGTTATTTTTACTCTAAAAAATAATTTACAGTTATTTATGCATTTTTTAGTAAAAATTGAGAAATAACTTTGAAGAAGGGCCATCCTGTCTAAGTGAGCTTTTGATGAAAGCGTGATATAATAAATTTCAATTTTGTTTAGCGAGAGAAGTGTGCTGTTTTGGAAAGTTTTCTCCTAGAGGACGAAGAGCTTGATAACATCTTTATTTATCTTTGCTGAAACAGGGTGAAAAAGTTACTTAGTATACATTATATCAGTATTCAACTTTGCTGTATGTGTTTTGCTGACAGATGATTATTGTGTGAATTTTTTAGGGAAGATGATTTATTTGTGTGATGCTATTATACCTGGTGATAAATATTCCATCTTAGACATTCCTTTTATCATGGATTTTTATATGGGGGTAGATGGTAGTGTGCTCATGGAAATGCATTGATTTGCTCTGTAGGTAGTTTCCATAAAGATCATACGTAACAAGATAACCGGACAACCTGAGGGCTATGGATTTGTGGAGTTTGTTTCTCATGCGGCAGCAGAATGGATTCTGCAAACTTACAATGGGACACAAATGCCTGGAACAGAACAGACTTTCAGATTGAATTGGGCATCTTTTGGTATTGGGGAGCGGCGTCCTGATGCTGGGCCTGAGCACTCAATTTTTGTGGGGGACCTAGCACCTGATGTTACAGATTACCTTCTGCAGGAGACATTCCGAGCCCATTATCCTTCAGTTAGAGGTGCTAAAGTTGTGACTGATCCTAATACAGGGCGTTCCAAGGGATATGGATTTGTTAAATTTTCTGATGAGACTGAAAGGAATCGTGCTATGACTGAAATGAATGGTGTTTATTGCTCAAGTAGGCCAATGCGTATAAGTGCTGCAACCCCAAGGAAGACCACAGGTTTCCAACAGCAATATGCTGCAGCTAAAGGTGATTATTGCATTGATACTTTTCATATATTTCCTGGGGAACAAGGACTATGCTCCCCTCTCCAATAGTGATTTAATAAAAGTCAGTACCAATCTAATTGACAAGTCTGAGGTGTGCCTTGGTGTTTCATGTGTTACATTAAAGTCTTCTAGTGCTTTTAAAATATAGCTGGATTTGCTGTTTTGAAAAAATAAATAAAGGAAAAAAATTACTTCACTTTAAGGAATGAACAAGAAATTATGTATTACTGTTGTATTTGTTTTGGTGCTACTCTACTAAAGAAGTCAAAGCCAAAAAAAAAAATCTACTTTAATTAGTCAATGTTGATGTGGGAAGAGATCTGAAGATGGGTACTCAAGACTCGGTACCTTGAATAATTACTGGCTATATTTTAGGATGTTGCTATTTGAATTTATTGCTACTTACGTGAGGCACTTACTCAAGGATCTCTTTGGCAGCCATATATCCGATCCAGGCATATACTACCCCAGTTAATGCAGTTCCACCAGATCATGATATGAATAATACAACTGTAAGTTAGACCCACAATATTTTGTAAATTTCATTCTTTCATGATTGTCTTACCCCAGTTTGTATTGCAGATTTTTGTTGGTAATTTGGATCTTAATGTCACAGAAGAAGAACTGAAACAAACCTTCTTACAATTTGGAGAAATTGTATCCGTCAAGATTCAGGCTGGCAAAGGGTGGCTTTGTTCAATTTGTGATATATAAAGATAATAATCAGCATTTAGGGACCTAAGTGTAATATGAACCTAGAAACCTATTTGTAAACTAGATAGTTAGTAGGGTAATTAGTCAATAATGGTAAACTAGGATTAGTTAGGACTTAAAGGAGGCTATAGTTATAAATAGCTCATCCTTCTATTGTACAATCAGATCTGACTTGTTATGGTATTGAATACATTGTGAGAGAGCCATAGTTAGTTCTCTTCTTCTCTTCTAATCCATTTCTTGTGTCTCTCTACTTCTAATCCTCTATTCTTGATTATTAATCGTATCAATTTGGGACAAGGTCTATTATTTTCTTTCTTCCTTTTAAACATTTAAATTCTATATATGGTTACTCTGTAAAGATTTGGGGTACACTTGCCACCCAAAACAAAAAACAAAAGAAAACTGAGGTATTACCTCCGGTCCTTAATATAAATCCTAGTTGACTTTTTTTGGAGAGATTAATGAAACTAAACAAATTACTTTAGAGTATTTATATTTATCTTTTTTATAACAAATTAATTTGTCTGACTTAAAAATTAATATATAATCAAATAATACACAAGATTTGTTATGATTAACTAACTTATTTATCTTCTTTAACCTCGTAAAAAATATTGGGTCTTATATTAAGGACCGGAGGAAGTAGTAATTTTGGTACGGCATAATGTTATTCATGTCTTGTGAGCTATTCCATCATTCCTCTTGTTATTTTCTTTATCCTATATGAGCTCTGTTTCTTCAATTTCTCATGCTGCTTTTGTCTATAGGACATCTGCTGAAGAAGCCATTCAGAGGATGCAGGGAAAGATGATAGGTCAGCAAGTGGTCCGAATTTCTTGGGGTAGGAGCTTGACAGCTAGACAGGTGGGTGATATCATCATGAAATGTTAAGTAGTTTGTCCCGCTTTGACCTGCCTGCACTTGTAATGTATCATTACCATGCACTTCAATCTTAGAAACTCCTAAATTTGCGTAATTGCATATGAGGAAACCATCATTCATGCAAAGTGGGTATAATGGCATTATTTATGCTCCCTTATGGTTGTGACACGGTGGCTACTGCCTCCCACTTATCACCTCTCTTTCCTATCTGTATCCTCCGCCCGTTGAGATTTTGGCCAGACTGACTACCTTTGTCCAGATTGACATAATATGAAGTGAGTTGCAGTACCACCATTATTTATGTATGTATGAATGATATTTTGTTAACTCAGTAATTTTGTTATGTGCGGATTTTGCAGTTCATTTTGCTGATTTGCATTGTATTTGGTTAAATTTTGCCATGTAATTGTACTAGGATGGCTGGGGAGCACAGATGGACCCGAGCCAATGGAGTGCCTACTATGGATATGGACAAGGCTATGAAGCCTATGCTTATGGAAAGCTCAAGATCCATCCTTGTACGCATATGGTGCATATGCTGGTTATACGCAGTACCCCCAACAGGTGTGTCACTGTAAAATTTAATTTATGTATCAGTTTGTATGGCAAAATAATTTCATTGGGTAAGAAACGGGGTTAAGTTGCATTAACTTCTGATATGAAGACGCTCATGCATCAGTTTGTTTATTTTCAGGTTGAAGGGCTCAGGACATGGCATCTATGACTATTCCTAATACTGAACCAAGGGAGGAGTTATATGATCCCTGAACGTGCCTGATGTTGAAAAGTATTGTTTTTTTCTTTTTCACGTCATGGAGATAGACACCTTTACATGCTCATGTTGATTTCTGTGTTTGACGCATCCTTGATTGCTTTCCCAGGCTGAACGCTGCATATTTATCAGTACATGGCAGTGCCATCTTAGGGCGGTCCCTCTGGCAGAAAACCTCACCCTTCACACAGGCAGCTTAGGATCTATGTGTTACCTAATCAATTATGGGTGTTGATGTTCTAAAGTAGTCCGTATCTGCCACCGGCTAGTGTTGATATGGAGGGGAATCAAATGCTAGTTTTTTCCCAGCCATTGTGCTTAGCCCCCTTGATTACCCTGTCATAGACGAGTGACTGGTTATATTGAGATTGCGCATCTGTCAATAGAGCTCCAACCCCTGGCCAACAGCAAAATCTCAACTCCGCAATGCCGCTCTTGATATCTTTTGCCAAACATTGGAAGGAAAGGGAAGCCATTAAAACCACGTGTGGCTACACCATGCCATTTGCGTTGCCATTCTGCTTTCACTCCTAATCCTAAAGTAGGTACTTGGCAAGCCAGGGTAAATCCTCGCAGTGTCTCAGCGCAAATGCCACATCATCACTGCCACAAGCAAAACGTCGAAGTGAAATTGAATTCGCTAAATGTAGAAGTAAATAAACAAAGGAAAAATAAATCCTTGTTCCCTGGAGGGTCACTGTAGTGGCAACTGAACAATGACATGAGAAGAGAGAACAAACCTAGGGAAGTTGAGCTGCAGCTTTTGCAACCTGTGCTTGGAACCTGCTTCACATAAAAGAATCCTGGATTCGCCCAGCCTACATCTGTCCCCCCAAAAAAAATGTTCGAGGACATCAGAGTGGAAATAGCATGGATCACTTAGACATAAAACTCAAGTGCACTTATTTCTTTCTATCTCAAAGCAAGAGAAGTTGAAGCCACACATGTTCCCTTGTTTTAGGAAAGTTGAAGCCTTTGTTGTTGATGTTATTTGGTCAGAAGTGGGGATGAAAAGGGAGGGAGGAAAAAAATCATTGAGAAACAAAATCGTACCCAACATGAAGGAGCGTGTCATATCCAGGAAAAACCTCTCCGTTGCTGGCGCACAGACATGATATCGCCATTGCCAACTACATCCACAAATATTACTCCACATAAGAACATCGTGAAGTCACCTTTTCCCTTAAATTCTTGGAATAGTAATGCAAATCTAGGCATCGTATATTGAATCAAAGAGCATACATTTATAAAGAAATGCTGCGATCAATTAGCTTCGTGCTATTGCTATTCAATTACATGGGAAATCTTCGAATATCATATCTCTAAGATGACCAGTACAATGATATTTTCTTGAAACAAGCGTCAAACACGTGCCCTCATCATTCTTGAACGAAAATTTTTGCTCGAATTTAAAGTTAGGGTTAAAGAAAAATATAATAATACTAAAAAGGATATTTACCCTCTAAGGTTTTGACAGGAGTGCAGAAGTAGGTCGGGAACAATATACAAGACAAGCATAAAAACAGAAAGAAGCTCCAGAACTGACCTTCTCAAAAGTGGTTTCGCCCATGCCTGTTTTATATAGCTCGTGTACCATGGCTGTCAAAAATATTTTGCCAAGTCTAGAACAGCTTTTCATCACCTTCAAAAGAAAGAAATGGCGCCCATCAATGTAAAATTCAAGTATAATTATAGCTATAAATTGATGTCAGACAGATAATTTTCTCATTCCTAATTATGCCAGACTATATATCAATTTGCCTTGCAAAATAAGCAGTCAGGAGAAATGAACAAGAACTGAACTCATATTAATAATCCTTATTTATTTAAAATAAAACGATAATAAAAATAACAAATGCCTAATCCTAATTAAAATATTACTATTAACATTTATATTTAATCTATAATTTATAAAGAATCAATTATATTCTTTTCCCATTCTCCATCTGGCATTGCATCTAATTAATAATAGCTCGTACTTTTTCACCGATACAATATTGTCTATCGATCAAAATAATGAAGCTTCAAGAGTTACGAAACGAATAAGCGTAAGAAAATTTCACCACACCTGAATATGAGGAGCCTGAAACATTTCTTGGATGGCTGCTTCAACATCTACCATAGCAACAAGTCCCTTTACTTGAAAAATATGCAAAGGATAAATTCGTGAGCAGAAGAACAACTGTGGGATATAGGAATGCAGATATTAAATGGTTATTGTTCGAAATTAAAGTCAATATAAATCAATATACTGCATTTAACATGAGGCAAGATGGATCATAAAAGATTTGTAGATCAACATCAAACATGAAAACATGATGACATGATATCAAGTCAGCAACAAGAAGGTTAAGAACCCTGCTTTGCATGGTCTTAACTATTTCATGATCATCATTGACAGAAACATTATGATATAAATACCAGTCTGATATGTATACTGATCTAGGATTAAAGCATATGACAGAAAGATACAGAAAGAGGAGTAGAAAGACTCAAGAAAGGGATTAGAAGAGAAGAAGAGAGCACCTATAGCTCTCTCACAATGTATTCACACTCATAGCAAAATTGATCTCTTCATACAAAATGGAGGAGTAGGCTATTTATAATACTATAGCCTCACTCAAGTCCTAACTAATGGGTTAATGACTAATTACCCTACTACTTATCTAGTTTACACTTAGGTCCCTAGGCTAATCTTACAATTAGGTCCCTAAATGCTGATTATTATATTTATATATCAATACCCTCTTCCCCAAAACATCCTTGCCCTCAAGGATGCTGAACAACAAAAGTCAATTTCAAAGATTTACAAAAACTGAGCTATGAAACTTCTGAAAACTGCTGCTAGCTAGTGAAAGTTCTTTGACTTGGAATCTGGAAAGCATAAGCTTTTTCCTTCATATTGTGTTTAATTCTGCTGCCCACTTCATCCTTTAGGCATTTTCTTATCTTTCCCTCTTAGAGAGCAAAACCTTCCATAGAGCATTACAATCAACCTTCCCTTGAACCATAGCTGCAGAAGAGTTCTTGTACAAGAGAGGTTAACATGAAAAGATCAATGAATATACATGAATACAGGTTTGGCTGAATTCAGCCAGTGCTGCAATGAACTTGGGCTGTTTTATGAAAGTTAAAGCCCATATACTCATTCACTATTAGAAAATCCAGTGGCCCACGAGAATACTTCTGACAGTCAGGGATGAAGACAGCCAGCTGTGCTTTTGACTTTTCCAACTGATCTTTGCTCAGCCACGTAGCTCCTGGGACGAGAGATTTTTGCTCACAACAGTTCTCAGCTTGCCACGCTACTCTGAGTTGCATAGGATCACGAACTGAAGAGCGAACAACAAATAGAGACAGCAGCTATGCACGAGAGCCCTGCGGCAGCAAAGAGACAGAGATTGCCAGCGATGAACATGGAGCGAGCGGCGACGGCTACTGAAGAGGACTCGACGGCGGGAAAGGAAAGAGGACAGCCGGCGAAGCACTTGAACTGGAAGGCAAAATCGGCGTCGAAAGAGCAACAAGAGTCATTGATGGCGCCAAACGATGAATTATTGTGCGATTTCTCCCAAACATTCATCGAAGTTGAGGTTCGAAGACCCATTGTCTCCAAACGAGCTTCTCATTCATCTCTTCACTCTCGGCTTCATGCTCTGAAACAGTGGGTTGAAGAACATCTTTCGCAGACAACACCTTGATGCATTCTTGTGTGTGATCGAACAAGAATTTTCTGGATTTTCCAATTCTTTTCTTACCTTCTCTGCTTTCTTGGCTAGCCATTGCAAGCAAACTTCTTGCAATCTTGCCAAACGCTTAGTTGAAAGCAGAGTGAGGGGGTTGGCCATATAAACAGTTTCTGCAACCTCTTCTTTCAAGCCACAAACATATGTCTTAACCAGGTAATCTTCTGGCAAATCTAGATCGGTTGAGAGGGAATCAAATTTGGTATTGAATTCTGCCACCGTACCCATTTGCCTCAATCTGGTTAATTCTCCCATGGGTTGGTCGACGGGTAAGCCGAAGGTGTCTCGTAGCATTTTCGCATAATCATCCCAATGTGGCAGCTGTCTCCATCGGCGTTTTGTTGACACGTGCCATGCGAAGCTTGCGTCGTCTAGCCCCATAGACGCCATGGTTACCTTTTCATTGTTGGGTGTGGCATCAAGAGTAAAGAAACGCTCACATTTGAGAATCCATGTTTCAATATCTTGGCCTTGAAATTTTGGAAACTCCATTTTTGTAAACTGAGTTTGCCTGTTTGGTCGATCGGCGTTCACTCTGCCATTACCCATACCCTACCGCCGTTGACGACACGTTTGGTCATCGATAGTGCAGCTTGTATTCTCGGTCCTAATTCTTGCCGCAATGCAATGATCATGTCCAAGACGTCGTTGTTATTATTGTCTATTTTTTCGTCAACTTCTTCAATCTTGTTGAGTTTCTACATTTGTTGTTCGATGGTCGTCACGCGTTCTTCCATGATTCTTGCTAACGCCAATCGGGTATGTACCATTCACCACCAATCTTGATGGCGATTGAACAGCCTTGATGGATTCTTGCTGCCACCTTCCTTCTTCTTCCGTTTCTTGTTTCAGCAGCAAGTAATAAGTTCTGAGCAGAATCTCTATTTTTGATTTTTCGTTGTTTGTTTCAAAATCAGAACAGAGAGATGAGACAGAACAGCAGGCAGAAACGGCCAAGGAGGGACGGCTCTGATACCACTGATATGTATACTGGTCTAGGATTAAAGCATGTGACGTAAAGATACAGAAAGAGGAGTAGAAAGACTCAAGAAAGGGATTAGAAGAGAAGAAGAGAGCACCTATGGCTCTCTCACAATGTATTCACACTCATAGCAAAATTGATCTCTTCATACAAAATGGAGGAGTAGGCTATTTATAATACTATAACCTCACTCAAGTCCTAACTAATGGGTTAATGACTAATTACCCTACTACTTATCTAGTTTACACTTAGGTCCCTAGGCTAATCTTACAATTAGGTCCCTAAATGCTGATTATTATATTTATATATCACAGTCTAAATGCAATTTCTAAGTAGTTGTTAATGAGGGACCTAGTATGAAAATTTACAACAAAGAAATATCGATTGAAACATCTTGAGCAACTGATTTTCAAAGCCAAAAATACCATTTTGATTTGCTATGCTTGCAATGAAAATTTGGGGGGAGATTTTACTTAATGCATAAAGTATTAGTGAATAAGACCACAATCATCCGACTCATCACCAGCAACGTGAAAAGAAAGAGTGTGCCATATCATGCTATCAATGTGATTAAAGGAAGCAAATGTTGAGTAACTAATAGGACTTGGTATTTAAAAATTAATGAAAAGAACAATAGAAAGTTCCAGGACCAGAATCTGAAATCCCAGAAAAGCCAGAGAAGATTTTCCCAAATTATATCATTTCATTGACCACCACAAAGACATACATCACAGGTTTATGTAACAGTATAGGAGAATAATTGACCCAATCCTAGATAACTAAGACTTAACCACCTAAAATAACTGCAGATAAACAAAGATAAACACAAGACACAAATAACCGAAAACATTACTAATATGCCACTAATTCAAACGCCTCTTCCTAGAATAGACTAAAAGAGGTTTTGGTATCTTATCAGTTACATGCCTAAACTACAGTAAAAGCAAGCATTTAGGGATATCTTATAGATTTGTCCATTTCTATCTAAAATTTTAAATTAGAACATATGTTACAACTGTTTTAGTTTTAGATTTGGCATTCGAACAGATTTAAACAGGAAGTATATGTCAAAAACATATCCCCTTCTCCTTTCTACAATGTTGACATGTACAACCTGTAGATTTTCACATACCTGCTGCAGCCAAGTCAGAATTCGAATGCGGCTTCTTAATACGATAATCTGCAATTTCTGCAGCACGTCTGCATATTTCCAAAGCACGACGTGCATCCCCTGAGATTGCTGCAACCTGAACAAACACAGAAAGAGTTGGAAGTGAAATGAAGAGCTATAATGCTAAAACTGATTGTCAATTGGGTATATATAAATGTACTTTCTTTATGCACATATGAAAAAACCTTTTAACAGAGCCATGACTAGTTCAAGAGATTGGAAAGTCTAAGATTCATAAAAGCCTCACATTAAAATCTCATGTTTCCAAGGTGGGACTCGTCTCATATCATGCAATTGGATCACAGTGCAATGCAGCAAAATTAAGGAAATTTAGCTTCATAATGCCATACAGTCTCACCTTCCTTGAAGCAAATTCTATAGCTTGCGTCTCAAACACATCCATTCCCTTCAAGCGACTTGAAATGATTTCTTGAAGCTGTTGATAGTTATATGGGCCAAAGCAAAGCCTCTGGATGCCCATTCGACTTGATATACGAGGAAGTAACTTCTCTGGAAGATCCATGGTATTTGCTATCCCTAAATTCATCATTACATAAGCATAAATCATTCAAGTCAATATGGACATCATAATCATTCTCACCAAGAAATTTCCCCATGTTAAAATGCTTTGCCCAAAATTAGAGGATCATTATGCAGAACAAATAGATCTAGCAAGCACTTAGCCTTACCTATCACAATTAGTTTGGAATGTGGCTTAGTAGGCCAATCAAGAATATTATAGAGCACCTGTAACAACAGTAAGATTCAAGGCGATGTAATTGCATTAGTGAAAGAATGTGAAGCCAATGACATCAAATGTCTTGTTAAATAAAGCACTATTTACCGACTGGTTTCTGGTTACAAGAAGATCAAGTTCATCAATTAGAAGAATGCATGGCTGGTCAGCCTTTTCTCCGATTTTTTTCCCTTCCACAAATCTCTCATTTAACAAGTGAAGGGCCTTTTTCCAGCTGACCCTGTGACCATTTAATGCCTCATATATGACCTAAAAGAATAAAAGAAACAAATAAGATAACTGATTAATGTATCCATTTTATAAAACCAAAACATACCATTGACCCATACCCTGTAAATATTCTCTGGAGACGCCAATTTCAAACCATTAATCTCCACAAAACAGTACGGTCTTATGGTTCCTGCATCAACTTCTGACCTCAAACTCCTCATTACTGATAGTACACTCATTGTCTGCAGTTTCACAAAAGTACAGCTGAATAAGCAAGACTTGCTCTATTATTGGTAAAGCCTTGCTGGATTAGAGCACAAATGCAGTTTTTTAGAAGGAACAAAATTATCACCTTGCCAGTTCAGGAACACCGTGGATATACAAACAACGTCCTAGACATTGATCATCATAGATGGCACCTTTTACAAACAAGGCTATCTCCTCCATTTCTCTACATAAAACATGCCTTGATTAATAGCTACCTCGATTTATATTTTCTTAAGAAAAAATTGAGCTTTCACATACTTATTCCTACAAGGCAAAAATTTAGGTAATGATGCCAGCAACAGCATAGCCTTTGCTCTCTCAATATCAGTTTGATTGTGATTCCTTATAAACTGTGGAATTTTTTTGGTGCCTATCTTTTGAAGGCCAAAAAATTTCCCCTTACGCAGATTCTGTACAATTAACAAAGCAAAACCTTTTAGGAAATTAACGTTTAAAAAAAAAAAAAAACTAATAATATGGCGAACAATAATATCCATACTGCAGCTGGCTCATGATTTGATGACGGCTGAGGTTGTGGACCTTTTAAATTCTCTGCATCATACTCAACATCATCTGTATCAGAGTCTGATTCGTTGCAAAGATTCCAATCTTCATCACTGTCAGGTTCTTCACCAACCTACCATGCAAGAATTAATGCATAAATACAAGTATCTTGTTATATGCTTCTCAGTGAGCAGGACAAAAATATCTTGAGAAAACTGCACCTAGGTCCGAGCAGGGGAAATATGACAAAATGGTCCCTTGAAATCTCAAAATTGTGGTAAAGTCCCGTGGGACTTTTTTGCAATATTTTTCATATGTGAAAAAACACAAATGCCCACATGGATACCCCCATGGAGACTCATAGGCTTCTCAAACCAGGCATATAGACTTGTCAAAGCAGGCTCATGGACTTGTCAACACAAGTATGTGGGGGCATTTATGTCTTTTCACATATGGAAAATATAGTAAAAAAGTATCACAAGACTTCACCTGAAATTTGAGATTTAAAGGGACCATTTTGTCGTATTTTCCTTGCTAGGGACCTAGGTGCAATTTTCCCAAATATCTTTTTCTATCTTCTATAATAATTACCTGATTGTCATTGTCAATCTCAGCAAGACGTTTGAAAGTATGCCAGTGAACGTCATATTCATATTCACAAAAGAAAATATCATCTCCCTCGTTGGCTTTGGCAAATCCTTTGGGAGTCATGACAAAGCAATGTCTAATGATAGATTCCATCTGCAGTGCAACGTAGGAACATTAAAATGATGAAAGCAAATTGAGAAAGTGTTTCAATTATCTTAAAGTTATGTTGGGATTGAAAACTTTACTAATATGATAATCAACTTTGAAAGAAAGAATTTATCTTGAATCCGTGGCTGATTTGATTCTTTAAAACTTCACTAAAAAAATGTCATTACCCTCAGACTGAAGGTGAAGAAAATTTCATGCCCAAAGCTGCGTGGAGTGAAACTTATTGTTCAAAAGTAGACTGAGTTACTTACAAATGAAAACGATACCTTACCAAAACCAAAAACTCTTGATTTCATACTATCAGCAAAGTTTCAAGCTATTTAGTGATACCAAAAAATGAAAGGATAATTAGAGAAACATACGAGTTCAATTTTATTAGGCATGATAGATGGAAAGCAGGAACACACATTGAGCAGTTTTGGTTTAAGGATGCCTGATGACCTGAGATAATTGACTTTGTTTGCAGAATGACTGCAACTCATAACTTGACAAGCTTCAATAGAAAATTCAAATATGCAACACTTGCATTGTGATAGTCAAAAATGTTTTTAATTTCTCTATTTTCTTAAACGATTGAATTTAGCAACCAATAAGCTTACTCTCTTACTTCTGAGTAAAAACCACTTAATGTGATATTTTGAGATTATAACAAGGATGACGGTTGCATTACTACTAGCATTTTGCTATCAGTGGTTACTACAAAGAAGTTATCATCTTTCACCTCAATGTCTGCAAAATCATTTGTTCTATAGAGCTCCCTCTTCAGATTATGAGGCTGTCTCCCAATAGCTGTCTCTTCTGGGATCACATACCACCTGACACTACAATAATAGGTACCATCCCCTTCTTTCCAAATACTGTTTACATAAACCAACCAAGAAAAAGAAATTTCGAAGTAATTATAATTATTATTATTATAATTAGTAAAAGAAAAACAACGAAACGTTATGTTATTGGTCAACAAAAGATCTACCTTTCAATGTGAGCAGCCCACAAATCGCTGGAAAGAAGCTTCTCCCTCAATGTCCTAACTAGCTTCTTGCCCTCCGGAGGCATGGGAAAACTAACGTCTCTGCCTATCTTATGAGCCTCACAAAACCCACAAATCCAATCTCCTTCCGGAACCTCCTTCAATGGTGGAGTCAAACATTTCAAATGAAAGCCACCTAAACAATCATCACACTCAATCATAACATCATCCCCAGTACTAAAACACAACCTACATTCCTCCACTTCTGGATATTCGTTATCTGAGTCAGTATCTTCTCTCCTCTTCACATATACATCATTGCCTACTTCAAACTCACCCCCATCATATACCACTTTTTTATAATACGCCCGTCTCTTAGGCAACGTATTGCTATTTTGCCCCTTCTTAGATTTCCCATTTCTTGCTACCGTAGCTCTTGTAACAACCCTTCTTTCATTGGCCCTCTTCCTCTTCCTAGTTTCAGATTGATCAATAGAAACTTCGGCTGAATATGAATCTTTATCATTTCTCCTCTTGAAGTTTGACCCCTTGGAGTAGATGCCATGCATTTTGCAGATCTAGAGTTGCTCTCTTTTTTCAGTGCTTTACTGATTGAACCGCTTTCCCTAGTTCTATTTCTGCAGGTTATCACTTTACCTTTGGACAATTCTTCAGCATAATCAATCGATCGATGAGACCTGTTCAAATTTCTCCTTTGCCGAGCTTTATCCTTAGTTGGAGTTTTTGACGGAAGTTCACAAAGTTCATCTATGCGATTGAGAGGCCTTTGAAGATTGGCGTAATCGAAGGCCAGCAACTTACGGCAGGTCGATCTGCGAGGAGCTACAAATTGTGGGGTTACAGGGATTACTGAGGGTGAGGAACTAGAATCCAAATGGGATTGTTGTTTGCATTTGATGGGAGATCGAAGAGACTTGCTAGGGGTTTCAACCATTGATGAACCAGGGGTAGTGATACTAGCAGTGTTGTTAAGACGCCTACGTAGAAACGGTAAGGGTGAGAAAACGTAAAATCGTAAAACGCAAACGTAAGAGTTTACTACGTACTACAAAAAAAATAAAATCCAACATATATAAAACCAAAACACACCAATACAGTAAAGTTATCACAAATTTAAGTCCAAACACTCAAGGAAATAATTAAGTTGAAACTCACCATCATAATACATATTAAAATCAAAACATCAAGGCAATAAAATTATAAAAGAGATCAACATCTCTAATTTAAGTCATCGGAGTCAAAGTCAATATCATCTTATAAAAGGGATGGATAAAATACAGAGCAAGAAGAAATGCAAGTTGAGGATGAGAACCCCTACCCATTTAGTTATTTGCAACAAAGACCCTATGAATGTGCCCCCAAAAAAAGACTCAATCTCAGTAACAAACAATGAATGAAATAGGAAGAGGAAAAAATGAATTATCGGAAAAGGACATTGAATCATTAAACCCAGAAATTAAGGAAAAGATATGAAAAATGAAATTTTTCATAATAATAACACTGTCACTGTTAGGATCGAGATGCTACAATCTATATCCACCTCAGTTGGTGGTTCTTATAGCTATCAGAGTCTGCAAGACAGAAAAAGAAAAAGCAGAGCAGAAGAAGCAAGCAAAAAACCCAGCGACATCAAGCAAAAAAAAGAAGAAGACAGAAAAAGAATATTCATGCTCAGCAAGCAAAGAAGAAGAAGGAAGCACCTAAGCAAGACAGCAACGTCCAGCGATCAGATGCAGAAAGATCAGAGATATTGGAAAGCTTATAGTTCCTAAGTTCATGAAGTTTTACTCATTGGGTGCACAGAACAATTGATTTATTTAACATGTAGAGTCTTAAAACACATTTACATAAAGTCCATATTTAAAAAAAAGAAGAAGCTGAAAATGAATCTTCAATCTATATTGTTAATCATGAAAATCAATAGACCCGAAAAGAAATATAAGAAGGGGATCAGGAAGCTCACCCACACTACAAGAACTAGGAGCGTCCTTCTGCAAATCCTTGAGCTCCTTCAAGATTAACTTCAGTTGAAAGTCCTTAAAGACAGAACCTAGAAACCATAAATACCGACAATAACGCTTTATCAGCAATCAGATCGTGACTTATTCTACGTTTATGCAATTTAATAAGGACTATATAGAGAGGCATTATAACGCCATATGTCAAACTAAAAACAAGAATGCAAAGTTTTCCTCGAACTGATATCGAGATTACTTGTCACAGTGAAACCGGTGGCCAAAACAATTATGCGGAAAGTAAAGGGAAATTCATGATTTGTAGACCATAGACTATATTTCTCAGATAGCAGAACGAAAATACACGCTAGAGAAAAACTTGAACGAAAATTATGGCCGCTCAAGGTTTATCATCAAAAACTTACAAAACACATTTTTTTTTAAAAACAAAAAGATCTTAAATACAGGGGGAAGAGAGCAAAATGAAGATCATCCGCGTCAAATCCGCGAAATAATTAAAACACCACCAAGTTATGTTTTAACTTCCTCCCTTCTTTTAGAGGGCTTTCCCATCTCAACTCTTAAAAAGCCCAGAAATTTACCATAACTGGGAGCACGAGATCTTCCACACAAAAAATGCAAGACCAAAGGAGCGCAAAAAATTCACTTGCTTGTAACTTTCAAGCTTAAGATAAAGAATGAACAAAAGCAAACGAATGAACCAGCTCCTAATTGAGGCGATGCAATTTTAAAAGCAGTCCAGAAAAGAGTACAAGAAAGACAACTCAGTTTGGAGAAGATATGGCAACGAGTGACTTACTTAAGAGAGTTTCAAGACCGAAGGAGCTGCAAGGCGATTTACGAAGTGGGGGCGGGGGCGGGAAAGGGGAAGAGAGATGAGGAGGAGGCCGAAAAGGTGCTCAGTTGTTCAGAGAGGAAGAGAGAGCAAGTCATTGTGCAGTAAATGCAGAGCTTATCTCCACCGTCGACAGTGAGAAGCCGAGAGTGACGAGCTAGAAATGCAAATTGATTTAGGGTTAGGGACCTTTTTGACTACCTTGTTTGAAAGGAGAGGCAAATTGATTTAGGGTATGTTTGGTTTGAGGGAAGGAGAGGGGGAGAAAAAAAAGGAGGGGAGAGGAAAATTTGTGGGTCCCACTACACTCAATTTTGAAATTTTTTTCCCTCCTCTCCTTTATTTTCTCTCCCCTCCCCTCCCCTTCCCTCAAACCAAACATACCCCAGTACCTGCTTGGTTCAAAGAACTTTTAAGGAGGGAAAGAGGAGGGAAAGGAACTTAAAGGAAGGGAAAGGAAGATTTGAAAGATGAGGGAAGATGACTTGAGTTGTTTGGTTGGAAGAAAATGAAGGGGTGTAAGTTGGTAAAGAATTATAAAAAGTCTATTTTACCCTCTAAAGAAATTAATTCAAAATAAAAAAGAAAAATATTTTTTTTGATAAAATATATTTTAAAAAATATATTCTTGTTAAGTTCGAACTTGTGTAGAAAAAAATTTCGCCAAATTCGAACTTTCCCGCCAAGTTTGAACTTCCCGCCAAGTTTAAATTTTAGGGGTAAATTTGTCCAAAAATGTGAATAGTGACGTGGGAACTTGAGATCCCACCAATTTTGGTGGGAACTCAAGTTCCCACAAATGAGGGAAGAGTGGTGGGCCCGGAACTTAAGTTCCCGGCACTTGTGAACCAAACATGTTTTTAGGAGGGAACTCTATTAAGTTCTCATTCCCTCTTCCAAATTCCTTGAACCAAACGGGCCCTTAGGGTTCTTGGTTGGTTTGAAAATGAAAGGATGAACGGGAGGCGAGGGAGAGGGAGAGGGTCAGGGGTCAGTGATATTAATTAATACCCTTTATATATATATAAAAAATATTTAAAAAAAAAAAACTCTTAACAAGCAGGCCTAACAGGCCTGTCTAGAGGCCTAGGCCTGGCCTGTTAAGACAAACAGGCTTTAAAATTGGCCTTGGCCGGCCTTTTAACTCGACAGTCGCCCGATCAGCTTTTAACAGTCGAGTCACAGCCCCCGACAGCCCCCGCCTATTTCCACCCGTGATCGACAGCTTAATAGGTTTATTGTGAGGCCTAGGCTTAGCCTATTAAAACAACAAGCTTTAAAATAGGCTTTGACCTAACCTTTTAGCTTAATAGGCGAGACCTGACTAAACTTTTAATAAGCCGAGCCGCAGCCCCGATCTATTTCCACCCCAATAGGGATGGGAGCGAAAGCCGTAGGCTATTTGGTATTGTACTTTTTTTATTGGTTTAATGGTTAAATAAAAAGCACAAAATCACCTTAATTTTGATTTGACGATCTCAATTCTCATCTACTCGTGAGTATATGTGATGGTATTTAATTAATGCCGACTGGTTCATTTAACGGTTGCTTTGAAAATTTGAAAGGCATATCTTTATCGCCCTTTTCTAATCCAAGGCACGCATGACCATTGTTATCAAATTTGTGAGTTGACTCTTCAAGTTTAATGTTTTTACGTTTCTAACTTACAAAAACGAGTCGAGTCAGTGGTAAACTCATGCTAGTTGTAAGCTCGGTTAAACTTACGAGTTTGTACACTGAGTTTACCGTTTTTACGTTTCTAACTTACAAAATCGTGTTAGCTTACTTTTAAACTCATGTTAATATTTTTTATTTGATCATATTCGGTGGCTTTATATAGAAATTTCTTTTTTATTAAATATGATAAATGATGAATGTTGATGGATTTAATTTCAATTATTTGGATTTAAAATATATTTAAAGAAAATTGATGTCATTTTTATATTTTAATTATTTAATTATACACTAGTAATACCTATTTAATAATAAAAGTAAGCTCTTCCGAGTTTATGATTCGAGTTCACGATACGAGTTTACGTCACTGTCACGAGTTTGCTTAAACTTTTGAGTTTGATCTTGCGCATGACTAATATTTAAAATCACACTTTAAATGGAGATAATTTTACTATTCATTCTTCAATTACTAATTAACTCTAAATTTTTGGAACATACGGTTTAGTTGTTAGGATGTTCAACTTGTATAAGAGAGGTAATGTCAGTAAAGGACCAATAACCTTGATTAACATGTTAAATTGTTTGGTTTTAAAAATGTCATTGTCCTTTTTAATTAGTTTTAACCTGGATGATTTAATTTGCCAAATGACCATCCTCCTCACTCCTTTCCCTTCCTTTTTTGGTTGGAAAAAGACTGTCCTCAAACAACAGTCTTGCCAGTCACATTCTACCATTCAAACATGTTTACTGCCTTCACATGAAAATGGTAGGTAGGTAAGAACAAAGGCCACATTTGGCTCTTGAATTGTGTTGCTGTCCAAGAATGAGGGATGACTTTTCTGTTGTTGGATCACGTGGATTTTAAAGAAGAAGCAAGGGAAAGTAGTTAGGGGAGGGCAGAATATAAAGAGAGAGATCAAAGTGGTAAAAGGTGGCATATATGGGAAAGAAATGAAAGCATGATGGAGAGCAAGAGAGTCATGGAGAGAGAGCTAAAGAACATGAGAGATTACTTCAAGAGCAGCAAGACAAAAGAGGAAAGTTGGAGAGAATGTCAGCTTCAAGGGCTGCGTCGTTTCCTCATTGAAAGAGAGCAACAAATCTCCACGGCTCTCCTGCAAAACCTTCGCAAACACCCTGTCGAGGCCTTCAAAGACGAGGTTTATTATGTTAATATTATGTACTCTCTCCAAAACTGCACGTACTCAATCATTATCGATCAACTCATCTTTGACTGTATGCTTTCAGGTAGGAACAGTGATTAAGTCCATAAATTTTGCCTTGAAGAATTTGAGAGAATGGATGTCGGGCCAAAAGGTGAGAGACTTCTTCCGGCGTTTTAATTGTCATTGTTGCAACATTATGTTGACCTTCCGAGTGATTTATATAATGATGCATTGGCAGGCCAAATTGCCGCAAATAGCGCTGCTCACTAGTGCAGAGATCGTTCCGGAGCCTCTGGGCCCATTCTCAGCAACAATTGTAAACGGTTTGTGTCGCAAGTAAGGTCTCGGGTTTGAATCTCGAATGCAAAAAAAAAAAACCCTGCTGGGAGACTCTCCCACCAAAGCCAAATGTGCGACGCGGGTCGGATCCGGATTAGTCGAGGTGAAGCCCCGATGAACTGGGTGGGCAACAAAAATAAAAAAAATTAGGCGCCTGGGCGCCTAAACCCAATCCTCACAGCTGTCTTTCACTTTTCATGTCATTTCATGATTCAAGCCAACTCACATGATTCTATTATCCCTTATTTTGCTTTTATTTTATTGAAATTTTGATACGGTGTATAGAGTCGGAAATCGGGCCAAGCCCATCGGGCCGGCCAGTTTAAGCTCCCGGCCCCGTAGGGCTCGGGCTTGAAAAATAAGTCAAAATTTTGAAATTGGCCTCGCAGGCCGGCCCCGTAGGGCCTCGGGCTTAATCGGCCGGCCTGCAGGCTCTCGGCCCGGCCCGTTAGGCTCGTTTTCTTGTAGCATTTTCTTTAAAAAAATTTAATTACCTAGACTTCAACTTAATGAATGTATTTATTTGTAATTACTTAGATTTTTAGTTTAAAACTATAACCCTTTTTTATGTTTATTATTATTCGTATTAAAACACATAATTAGTTATTATAAATTTTAAAGAATGGATGTTTTCATATTAAATAAACACATACTTTGGTATTACAATATTATATAAGTAATAAATTATAAATATATTGTGTAAAATAAGTATAATTATTTTTACCTATCAGTAAAATCATGCCTGAATCGAAGGAATCTGCAGACACACACAAAATTACGAGAGGGAAATGCATTTTTCGTGGGCATACACAAAGGAATTCCTTTGTTTAATATTTTTTGAGAAAAAGGAAAAACATATTCTTTGTGTTTATTTGTTTTTATTACGAATTAATAAATGTGTTTATTTGTTGAATGATTTATATTGTTTAGATATTAATGTTGATAACATTTATTTGATAGATTAGAACTTTAATGGTTGCAATTTACTAATTATATTTCTTTGAAAAAAATCGAAGGAAAAAGAAAGAAAAATAGTTGAAATCTGGAATAGTAATTTTCAGGCCCTTGTAGGGTAGGCCACTTCCTCGTACTATCGGGTCGGGCTTTGAAAACATATGTTTTCCTTACTCCAGCCTCGTAGGGTGCCGGCCCCGTGAGCCCAGCCTGTCGGGCGGGCCGGCCCTAATTCCCACTCTACCGGTGTATAAATAAATTTTGATACTTTTAAATATAAGACTTAGTTAATTTATTTTTAGAAAAATTAAAAAAATTACTTATATTATTTTAAAGTATTTATATTTATCGTTTTTTTATCAAACTAATTTATCTAAATTTTAAACTAATATATAATTTAATCATACATAATATATGATATGATTAAATGACTTATTTAGCTTTCTTAATCTCTCAAAAAAAAAACTAAATAAAGTTTATATTTAGGACTAGAAGTAGGTAGTATTATATTCTAATTCAAATATTGAGTTTATAAATGTACTTCACGTATATATTCCGTTTTATTTCTATATATTATTAACATACACCATTCACCTCAATCATGTGATTGAACTAACGAATTACCATAATCAAATTATAGGATGTGATTCTCATAGAAGCAATTCAAGTCAATGTTCAATATATAAACCTCTTGCAATAAAAAAAAAATTGCATTGCCCTAAATTGCCAAATTGTATACAGCAACTCTCCATTGCTAGTGTATTAGTGTTAATTTTATCGAAAAATTTAGCACTATTGTTATTTTGGTCCTCCCAATCTTTTCTACTATTATTTAAAAAATATAACATTTTCAACCATAAACATCTTCCCATTACTTCAAAAGGATTCCTTTGAATTTTCCAAGTATAAGCAAATAAAGTGATCTCAATTACTTTTGTTGAATGATGCATGTTGGCAATTCATTAAAAGAGCAATCCCTTATTGTAAGAGACTCAAGCCCCTCTAAGTTCCCTTAAAAGAAATATCACCTAATACCCACTGATCTAGTGTTAGGCAAGTTAAATTATTATCAAGTGGAGTGAAATGGGCAATTGAGGCCCTAGATTTTCTTTATATTAAAAAAATTAAAATTTTTTATCTTGCCCTCATGGCCTAATTGTTTTCCCTTTCTCAATTTTCAATAACTTTAAATAATTAATGTGTAGAGTCTTTGATGTGCCTCCCTGCTTCCATTCAATCAAATCATGGCATTTTCGATTTTTAATATACTCATAATTTTCGAAAGGCACACACAATCACAGATATGTGTGTGTATTTGTGTGTGTGTGTATATACGTATGTGTATGTATGTATATTTGTATATAGACGCACACATATATATACATACACATATATGTAATCATCAAAAATCAAACACACTTAAGAGAATAAAATAGAGGTATTTTATGAAGAAATTGACAAAAACAAAAAAAGTGTCCTATAATTAGGACCAAAACTAACCCCCAAATGTTGTCTTATAATTAGGACCGGAGGGAGTATATATCAATATTATCAACACTTTAGAATTTACTTGTTTTGATTTAATTGGATTAAAATATACATTAAATATATAAGACAAATATATAATAAGTCTTCTCATAAGTCAAAGATATCCGCCTATTTTTTTTTTATCAATATTCTCCCAGTATTTGGTATGAGAATTTATTTTGTCTAGATCTTTCTCAAACTTAAATACAAATTCCTTATATCTCATCGGACAACTTGATATAATAAGTATAATTAACTTGAACTAAGTATTAATATATTATCCTTAATTATATATATTCTTTTTTCTGTTAAAATGTGCTTAATTAATATGGTTGAAAGAGATTAGTGATTTAATGGGATGCCATTAATGGGTGATTCTAGAAGAACAGTACACGTTGTTGATGAACCTCCCTCAATTGATTAAATTACTTAATTCTTGTGAAATGATTACCAGATCATTTATATGTAGTATTAAATTGTGATTATGTAGTATGATACTATGATGTATGAGACTTCAAAATTAGAATACTACGATTTTTACATATTTGCAACAGTAAATTGATTGAGACAAGTTTTTAGGAAAAATAGGTCAGGCTCCTTGATTGCCTTGGACCTGTATATTACTATTTATAGAATGGCAAGCCAATGATACAATGACATGTGTCCTAAGGGACTATTCTAAAATACATCTTACAATATTCATTTACAAATAATACACAGAGGTATTTTATTTCTAACTCGCTCCTTTAATTTGTACCCTCTTCTTCTTGTTCTTCCCTTCATGAACTGTTGATGTAAGGATTTGAGTTTGTTCAAGCCTTTTTCCTGGAGAAGTGGTAACACCCAACTTATCTCTAAGAAGACAGAAACGTGCTTTGTAATATCCCAAATTTCCAATCTAAAGACTTGAAAATTAGTCTAGTTTTGAAGACTACTAGGCCTTATTTTTGGGAATGACAGATTTGGAATCAGTATTCCATGAGTCATGAATAGTGTTTACTATTTAAAAAGACATATTTACTATTCATATGAAATATAATACTTCAAAATTCATATTCATCATATATAATTAGTATAATATGAAGGTGAATATGTGTCTCAAAAGAGTAAATCTATTGAATATAATTTTAGGTAAATTTCTTTAAGAAATTAGTAAAAATTAATGAGTAATTAAACTTACTCTAAATCATTAGTAAAATTCTTCAAGTGGTTCATAGATAATATTAAAATATATATATTGAAGAGAAGGATGCAGATTGCAAACGTTGGAAATCATATTGATAAAATAATGCAAGGGTGACTCACACATCACATCCCTTCAATATATCCACATATATGTGACCTTATTTCTCCACTATATGGGGCCTTCCATATTTTATTTATTCTGCATTATGCACAAGTTAGGCCAATCCACTACATAAATTGGAAATCACATTCAGCAAGCCTACTAGACATACATTTGCTCAATATTTTATGTTCCACCTTGAGCTAGCATTTGCCTATAAATAGAGAATGTTTTCTCTTCATTCCTCACACCAAGAGCAGCTCCAAGCAGCTGGAGATAGAGTAGAGAGAGTGAGAGTGAGAGAGGTGGAAGTTGAGGAGTAAGGAGAAGGAGTAAGAACTTCAAGAGGTAAGTTCTTGAGCTCTAACTTTTAGTTATTGATAGAATTTTAGTTTAATCTAGAAAATTGTGGAGAAAATTCCTTTTCATGTTTTTAAGGTTTTCAAAGGGTTTAAAATGAAAATTAAAGTAAAAACATGGTAGGAAATAATTTTGAAATCAACATGTCAAAATTGTGAAAATTTCCAGATAATGGGCTGTTAGAGTCAGTCGTATTTAGGGCGTTATGTTTCATATATAATAAACTCCTAAAATCATGATATTTTCCAGATTTAAAGTATACATGCAGGGCTTTCTTTTGATATATAATATGTAACGTTTTGAGTTCTGGAAAAGGAACTATGAATTTTTGAACTTAAGCCATGTTTTCTGGAAGTTAAACAGGAACAGTGTTTAGAAAGGGAAAATCTGGGAATGACTCATGAACTTAGAATTAAAGAGGGTATTTTTACTCAAAACTAGACATGCTAAGGATTTCAGAGAATTTTACGGAACCGCATTTCGATTTATTTTGAATTAATTATGATTTTTCAAAGTTACATAAAAATCTGCCCAGAAAATTCAGCAATACGTTTTTGAAGAAATGTAAGGGTAAAATTGGGATGATAAATCCACCAAGGGTAAAAAGGTAAATAATGATAAATATAACCCTTTTGAGCAGGGATTTTGGTTTTGGCTAATATACTTACATGAATAGTGAATAGTACCGTATACGTGAATAGTACCGTATACATAAATAGTGAATAGTACCGTATACATGAATAGTGAATAGTATCGTATATATGAATAGTACCAATATTATTTGAAGGGAAGTAATGCGGTAATAATGTTATAGGATATCCGAAAAGTCAGGGAATCAGTACCGAAGGAGGATCGTACTATTGAAAATACTCAGACCAAGGTACGTACGCGTACTGTAACACTAATCATGTGCTGCTTAAGTACATATATGTGATAGATACGTTCAGAGATTGATATACAGACAGTTTATACGGGTTATAGTTTTGATAATACCGTTATGTTTTCCTAGCGGCGAGGACACGGCCAGTACATCGTGGCCTTGGTTTATGTGCGGTTTGTTGTGTAGCCGTAGGACTTTACATATTGCTTTGTGCTTATGTTTTGTCTGTGTCACAATTATCTGATGAGATGCTGTTGTATTGTCTTGAATATCTGTTGTCTGTATACTGTATTGTTTGAGCATAAGGTTAACCGTTACCTGAGGTCCAATGTGCATTGGATCTCAGTCTTGATTGATAGTACAGGTAAGGACCAGGAACAGAGAAGGCACCGATAGATGGAGCCATAGATTTGAACCAAGGGGCAGAGTCGTAGTAATACACCGGTCGAGGCAAGAGCCGGAAAAAAGGATCATCAGAGCCTATTGTCAGGCATGGGTCTAATGAAGTTATTTCGAATAGTTTGGTGCCGAAGGCAAGGCTAGTCTATGTGGGTCAGCCAATCAGTCGCCGTGAACTCGGTGAGGCCCCATGATAGACACTTACACGACCATTCTACATTCGGTTAACGGAGTTAGGTTCATTGCCCCAAGTCTAGTCAAGGCTTGGTCTAGGTTGTATAGTTACGTTTTGTGAAATGTAAATGTACAAAGCTCTGTATATTGTATCACATGAATATTCCTTCGGGAAATTTTTAATATACCAGTATACGCTTGACATCATCATATGTCGGGGTATTTTTATATCACTTACTCATATATTGTCCAATTTTTAGTGCATTGCTCTCCGTTTCCGCAGTACTCTGATGTAGCACCTCAAACTCTGTCGAATTTTTCTAAAACCAAGTGTTATCCGCTTTTTACTGCCTTCCAGTGCTCAGTGGTAGGTTGAGAGAGAAATTGACTTAGTTTACCAACACTAAAACTTATATCTGGTCTAGTGTTGCATAAGTATTGGAGAGCTCCAACCGCACTACGGTATTCGAGAGGATTAGCAAGAAGCTCACTGAATGTCTTTGAAAGGGACTTATGGGCAGCCATGGGTATATGACAAGGAGAGGAATTTGTCATATGGAATCGGTCTAGCAGGTCACAGATGTATTTTCCTTGAGTTAGATAGAGTCTGGTGTGATCTCTATGTGCCTCAATGCCAAGAAAATAGTGAAGAGAGCCGAGATCCTTTAAGGAAAATATACGATGCAACTTCTTGGCAAAACATTGTAGACTATGTGAATTGCTCCTAGTAACAAGTATATCATCCACATATATCAAAATGTGCTTAATTAATATGGTTGAAAGAGATTAGTGATTTAATGGGATGCCATTAATGGGTGATTCTAGAAGAATAGTACACGTTGTTGATGAACCTCCCTCAATTGATTAAATTACTTAATTCTTGTGAAATGATTACCAGATCATTTATATGTAGTATTAAATTGTGATTATGTAGTATGATGTATGAGACTTCAAAATTAGAATACTACGATTTTTACATATTTGCAACAGTAAATTGATTGTGTCATATTTAGTCTAGATATGTGATATGTAAATACTAAATAGTAGAGAATGAGTAAGAAATTCTCTCATAAATGGTACTTAAAGTTAATCTCAAGCATAGCAAGACTACGAAGTAAAATAATAGATTTTATACCAACAAACTGTTGTTGATATGGTAAGCGGTCTCACCTATATAAGGAGGAAAACACAAGTTTGAATCCCTGGAAATGCATTTGTTAGGAGAGGTAAAAACCCTTTTACGCTTAGTCCTGAAAATGAGACCCTTCCATTGTACCAAAAACAATAATAGATTTCATGACACCGAATTTTTAATATAATTAGATAATTATTATGATAGTGCATGAAAAATTTGTAAATTGAATGTTATGATCATCCTTATACAATGCAAATGTTAGCCAAAAAGTTAATAAATAATCAAAAGTAATGGCAGACAACAATAAAGCAAAAGCAAAGCAGAATATAATAAATCATCATTAAAAAACAGAATATAATAAATCATCAAATTTTTATAAAACTAAAAAAAAAAAGCTGGATAAAAGAGCAAGAAAAGAAAGAGAGAATTTTAGAGAAAAAAAAAAGAGAGGAACAATTCTTATTCACTTGTGTTTGTTGTATGATTATAATGCCTTGTACAGAGCCTCTATTTATACAACTCTATGGGTCCCTATCAAGGGTCACAAGTTAATGGACATCCATATAATTAATATATTCATAACACTCCCCTTTGTATGTTGATTATGAATGTGCCTCATTAAAAATTTTAACAAGAAAAAACCTAGCAAAAAATAAATAATACATCATTAATTGATACACTGCCCATTACTGTCCTATTAAAAACTTTTATAGTAAAATCGAGTGGGACAAAACCTAGATAAGAGAAAAAGAGTATAACGTGTATCGACTCCACCTTTTAATGACATCAGTTTTACTCCCCCTGATGACAACATAACTTACAATGTCTTTTCGAGCATATACTTCTTTTAGCCGCCAAACATTATATTATTCGCAATAAAATTATAATGAATACAATATTAACATGATCTCTAAATATTCTCATAAATATAAGGTACTTCTAGTATAACAAATAATATATATTAGCTTGCATTGTAGTGGATTAATAAGCATTGCACATTAAAACCTTTTAAGATGAAATTTGTCTGGCTTTTGACCAAATGCCAATTTTACCGTGGGAATGTTGTTGGCTTGTGTAAATGCTGCAATATATAAAATCAAATATACCAATATTGAAATACAAAATTTTATTCTCATATAAATCGATATAGCTATTTATGGAGGTTTTAATACATGATTTCTAGATCATATAATCTGAAAATTGTGCGCTTAATTTATTCAAATATTATTGCAAACTTTAGGTTGCAAGGTAATAATAATCTCACATGTATTCATCTTACAGATGCATCTTTCAAATTTATCGAACAATTGTATGGTTTGCATGCTATTTCAATGGGCCCATATAATTATGTTTGATATATTTCCAGAAATGTAGAGATTCATTGCTAATCATGACCAATAATATTCTTATAGTAAATTTTGTTTAAGAACAAGCAACACATAATAATTGTTGAATAATATGTTGGCTATTTGTGAAGAATCTTATAATTCTTCAATGGATGTCAATACGTAATCTTTTTGATAATTTGTTGCATTTATGTATGACTCGAATGATCAAACAAGTTATGTAAACAATAACTTTGTTTGGATAAGTAAACTTCTGGTTTACTGTAACATATATCTCGACTAATCGTAAACTTTTCAATTTTCATTACATATTGATTTAAATCATAATCTAACATCCATTTTGGAAGATCTATTAGGCTTTGTGTGAGAAGTATATGAGTATAACTTTTTAAAAATTTGCTCACACTTGTATTATAACAATCTTCCCCTCAAGTGTGAGGCATATAAACATACTTCCTTTATATTTATATTTCAAAGACAGGCCAATATATAATAGGCAATAACCTATCTCTCACTTTAAAGCTCAAGTACTTTATACTTCACCTACAATCATGCATTTCAATTCAATTTGGGCTATCACTTTCAAACACTTTAATGAATAAAAGAAAAACTTTTAGATAAATTTATGGGTCATAAATTTCATAATCAATTTTCTTTCGCTCCAAAAGAAATTCTATACTAAGTCTTCAGAAATTATAACAATTTTCTTTCATATAATTCTTCAGAAACTACCATATAGTATTACATCATTATATAATCTTATTGCTCATTAATAATATACTTTAATTTGCTTATATATGCAAAGTATATAGTTTACCACATATGAAGATATTTATGATCAAAATAATTTAGAATCACATAAAAATTATCCAAAAGAAAATCTCAAACAACAAATTTATGAGAAGTTTTCATGAAAAACAAATTGTCAGAAAAATTTAATTAAGGGTGAAGGAGCAATTTTGCCAACCGACTATTAGGCCAGGGAGCACTAAGCACAAATAACTTTTAAAGGGACCAAAAAGGGCACGAGATATCATGTAGAGATACAAAGAAAGAGCATAAACATCTACATTATATACAATAAATTCAACCACATCAGCATATTGCTAAAAAAATGAAACGGGGATGTGAAATAGAATCAAGTGGAAAAACAGAAAGATAAATTAAGTTCTAAGTAGCTTTATTACATTAGCATAAAACTTTAAGTTTCATAAATTAAATTCATTTAATACACATTTATTAATTTTAAATAATTTTATTCGATTTCATAAACACAAAATTTCGTTAAAAGGATTATATAATATTAAAAAAATGTTACGGAGTATATGAAATAACTAAGTGTTGCAATAGTAAGAAAAGTTGTTGTAAATGACGTTGATGGTGAAACTCATCGAAAGAAAAAGAAAAATCACATAAAGGTCACAATAAGAAAAATAATATCAGAAGTCTCATAACTTGTTAATGATGTCTATGTCACTTGTCAATAGTGGCTATTTCATTTGTTATTGACAATTATGAAACTTTATTTATGTTATTTTTTTTTAGTTGGGGCCTTGGTGTGATTTCCTGAAAGGGTTAAGGTGTAGATTTGCCAACCAACTATTACTCGAGTAGCTTCTGACACAAATAACAATTGAGGGGACCAAAATCGCCAATCAACAATTAAAAAGTGAAAAAACACAATTTGGTGCAGATTCGCCAACGAAGTATTACTCCGTCACTGTCTTGATGTCTCCGTCTTCCATTGATTGTCACAGTGTCGCGACGTCGGCGTCTCCAAAGCTTCCATTGTTGCTGGGTGTTCCACTCACCATCTTGAACTCATCTAGCGAGTCCACGGCTTTCGGCCGGCACACACTTTGCACCCTGGTCCCATCCCTCCGATGCCACAAGCAACAACCGCCGCTGCGACAACGCATGCTCTTATAGGTCCCATCTCTGTTGGTGTTTGCCTTATCCAACAAGAAGGCTTAACCGCTCTTTTCTCCAACGTTTCCGCCACCGTCCTACGTCAGTGCCTCATATTTTAACTTAATTGTGGTAGTTGTTTTTTTAAATAGTTATTTGGTGTTTTTTTTTACTTTTTAATTGTTGATTGACAATTTTGGTCCCCTTAATTGTTATTTGTGCTAGACGCTCCTCGGGTAGTAGTTGGTTGGCAAATCTGCACCTTAACCCTTCCTAAAAATATGTGAAACTTAGTGAAAGGGTTGTAAATGTCAATGATTCAAGCAGTGACTCTCTAATTTGTATTTTTCAAGTGTTAAAATTGTAAAAAGATTGTAGTAAATGGCGTTGATTAAATTGTGAGACTTGGTGCAAGTTTTATAAATACAGTTAGTAGTGAAAAGTAAATGATTTAAAGCAAGACTCTCTTACTTGTATTTTCTCTTAGTGCTGAAATTGTAAAAAATTGTTGTAAAAGATATTGATGAAAGGGTTAAAGTGTAAATTAGTTAATAAAGTGTTACGTTAGAAGTACCCAACATAAAAAAGTTTTAAGTGGACCATGACTACCAAAAAAATCTGAAATTTGACTACACTAGGGGTGTGCATGGTAACGCTCCCGGAATGAATTTTTTCTTAATTTTTGTTCCCGGGAACAAAATTGGATAGAAATGCGTTTGGTAAATCCGGTTTTTTTTTTTTGTTCCCGGGATGAACCAGCTTATATTTTGTCTTTGGGGAATAAAAAAGAAGCGAAAATTTCGCTTTTCTATTTCTCGGTAGAAAATCAGAATTTATTCCTCACCTGAAACCTCTCTTCTCACGATATTCTTTCGCAGCGTCCTTCGTCTTCAGGCTCTCGGTGTTCGCTCCTCTCTCTCGCGGCGTCCTTCCTCTTCAGGCTCTCGGTGTTCGATCCTCTCTCTCACGGCGTCCTTCCTCTTCCTAAGGCTCTCGGTGTTCGTTCCTCCTCCTCCAATCTCGGCTACTCCTCAAACCTCAGTCTCAGTTGTCTCCTCCGTGGCTCCGTCTTAGGCTCTCGGATTCTCCTCTAGTCTCAGGCTCTCGGCTCCGTCTTAGGCTTTCGGATTCTCCTCCATCCCGTGAACTAACTACGAGGTACTCTACTCTTCCTTTGCAAAGCTTGCTTCTCCTCCATCCCTGGGTTCGATGGTAACGTTTTGTTAAACCTAATAATCTTATTTTTATCGAATTTAATTTGGTTCATGTTTAATGGAATTTTTGTTCTGATTCGGGAATTTCTTGCTTGTACTGTGATTGAGCCAAGCTTTTCCTATAAATTGATTGCTGCTGCTGGGAATTTCTTGCTTGTACTTTGATTACGGCATATTGCTGCTTCTAATGTATTTGGGAATTTTTGTTCTATAAATTGATTGCTGCTGGGGCTTTTCCTGTTTTTGCCGCTGGGCAGGTTTTGCAGCTTACAATTGTAAATGGAGCAAATCACCAAGAGGGGGGTGAATTGGGGATTTGAAAAATTCTTTTCAAAGTGTTCAGAAACTTGAACACCAAAACAGAGTATCGCAGGGAAGAGAAGAAGAATGATGACAAGCAAGATTTATACTGGTTCGGTCCAATCTCCTTGACCTACGTCCGGTCCCGAGGCTCCCGGGATTTTCACTATCTCACAATATCAATTACACACTGCACTCGAAAGTTATCCTCTCTAGGATACACTCCCCTTACAAGTTGTAATCGATATTCCCAATCTCCAAGTCCCCTTGACTTGAGATTCTTTACAAAATGATTATAACGAAATAAACTCTCTAAGAGTAGATAATGATAATCTACGAAGCTCTAAGTATCAATGGATACTTTACGAAATGAAAACTAAGAGAATAGATAACAGATTGAGGTAGTTTTCATTTCTGCTTGATGTATGATGTATATTCTGTGTTCTTGTTATTGAAAGCTTGAATACAACAGCTTATATTGAAGAAGATCATGACATAACCGTTGCTTCTCCATTATCCAGTGTCTCCATTCGAAAATATGGCTGTTGTGTCTATGAGTGGAGCATATAGCTGTTGGAGACATTCTTGGTTTGTGAATTCAGAGTTGTGTCTTCAAGAAATTCACCCATGATGGAATGTTGGCAGCTTATCTTGAAAGAATATTATGTTGGAAGCTTTAGCATGGTCTTTGTTATCTTCTATGGAAAAAGGCTGTGCATCTTCCAGGTGGCATCCACTAGCTCTTGTTTAGTGGGTATTAAAATAATGCATTTGTACTTTTGAGAAAAGTAATCCTTGTGCTTTGTACCTAACCTTCTTTTGGATATCTGAAACTTACTAGCAATTGGGTTAAACATCATGAAGAATGATAGTGAGTGATGATAATAAATGTTCAAAGCAAACAAGAAGGATTTTCAAATGCGAGCAAACTGGTTTTCTGTATCTGAGATGTAAACTCGAGTTTGGCATCCTAAACTCGGAGTTTACATATTTCATTAAAACCTAAACTCGAGTTTGTAAAAGGAAACTCGAGTTTCCATTGTCCAGAGGAAAATGTCGCGATTTGATCTTGAACCATTTTTGAGATATGTCCTAAACTCGAGTCATTAAGTACCAAACTCGAGTTTGCAATCGTTGAGATGAAAAATCAATTTAACTTTAAAATCTCTAAACCGGAGTTTCAAAATCTAAACTGGAGTTTACAAAGTTTCAAAACGAGCATAGCTCTCTGCCTGGTGTAAACTCGAGTTTGCAATTCCAAACTCGAGTTTCCACATTGACTATGTAAAATGAAAACTTTGCCATGAGTTCTATACTGGAGTTTTCAATTCTAAACCTGAGTTTACGAAACTTGGAAAGATTTTGAGTTTTAACGCAAATCTTCTAAACTCGAGTTTCAATACCTAAACTCGAGTTTGGCTTTGAGAGGGAAAATCTTTGAATATCAATTTGTCTCCAAACTGGAGTTTAGAAAATTAAACTGGAGTTTATAAAGGATCAGAGTAGAGCATGATTCTCTGTATTGTGTAAACTCGAGTTTACAAACCTAAACTTGAGTTTGCAATCAAACTTGGAAATACGGAGATATCATTGTTTAGCCTAAACTGGAGTTTGTGAATGGAAACTGGAGTTTTGGCTAGTTCGAAAATATTGGTTGCTCTCGCCTTGTCCAAACTCGAGTTTGTAAACCTAAACTCGAGTTTGCAATGTATCTGAAAAACTTGGAAGCTCTCTGTATGATGCAAACTGGAGTTTACAAACCTAAACTCGAGTTTGGCTTATGTTCTGAAAATTTGAGCTTCTCACTGTCAGATCCAAACTCGAGTTTGCAAACCCAAACTCGAGTTTGCCTTTGACAGTGAGATTGCAAACTCAGTTGTTTTAAGTTTCTTTCTTTGTTTTTGTTCGAATTTATTGATCCCTTTTTCCCAAGTTCGATAAAGGAGGTTTCGGTGTCTCTCATCTGTTAAGATCATATTCCTTAAAGGTCTTTCTGAACTCCTCACTATCACAAAACAGAATCAAATCTCTCAGACTTCCTCCTACCCTCTGCAACATACACTCCTCCAAAATACCCGATACCCCTTTCCTTTTGTTGTGTGTCTAGGTTGTCTTGTATATGTTTTGATGATTGGGGTCCTTTCATATTCTCTGAGATATCCTTCAATTTGTACCAAATGAACGTTCTTGCTAAATGATCTCAAATTCTCAATGATTAACAGAGTCAGAGTCTAAGAAGTTAGATTCAATCCTATATGTTTGGAAAATTATGATTCGAGCCACGGTGAATTACTGCCTAGCCATGAAAATCTTCTATCTAAAACTTGAGATTGAAATCATGTCAAGTAGTTATTCTAGCTAATAGGAAACTAATCATTCTCTCTGTTTCTAAAAACTTAAGGACCTGTATTTACCTGACTTGAACCCATGAGCCTGGTTTAGTCTTAAAAACAGCTAAACTCATCAAATATGATGGTTAGATTTTATGATTTTTAATTCATGACTTTGATGATTCATGGAAACCTGATATCTCTTGATTCTGATTTGGATTGGCACTTGGATTAAATTGCAAGCAGTGAATAGTTCTGGGACTGTCATTGGTTTAAATTGCAAGCAGTGAATAGTTCCAAATCCTCAATTCTATACTACTGAACTATGATTTTTCTGTGAAAATGCTCTGGCTTGTTTACACACTTCCTCAACTGAAAAACAAGATGAATAAACTTAGAACGGAATATTCAAGTTTCAATAAATTACTAAGCATATTTGGTTTTGGTTGGAACCCTGTTTTGAAAACTGCAACAACCGAGGATGCATCTTTATAGGATGTCCATGTTAAGGTACTTTTAACATAGTGTCCCATATAATTTCGTATAAATTTGTTGATTTTTTATAACAGTGTCAAGTAAATCTTTTGTACAGGACAATCCTCAATGGGAGAAATTCCGGAAGAATGGCCTTCCTTATTGGGAACAGTTAGTTGACATATTTGGGGATGTATATGCAAGTGGAGATTGTTAGTTCTCAATGTGTTTTGATGATAACTGACAATTGTAAACAAGTATGAATGTTTTTGATAAGTTAAATGAATTGATTTCAAGCCAAAAACATTCTGTCAGCGCCAAACTCGAGCCTAGATATGTGAACTCGAGTTTGCTACTAACAGAGAGCAAGACATGCCATTTTAGCTTTTAAATTCGAGCCTGTGTTGTTAAACTCGAGCCTGAAAAATCCAGAGTATAATTTCAAAGAGTTTACAAATGTGTAAACTCGAGTTTGTATTTGCAAACTCGAGTTTGCCTCTGGCGGGAAGCATTTTCAAATGGAAAATATTTTACAAACTCCAGAGTTTTGCTTTTTGTGTAGAGTTTGCTACAGTTCAAATGTTGCAAACTTGAGCCTGATTAAACGAACTCAAGCCTGACGTTTTTGTGTAGAGTTTACTCTATGGTTCGCGAAAACAAAGAAGAGTTTACAAACATGTAAAATCTGCAAACTCGAGTTTGGAATTGGCGAGAGAGCATTCAAACTTTTCATCTTTTGCAATCTCGAGCCTACTTCTTTAAACTCCAGTTTGCCTCTCGCCAAGAGTTTTTCAAAGGTTTACTTATTTTAAGTAAACTCGAGTTTAGGTTTCTAAACTCGAGTTTGGGCTTTACAGAGTAAAGTTATTTTGAAAACTCCAGTTGCATTTATAAACTCCAGTTTGCATTTTGGAAGACTAATTTATTTTGACATGAACAGTGTCAAACTCGAGCCTGCTCACTAATGGACTCGAGTTTGAGTTTTTCCCAAAATGTGATTTCAGATGGCCTTCGCGATAATTGCTCTCTGGTGCTTCACGAACTCGAGCTCCTTTTACGAACTCGAGTTCGTCCTTTTGGAAAATTCACAAACTCCGAGTTTACGTTAAACTCCGAGTTTGCTCTTACGTGGCCGAACCCGACATTCCAGAAGAGATGCAAACTCGAGTCCGGCTTTGTAAACTTCGAGTTTGGGACGTCGAAAGAGATGAACGTTGTTGAGTTTAATTTGTTCGATTTGATATATACTTTAGCCTTATCTTTGCGAATTGGTTGTACTTGATTTACATGTTTTATATCTATATTTCTAACCAATCTTAACCGGTTTGCTTGTGAGATTTCAAAAGATATGGATTTGCTTTAAAGTCAAATAAAGCAACCCAATGAGCAACTTATATTATTTTAATATATCTTCTCACATAAAGCAAATGGAAGACGGCTTGGAAAGAAGCAACAACCATTCCTCTATGCGGACTGACAAGGCTCCTATCCCACAAAAGCTGAACAACATTATCCTACAAACAAGGAAGCATGGGAGACATTCTTGAAGAGACAAAATTCAAATATTAAAATCAGCAAATGTCCCCAACAACTATATTCAATGAGCTGCAGCTAGAAGCACTCACAACAGCTATATTCTCCAATATATTCGAACCTTAGTGCTTCTCCAACGTTCACAAGCTTCAAGCAGCATATATACACCAAGTCTTGAAGCCTACAACAGAAGAACAGAAAGACGAACACACGAAACGAAATACACTTCATTAGTTCATTTATTCTTTAGGTTTCGTGCGTACGGTATCTTTGATACTTAGAGCTTGATGTTTATCACATATCCACTCAGTAAGGAGTCTTGTAATCTTTTGATTATCAAATTATCTGTAAACCTTAAGGTTGTGGAACCTTAAGTGTGGGATATACAATTACAACTTGTAAGGGGGAGTGAGTCCTAGGGAAAGGATCATCTCTAGTGCAGAGTGTGTAATTGTGTCTGTAAAGTCCTAGAGGTGTCTAGGCAGAGAAAGTCCTAGAGGTGTCTAGGCGAGAAAATCCTAGAGTGTGTCTAGGTGGTGAAAAGTCCTAGAGGTGTCTAGGCAAGAAAAATCCTAGAGTGTTTCTAGGTGGTGAAAAGTCCCGGTGTGTTTCGGGCAATTGTAAAATCCTAGAGTTTCTAGGTGTGTTAGTGAAATCTCGGAGTGTTTCCGGGGTGGATGTAGGTCAAGGTTTGGACCGAACCGGTATACATCTCTGTGTGAATCTTCTCATCCCTATCTCTACATTGTCTTAACTTGCATCATTGTGTGGGTGACATTGTTCTTGAACATTCACAAAGGTTCTTGAGCAATCAATGAAAGAATTCCGTAATCACCTATTCACCCCCTCTAGGTGATATTCCACTCTTCAGAGATGGGGGCGTGGGAAATGCTGAGGCACACCAACTTTCAGATGGAGATGGTGATAATAATGGCAGTCCTGTTGAGACGACCCACCACACATACTACACGAGACAAGAATATCAAGAAGATGAGCATTTGCTTAATGATGAGTTATTTGCATCTGATCCTGTTGAGACGCCCAATCCTGTACTACATAGACAAGATAGGACCCCAAATGTAAAGCGTAGAAGGCGTAGTGGGAATGCAGATGTTTCAATGGCATGTCAAGCCATTCATGATCTAGTTAAGATTAGACAAAACCAATGTGACAATAATTTTGCTAATTCTGCTACTGCAAAAGTGAATGAGGATCCATATTCAATTGAGGTTGCAATGGATGTATTGAATGACATGGTGGGATTGGAGGATGAAGAGTACAGAAAAGCAGCTAGACATGTGGTTGAGAGCCAAGCTTGGAGAGTAGCCTTTATAAAGGCTCTCCTGAGAGGAGAGCGTTACTCATTAATTTTTAAATTAAATTATGTTGCAACTTTTTAATTGTATCTTGTTTAATGGCATTGAAGACCATATTTTCATTTTCATTTTTCTTATGACTATGATGTGAATCTTTTTTTTTTCTTAATGTGACTTACTTTTTGTTAATGTGGATCTTTTCATTGTGATTTACTATAATTTGTATTGATGCAGTATTCTCATGGCTGGTGCTCCTCATTTTGATGACGAATCAATAGATGAAGATCTTGCTATGTCAAACTTTTTTATTATTATTAGTAATAATTCAATACATACCAAAGAACCAATTAGAGATAGTCGCCTGACAGGTGCTGAATGGGTTCTGGAACTTAGATTTGGCCACTCAGATAGAATATATGAGGCATTTAGAATGGAAAGATTTGTGTTCAACAAACTTTGTACATTGATGATACAAAAAGGATGGTTAGCGGATAGTAGATATGTTAGTGTTGATGAACAATTAGGAATTTTTTTGTACTTGATTGGACATGGGAGTTCAAATAGGAATGTTTGTGAGAGATTTCAGCGCTCAGGGCAAACAATTAGCAAGTATTTCCGCAAAGTGTTGACAACGATGCTTCAATTAGCACATGAGATCATTAAACCACCACCTCTAGATATGGTTCCAATGGAAATTAGGGACAATCCTAAACATTTCCCATACTTCAAGGTAAGTTTTTCGTAAGCATTTACGCATTTTTATATTAACATAATTTTATTTAAATATTTTCATTTAAATATTTCATTTTAAATGTTAGGATTGTATTGGAGCAATAGATGGTACTCATGTAAGTGCTACACTACACGAGAATAAGCAAATACCATTTAGAGGCAGGAAACATATTACAACCCAAAATGTCATGTGTGCATGTTCCTTTGACATGAAGTTCACTTTTGTGTTAGTCGGATGGGAAGGATCTGCAAATGATTGTCGCGTTTTTAACACTGCGCTTGAAACTCCTAGGTTGGAATTCCCTCATCCCCCACCGGGTATAATGAGTTTGTACAGCAAAATGAATGACATTTTCCTTTAGTTTCACATTTGATTGTCATTATTATTGTAATTTATTTTTTGGTTAATTCTTGTCAACGTGTAGGTAAATTTTATGTCGTTGATTACCATAGGCACTCTTCTTTGAGAAATGTAATCGAACGGTCATTTGGAGCTTTGAAGAATAGGTTCCCAATTTTACGAAAAATGCCTCCATTTTCATTTCGGAAGCAAGCTTTCATTGTGATTGCATGTTGTGCAGTACAAAACTTTATTAGGGATCATCAGATAGCAGACAAAAATCTAGCACATTATGCAAATCCCAACATCACAGCAGCAACCCATACATCTGCAGCTATAGATGATGAAGGCCCTTCAGATCAAGTATTTGAAATAAACATTATTAAGAAAAATATTGCAAACCAATTAGCTAGAGACAATCAATTGCCCCAATATGATGTTGATAGATTAAGAGACATATTCGAAATACATTGGAGACTTGTCATATTTTTTTGTTCAATACAACATCAATTATTTTTGCTTTAAATTATTGTGATATCATGGAAATTTAGTTGAGTCATGTGACTAATGTAGATTTATTTATTTATTTATTCATTTGTATAATTAATATTAAGGTAATAATATGATAGTAAAAAATGAGAGCAAACGTAAAGAAATATATTATTTTATACCGTTAATGAAACCTGTAAACAAAAAATATAGAAATAGATTTGTATTGTATTAGGTAATTCTGAAAATAAAAATAAAAATGTGTTAACAAACGTAATTCTGATTATCAGAATGAAAAAAATTGTGTTACCAAACGTATTTCTGATTCTCGGAGTAAAAATAAAATGAGTTAACAAACGTCATTCTGATTCTCAAAACTCTTAGAGGCACGAGAATCGAAAAAATTGTTTCATCTCGAAACAGTCTTTGGGAACAGAATGGTTCCATGCACACCCTAGATCAAAATGAAATTTAGTTGTGAGAAAAAAGACATTAATGCTCTTATTTTACTTGTCTTATAAATCACTTTATTTGTCTTGTGAAGGTTTTTTTTTTTGTCCACCCGGTTCACCGAGGCTTCGCCCCGACTAATCCGGATCCGACCCGCGTCGCGCACCTGGTTTTGGCGGGAGAGTCTCCCAGCGGGGTTTTTTTTTTTGCATTCACAAGGCTCGAACCCGAGACCTTACTTAAGCGACACAAGCCGCTTAGCACTTGTACCAACCCCGTTGGTGTCTTGTGAATGTTTTTACTTGTCTTGTGAATTCCCTTACTTATCCTGTAAATAGGTTAATTTTTTTTACAATATAAAAGCATTCATAAGATAAATAAGATAATTTACAAGGTATAAAGTAAGTAGGGGGTGGAAACAGGCCAGGCCAGGCCTGACCTGTTAAAGAAGAAAGCGGTGCGAGCTCGGCTCGTGGCCCGTAGCGAGCCTATTTTTGGGTCCGAGCACGGCTGTTAAGGCTGTTTTTTTAAAAAAATTCTGTTTTTAAAGGCTGTTAAGGCTGAATTGCTCAAACAAGCATATATAGTAGCAGAATTCCTAATGGATATTGATCAATCACATCAAAACATTAAAAAAACAGAACATAGGGTAATGGACTTTACAAAACAGGGATTGCCATTGCACTATTGTTTCAAAATTACATAACATAGGGTAATGGACTTTACAAAACAGGGCATCGGGCAAGAGATGAGAAAGCAAACTCAAACCCATCGCAACTCACTTTGTGTTTCCACCGGCGTTGAACTTGTCTTTGCGTCTACGACTGGCTTGTCGTCGATTTCAAGTGAGGCAGTCTTCGTTCAGCTTGTCAAGTGGATTTGAGCTTCGTCTGCTTCGTTCAACTCGAGGCTCGATTTTGTTTTCTTTTTAATCAACAGCTCCACTGTACCAGGGGCTTTTTTGTCCGCCAAAATCATTCTCCCGGGAACCAAATCACTATCCCGCCATTTTTGAGGGATTTAATTTTCCCACCCTTGTGGCAAGATCGAAGGTGGCGGGAGATCAATTTGGCAGGAAAGTGGCGCACCAAACAGATTTTGGCCGTGGGAATATTGGCATTTTCCCTTTCCCTTGCCCCAAATCAGCGTACCAAACGGGCCCTGAAGGGTGGAATGAAAACGGTTGAAAATTGAGGCGCGGAGATGATTAGGAAAATCGAGAGAATTTGAGTGTTTCACTTTACCAAAATTGGGGCAGCGTAGATTATTAGGAAGGTCGAGACTCGAGAGAGTATGAACAGCAACGTAGGAGAAGGGAAGGTGGTGTGTGTCACTGGTGCTTCTGGCTACATAGATTTATGGCTGGTCAAGTTCCTTCTTCTTCGTGGTTACACTGTCAAGGGCACTGTTCGTGATCCAAGTTAGTGCATCTTAAAATATCGTCCCATCTATCCCAAAAAGTGACTGAAACTGTTTACCATTACTGTTTTGTTATCCTTGTTTTTCTTTTTCTTTCTCTGGACCTTTTCTCGGTGAAGATTTTCAGCAAACCGATATCCAGATTTTGATATTTATTGTTAACGGGCAATGAGTAGAAGTTTCTTTTTGCTTTGTATGGTGATAGGAATGGAAGGGATAGAATAGACAAGAGCTATTTAAATTATCCAAGATAACTTATGTAAAGATAGTCTGAAATGACACAACTACGAATCTGCTACATATATCTCATTCTCTTCATGTCTTCTATTTCGGCTTGTGATAGGAAGGGAGTCTATCGCTGTTATTTAGTCCGTGCATTTTTAAGTTTCTCTATTATTCAAAATGAATGGGTTATATTTCTTGTTTTTATTGGGTGTTCATTAGCATGGATTGCCAATTTGTGATGGTTTGTTACTCATTACAGATGATCCAAGAAAGGTAGATCACTTGCTTAAGCTTGATGGTGCAAAGGAGAGATTACACCTGATTAAAGAAGATCTTCTGGAAGAAGGTTCCTTTGACCAAGCTGTTGAGGGGTGTGAGGGTGTCTTTCATACTGCATCTCCCCGTTTTTTTTTGATCCCGTAGACCCGCAGGTTTATGTCATTTTCTACTTCTTGATAAATATCAAGTATCATTTTGAACCTTTTCCAAAACTTTGCTCCTTTCTCTGCCTTTGGCAAATAATAGTGCAATCAAGTTGTTATAGTCTAACGAGTTCACTATTTCCTCTTAGACTTAAAATATAACAAGCGTTGTGAAGTTTATGCAAAAATTAATATAAGGAATGGAGTATCATACCTAGTTGCCTGTTATCCTTGAAGCATTTGGATATGGTTAAAAGGATGGACAATTAAAGACAGGCATAACTTCACTTGCTTCCCTTCGCCTATTTAGTTGAAGTAATATATTTCTGAACCAGAGAAATGACTGAAGCCCAGGCCTTTATATCTGATGGGTCTTCTTATTTTGACTGTTGTTTTATTGACCAGCTCTATCCACATTACAGACTGAAATTATTGACCCAGCAGTGAAGGGAACTCTCAACGTCCTCAAGTCATGCACAAAATCACCAAATGTGAAACGAGTTGTTTTAACATCTTCCACTGCAGCTGTTGTATTTAATGGAAATCCTCTAACTGCTGACACTGCAGTTGATGAGACGTGGTTTTCAAGTCCAGATATTTGTAGGGATATTAAGGTAAGTGCTATTATATTATACAGACACAAATAAAGTTTGTAGGTAATGCAGGTTGCATATCAGATAGTTATCAATTCTGCATAGAGTTGGGATATCAAGTTTTCCATTTAATGCTATGTGCATGTGTTTCCTCTACATTGGCTAATAGATCAGAATGATTTTATGTTTTATTAATCAATGAAGTGGACTCCACGGATGATGGGTGCTTCGATTTTGTGAGTTGTAGGACACATCTAAACTAAATATGAAGAAATTTCTTTTCTTGTAGAGTAAGATAGAAGAAAGTAGCTTGACAGTTATTCTGGCCCTATGCCACATATGCAGTATTGCTACTTTCTTATGTCTCCTGGGCTACAAGGTATACATTTGTATAATGCTGTGATTTAAGCAATTTTTTACAATTGGATGATTTAGCATTCACTGACTGTGTCAGAAGGACAACAAAAAGACATACCCTTCATCTTGTGCCTTTGATATCATTGTTGAAAAAAATGGGAAGACTTAACTTAGTGAAACTTTGATGTCTTGTTTTTTTGGGGTAAAAAACGTTGATGTCTTTTATGATTCATGTACTTGTTCTGATTTGTAGATGCTTTTTATGCTGTAATGAGGCTTTTTCAAATGTGAATTTGGTTTCTTTATATATTAGTTATCATCTATTTTATTTTGAATCTCTTGAAGTTTCTGCTACAGCTTTGCATACAGCTCATGCTATATGCTATATCATTATCCAGCCCAAGCCAAACAAGTACATTAAGCGCTATGAATAACTATGGGTACTATAAAAGAAAAATATTAGAATGAGGTCAAGTGTTGAAGAGCCACACACTAAAGCCCCAACTCTCATGTGCTTTGCAGCACAAACATTGCCCAATAAGGGTTCCCTACGTGTGCGGTGCCCCCACTGCAGATTGTGATATTTTATTTCTTAAATATTATATCTGTTTTATTCTATTTTGCTTAAAATATTATACGATGGAATCTATTCCTCTTATCTGAATTAATTTAGAGGATATTACCCTAGATTATCTTGCTAGAAGAGGCAGGTTTGTGGTGTTCACTATATATGTTGCTGTCTTTAAATAAAAAGCATCACACTGAATTGAAAACCAGTTCAAGCGAATTTGTTGACAAATTTTAAACTAAACTTCATGTTGAAGACAGAAATAAAAATATTCTTGTTTTATGACCATCTAGGACTTTTGTGTTATGAAAATATAATAAGATTCTGAATGTTAGTTAATTCTGTTAGACTGTTAGTTTGTTAGTGGCTTATTAGTCCTTGTGGTAGGTAGATATATTAGCTTATAAATAATCCCCATTGATGCTATTGTACTCAGACTATGGATAGACGATTGAGTATGCAATGGAATGACAATTCTTCCCTTCCTCTTTCTCGTTCTCTCTCTGTTTCTTTTCTCTCTTAAATCTCTTAGCTGTTTCTCTTTTCCCTTTTCCCCTTTCTCTCTTATTCTTGGTTCTAATACCATAACATTTTGCTTCAAAATTGTTTGTCTTGTTGCCAATTGTTGTAACACAAGTTTGTAACTATTCATTATTTTACATTCTGCTTCAAGTTTTCTGCTGCTTTATATTCTGTTCTTTCAGCGCTGGTATAATCTTGGCAGGACTTTGGCTGAAGAAGCTGCCTGGAAATTTGCAAAAGAAAATGGCATTGACCTGGTTGCTCTCAACCCAGCATTTATGATAGGGCCACTTTTGCAACCATTACTCAATGAAAGTTCTGCTATTATATTTAATCTAGTAAAAGGTAATTTTTATATACTCACAAGTTTCACTCAATAGGAATCTTGTTTTATGACCTGGCCGCATCTGGATTACTTGATGTATTCAAATGAACTACTTTTCTTGACAGGGTCAATTGAAAGGGAAATTTGTTTCAAAATTTGAAATGGACTTGTGTACATTGGAATAAGAAAATGAGGGTTATGGTTTTTGAGAAATCTATTGAACTGGAGCTCCTAATGGACGTGGAGTTTATGTTCATCTAGAATGAGTCTGAGATCATTGTTAGTTAAGGTTATAGAGTTTATTATTACTCCCTCTGATCCTAAATATAGGTGCTAATTGAGGGGTTTGTTTTTATCTTAAGTGAAAGACCTCATTCCCCTTTATCTTTCATATTTGTTATTGTTTTCCCAAACAACCCCTTTACTTTGATTCTTGTATTATATATAAGCTTTGTTGACAAAACTCCAGTGTAAATGATTAAAAGGAGGGGTATTTAGGGGAAAACACAATGCACATTGTTTTACAAGATGTTGCAAATGCTGATATTGCAAATGCTCATATTCAGGCCTTTGAGATTCCTTCTGCTAGCGGAAGATATAATTTGGTTGGGAGAGTTGCACACTACTGAGAACACGTCAAGATTTTACATGAGCTGTTCCCAACATTACAACTTGCTGAGAAGTAAGTTGATTATTATTGTTTATAATTTAAAGGATGTTTTAACTCTTGAATTTTTAGCTCTCTCTGATTCCTCTTCTTAACATCAATGACATTAGACACAGCAACAAAGACAACTTTGTCAAAAAATTACTCTGCTTCTTCGCCCACTTGCTTTGCCAACGTGGTCTTGCCACATCCTCCCATTCCATGCAATCCAATCATGTGAACTTTATTATCTTTGAGTGGCTCCAAAAGTTCATTATACCCTCTGCCTACTGTCAAAGTATAGGAAATCTTGTGAAGCAAAATAGTTCATGCCTACAAGTGTAGCGAGTCGAGAGAAATGAGGGAATTCAACTTCTCAATGCCTTCTTATCTCATTGCTTTTCTCTTCAAGCTGCTTGGCAAACCTATAATGCCTGATAAAGTTGGGACAATTCAGAAAACAAGGTGTCTTCTTTCTTTTTATTGCATTTTCTTCTAACTCAACCACTCTTGCTATTAAACAGTCTGCGTTATATAAGCATTTCTCAACATCATTGACTACCTTTTCATTTTTCTTGGCTGATTCTGTAGCACGATCAATAACACTTTCAACTTTCAACTTTTGATTGCAGATTATCTTTTTCCTTTTGAAGCTTTTTGACGTGCCTATGGAAGCAAAATGAACAACGAGCTTGATCTGTTGCTGCATCCACTAACTTCCTCACTATTTCAGCCACAATAGCGATACCAACGTCCGCCATTGAAAGCAAATCAATCCAATCAAGGTTTGGTATCTGAAAGCAACATTTTTCACTTTAGTAACATCATTCCTGTATATATTTGAAATTCATGCATGTTATGTTCTTGAGGAGGAGGATATATTTTTTAATAAAAAATAAAGATATTTGAATTTATAAAAGTATGAAAAGGTAGGGACAAGTGAAGCTGAGCAATTGAAGGTCAAATGAAAAGTTCATACAGTAATAAAGGATAATAAACAAGATCAAAACATTGTATTGAGAATGTTTTACCTGTAATTTTGTGAGGAAATTCAGCAAAAGATGGGACTGATTATGGTTCTTCTCCAACATGCTTGCAGCTATGAAAAAGAAAAAATTATATAAATAGAAAAAAAAACAATATCAGTAATTTCTTACACTTTGAGATAATTAATAGATATCTTAAATTTTCTGTCCCGCAATTAGTAATGAGTGAAAAATAACAAAAACATAAGAAACAAAGCATGGCTGAATTTGCAAAATCTAACACAACTTTACCTCTTTTTCTCAGAGATTTCAATCTCCTTGTAACCCATGAATACAAACATTACTTTCAGTAATACCTCATCATAATTTCAGATTAGTGATAACACATTGACTTTTCAAAAGCAACCCCCTCGGGCCGCCCCGGGGGAGGGGGGAATTTCTACGTCGATCTCTATGTTTTCTTGCTGTGAAAAATACAATTTCTTATTCAATATGAATTTGATATTAACAAACAAATTTTTTTTAGATAATTGGAACATGTGGTGGACACTTTTTTCTATATGATTTTGTTGATTTTTATTTTTTCATACGACAAACAAATCATGACTACGTCGAGGAAAATGAAGACGAATCTAGTAATGAGCTTAGTCTTTGAAATTCACACAATTTTCCCTCTATATTAACAATGCAGGTGGTGTGGGGTTGGGACTGTTTATAGCCTTTCGTCTATTATCCCTTATTTTGCTTTTAGTTTCTTGAAATTTTGATACAGGTATATAAGTAAATCTTGATACTACCTCCGGTGCTAATAAATATAAGACCAAATTGATTTTTTTTAGAGAGATTAAGGAAGCTAATTAAATTATATTAAAGTATTTATATTTATCCTTTTTTTTTTCAAACTAATCTGAATTCTAAATTGATTTATAATTTAATCATACACAACATATGATATGATTAATTAACTTATTTAGCTTTTTTAATATTTTTCAAAAAAATCAACTAGATTTTATATTTAGGACCAGATGTAGTATTATATTTTATTCAAATATTGAGCTTACAAACTTACTTCACATTATATATAACTTATTTAATTAATTTATTTAAGGTGAGATTTATTTCTATATATTATTAACAAACACCACCCACCTTAAACAAGTGATTGAACTAACGAACTATTATAATCAAATCATAGGATGTGATTCTCATAGAAACAACTTTTGGAAACATGCAAACATTTTTTTTTTTGCAGAATCATCAACCCTCAAATGAGCTTCCAAACACTTAATATTATACATCCAAGTAATGAACTTTGAAAATTTAGTTCAAGTCGATAGTAAATAAGCTGTCAACTAGAATAGAGAACACACATTCCACAACAAATAAATAGTCCAACTATTATATTAAAGCCTCTCAAACTTTATTTGGTCTTTCGAAGTAAGCAAAAGAAACATTAGGAGAGATTTCTATTGGCAGTGTCTTGTTCAAACTGGCTACTTAGGGTTGACCATTTATACTCAACCTGAAACAGTTGTTGCCGAGCATTTCTTTGATCTTCCACCATCTCAGACTTCTCTTTTCTCACAGTCTCAATCTCCTTCTTGAACTCAACCGTTTCTGCAATATATTTTCTCTTTTGTTCTTGAAGAGACAACAATTCAACTTCACAATCTTTTCTTTGTTTCTCTAACAAAGAGATTTGCTCCTTCAGCCTAGCTTCCTTTTCTTGAGCTTCGTCCATAAATTTTTGAGTCTCAGACATTTTTGAGACCAGAGCAATAGCAACCTCCTTTCGTTGAGTTAGCTCGTCCTTGATGCTTTTATCTCTTTCTTCAAGCACTGAAAATTTATTGACAGTAGCAAATGCTTGCTTGAAAGAAGACAAAATGTTAGGCAAATCTTTGTGCATAGACTTTATTACAGCCATAACTCCATGGGACAGAGCTCCATCTTCCAAGGAAAGGCGAGACAAGAAGTTGAGAACTGTTTGAAGGCCAAGACTATTGGCGTCTGAGGTTGCTATGTCCTTAAGAGGCATCTTCAAGGACTCTTCCAAGTCAGCAAGGGCCTTTGCAACAAGCTCATCTTTGGTCGTGGCAACAGTAGGAACAGATAATATTGGTGATTTACCACCATAATCATCCTCCATAGAGTCAAGCATTCTGATGAGATCATCTTCTTTCAAGTCTTCAGCATCTGACTTCCTTAGGTTGAACTTGATTTGACTTTGAATCTAATAATAATAAGTGGATTTGAAAAACAACACATATGAGTCCTATGATACAACAACAATATTTTTCATTCTGCTAGGATAAAAGCTATTTATACAAGTTTTTTAACTGCTTTTCCAACAACTTTTCATTTATGAGCACTCAGTCAACCCAATATATATACTCCTCATATCCTTAATTTAAGAGTTGTTTAACTTATCTTGGTAGATTAAGGAAACTAAATAAATTACTTAATTTTAACAAATGTGACTTGATCTCCCTAAAGTATCCCCAAAGTACCCAGTTATAACATTAGGTTAGATATCAATTTATGAATTAATTAAATTAGATTGGAAGTAAATGATAAATATTGGAGACAAACTGAATTTAGGTCTTATATTTAGAACCAAGACCAACCCTTTAATTAGCTCCTATATTTAAGACAAGAGGGGTATATAATTTCTAGGAATTGTGTAGAGATCTTGGATCATGACTATATATAAGACTCAAGACAATTTTGTAAGTGCCAAAAAAATATTAGAAAGCTTACACGTGGAACAGATTTTGTCGAAGAAGTGGCTAATTTTGAATCAGTTGATGGGGCTATTATCTTAGCATTCTCAAACGATAGAGAAACTTCAGAGATTCCTTTAACATCCTGTAGAGAAATAAATTATAACCTGTAAGTCTTACCTATTTAATATTTGGATTAGTAGGTGGATAATTGAATTTTCCCCCTACATTTTCCCTTGATATGTTTTCCTTTTGAGCACTTTGACCTTCCAGGTCTCCAATACTCTACATAGCCAAAAAGGAAAAAAAAAAAAAAAGTGAGAAGGAGTTGCTCCATACATATGTAAGACATGCATTATTATGAATTTATGATTTCATGAGGAATTACCTTCTTTGTAATTTCATTTTTTGCAAGTGATTGTTGTTGCTGGTACTTTGATTCAGATTGTCTGGTTGATATTGTATTCACCAACTCCTTATATTTAAATCATTGAACATATAGTCAAAATCAAACAGGTTACTCTTAAGGAGGAAATTATTTGTAAAAACTTGTATAGTCTAAGAGGCTCTCATTTAGGACACTTACAGCTTGATTAGAAGGTGTTTGATGTATAGATATATCTGCAGGATTAGTTGCTGACTGCTTGCCAATTGATTGTAATCGTGGAGATGAAGTTGGCATTACTGCAGATATCTCTAAAGCAGGCATTATTTGATTGACACTCTGAGACACCATACCCAAAAAGACATAGTTAACTAATGTCACAAGTAGAACAAAGACAATAGTAGTGCAATATGTAAGATAGTGAGGCTAGCCTTGGTTGAGCTTGCTGGTTCTGAATGAGCTAATGAAGTAACTATCTGAACATTCTCTGATGTAGTACACTCTTCTTCTCTTCCTTCAATACTCTACATGACAACAAAAGATATGTAAACTTAAGTCAACATTAATTGAACCAATTGCCTGAGCTGCTATTACCTTTTCCTTTGACATTTCCCGCTCATGCGCACTTCCATCTTCTGATTCTTTCTTATTCTACAAGACAGAAGAGCGAATCAATTGCATTCTATATCCTATTGTACATATTGATGTCTCTAAAGCATGAGCAACACCAAATACAAAAGATATAAAAGATTTGATTGCCAGCCATTCTCTATAAAAGCGAGATGTGTACCTCTGTCATGTTTGTTGTAGCAATGATTGTCATTTTCTGGTCATTGCTCTGACCTCCAGTTTCTTCGCTAGAATCATCCATAGATTTGATAATATTTCTCAATCCCCTCCAAAAAGAATAATAGCCTTGGAAATGAACTATTAAACCATCCATGGCAAAAAAAAATTAAATTAAATTATCAATCGTAAGTAAGTAAGTTCTATCATATTTTAAAAAAAAAATCGATAATGTTTAGAATACATAAAATATGAATGTTGAAAATTATAAAATATTTAATTTTATGCACTTAAAGAACACACAATATTTAATTAATTTTATGCACTTAAAGAGCGCTTGGAAATAAACTATTAAATCATCCATGGCAAATTAAATTAAATTATCAATTGTATGTAAGTAAGTTCTATCATATTTGAGAAAAAAAAATGGATATTGTTTAGAATACATAAAATATGAATGTTGAATATTATAAAATATTTAATTTTATGCACTTAAAGAGCGAGCGCGCGCACGTAGCACGCACGCGCGGGTGGGTGGGTAGCAGTAATATTATATACTACATGATGTTGGGTAGCAGTAATATTATGTACTACATGATGCTATTATAACATATTGAAGACATGGAGTACCTCCGTCCAGTTGCTTAAGCAATTCCTGAGGAGTAATAGAGGAAGTGAGAGATAGTTTGGGACATTGCTGCACAACAATGTATTTAACAGTTTGCAAAGCAATGGATGGTGCTACTGAAGTAAGTGAAGGAAGGTTCCAAAGTAGAACATATTCCAAAGTTGTGTCATGTTGTTCATGTCCAAATACTTGCTCTAGTGCAGGTACATCTTCTATGTACAATGCCCTTAGGTTTGGAATAACTCGACAAGCAGAGATGTTAGGTAGTACACATTTCAACTTATGGCAACGTTTGATGTGAATTGAAGCAAGTTTTGGGAAGCCAAGTTGATAAGATGAATTAGACAAGTTTTGATCATCTTCTTTTTCAATGATTTCCTCCAACTCCTCACAGTCTTCAATTTCTAGTCTCGTCAATTGTGGGAGGCTTTTCAAGATGGATGAAGGGAATACTTGTTTCAAATTTCCACAACTCATTACTTGTAACAAAACAAGATGTTGAAGGAGTAAACAATTTTTGGTACCCTTCCATATATGCGTCAACTGGGGTAGCTCAAAGAACCTAAGACGACTTAATTTCGAGTTTACATGTTGCCCATTGATAGAAAGCTGTTCTACATCAAAAACAACTTCTACTTCTTGATTACATAGACAAAGATCCTCTAAATATTCCACTGAGGCCACGACCACCTTTAGTAGGTCCTGTAAAAGTGAAAAAAAGGCATTTTTAATTAGATAATTATTGTGTTGCCTAGTGAAAGACAATTAACAAATTAATATCGTAGAAAATATGGATTGTAGATGTTTCAATAATATAAAGCAATATGACTGGAGGAAGTTTACTTCACAAATTGTGAATTGTATGGCGATGTACGTTTTTTATGTTGATGATGATAGATTATATGAATAATTTGAAAATATTGGGAACAAAGGAATCGTACCTCAGCAGTCACGTGATTGTTGTATTGTCTCAATCCACCACATTCAACCCAAGGAATGATAGACTTAATATGTAGTAGTGGACAATCATCCAATGAGATTGATTTCAGAGATGACCATGTTGGATGATAATTATCTGAACATATACTCATAATATTTGGCAACCCGTGGAGTCTAAGACGTTTCAGAGCAGGAAACTCAATTGTCTGAGGCTTGGTTGGATTCAAATCTTCACTAGAGGGACCAAACATGCTTCTCAATTCATTATTCCAATTTACTTCTAAAGCTTCCAACTGTGTGAGACTCTTTGCAAAAGAGATAGGCATTAAGTATTCTAGTTTCTTGCATCCGCGTATTTCAAGTGATTTCAATTTGGGGAATGCATTTTTGCAACTCTGATAGTCACTTGCATCAACTATTTCCTCCACATCTTCCGTAAATATATGTTCAAGTGAATCACAACTATATATATAAAGCTTCTCCAAGTTAGCAAAAAGGCCTTGAGGAGGCTGACCACTATAAAATGTTTTCAAATGCTTCACCTTTGTAAGTTGTAGAAGAGTCAAATTGGAGATGATTCCGACTTGACTTGGATTTGATTGGCCTATTACGCATTCCATCCCATCTGAATCACAAAGTGCAAGACAAGTCAACTCATTCATACCTCCACCTATTGATTGCCATAGGTCAGGGATGATATTTTTCAAACTTTCAGGAATTCTCCTTAAATTAAGAGTCTTTGCCCTTCTCATCATATCCTTACTTGTTCCAATTGAAATGCAACTCTCAAAATCTTCAATATATAAATATCTTGCAACAAAAGACTTGCAATGCCCAAAATCTGTGTCCATATCGTATGCTCCACAATTGCCAAATTGTATACAATAACTCTCCATTGCTTGTGTATTAGGGCTAATTTTATCGAAAAATTTAGCACTATTGTTAATTTGGTCTTCCCAATCTTTTCCAATGTTATCAAAAAAATACAACACCTCCAACTGTGAACATTTTCCCATTACTTCAAAAGGATTCCTTTGAATTACGCAGTCACGCAAATAAAGTAATCTCAATTGCTTTTGTTGAATGATGCATGTTGGCAATTCATCAAAAGAGCAATCACATATTTTAAGAGACTCAAGCCTCTCTAAGCTCCCTATAAAAGAGATATCACCTAATACCCACCGATATAGTGTTAGGCAACACAAATTGTTTATCAAGTGGAGTGAAATGGGCAACTGAAAAGCTAGATCTTGTCTATAAGGACTTGAAAGAGTCAAAACACTAAGCTTTTCCATACCATTGAAAAAATCCTTTGGTATAGTCATAGAAGTTTCTAAATAAATGGAGATATGAAGAAACTCAAGCTTAGGAAAATTTAACTTATTAGGATATTCATCAACTTCTTCAAACCATAAATATCTTACCACATAGTCCTGCATTACCACATCCTCTTTTAGTGGTCCCATAATCAACTTATTCTCCTTATTTGCAATACATTTTGCTACATCACGAACCAAGTCATGCATTTTGATGTCACCTGTACTATATTGGTTAGAAACTTTTTGTAGCAAGCAAGAATTTATAAGCTTCTCTATGGCTTCATTGATCACTTGGGTCCCTTCCCAATATGAGGGAATCTCTCCAACAAGACCAAGCCCAAGTCCAATCATGGTTAATTCATCAATTGGAATTTCATAATCTTCTGGGTACACCGAACATAATAAGAAGAGTGATTTAAGCACTTCATTCTCTAAATTATTATAACTTAATAGAAGACATCCATAAATACGTTTCAGACCTTCTTCAATATCCATCCAAATTGGATTTCTCAATATTTTCAATGCTTTGACCCATTCGCCATAAGGTTTCTTCTTCAAAGTATTGGCTACTGCTGCAATTGCAATAGGTAAACCATCACATACTTTTAAAATATTTTGTGCCATGTCCTTCCAATTATTAGAGAGGTCATCAGACAACCCAGCATGCTTCCGAAAGAGGTCCCATGATTCATCTTTATTTAATCCATTCAATGGAATTATTTCTTCACAACTCATCCATTCACATACATCAAGCTTACGCGCAGTTATAAGAGTAGTACAACCCTTTTGATTATTAGCAGTAGGAATACCTATATCCATAAGATCGAGCTTCTCCCATACATCATCCAGAATAATCAAAAACCTTTCTTCACCGCTCAATCTCATGGATAAGCGTCTAGCTCTCTCATGATGCCCTTCCTCTTCCAATTCAAAACTTAGTTGGTCGGCAATCTGTGTTTGAATTTTTCTTACATCATAGGTATTAGACACAACCACAAAGAGTACTTTCTCAAAAAAATTCTCTGCTTCTCTGCCCACTTCTTTTACCAAAGTTGTTTTCCCAGATCCGCCCATGCCATGCAATCCTATCATATGAATCCCATCATCTTCAACTGCCCTCAGAAGACGATCATAAGCTACCTTTCTGCTATCAAAGCGGACAAAATCTTGTGAAGGAAAGTAGTTCATACCTACAAGTGTAGCACGTCGAGAAAACTTGGAGAATTGAACTTGATTGTGCGTTTTAATTTCGTTAGTCTTCTCTTCAAGCTGCTTTGCCAGATTGTAACGACTGATCAAGTTTGGACAGTGCTTAAGACAAGATGTGTTACTTCTTATTGTTTTCTCTTGCAAGTCCACCACTTCTGCCATCAGAGAGTTTGCATCGTTCAACCAGCTCTCAACTTCACGGACAACCTTATGTGTTTTCTTCTCAGCATCTTTAGCACTCTCTTGAACGTCTTGAATTTTTGATTGCAGGTTCTTTTTTTCTGTTTCAAGCTCTTTGACATATTTGTTGAAGCGGAAAGAATAACGAGCTTGACGTATTGCTTCATCTACTAACTTCTCCTGTATAGTTGTCGCGACAGAAACAACAGCATCCATTGCCCTGTAATCACAATGTATCCCAACTATATATGGTGATTATATAACTTTAAAGATCGAAAAATAAATAATTGGTATTTTAGTGAATTGAACATAGAATTATATAGAGAAACTTTAATTGTAGGAAAACTTGGCGTGTTTGTCCCCTGTTCAATTGAGCCCCTAAAAGCATTTGGTATGTAGTTTTTGTAAAAAGACAATTGATGCATATTATGCAATAAATAACGATAGCATATAAACAGATTGATATGAACAGATGCATATGGTAATTATAGGAAGGAAAAATATTTTCAGCAAATACCAATAATAATAATTATAAAATAAATTATATAATTTCTATAGGTTTGACTCGATTAAAACGTAATCAGTCCTCAAGATTATAATGAAATCTAATGGACTTCTTTTTGTTTTCCTAAAACTACAAAGACTTTCCGTAAGTTTGCAAGCCCTGTAATTTTTAATAGGGTTCCATTAAAGATTCTAAACTTCTTAATTTTTATTATTTGTAATTATATTAAAAAATTAAAATTATTATCTTGCCCTCATAACCTAATTGTTTCCCCTCTCTCAGTTTTCAATAACTTTAAATAATTAATATTAGTACAGAGTGAATTAAAGTTAATAAAAGTTAGATAATAATAAACGCAAGTTGTATCGAGCTATTGACTACTTACCTCTTAGGATAGTTGCTATCGTTTGTCATGTCACTTGATATAAAATTATGTCACCAAAACTACGTCGTTTTGGGAGTTAAAGAAATTAATGAAGGGTGTTTTTGTATTTTTGTTTTAGTATTTATTATATGAATTTTACTAAAAGATCCTTCATTAATTCCCCTGACCCAAAACTACGTTGTTTTGAGAGTTGATTAATTCCTCTAACCCCAAAACGACGTAGTTTTGGAGTGACTTGACATAACCTTATGTCAAGTGACATGACAAACGATAACCCTTATATATATATTATCCCTTAGGATATTAAATCCCTATCTCATTAAGTTATTTTTATTTCCGTGTTTGAAATATTATTTTAGCCAACTTATACATTAAAACTTTTAAAAACTTCTAAATAAATATGTTTACATAACAAAAAAAATTAAAAGATATGCATTACATTTTTTCAAGTAACCTAAATGATTTTCAAACATCTATTGTTTAATCAGGGGTATTTTAAACAAAAAAATATGACTTGATGGTCAACTAAATGTTGAAGGAATAAAAATGGAATCTAAAAAATAGAAAGGAGGTTTTGTGTTATGTAATTATTGATTATAAAAGAGATTTGAATGGGTTTTAAACATAAAAGGAAATAATTTGTAAGTAACATCGATGGAAGGTCAATATATTTTGCTCTAAAATTTAACTCGTTAAAATTCAATCTCAAAGTTGTAGCCTTTTAATATATTGCTTCTCACAATTTATTCGGTGAAAGAGTGAATGATTTTTTTGGAAAGTGTAATAAGGACCAACCAATTATAACACACATACACATACAAGTTTACCTCTGTGTCTAAGGATGTGTAAATGTTGGGGTTGGTTAAGGTTCTTCTCCAAATTTGAAGGCAGCAGCCAGCAAGAAACAGAAGAGCACCAAGCAGTATCAGTAATCTTTCACATACATCACCTTCCAGATGAGAGATATGTATGAAGGAGACGTTGTGGACCTGGTCAATGAATTAGTCAATCAAAGGTTTTTCTCTGTTTTTCCATCTCAAAAGATTATATATACTGAAATAGCAATAAGTGGCGCAAGAATTAGAAACAAAAGAGAACACAGAAGCTTACCTCTGTTTCAGGGGAATTCCTAATCTCCGAGCAAGCAACACACAAAATAAGCAATCAATATTTTTCACTTTGTTCCGCGCTTTATTTGATGTTTCCCTTATAATCTTGTTGAATGCAACAGTTGATTAGTAGATAATCATATTTCCTTCAGTTTTGTAAGTCTTAATACAAAGAAGGAATCAAAATCTCTTTATTAGGTGTCAAAGATACTCTACTTCTTATTTGTTTTTAGTTCTGTTGCACATGTTTTTTCCCCCCTAATTTTTGTGCATGTATTTAGGAAGTGTTGACTGTGATCGATGATAATACACAAGGTGAGAACATTATATTGAAAAAGTTTTACCTGTAATTTTGTGAGGAAATTCAGCATAAGATGGGACTCCGATTCTGGTTCTTCTCCAATCTACCTGCAGCTATGAAACAAAAAATACCTATATTATAAAATAACTAAGATTTCTCAAATTGTGGTCGTCAATTAGCAATGAGTGGGAAAAAAAAAAAAAAAACAGGAACATAAGAAACAATGCATGGTTAAATTGGCAAAATCCAAACACAAATCTACCTCTTTTTCTTCAGGAATTTGGATCTCCTTGTAAGCCAGAAACACAAATTACACTAGTTTCAGTTCTTTCTCTTCTTTACCTTTCTTATCTGGGAGTGATGAGTAATAAGCCTTGTCACAGTTTCAGACAAGTCATAAGAATTAATTAATTTCTGACATTGACATTTATCGGTAATGAAGAAGAGCGGTAATGAAGAAGAGCAGAGGAGGTAGCTGGTATGGTATGGGAGGTACTCCCTATAATAATAAGACATTAATTAATAATTCTCATAAATAAATAAATAAATAAAAATAGTTAAAATCATTAAATTTATCTTAAAATTTAAATAATTTTCAATATTATTCTTATTAACTGTATTAAACTTTAATATCATATTAATTATTATCCTCATCCACTATTTTTATTAATTACAGGCATACATAAAAAATATTTAATATTCTTAAAAACAAATAAATGCTATATTAAAAGGACTAAATATATTTATTAGTTAGTGATTTATAATAAAAGGTTAAGGTGCATATTTACCAACGAACTATTACGAAAGGAATATCTGACACAAATATTAATTAAGGGTACTTTAAATACAAACAAACAATTAAAAATGTGAATTCAGCACAAAATTTTTTTAAAAATGTGCCGTCAGCACAACGCCGTTAGAAAAAGATAATGACTGTTATCTAAAGTGCAGATTGACCAACAAACTTTTACTCCAGGAGCGTCTAGTACAAAAAAGTTTCACTTAAGAGCCCCTAGCACAAAATTCTAAATTTCACTAAACTAAATTTAAAAAAAAAAAAACTTAATTGTCATTATTCAAAACTACTGGTATAGATATCTGTGGACAAAAAATTACTCATTTACTAAAATAAACAAAAGTTTTGATTAAGAATATAATTATATGATTTAAATAAAACTTAAGGTGTTTTATCATTTATTATATATGTTAAATAAAAAAATTATATAATTTAGTTTTAATTTAGAATAAATTTATGCGAGTTAAGAAATTCATTTAATGTTAATAAATTTAAAAAATCTATTATATCCAGAAAGAAATGAAATGAGTTTAATTTTTATTTTTATAAAAAGAGTTTAATGGATATCAACGTTGACACTTAATAATATAAATCCGGCAACTTGATGATATTTTTGTTAATTAAATGATCTATTGATTATATGAATATGAGACTTGTTGAAAAAAAATTAAAAAAGTCCATAAATAATTTGTTGAGGCTATTCCAAGATATTTAATTAATGACATTTTTTTTTCCAACAAGTCTCATATTCATATAATCATTAGATAATTTAATTAACAAAAATATCATTAAGTTGCCGGATTTATATTATTAAGTATCAACGTTGATATCCATTAAACTCTTGTTATAAAAATAAAAATAAAAATTATTTCATTTCTTTCCGGATATAATAGATTTTTTAAATTTTATTAACATTAAATGAATTTTTTAACTCACATAAATTTCTTCTAAAATAAAAATAAATCATATATTTTTTTTGTTTAACATATATAATAAATTATGAAACACCTTGAGTTTTATTTAAATCATATAATTATATTTTTAATCAAAACTTTTGTTTATTTTAGCAAATTAGTAATTTTTGTCCATAAATATCTATACAAATAGTTTTGAATAATGACAATTGAGAAAAAAAATTATTTAATTTAGTGAAATTAAGAATTTTGTGCTGGTTGCTCCTGAATAAGATTTTTCTATGCTGGTGGCTCCTGAAGTAAAAGTTTGTTGGCTAATCTGCACCTTAGATAACGGACGTTATCTTTTTCTAACGGCGTTGTGCTGACACTTTTAAAAGTTTTTTGTGTTGACTGCACATTTTTAATTGTTTGTTTGTATTTAAGATACCCTTAATTAATATTTATGTCAGATGTTCCTCTTGTAATAGTTTGTTGGTAAATATACACCTTAACCCAGTAAAGGACAGAAAAGGAGGTGGGAAAATTAATTTCCCATTTATTGCTTATTTTTTGCTCAAGTATTTATTGCTTATTGAATACGCAGTACCTGCTAAAATTTGATAAAACGGGACCCGCTGATAAAGAAGAGCAGAGGAGGTAAAAAGGAAATGAATGCAAACCCAGCTCTGCGCAGAAGCTTCAAATTTCGGCTCCTCTGCTGTTTTTTTAAAATAAGTCCATTTCAAGTTGATGCTTACCATTCTACTTTTATTTATAAATCTCTTTCCATAAAAAAGTTTGATCTTATTTATAAGTATTTTTTTACTAAATAAATGAAATAGTGACAATTTTACTTATATTAATTGTACTAATAAAAATAGAGAGAAAAAAAAGTTGAAAGATACCCAATCATAAATGAGGATAAAGTTGAAAATTTACCTCATAATCATTGAGTTAACTACCTCTCATTAATATGTGTGATTTGGTCAAAAAAAAATTTATAAATAGAACCAGAGTAGTACCAAATAAACCAAATAGGCTTTACTTTTTCCACTGAACTTTTATTCCATTTCACTGAGGTTTTAGTTTAGGCGTTCCCAATCAAGCAGGCCAGCGTTAACGTCCCTCAGTCTCTCACTCGCAGCACCAAACCATCGTTAACTTATGGAGCCCTGAAAGAGTCTTTATTATCAGTAGGCCCCTACCCGATGCAAAGTCAGCAAACGATCCAAGACAGCGTCTTTGACTTTTCATATCATTTCATGATTCAAGCCAACTCATCATCTCACTTCTTTCTCTCTCTCTCTCTTCACACTGCTTCACTTTAATTTTAGGGTTAAGTTGTTAAAATAATCTTAAATTCTTTTAAAAAGTGGAGAAGTAGCTCCCATTCTCCCAACTATTTTTTAGGGTAAAAATAATCATAAATTCTTAAAATTTGGTTAAAATTATTAAATTATTAAACCCAACCAACTTCCATTTATTTCAATAGAAAAACTTAATCTTTTAGTCATTAAAGTTTTGACTCATTTATAAATTAGTCTCTAAACTTTTAACTCGTTTGCAACTCAATCCCTAATATTTATGAGTCATCCTATGTGACAAAAAATGTTAAAATATTGTTAAGAATTATAGAAAACCCACTAGTTTTAGGGCCATAATCACCACCTCACACTCCACATGCTAAACCCATAACCATGGTAGTTAAAAACTCGTTTTATCACTGTGATTTTACGTTTTTACGATTTTTTTCACTAAAACGATTTTACTAATTTCCCAAACGCTTTTATGTTTTTACGTTACGATTTTACATTTTATGATTTTTCATTCTCTTTCCGTTTTCAGGTAAAATATACGCTTTCACTACCATGTCCACAACTAAACACCCAATAATATTAATATGTGTGATACAATTCATGGTTGGTTCTTCCATCTTAAAAATTGGTGGTGGATCACCAAATGAGTTTATATAAGTAAAACTCAAAAGAGGTCAACACTCAATATCGTCGTAATTTTTTTTTTTTACTAGCAAAATTTTCAACGAGGTTCGTTCTCATTTCCAAACCAAGGCGAATAAAAATGGGACTGCAAATTTTAGTGTTGACCCAAAAATACTTTTGTAATAAATATTGTTCGTTTGATTAAACAGACATGTGACACAAATCTTCAAAATTGGATGATACTTTGCTACTCCAAACAATTTTTAATTTGAATAACTCTGTGGTGTTTTTTTTAAGAAAGACATTTTAAACTCAATAATTATGATAAAATTTCCAAAAAAAAAAAGGTTTGAAAATATATAACAAAATAAGGATTTGTCACCCAGCGAAGTTTTTAGAAAACAGATGCGAAGGGGATGTGAGTTGGTAGAGACGATTATGTTATTTTTTATTTTTTAATTTCTTTAAAATCCAACTAAGAAATTTTTAACTATAATTTAACATATTTTTGGTCCTATAGGATGACTCAAAAATATCAAAGACTGAGTTGCAAGCAAGTCAAAAGTTCAGGGAATGAGTTATAAGTGAGTCAAAACTTCAAATGTCAAAAGATTAAATTTTCGCATTATAATAGATGAAAATTAGTTGGGTTTAACTATTTTGTCCCAATTTTGAAAGTTTATGGTTGTTTTTACTCCAAAAAAATAGTTTATGGTTATTTTTATAGTTTTGATAAAAGTTTTAGGTTATTTTAACATCTTAACCATTAATTTAATTTTTTTTATAGCTCTTGATAATCTACTCGTTATTAATAACAAGTAGTTACAAGATCTGGAGTTAAAATGACCATGTTCTTAACAAGAAGCTCTTAATTAAAATGGTAAATGACTTCACTTCTGTAAAGAGAAATATACAAATTCAAATTTTGAAAGTACACTTATTGATAGAAGTTAAAACTTTTTACACTCTAAATTTTAAAATAAATTGTACCCTCACCGGGAAAAAATGATGATGTTCTTGTCAAAAAGGGATCACATATTGATAAATTTTTTTGGCCAAAATCTCTTATTGATATATCAACAATAACATATTGCCACTTTAGTGATAAAATGTTTGACTTCATTTGGACTTATCTTTTAAGCAATTACTTACTCCATGAACTTAAAACAAGACAACTAAATCTTTTATGAGGAGTAACACAAAGTTAGTCTAGCAATATAAAGTTTTAATTTTGAATTTGACTTCAAAAGGAGATGCTTAAAAAAGATAATCACAAATTTCAAAACTTAAATAGGTAGTTGTTTGGATAGTAGTTGATAGTATAAAAAAAACAAGAGTGCGGATTATGAATTTTTTAATTGCCACAAAAGCTTGCGAGGCGGTCATATGTACAAGATGTTGACTGGTTACTGGGGATTTAGCAGCTCCATAGTAACTGTTGGACATGCTAAGCTGAATTGAGAATTGAGATACGATTTGATATTGTGAGCTTTGTGGCTCATCACTCTCTTACAGTCAAACACTTTGAGAGGGTGAGGGAGGGGTATTCAGACCTTATATATAAGATTTTTCATTTCCTCACAACTGATATGAGAGATAACACTTAAATGGGCCGTCGAAATCTCCACATTCTTGAAGGGCGATTTCTCCGTGGACAAATGGCAACAACTCTGGAGGGTGTCTCCTGTCTCGGGGTTGACTGTTCCTTCTCTCAATCCAGAACTCTTCACGTTCTCTCCGTCAATGGCAAATAAACCCGTCAAATATTCGGTGGTATGCTTCTTATTTCCCTGCGTTTATTTGTTTGTTATGCATTATCGTCAATGGCTTCTCTCTATATTGATAAATAGGTTGACGCGTTTGCCTATTTTCCTTTCTCGGGGACCCCGCAGCAGTCTGTCTACTAGAGAGAAGAATATATGCAAGCTCTAACCCTCGTTTCCGTCTTAGATGGTTCACTCCCGTCTGTGAGGTAAATTTCTAAAGCAATTTAATTACTGAATATATCACTGTAAAATAGCTCTTATGTGATTTTATCTGCAGATTTGAAATGGGAATGGTCTTATGCAGTTAATAATTCCTCTATCGCTAAACTCCCCATCACAGCTGACTATATTGCCTTTTAATTTGAACATTCTTCTCTTTAGGATGCAGACTAAAAAACTTAATAGCAAGACAGATACGAAAGCTTCAGCCAAGATAATCTTTAGCAAACGTGCCGAGTGTTCAGCTTTATAATCTTCCCCTTTAGCCGTAAACGTTCCATTGTGTAAATTATTGGTGATAGTATATTGCCTATCAACTATGCATGTCTGTGTGATGTAAATTAGAGAGATTTCCTCGATATGGACCTTGAGATTTTAAAAGATCTTGGATACCAATCCCCTTTATTGATGATATTAACCCCTGCAGATTTCAAAAATTATTTGGGTTCTACTCTGCATCTGCTTTCTGTAACCCCCTACCGGCCTCGCCCTTTCGGGTGGCGGATAGAGGGAATCCTTTTTATAATTACCGTATTTTACCTAATTACTACTTATTAGCATGCATCAGGGTTTATCGCGACATGGCATTTCCCGGTTGGATTTCAGACAATACTGGCATAATTAAAAGTGAGTAACAAAATATAATCCCCGAAGGGGTTAAATATACAGTCATCCACTCTGTGCCCACAAGGCCAAAAACATACAGTTATCCAAACCCAAAATAAATATCCAAAAATAATCTTCCTCCGTCACCAACAACTCCACCTACTCCAGCTCCGCAGTCTTACCCTGGTTACCAGATACAGCCCTCAAAGTACTTCCTGAAGCTTTACAAAAATCTGGGATTCATAAATGGATCCCAGAGTAACCGTTAATCTCATATGTAATGCATAAACAGTGTATGTATGCAACCATAATCAGGAAAACACCAAATAACAGCATTCAGTAACAAACGTGCAGTAACACAAATACAACATACCATATGCACAGTGTTAGCTGCGGAAGGACTACATGTCCTAGAAACAAACGCAGATCGCTCAACAAAGCAAGCCCGGATCCATAGCGCCAGGAAAAACACAGTAGTCGGGCTCCAAACCCAGACCACACTGAATGCACACAAACGCATGTCCCTTTTCAGGAGACACGGGTCCACAATCATGGAAAAACAAACATACAAGGCAACACAAGACATATGAGGATTAAGGTTACTACCTGGTTGTTGAACAAAATTATCAGTATAATTTTCCTCCGGGTGCACAGAATCAAAATGATCCTAAAATAACCAAAATATATAAATATAAGTAACTCTTCTTCGAAGTATTTATTTGTTGACTTAAAAATAGGCCTTCTTCAACAACAAAAAATCTCTCAATCTTATACATCTTATACTGAGATCCCATTTTAAACACTTTGAAGGCATTAGGAAACACCAACAAAATCAGTCTCCCGTGTCCCTAAGCTTGACAGACAAAATAACTTCTTATTTCAACAACCATTCTTCTTCTATCATATTTATCTTTATTCCTAAACTTCAAGTCCCTTGTTCATTCTTTTTATCTATTAATTATAATCAGACCTATAACAAAAATGCAGATACTCCCAACTTGGCAATCATGAATTTGTAAGGTAGTAAATAAAACTATGACTTACTTGATCTTGATCTTGGTATTCCCCTAACTTGAACCTCGATCCTCAATGTTTCTTCTTCCTCCTTTTCGTCCTTCACCTTCACAGAGCAAGGGAGGAGTTTTCCTTCAAAATTTTAACATCCCAAAAACGAAAGTAGAAGAAGGTGGGATAAGTATTCAAAGTCTTTACCTTCCTTTAGGACGTGTTGTTTGCCTCACCTTATGTCTTCTTCTCAATCTTTAATTTCTTCCTTCTTCTCCGTCTCTCCAAATTCGTCCAGCAACAGAAAATGGGTGTAGGTGAGCCTCTTAAATAGATCTCTTCAGTTGATCTAATTGCCTCTTGATCTCTCTCTATTTCTCTAGAAATATCTGGGGAATTCTTTTACTCTTCTTGTCCGGCGGTTTTTTTTTTTTGAAAAGATTTCCAGAATTTTTTTCCTCTCATTTCATCTAATTTCTCATCCTCACAGGTCCGACGCATCTTGAGGAAATAAGAGAGAGATTTTTGAATAATATCCAATGCCTTATCCCATCTCCTATTCTCTTTCTTCCTCACGTCCAATCGGCATAAAAAAAATTAGAGAAAGATTATTATATTATTATTATTATTTTCTCTCTTTTTGTTCCTTCCTACCTCATTCAACGTGTACTCCTCCTCCTCCCTCAATGAATTTTGTCTCATCGATCTCTTCACATAGCCCCTCCAAGTACTCCTAGAGCTAGGTTTATTATTTCCTACTTTTCCTTCTTCTATAGTCGGCGCATGGAGAATGTGAAAAAAAAAAAAATTGTGTTTAAACTTTTGCCTTGCGTCCTGTGCACCAACTACTTCTTTCCTCAATTTAAATTGGATGATTGACACATCTTTGCTTAGTCGCAACCGGTGGTTTCTTTGGGGAAAATTGGGAACAAACAAATTTATTTATTTATTATTTTCCCCCCCTTATCTATACCACGTGTACCCTCCCCTCCTTACTTCATTAATTGCATATTGTCTCACCATCACTCCTTTCTTCTCTACGATTCTGAAACAGCAGGAGGTAATATATAAAAAAAATCCTTTTCTTTTCTCTTTTCTTCTTCCACACGTTAGGTGATAGGAATAATAGAGAAAAGAAATGTGCTCTTCCCTACCTTAATTTAACGTACACAATCTCTCACCTTCATTAATTACATTGTTTCATCTATCATTTTTCTCTCACTTTATTTTTTTCTCTCCCTCTTGCACGTCTGCCACCAAGGAAAAATATGGAGAAAATATTTTGTGTTATAAGTCTCATCCAATGTCCACCTTTCAAAGACAATTTAGACTTATGTTGAAACTCCACTAATTTTCCCCCTCCTTTTATTGATCGAAAAGTACAAGAATAATGAGGGAAAAATATATTTTTGCCTTCTTTGATATTGCCATCTCAATTTATTTGTAACCAAATTTATTAACTACATTTTCTGAATAATTCCACATTATTTCCCATAATTAATATATCCTGTCAGAAAAAAATAAGTACCATTGACTACTACTATTTGATGAAATATTCATATATTTCCTTGACTAATTTACATGAAAATTAGGGTTGTTACACTTTCATCCCCTTTAATGTTGGCCAAAAATAAAAGTTCCTAAAATCTAAGAAATTTCGTTGCCTTCATCTCTTTAACTGTTATAAATTCAAAAGTATTTTTCACTATTCTTTATGCTATGAAATAATATTTCTTCATCGGAATAAATAGAAATATATAATAAACATACAACTAAAACAGAGTGATTTTTTTTTTTCTTTTTTTTATAGACGGTCATATAACTTTTAACTAACAAAACATATGAAACATTCTATTGTAGTCAAAAACTTATGCTTGCATTAAGTGGAAACACTAAGTGCATTATTTGCAAGCAGCAGGTGCATCAGGATGCCAAGTATTGCCATACCTGCGCTTACTCTAAAGGTACAACAACTTGTTTTTGAAAAGTTCTGCGACTAGACATTTTCGCATTCCAGTAACAATATTGAAATCGGGATTTGTATTGTATTTCAGGAGCTTGTGCTATGTGTGGAAAGCAAGTTCTTGACACCAAGTTTTACAAACAAAGCAATGTATAGTGGACGCCGGTTGTGTGCAAGATGCCACATCATCTTTTAGGTGCATAATAGCTCTATCTTTCTGGACAGTTGTCTACGCGATACTGATGATATCTATGTAACTGAAGCTGTAAAGAACACAAGCAGCAATTTGCCCTTTGTGTAACCTGAAAGGCCGTGACTTGTACCTTTTGTAATATTATTCTTTGCAGTTCAATCTTTTACGATGAAAGTATTCAGTGATGGACAGCCATGCTCTTTTCCTTGGACGCTTCGATGATTACTGAGAATATACGTATATATTCAAATTAGTTGGTTGATCCAAATTTCTTGGTCACTCTAGGTTAGGGTTCTCTTGGAGGTGCTCCTTTGTTCCTCTGCATTTGCCAACCAAATTTGTTTGCTTGTTCTTGGCAAACCATTAACAGCTCTTTCTGAATTTTTATGGGAAATTACCCACAAAATTCCATTTGAAATTCCGTAGGTAATTTTTCTATGGAATCCATCACAATTTCCCAGCACTCTTCCGTCGCTATTTTCCATCCCTTATTTGTGATGGAATTATTCCATCAGGAAATTCCATGGGGAAATAATGACGAACTAAAAATATGTCGGTAAATGTCTTTGCTACAATTTTTTTTTCCATTGACTTTGTTCCGTTGGAAATTTATTACTGATGGAATTCCGTTGATAAATTCTGTCGGTGATGGTGTGCCTTTTTTAGTGGCTAGTGCCACCATCATGAAAGCTACCACCATTGCCACTACCTCCTCCTCCACCATTGTTGTTGTGACCACCTACCATCGCCACCACTACTTCCTCCTCCTCTATCGTTATTGCCGCCAACCCCGCGCCCCTCTTCCACATCCACCATAGTCGTCACCGCCATGACAACTTTCACCTCTACCACCACCGCAACCACCACTACAAAAAAAGTGCCACTTTGTGGCGGTTAATTTGTAGCGGTCAAAATAAACCGCTACAAATATGCGAATTTGTAGCGGTTTATACCGAAACCGCTACAAATTTGTAGCGGTATGACTCGCGCCAAGTGGCGCTCTGGTTCGTAACGATATTTGTAGCGGTTATCATAAACTAACCGCTACAAAATATGGCGCGAAGTTGGCGCCAAATTTGTAGCGGTTATTTTGTAGCGGTTTATTTATAAAAACCGTCACAAATATGGCGCCAGTTTGGCGCCTTATGGCACGCCATTAGTGACGGTTTTGAAACCGTTACAAAATGCAAAAAAAAAACCGCTACAAATGTGAACCGCTACAAAAACTGTTACATCAACCGCTACAAAAGTGTGTAATATTGAAATTTGAATATTTCGAATCCCGCCAAGTTTATTTTTAAAAAAAAACTATGTTCATATTTGTAGCGGTTGTTAGTATAACCGTTACAAAATGTGATATTTTGATTTTTTTTTAAAAATACCAATGAATTTTTGTAGAGGTTTTGAAACCGATACAAAACGCAAAAAAAAAAACCGCTACAAATGTGAACTGCTACAAAAATTGTTACATCAACCGTTACAAAGTTCGTAATATTGAAATTTGAATATTTCGAATCCCGCCAAGTTTATTTTTTTTTTTAAAAAAATATGTTCATATTTGTAGCGGTTGTTAGTATAACCGCTACAAAATGTGATATTTTGATTTTGTTTTTAAAAAAATACAAATGAATTTTTGTAGAGGTTTTGAAACCGCTACAAAACGCAAAAAAAACCGCTACAAATGTGAACCGCTACAAAAACTGTTACATCAACCGCTACAAAGTGTGTAACATTGAAATGTTAATATTTCAAATCCCGCCAACGTTCATTCATTTGTAGCGGTTGTTAGTGTAATCGCTACAAAATTTGAAAATTATATATATTTTTTAAAATACTAATGAATTTTTGTAGCGGTTTTTAACCGCTACAAAACATTAAACCGATACAGAATCCGTCACATCAACCGCTACAAAACATTAAACCGCTACAGAATCCGTCACATCAACCGCTACAAATGTTACGTATATCCCTATAAATATCCCCACCACACCTCATCTCACACACTCATTCATTTCTTCCCACTCACTTCTCTCTCGTTTTCTCTCATTTCTTCCCACTCCTTCTAAAATCTTTGATTTCAATGTTTTATTTTTACTTCTTATAATACGATACTATTTTTTTTTCCTTATCCGAACTTTAAGTATATTTCCTCAATATTCCTTCTATCATCATCAACTTTCTTTATATAATCAAATATCATATAATGCACAACATAATTTTTTGCTCAGAGGTGGACAACACAATAAATCCTTATTATCTACATATTCTCAATATTATACCTACATAATATTTATACTTATCTAACTTAAGTTAATCAGTTTTTTAAATATTAACTATTATCATTTAATCTGTCACTTAAATAATAAAAATATTCAATATAATATTGTAACAATGGACACAAATTACGAATTGTTTTTCATTTTTTCAATATTTTGTAGCGGTTGTAAAACCGCTACAACAACCGCTACAAATTTTAATTTAAATTCGGATTAAATATTTGTAGCGGTTTTACAACCGTTACAAAATTTGGGCGCCATTTTTTTTTTTCAATTTTTCAATATTTTGTAGCGGTTTATCATAACCGCAACAGATATAGTAGCGGTTTATATGTATGTAGTATCGGTTTTTCAACCACTACAAATCAGCTTGCCACAGTGGATTTTGTCGCGGTTTGTCTAACCGCTACAAATGTCATTAGTTGCGCCTAAAACCGTTACAAATAGGTCATTTTAACCGCTACTAATTGTCGTTTTTTTTTGTAGTGCACCACTACCTTCTTATACACCATTGTCGCTTTCACCATCTGCCATTGCCATTGCCGCCACTGCTACACCACCGTTACCATTGCCTCCACCACTGTTCTGTAATAGAACACAGATGTCCAGCCTCTGTGGGCTGGTATGATTTATATCGGATCGGATGCAGCGCCCGCTGATATCTATGAAGGAGATAACAGCGAAGGCTGGTGGATCACTGTGCTACACGGGGGTGGCTTTTCGCCTGAGTGTGGGGTGTGTGCACAGTGAGGCTGAATGGTAAAGAATGGACTAGTGAGTCGTGAAGTGTACCTGGTAGGTAATCCCTATTTATAGTGATTACCTAGGGTTTCGTCCTTCTTACCAACACTCCTTCGTCGTGTGCCTCCCCTTTCCTGATCGTGTGCTTTCCATATCTGCATGATCCCTGAATTATAGGCACAGTCAAAGGTGATTGGCAGTTTACCTTTATGAAGAAAGGTTTCCCGCCTAGAACTCTTTCCGTTGGGCCCTGCTGGCGCCAAGCCCATTATCCGAGTCCATAACAGTTGCCCCCAAGCTCAGAAGTTCGGGTTTCCGGGCTGCTGAGATTAGCTAATTTTAACCTCGGGATACCTCTTATTTACCTACCTCGGCCTTGGTTAAACTTCGGGAGTTGATTCCCGAGTTACCTATGTCCCGGGGTGGTTTTCCGTGGTATTTGCCACTCTTCTTAGCTCGGGTTTTTGGAAGAGAACCATGGTGGTGTCTTTATAGCGTCTAAGATTTTGTCTTTATTGGATTGTATTTACAAGTCGCTTCGCCTTCTTCATATGCCTCATTGCCCCCAATTTTGGATGAAATAGAGACATGTGGTTTGCGATGATTCGATGATTGTTCGGCTACACTTCTGACGCCAAACTATCATCCTCTGGCGTCTATTGGGTGTTGCGCGCTATTAATGCTCATGCTGTCCTTAGCAATCAGTCATGATTTCTTTTATGGGAATCTGCAACGTTCGTTCCCATTTAAGAATCATTAGTTGTTGCGTGAACGTTACCATCCCCTGCGCCTATAAATTTTCTTTGTCCTTCCTCTTACTCCCACACCATTAGACTTGGCTTCTTGTTTGCTTGGTAACCATTCTTTAAAGAACGATGAGCCTTTTTGTGCGAGTTTCAAACTCCATCATCCACTGGCCTGTTCCCTTTTTCTCAGCCATATGGGGAAGGAGAACGAGATTCCGGAAAAAGAAAAAACTTGCCGGCCCTGCGGCCTTTCTTCCAGAGGTAGTTACCAGTCTTCAAGCATGTCGCTTGTCAGGCTCCTGGGCTCCCAGAGGTAGTTACCAGTCTTCATGTCTGGTTCTACTTCGTATGGGTTTTGGGAAGATGTTCGGGTTTCGCTCCGGACATTTTCCCACCTGGAGAGCTTCATCGTCCCCAGAGGAGGGGATGAGAAGTGTTTGGGCAGTCTCCCTGGACTTGTCTAAACTTCTCTAAGGACTCCAGCATTGCCAGTAAGTCCTTCTAACAAAGGGAAGTTTCTGCTGGGCAGTTGCTTTACTCCCGCCACCGGGTTCTTCGTTCTTTGAGGGATGTACAGATGTAGCTTCATTCTTTATATTGACCTTGTAATCATCTCTGTTGAGTAGTTTAGTTGATTTTCTTGTAAACAACTCGTGTAATTCGATCACATATCAATATAAAGATGATTTTCGCATTCCGCACATGCCTTGATATGACCCTGAATGTGTTTGATCATTGGCACTAAGCTCCTCCCTAATAACCGGGATTAATTTAGTGATTCTTTTTGCAATATTTACCCGGTTGCCACCCTCATCTGCCTTACCGTGTTTTTAGTATGGTATGATGTCAGCTACTCCCTTCACTTTTTGTGAACAGTCGTTTTTCTCATCATGACCTCTCTGCAACACGTCTTCTCGTACTGGTCTGAGAGGACGTATCATTTCACCAAGTCGCCACGTCTCTACGTATCGCTTGTTGCTCAGGTATAGGTGCTATGAAATTTGCGCGGGGAAGGTGCGAACATTTAATGCGCACGTTACTTTAGGAACGGCATCATTGCACCTTTTGGGGGTACTCTGATTTTCCGCCTTTTTTTTCTTTTACACTCTTACCACTGTCGTTTCAAATTCGCATCCTTTCACCAACGTCTTTCTCCTTCCAAACCTATATATTTTGGCTTTTTGCGTTGTGTGAGGATTTTGCTCGCTCAACTCATTATCTGCCTTGCCAGCGACATTTTCAGCGATTGCCTTTCTCTTCCAGATTCTGCAAATTTTCTGCATACATATTTTAACAGGTATTCCATCAACTTTTTCCATTGTTACAATCCTTTTCAGTTGCCATTTTTCTTTTTCTTTTTCTTCGATGTAGACCTCGACTTTCTGAGTTTATCTGCGAATCTCTGAACTTGTGGCTTCTTAGGCCGAACCGTTCTGTCCACACCCTTCGTGAGTCAACACTATAAGCATGCATGACTGGAATGCTTCTGATAATCTTACTAATTTTCGACGCTTTACCCCTAGGATTGATTTTTGTGAACCATTTTTCTTTTCTTTGTTAGGCATAAATGGCGTCATCGTCTCACTCTCTCGTGCCATCCCAAACGGACGAGGCCAGTTCGACTGGGTCGGTGAGGAACCCTAATTCCCCCAGAAAAGTCGTGAGCGCGAGGGTGATTGAATTCAAAAATACCTTGAGTGCCGAGGATTTCCCCCAACTTGGCATAAATGCGGATGGGCCAGGATATACTGTGGGACTTCCCTCCGAGGGATAGTCAGCCTCACGAGCCTCATTTCTTCTTCTTCTATCGGGATGTAATTACCCTCATCGGTGTCAGGTTCTCTTTTTCCGACTTTCAAATTGAACTTCTTAATCATTTGCACTTGGCTCCCTCGCAACTTCACCCCAATGGTTGGGCGTTTGCTGTTGCTTTTGAGAGCCTTTGCAACAAACTAAATGTATGTTGTACTGTCTCGGTCTTCATGACCTTTTATGCCCCCTAGAGACCAACACCTTTCAAAGTAGGAATAAGTTTTGGTTTGGATGGACCACGTTTTGGGGGAGAGGGGAGCATAAACTTTTCAAGGCTTTTATCGAGTCTTGGAAGAATTTCAAGTCGGCCTTTATCAAAATCAAGGCCATTCCCTTTCAATGCCCTTGGTTTTTTGTGACATCCGCTTCTGGGGGTTTGGAGGGGAGATTTCCTCTTTATTGGACGAACGTCCATCATAAACTTAAGTCCGGGGCCTATATTCCGAGCATAGCCAGCCTTACTCCGGATGAAGAAGCAGCCGTTGAACGGCTAACCCTCCTTTTCACTTCTCTTACCTCACTTATGGATCCACGGGACTATATGTCCATTTCTTCCTTGAAGCGACGAGCCCACAAGGGTAGGAAGTTCCTTATGTGCTGTATTATAGCTATGAACATCTCATTTACGATTATCCTTGCTAGCTAACCTTCTATTTTCTGTACAGGTCGGCAAATGGTGAGGCCAGCACATCTTGAGCTCTTTAAGGAGCTTCGCCTACGCGCGGAGCTTGCTGGACCAGTTGCTCCTCCTCCTGCCAACGAGCCCACCGTGGGCAGCCAACCTACCGTTCCGGAAGCTGGTGCCACCGCCAAGGTTCCCCGCAAGCGCTTGGTTGCTAAGGATGGCCCGGGTCGGGAGAAGAAAAGGACGATGAAGTCCAAAGGAAAACAGGTTGCCGAAGACATGCCTATCACTACCGAGGTACCTGATATTCCGACTCCTTCCAGTCTGCCCACTACTAGTGCAGGACCAGTGTCTCCATCTGCGCCCAGTTCTACTTTTGCTATGCCGCGCACTCATGTAGCTATGTCTGGGGGAGTTCTTTGGTCAAGTGGGGTGACGCCAGAACTTATGGATCTTGTGCATCTTCCTGTGCGCATGTATTCCCCCACCACGCCTAGCCAGGAAGAACAACTTCGCCTGGATGAGATTCAGCTGCATGCCTTTCAGGCCATTTCTCTGCTACAGCCTTATGTTGCTCTCCGGGCTCAGTACGCCGATCGGTCAAAGGCTATAAGTGACCTGACTCAGCAACTTGCCGAGGTGACTACCGTCCTTGATGAGGTAAACAAGGAGAAGACCTCCCTTGGAGCTGAGCTGAAGAAAACCCTTTGCACCCTGGAGACAGCTACTGGCAATGCTGCTTCTGCGCAAGCCAAGTTAGCCGCAACTGAAGCCGAGCTTGCTGTTTCTCAGGATAAGCTGCGACATCTTGAGAACCTTCGCCTAGAAGATTTCGCAATCATCCGGAAGCTGACCGTGGATGGCGATGACTTAAAAGACAAACTTGGGAAGATGAGGAGCTTGCAGCTGCTGATTCCAAGCTTGTGTTGTATGGTCAGGCTGCCCAACTATCGTTTCAGAACGCAGTTGATCAAATTCGTGCCTTGAATCCCAGCCTTACCTTGAATACGGTTGGGCTGGATATTGAGGCTTATGTCAATGATAAAGGGGAACTGATTCCCCCTGGAGCTAAAAGCGAAAGTGAGCAGCCTTCCCCATCAGCTACTGGGCCGTATTCAGAGCTTTGATGTAATAGTTCGACGATTTCTGCGTTTGAAAGCCTGTGGGCGTCGTCCGTTACTTTTTGTCGTATAAGACGTTTGCTTTCTGAACATGTTCATGACCATACCATTATTTTTATTCCCTTGCATTTGGGGTTACTTGATAGATGTTTGATTTGTCTCAACCGTAGTTGTTATCATAACACAAACAAGCGTATTTGCCATGATCCTGAAAGGCGAGCTTCTTTGCTTCGACCTTGGGCACGTCGGACTTGCACACATTTTAGGAGATGGGTTTACCTCCTCTATCCGTCTTATGTGTGATCCAGGCATGATTTTTGCAGACTAGATATCATCATCCGCTATCGTGTCTGTATATTATCTGTGGTTTCGGAGAACGGAATTGTTTATCCTGTTTTCTACACGATAATATTTTACGCGGTTTTGGAGACCGGGTTTCAATACCTTGGCCTCTACGCGTTCGTTTTACACGATTCTGGAAGACGGGCTTGATGCCCGACCGCCTCGTGTTTCTTATGCGCGATTTTGGGAGACTGGGTTCCAACACCCTGGCCTCTACGCATTGATAGGATGACTTCTTTGAGACCGGGTGTATTGACCCTGGTTTCATCACCCTTTAATTCATGACGCAATTTTGGAGACCGGGTTTCAATACCCTAGCCTCTACGCGTTTGTTTTACACGAGTTCGGAAGGCGGGCTTGATGCCCCGACTTCCTCGCGTTTTTTAATGACACGATTTTGGAGACCGGGTTTCAATACCCTGGCCTCTACGCGTTCGTTTTACACAAGTTCGGAAGGCGGACTTGATGCCCCGACTTCCTCACATGTACTCATGACACGATTTTGGGAACCGGGTTTCAATACCCTGGTTTCTACGTGTTTATAACCAGCAAGTAGGCATAACTCTTCTTTGCAAAAACATGGATAAGTCATTCTTTCATTCATAAAACTAAAACCATCGTTAAAATGTCTTACAAGAAACTTAAATGTAAGGAAACAACGAGCCGACCTCCTACCAGCAAGGTCAAGTCAAATCTTTCACATGAAATCACCCTCCTCGGGGCCCTGATCTTTAGCTATAATAAGCTTTCAGTTTGTCAGCATTCCAGGTCCTTTTCACCGCTTTCTTTTGCAGCGTCTCCAACCGGTAGGCTCCTTTACCGAGATTTTCAATAACCCGGTATGGGCCTTCCCAGTTCGGGGCCAGCTTTCCTTCTGCAGCGTTCTTGTTGCCAATATCCGCTCTCCTGAGAACGAGGCTCCCTGTATCAAAAGAACGGGGTCGCACCTTTTTGTTGTAGCGGGTTGACAGAAGCTGCTTAGCTGCCAAATCTCGACAGTTTGCGGCTATTCGCACTTCATCAATCAAGTCCAACTCCACCGCGATTGCCTCATTGTTCTCCTCCTGATGCTGAAGGGCTAAGACCTTTCGCCACGATGACTCTCCAATTTCAACTGGGATCATGGCTTCACATCCGTAGGTCAACTTAAATGGCGTTTCTCCGGTTGATGATTGTACACTAGTCCGATAACCCCACAAGACGTAAGGCAGTTGGTCTACCCAGCTAGATGCAGCATCTTCCATTCGCTTCTTCAATCCGTCTATAATGATCTTGTTCGCGGCCTCTGCCTGCCCATTTGATTGCGGATGCTCTACCGATGCGAAGTGCTGCTGGATATTGAAATCAGCTACCAACTGTTGAAAGCCCTTGTCGGTAAATTGCGTTCCGCTATCAGTAACGATTTCGCCTGGTATACCAAAACGTGAAATGATGTTCTTTTGTAAGAACTTCTGCACCCTAGCTGATGTAATCGTGGCGAGCGGATCTACTTCAATCTATTTCGTAAAATAATCGACTGCCACAATAAGCCACCGCATTTGACCCACCGCACGCTTGAAAGGCCCTAATAAGTCCATTCCCCATTTAAAAAACGGCCATGGTGCGGAAATGGTCTGGAGGGGCGCAGGTGGTGATCGGATAATACTTGCGTGCTTTTGGCAACTGTCGCATTTTTGGACGTGACTCTTAGCATCTGCTGCCATGGTAGGCCAGAAATAGCCGGCCCGTACTGCCTTTCTAGCCAACGCTTTAGCTCCCATATGGTGACCATTGATACCTTCGTGGATCTCCATTAAGACGTAACGGGCCTCACTTGCCGCCAAACACTTCATCATTGGAGAATGTACTCCTTTGCGATACAGTTGGTCATTTACCAGCGCATATGAGGCTGCTGTTCGTGCGAGCTTCTTGGCCTCCACAGGTTCGTCAGGTAAGATCCCTTTCTCCAAATAGTCCGCGATGGGCCTCTTCCAATCGTTAGATTCCAAAATGATCATCACGCAACTTGGTTCTGGAAGGTTTTGCTGGATGATAGTGCGGTGATTCCCTGGGGTTTTAGTGCTTGCTAGCTTTGCCAAAACATCAGCCCTCACATTGTCTCCTCTTGGGATGTGTGCCACCGTCACCTCATCAAAATCAGTGATGATTTCCTTTACCTTCCCCAGATATTTGATCATTAAAGGTCCTTTGGCTTGGTAGGTTCCGTTTATTTGAGAGGCTACCAATTGGGAGTCAGTGGAGACGTGTACTCGACGGGCCCCCCTCGTGAGCTTGGAGTAAACCAGCTATTAGCGCCTCATATTGCGCCTGGTTGTTGGACGTTGGAAAGTTGAAGCGTAGAGACAACTCAAGCGAGACGCCCTCAGGATTTTCAACAATAATTCCTGCTCCACTTCCTTTAACGTTTGAAGAGCCGTCCACAAGCAACTTCCAAACACTATGATTGTCGTTCTCAGCCCCCGGGGTTAACTCCATCACAAAATCCGCCAACGCCTGTGACTTGATTGCGTGTCTAGCCTGGTAGGTGATGTCAAATTCAGAATACTGAATAGGCCATCCCACCATTCGCCCAGCTAGGTCTGGCTTGTGTAGGATTTGACGGATTGGCTGGTCCGTTCGTACCACGATCGGATGACTCTGAAAATATGGGCGGAGCCGTCTTGCCGCTACTAATAGAGCAAAAGCTATATTTTCTACCTTCTGATATCACAACTCTGGTCCTTGTAGCGCTTTACTTATGTAATACACCGGGCTGTGACTATCCTTGGTTTCCCTTACCAATGCCGCGCTTACCGCCTCATTGCCCACAGATAAATATAATATCAGGCTTTCTCCCGACATAGGTCTTGTTAGCGCTGGAGGCGTTGCTAGGCACTGTTTGATCTTTTCAAATGCCCGTTCGCATTCAACATTCCATCCTTCAGATGCTTTCTTTTTTAGCAGTTTGAAGAAAGGGAGCGAGTTTTCTGCTGACTTTGGTAGAAAGCGAGTTAGAGCCGCTAACCTTCCCGTTAGTTGTTGAACTTCTTTCTTATTTTGTGGGGCCTTCATGTCTAGCACCGCTTGACATTTATCAGGGTTCACCTCTATGCCTCTGTTTGTGAGCAAGAAACCCAGGAACTTCCCTGCGGGTACTCCAAAGGCGCACTTGGCCGGGTTTAGGCGAATTCTGTATCTTCTCAGCTTATCAAACGTCTACCTCAGGTCTTCCACATGACTATCCACCTTCAAGGATTTGACGATCATGTCATCAATGTAGACCTCGACATTTTTGCCCAACTGGTCTTCAAAGACCCTGTTCATCATCCGCTGGTATGTTGCCCCCGCGTTCTTTAATCCGAATGGCATTACATTGTAACAATAATTAGCCTTTTCGGTGATGAAAGCGGTCTTGGCTTGATCATCTGGGTGCATTGCAATTTGGTTATATCCGGAGTATGCATCCATGAATGACAACAATCGAAATCCCGAAGAGCTGTCGACCAGTTGGTCTATGTTAGGCATCGGGAAAGAGTCCTTCGGGCATACCAGGCTTAAGTCTTTGTAATCCGTGCATACCCTCCAGTTCCAGCAACTCCGCCACATGTGCCCCCAAGGCCTTTCTTCTTTCTTCCCCGAGCTTCCTCTTTTTCTGAGAAACAGGAGTCGACCCCGGCTTGATCGCCAACTGATGACAGCAGAAAGATGGATCAATACCGGGTATCTCGGACGGGCTCCACGCAAATACATCTCTATTAGCCCTGAGGAACTGTTCCAACTCTATGCGTCTCACGGGATCTAACTCCTTGCCGATTTTTGTGACCTGACCGGGCTCTGATCCCAAAACGAAATCTTCCAACTCTCCACTTGGCTCCGTTTTCATTTTTTCTTCTTCATGGAGGTCCAATTCGACCACGTTTACAGATTCTCCATCTGAATCTTCTTCCGGAGCTTTGCCTATATTACCACGTGGTAACTGGGATGATTCCTGCCTGACCGTGTTGTAGTAACATTGCCGGGACTGTTTCTGATCTCCTTTCACGGTAACCACTTTGTTTTTCTTATTGACCATCTTAAGTTTCTGATGCTTTGACGACACCAATATATCCCAATTGTGGATTGTCGGCCGGCCCAAGATTATATTGTAGGATGATGGGAAATCCGCTACCACGAATCTAACTTTCTCTGACTTGAAAGCCTGCGCATCCCCCAAGGTTAACTTGAGATCAACATACCCTTTTGGATGGGTATCCTGCCCGTTGAAACCGGTTAGGGTTGTTTTGCATGGTTTCAAGACATCAGCGTCAAAGTTCATCCTTTTATACGCATCCCAAAGAATGATGTCCATAGCGCTTCCATTGTCTACAAAGATCTTTTTGACTCGGCAATTTACGAGGGTTACCGTGATTACCAGCCCGTCATGGTGCCCCGGAGCGACATCCTCCAAATCCTTGTCGGTAAAACACAACACAGGAGATTTGGGATTGGCTACGTCTTTCTTGAACTTTGGGGCGTCCTTTATTAATAATACCTCCCTTAGGTATTTTCGCCGCTGACTCGTGGTGTCCCCTCCGCCGCCAAAGCCTCCGCTAATAACATTGCAGTCGTATTTGGCTTCAGGGAAATCCTCGTCACTGTCCTCGGGCTTCCTTTTCTGCTCTTTCTTTCTCTTTTCGGGAGGCGGGCTCTTGCTCCGGCCTTCTCCCTGTCTCTTGTTGTTCTGCTTCCCTTGGGTTTGAATGACATATTTTCGGAGCTTCCCAATTGCTCGGTAGTGTGTCCGTGTTGATCATGAAACTCACAGAATCGAGTCTTGTCAGCCGTGCCTTTCCTACCGAGAGGCCGAGGTCTTTCGGCCTGTTTCATCTCGATCGTGCAAACTTCTTTCCACAACTTCGCCTGTGAAACCTTCAGCGGAGTGCACCTCTCATACTTTCCTTCTCGGCTTTTATCGTTGCCTTCCCGGGATCGAGAATTTTTCTTGTTCGCCTCTTGACTTTCCCTTCCTCGGTTTGGTGGGCTCTTCGGCCTATCTTTCACAGCATTGGCCGCTATCTCCATTTGTTCCAATTCCAAATATTGTTGCGATCGTCCGTGAAAGTCGGCCAATGAAGTAGGGCGCCGCTTTATGATTGACTTCTTTAACCGGGATGATGCATCCAAGCCGTCTATAATGCAATGAAGGTGTACCTCGTCCTTCAACCCCGGAATTTGCAGCACAATACTCTTAAAACGATCCAGGTACTTGCCCAGGGTCTCCCCCTGCCCCTGTTTAACCTGAGCGAGTTGAAACTTACTCTTGGGTTGTCGTCTGCTTGTTGCGAAGTTCAATAAGAACTTCTGCTCCAGCGTCTTCATATCAGGAATGGAGAGAAGTGGCAAGGAATGGAACCATAACTGTGCGGCTCCTCTGAAAGTTCCGGCAAATAGCCGGGGTACCACAAGCCCTTTTATTCCCTTTACCATTATCTCCATTTTGAAATTGTTCAGGTGTATCACCAGAAATGCGCCTTCCTCCACCTCCGTTATTTGAGTTGGTGACTTGCTGAGCGGTGGGGGTTCCTCGGCAGACTGCTTCTCTTCATGCCCTTTCAGGCTAGTTCGGGCAGTCTGTCGATCCTTTACCTCCTAATCCCTCGCTTCCGCGCTATTAACCGGTTGCTGCCTGTCTTTTTGACTGGCCTCCTTCTTTTGGTCGTCATCTCGGCCATGACTGACTCGATCCCTTCCCTGAGATTGATCAGGCATACTTTTTTCTCCGTTGACATGGCTTAACTCATCGCCATTCCGATCTTCGTCCCGGGTTTGGGTCGTTCTTGCGTCGTGCTGCTCCCTAAACTGTTGCAGCATCTTCTCTCGTTCCTCCTGCCGCCATGTAACATTCTGACGCTCCAATTCTTCTCGAACACACCGCGCGTTCTCATCTTGCTGGAGTTGATGTCGGTTCTCCATATTATCCACACGCTGGATCAACGATCCCAATGTGTTGTGTATCAAGCGTATGTCAGGGTGACTAATCTGGAACTCCTTGGGAGGGTGAGGAATACCGCGAACCTGGACTACCGGCTGTCCTCCATTCAACCCCAGGCTGGGGTGGGGGGAATGAGCTATGTCCTCGGTTTCGGCCTCAATTCGCCCCCCCCTCACGGCATTGTTCTGAGTGAACTGAATTCGAATGTTGCACCGCTTGCCCTGAAGGCGGTGGTTGCCCTTCTGGCGGATGCAATGGCCGGGATACGTTGGTACGACTTCTGGTAGTGGCAGCCATACTCAGTGGTTACGAGTAGCTTCAATAGTTCTGAGAATCAATCTTTTCGACGATCCCCACGGTCGGCGTCAATGTTCTGTAATAGAACACAGATGTCCAGCCTCTGTGGGCTGGTATGATTTATATCGGATCGGATGCAGCGCCCGCTGATATCTATGAAGGAGATAACAGCGAAGGCTGGTGGATCACTGTGCTACACGGGGGTGGCTTTTCGCCTGAGTGTGGGGTGTGTGCACAGTAAGGCTGAATGGTAAAGAATGGACTAGTGAGTCGTGAAGTGTACCTGGTAGGTAATCCCTATTTATAGTGATTACCTAGGGTTTCGTCCTTCTTACCAACACTCCTTCGTCGTGCACCTCCCCTTTCCTGATCGTGTGCTTTCCATATCTGCATGATCCCTGCATTATAGGCACAGTCAAAGGTGATTGGAAGTTTACCTTTATGAAGAAAGGTTTCCCGCCTAGAACTCTTTCCGTTGGGCCCTGCTGGCGCCAAGCCCATTATCCGAGTCCATAACAACCACCACAACCATCGTCAAACCATTGAAGATCTACAATAATTTTATAAAATTGTTTTTAAAAATAAGTTTTGAAAAAAAAATATGTGTGTGTGTTTGGATAGTTGTTTTTAAACAATATGTTTTTCAAAACAAAAACAAGAAAACACCTAAAAACTGTTTTTACTTTTAGGTTTTTCAAAAAACTTTTTGAAAGTAATTTTGCATACAAGTTTTTTAGTTTTTTTCTTTTCAAAACAAAACAAATTTTTTTTTTTTTTTAAAAACAAAATCCAACAAAGCCCTTAATGATTTACCATTTTTTGTTTGATATATTCATCTCTTCCACAATTGAATCTTCGGACTCTTTCTCACATCGTGTAATAGAAAAAAGTAAGAATAAGTAGCAAATTAATTATCCAAGACAAGAACCGGAGAAATTATAGCTTACAGTTTGAATCTCATAGTTTCTCTATCGAATGCCAAAAACTATTGAATTCAAAGCTCCGAGTCCATTACTAAATTAATGCAACCCATAGTTTCTCTATTGAATTCTCATTAACCTGCATATCTTCAAGACATTGAACTCTGTAATCCTTACTATTTGAATCCAGTTGTCCATACAAACATTTATCTCCAAACCATCTACCAGTTGCCAGAAGCCCAATAGGGCATTAGTATCACAAAATTAATAAACTATCAAGGTTTAAAGCTATATCTGGTTTTCAGGTTATAGATTATCAATCAATACGTTTAGGGAACAGAAGAGGCTAGCAGGTTTTCGTAATGTTAAGAGACGTTCTTATTCTTTGAATGAATCCTCAAGTCACACAAAGATGTTGCAACCAGCTATTTAATTCTCCTCTTTTGTTCACTTCACCCGATAACATGTTTCACCATTAGTTGAACTCTATAACCCCATTTTTGATAAAGAAAACAGTCACACCAGTGCTTATAACCAGAGGAAAAAAAGCTGGTATATAAAAAATAATTTCAAAACAATAACACATACTTTGAATCATTGCAGTTGAATCAAAATATATTCCACAAGTAGTGATATCACAATTAAGTAGTCCAATGATTGTTTAAATCCTCTCAGACTTAAGACAGTAAACAATAAGAAGCACTAGGAAAGATTTTTTCTAGCAATAGCTAGCTCAAACTGGCTACATATGACTGCCCATTATGATCACTATGAAACACTTGTCGCCTAGCATTTCTCTGATCTTTCACCATCTCGGACTTTTCTTTTCTCACAGCCTCAACTCCTTCTTGAATATTTCTACAGTTTCTGCAACACATTTCCTTTTCTGCTCTTGTAGATACGATAGTTTAACCTCACAATCTGTTATCTTTTTATCCAACTGAGTGATGTGTTCCTTCAACCTACCTTTCTTCTCTTGAGCTTCATCCATTAACTTCTGGATCTCAGATATTTTGGAAACAAGAGCAACGACAGCCTCTTTCCGTTGAGTTAGTTCTTCTTTGATGTTTTTATCACTTTCTTCGAGCACTACAAATTTATTGGCGGTAGCAAAGGCTTTCTTGAAAGAAGATATAATATTAGGCAAATCTTTGTGCATAGACTTGATTAAAGCCTTAACTTCGTGGGATAGAGCTACATCTTCCAAGGAAAGGTGAGACAAAAAATTGAGAGCTGGTTGTAGGCGAAGACTATTGGCCTCAAGTTGCTATGTCCTTAGGGGGCATCTTCAAGGAGTCTTCCATGTCAGCAAGGGCCTTTGCAACAAGCACATCCGCTCAATCGTCATCCTCCATAGATTGGAGCAAACTAATGAGATCATCATCTTTGTAGTCTTGAAGATTTATCATAGGAATCACCTTGTCATCTTTATCAATATCTGAGTCCCTTGGGTTGAACTTGATATGACTTTGAATCTAATAATAAAAGTAGGTTTGAAAAAGAACACTTGTTAGTCCTATGTTTGAACAACAATTTCCATCATGCTGGGAATAAAAGCTACATATTTTTTTATTACTCATTTGACCCTTATATATCTTTAACATGACTCTTGTATCATTGATAGCAATCGTGTAGTCATAGGATTGGAATTAGGGGTGAGCAAGCAACCCGCCCAACCGCCCGCAACCCGTGGAATTTTTCCCGGTTAAGCCCGCCTAGATTGGGCCCGTCATGGGTATGGGGCTGCCCCGTACCCGTTTTCAGTATACGGGCGGGTCACGGGTTGAGGCACGGGGCACCCGTGCCTGCCCGTACCCGTATAGCTTTTATTTTTTTATTTTTTTGCCTCCCCCTCAACAGCTTGCTTGAGTGCTTGATGAGTGACGACACACAGAGACCGAGAGATGAACGACACCCACAGCAGGCCACAGATCGATTAAGGCATTAAGCCCACCCAACCCACAATTCCACGAAGTCACCAGGCAGAGACAAATCATAGAGAGCTTTTACCCCTGAACTCAAACCCTAACTGGCCATCGCACACCGTCGCAGGCTCGCAACAGCTTGAGCACCGTCGGCCGTCGCAATCGCCGCCATCTCGACGTCTGCCACTCCCTCTCCCTCTCCCTCTCACCGTCGACGTCTGCCCTTGTAAGTTTTCAATCTATCTTGCTTCTTTTTCTTTTTTTTTTCTTTTTTTTTTTTTTGAATCTTGCTTCCTTTCACTTGCCATCTCAAACGCAATGCCTGATTTTTTCTTGAATCTTGCTTGAGCACTGTATCTGTATGTCCCTCTCCCTCTCACTCTCACCATCGACTTCTCACTCTCCCTATTACTCTATGTTCCTGTTTGTATATATAGAAATTGATTGTGAGATTGTGAGACTCTCGGCCCCACTGCACTTGTATGTCCTTGTTGGCTGTTGTATAAATAATTGTGTGTGTGAATCAAAGTGCATTCTCGGCCCCACCATCTCTCAAACGAATCTGCACTTTTTTTTTTGTTCCTGTTTGTTTTTTGACCTGTTCTGTTTGTCTTTTGCTTTAAATGAGTATTAAATGTCATTCCACATGTCCACCTCCTTGCATCTTCTAGTGGTCTTCGTGTGTGTGTGTAATTAATTAATTAAAGGGGAGCATGTGAAGGATGTGCCCTCACTGCCCTGCACCAGTCCCCCACATTTCCATGAATCTGCACTCTCATTTTTTTTAAAATTATTATTCGTTTTCATAACTAGCCTCTACATATTGTTATATGCTTTAAAGAGTAACTATTGCATTTAAAAAAGAAATATTGGTTGCTTGAACACCATACATCTCTGGTTCGACTTCATGTATGTATAATGTATGTACAAAACTTAGTTTCATATATTCGTTTTCATTATGTATATAGCTTTGGAAAAAAATCAGCTTGGCTGCTTGAACAATCAGTTTTATAAAATGAAGCTTCTTAGTTTTAATTTTGCAGAACATTAATATCCAGGAAGTTGTGTTCCACTACTTGTGCAAACTGAATTCCCTGTTCCTCAGGTGGGGGAAATATAAATCAGAACTGGTATGTAATGAATCAAACACTTATAAGTTCATGCATTCCTTAAAGAAATAGTAACTACTTGGTATGTAATGAATCAAACACTTAAGGTTTAAAAATTCTCTCTCCCCTGTGAGTGTTTTCTCTCGCTGTGAGTCTAGGTTTGGTTCTTGCTGAACCCTTCCGGTCGCTGTTCCCTAAACATCGATCCTCTCCTTCTCCCCTCTTGTTTTCTCTTTTTCTTTTCCGTTCGCGTCTATTCGGAGTGTTTTTCTTTTTCTGTTCCTTGTCTTCTCGTTTCTGTTTTTTTTTGCTGCGTCTTTGCGTTCTGGTTCTCTGTGTCTTTGCGTCAATGGTGGTGCTAGGCGGAATGGAGGAAGGTCAGGGTAGTAGTAGTCGAAGATCGAAGCAAGTTGTTCTCAATTTGAAATCAAAGGGTGATCGGACAGGTAGATCGCTTGTTGGGAGGATTCTAACAGGTAAAAATTTAAATGTTCCTACTGTGGTGACTATGATCAAGACGGGGTGGAATCTAGACAGGGAAGTAGAAATAAACGAGCTTGACCAAAATAAGCTCATATTTCTTTTTCGTTTCTCTGATGACAAGGACTTTGCTCATGTATTGAAGGGAAGGCCATGTCAATACAGGGGTTTCTTCTCAATCTCCAAGTTTAGGAGGAGCGGATGGTTCTCAGTGACGTTAATTTTGATGAAGCCCCCTTTTGGGTTCAATTCCACGGTTTGCCCATAGAGGCCTTTGACAATGAAAATGCGAAGACCCTAGGTGATGTTGTGGGGTAGACATTAATGTTTGAGCGTCTGATGGTGGCAGGTAATCTGGATAGGGGCTTTATTCGAGTAAGGGCTCTTCTCAATTTGACTGAACCACTAACTTCTGGTTTTTGGATTCCACGTGGGAATAAGGACCCTGCCTGGGTTACTGTGAAATATGGAAGGTTGCAAAATTTTTGCTTCATGTGGGGTTGGCTGGGCCACGATATCCGTGGATGTAAGGAGTACAGAGGCCGCCGTAATGAAGGGGATGGGATGCTGGAGTTTGGAAGCTGGCTCAGTACTCCCTCTGTTCGTACTTTTGATCAGGTTCTTGAGGTATGTCGGCAAGATTGGATTGAAGCTCAGTTTATTGGGGGGGGGATATTCAGCTTCCAGTAGTCATCAGAATCAGCCTTCGGAAAGTCCAGGATCACCGGCTGCTTCATGGTGTCTTGGGCCGAATATGAGGTTGGTAAAAGAAGCATTGGGTATCGAGCTTGTCAGGAATAAGGGGCTAGTTAACGACTTGACTGATTCGGCGGTGGTGGATATGTTGCTTCCTGCAGGGCAAAAATCTCATTGTTTGCAGGTTTCAATTAATGCTGGAAAATCAAGTGTATCACGTGATTCATTTGGGGGAAACTCTAATCTGTTTGGTGGTAGGGACCACATTTTACTTGGAGTGGCTAGTGACCCGGTTTTGGAAATGGCCCATTCTAATAGCCCAATTCATTTGGTAGATGGGAGCCCTTGTGGAGCTGGGCAGGGCCTCATTCACAGTTGTGGATCCCCTGAGGTATCTAGAGTCAATTCATCAGTGATTAATCCTCCCATAGACCTGTCTCCTGTTTCAGCAGTCTCTTTTTCTCTTCGGCATATTCACCTCAAACGCCCTTTGGAAGAGAATTCTGATCCTGTCTCGTTGAAAAAGCCTCGCAAACTGTTATTTGAAGGGGAGACAGATCTGTCAGGCACGGTTTCCATTCCTTCTCAGAAACCAAAAAGTCGTCGTCAAAGCTTCCGTTCTCTTAAAGCTTTAATCCGTGAGAATAATCAAGGTATTTCCTCTGTTCACTCGCATAATTTCTCTATTTCTACTATTGATGGTCCTGTGGATGGGATTGGTGAAGTTGAATTCCTTGGTAGCTAGTTTGCCTCTCCCTCCAATAATTCTGATGATCACAGTCCTTCATTTCCCCCTCACGCCGGTGGCTGGATAGAACCAGCTGCCAGTGCACCATGAATTTCCTTGCCTGGAACTGTCAGGGACTGGGGGTTGCCCTGACAGCCAGAAATCTGAAGGCTGAGTGCCTTAATAAAAAGCCCCAATTGGTGTTCTTAATGGAGACTAAGCAAAAGGCTAAATATATGCGAAAGATAAGAAGAATGTGTGGATTCTCTGAGGAATGGCTTGTTAGCCCGGTGGGTTTAAGTGGGGGACTTGCATTATGGTGGTCAGACATGATCACAGTTGAGATCCTATTACTCTTCTTCCCATATCATCCATACTCGAATTGGTTTTGCTTCTCTAAATACTCCTGCTTATGCTACCTTTGTTTATGGACCACCTAATGAAGAGGCAAGACTACTCTGTTGGCAAGAAATTCGCAGAATCAGTAGTAATATCTGTAACTCATGGTTGTGTATAGGTGATTTCAATGATATACTATCTCAATCGGAGAATTGTGGTGGTAACCCGAGAGCATGGAGGAAAATTATAAACTTCAAGTTGTTTGTTGCTGATGTGAGTTGGACGACTTAGGTTTCTATGGCTTTCAATTCACTTGGTGTATCCTGATACGGTCAGAGAAAGAATTGATAGGGCCCTGGGAAACACTTTACTAAGGGAACAATTCCCCAATATCTGTGTTATGCATGTTGAACTAGCTGGATCAGATCACCACCTGTTGTGGGTACAATGTCAGCCTGAAGGGCATCGCAGGAAGCGCTCTTTTTGTTTCGAATCATGTTGGTCTGGCCACCCCAATTTTCTCTCTCTGGTGAAAAATAGCTGGCACTCAATATCTGATCTTAATTTGTCTGCTTCTGATTTTCTTTTTCATTGCTTGGTGCGTTGTAAACAAGATCTCATCACTTGGATTCGTAAGGAGTTCCCTAATAATATCCGAAAAATCGAGAGCCTAAAGGCGCAGCTTGCTACCTTTCCCAGGGTGAATATAATGCTCATTCTTCTCGGATTATAGCTGGTCTCAAACTGGATCTAGATCGGATTTATGATCTCGAAGAACAATTCTGGTGGCAGCGCTCTAAAATTAATTGGTTGCAATTTGGAGACAGAAATTCTCGATTTTTTCATTTGTCAAGACTCAAGCGGCGTCAAAGGAATAGTATTCTGTGTATCAGAGACGATCAAGGCTCTTGGCTAGTGGATAAACCTGCTATCTCGCAGAATATTGCCTTATTTTTTCAGAATCTATTCACTACTTCAAATCCTTCTGATATGGATAGAGTATGGGGCTTTATTGACTTTAAAATTACAGTTGAAATGAACCAGCGGCTTTTACTCCCTGTTTCCCGAGAAGAGGTTAAGGCTGCGGCTCATAGCTTGGGATCTACTAAGGCGTCGGGCCCTGATGGTTTCTCTGGTACTTTCTATCAAAAGACTTGGGATGAGGTCGGGGAATCCATCTTCATCTTGGTTCGGGAATTCTTTGAAGGTAAATCGAAGCTAGATAGGCTTAATGAAACAAATATTACTTTGATCCCTAAGATGGAGAAACCTGAGCATGTGTCTCACTTCAGACCTATTGGTTTATGCAACTTCTCATACAAGATTATTTCTAAACTTCTGACCAATAGAATGCGGCCCCTTTTGGATTGTTGCATTTCCCCAAATTAGGGAGCCTTTGTCCCCGGCCGGTGTATCCAAGACAATATCATCATTGCACATGAAGTTTATCATTACCTCCGGAGGAAAAAATTAGGGGGTAAGTTTGAATTCTCCCTTAAAATGGACATGAGTAAAGCTTATGACTGAATTGAATGGTCCTTTTTAGAAGGTGTGCTGTTGCGTTTTGGCTTTTGTAGGGAGTGGGTATCTCTCATTATGCAGTGTGTTCGATCTGTCAAACTTAATATTTGTGTATCTGGAGAATCCATCAGCTCTTTCACCCCAAGCCGTGGGCTGCGACAGGGGGACCCACTTTCCCCATACCTCTTTATCCTTGTGGCGGAGGTTCTAGGCCTTATGATCAGCAAAAGTCAGTGTGCAAATCTGCTCAATGGGATTAAACTCAGTCATAATTTCCCTATACTTACTCATAATTTTTTTGCAGATGACTCGTTGCTATATATGAGGGCTAACAAAAAGGAATGTATTTATTTAGGCTAGCTCTTACATCTCTATTGTGCGGCTTCGGGGCAAGTTCTCAATCTAGGGAAGTCAAGCATATTCTTCTCTGCTAATACCCTGGTTGAGGTGAGATCAATGGTTTGTAATATTCTGGGAATTTCAGCCACAGAGGATACGGGAAAGTATCTTGGCATACCTAGTATCTGGGGAAAAACCAAATACCAAGCCTTGGCATATGTTCGAGAACGTGTCACAAGTAAGCTTCAAAGTTGGGGTCTTTCCTCCCTTTCCTTTGCGGGACGTGAGGTGCTAATAAAAGCTGTTGTTCAAGATATTCCAATTTTCCCAATGAACTGCTTCAAGTTCACTATCAAATCTTGCAAGGAAATTCACAGTTTGATTGCCAATTTTGGGTGGGCTGGAAATGCTTTTGGGCACCGTACCCATTGGAAGGCTTGGGACTTCCTTACATCTCGGAAATATAAGGCTGGGATGGATTTTAGAGACCTGGTTGTTTTGAATGATTCGCTTTTGGCCAAGACATCTTGGAGGCTTTTGACACGACCCAATGATTTATAGGCCAAGGTGTTAAAGAGTGTCTACTTTCCTAAAGGGGATTTTTTGTGTGCGAAGAGAGGACATAAAGCTTCTTGGGGTTGGTCAAGTCTTCTTGAAGGCAGGGATATTCTCAAAAAGGACCTTCGGTGGGATCTTGGATCCGGTACAACGATTCCAATCTGGGGTAACCCGTGGGTTTCTGGGGACTCCTTACCGGTCCCACCAGCTAATAGTAGCAACCTAAATATCCAGCAAGGCCGTGTTTGTGACTTGATCGTTGATGGCGCCTGGAACCTTGCACCAATCTCTCAGTTTCTTACAGAGGAGGCTAAAGAATCTATCTATAATATTCCCATACCTACCAATGGTTTGGAGGATAAAGTTGTGTGGAGCTATGCTAAGAATGGGGAGTATATGGTTAAATTGGGGTACAAGGCAGAGAAGAGCAGACTTTCTTTGAGCTCTAACAAGGCTGGGTCATCTATTGTCGTGCCTCCGACTAGCTGGAAATCCGTATGGAAGCTTAAGGTAATTCCATGTGTGCAACAATTCATTTGGAGGCTTCTAAATAATGCAATCGCTACAAATGCTGCTCTATATAGAAGGAGAAGATCTGTATCAAATCAATGCCCCGTCTGTGAACAGGCAGAAGAAACTCTTGAGCATCTTTTCTTCCATTGTGAATGGACTCGCTGTATCTGGTTTGGTTGTCACTTAGGTGGTAGATTCGATTTTGCAGCTGTATCAAATTTTAAGAGTTGGTGGCTTCATATCTCTGGTATGTCTTCTTTATGTTCATATGATCTATCCTTAATCTGCTGGATTTTGTGGCTAATCTGGAAACAAAGAAACGAAAAAGTCTTTAATTTCCTTTCTCCAAATCCCTTTGTGGTAATTGAAATGGCTAGGAAGAATGCAGATGAATTTCTGGATAGTTCTGTTATGCCTCAATCTGAAATGGAAGTTTCTGATCTATCTTGTGCTCGGCCTAATTTCTGGGTTCCACCGGGTTTTGATTCTATGAAGATTAATTGTGATGGAGCTTTTCATTTGGGCAGCGAGGAGGCAGCAATTGGTTTGGTATGCAGAAATCATTTTGGCTCTTTCATTTGGGGCTTTGTTGATAAACTGAAATCTATTTTTGTCTTCATGACTGAAGCCCTTGCACTTAAGCGAGTCTTAATGATAGCTATTGATTTAGGGCTTGATAAAGTTACTTTTGAATCTGACTGCCTCATTCTTATCAATTGTGTTAAGGCCAAGTCATCTGACTCATATGATTGGCACTGTCGAGGCATTATTCATCATATTATTAGCTTGTTTTATTCCAAGGTTAGGTATTCACTCTCCTTTACTCCTCGTGGGGGTAACCGTGTTGTTGAAAGATTCTCTAAAAATCATGTTAGGGAAAGTAGAGTTGTTTGACAGATTATGAAATTGGTGATATATGATTATATAGATGTTTAAATTAAATATACCAACTTTAGAATTTGTGGCTGGAATTATCAGTGTCGTAGTAGGGATACTATTCGAGAATGAGTTTTTTTTTTTCCCTTCAATGATTAAAATGAAGGTATTGTTTGATGGTTGCTCAAGATAAAAGGGGTCTTAGTTATATAAATTATGACTCGAGGCATTTAAATAGTGGCTTTAAACCTCTTACAGTAACTGAAATGTTTAATGAGTGTTTGAAACTGTTAGATCATGTTTTAAAGTTTAGAAGTGATGTTTGGAACAATTTAAGGAATTAGGAAAATTTCTCAGCTTGAAAGTTGGGCTGTTTGGATTTCTTTCAAGGTTAGGAACTGTTTAAAGCTTATTAGGTGTATGGTACAAGTGTTGTATTAGTTTGGAAGCTGTGGGCTCAAATTAGTGAATTCAGAAGAATGAAGACGCACTACTTAACATTTGAAATATTAGACAAGTAGTTTAAGTTATTATAAATAGTTGACTTACGATATAAATGATACCCATGTTAACTATCTTTTATGGACATATAAATGCTAGGATTTGATTTGAAAATTGAGTTGCTTGATCTTATGGTAGTATTCGGAATGTATATAACTTATATGCTAGAATGTCTAAGAGTGATGCTAGGATGTTAACTATGATAGTTATGAGATAGTACAAGTAGTAAATGATTTGTATTAAATGGATTTTGTATGTTTCAGAGTTTAAGTAAATGACAATGATATTACTTTGGGTATTAGGGGATGAAAGAGTGATCCTCTTTACGAAAGCAGCTAGGTAGGAGAATGTTATTTATTTGGGAGCGCAACAGGTGAGTGAATAGCGTCCTATTCTAAATTTTAAATAATCTTTTTATTTGTTATATTTTAACTAAATTGAATTACCTCATTCTATGGTTGCGATTTTATCAATGAAAGTTTATTTGAATTATCTCAATTTCTTCATAGATATTGAAATAAGTAAAGATTGATTACTTTAATTGCCATTATTTATTCTCCTTCTATTGGATCATATGGATTATACGTTGAAATGATAAGAAATTTTTTGAGATATCTTTCATAAATTTTCATGTTGAGATAGTATTGCATTTCGAAATGTTTGTTCGCGAGTTTTATTACTTGTGAAAGTTTTTTCTTCGACAGCTAGAATTTAATGAAAAGTTTTGAAATATTGTTTGCAAACTTTCATGCCAGGGTATACTATTATATCGTATTTGATACGAGATATCATGATATTGAAAGAAGAATTTTTCATTGCTTTTGATAAATTGACCCTGTGCATGCTTGAAAATGAATTGAGAGGACCGAATATAGAACGCTGGTTACTAACAGCAGTACTGTTAGTCCTTGGTGCACCATGGTTAACCTCAAGCTCGCTTGATATTCGTGAGATTTGTTCTCACGCTTGTTATCGTGGGTCTTGTGCCTACGCTTGTTTCGTGGCTTCAAGTCGCGCTTGGTTACTTACCCTCGTGGACTGTGTGTCCACGCTTGTTTTCGTGGCCTTTATGTCGTGCTTGGTTATTTTCCCTCGTGGACTGTGTGTCCATGCTTGTTCTTTCGTTCTATTGAGGTCCTATGGAAAGACGAGGTTAGAGAAATATGGTTTAAATTGATTATGTTAAACCAAATGTTTTACTGCGTACTTGAATTTATTTGATTAACGATATCTTATATAGTTTCACCTATGTTTATGATCGTATACTTTTGAAATTGAAGTCGATTTCCATATTGTTATGATTCAGCGTTAAATATGTTTAATTTACTTTCATTAGTATTTCATTAAATTTCATAAATGGGACGTTATTCACCGGAAATATTTTTCCCTCAGATGGCATTGCAGACCCTGCACCTTCAATCGAACAGGGAAGGCTGTCATTGCTGACCAAGCTGGTAGTCATATTTTGAAACAATTGCTAGTGAATGTAAAGTTAAGTTTTCATTTATGTATTAACATATGTAGTTTAGATGCTCTGCGTAGTTTATAGGTATGACCCTTGTCTTCCCTTGTAATTCGGAATAAATGTATATGTATATGTAAATGCTATAGTGGAGTATAGCTCTGAATGCTATTATGAAAATTTGGGTCATTGTAGAATTTTTGGGATGTTTGATTTATAGAGGAGACTTGCCCAAAATTTCTGTAAGAGACATAATAGTTTGATTATATGAGGCATGTTGTTATATATGAATTTAGAATGGTTTAAGGCTTGAGGAATGTGAGTCCACTCATATTCTATGTCGGTCACCCCTTAGATTTCAGGGCGTGACACGTAAGTTCATAATGTTGGCTGAAAGAGAACGAGTTGAATTAAAGAGCTTTCTTACCTTGGATTGTCCCACGAGGTAATTTTTTAAATAATTTGTTTTCATGAGCTTTGATATGATAATGTATTGATGTTTAATTGTTTTTCATTTCTATCATGTCATTAGGTGGAACTCAACATACCTTATGCTTGAAAGCGCGGTTAAGTTTGTTAAAGTCTTTGCTCGGATGGAGGAGGAGGATGAAGAATACAAACAATATTTCAAGAAGAAGAACGTAGATTCCAGTCGAGACACTTTTATCTTGATTGATGCTTGGATGGAGGAGGAGGAGAATGCAACTACAAGAAGGGTTGTTGAACCCAGAGTAGTTAATAGCATGAGATAGTGCCGGTGCGGAGCGGAACATCAAACTGTCGCCACAAATACTCCTTTGTGGAGCGTTTCTGCATCACACCTGTAGCACGCGACGCAGCGGTGAAAGTCGCGCAGTGTCGCGCGGCTTAGGGTGTCTGTATTTATTTATTTTTAAATCGATTTAGAAGCCCAGACGGAGAGACCCATATTGTTTAACCTAGAAAACAACCCGACCCAACTCGACGACAATAGATGACTTAGGTCAAGACTCAAGACTGCCGCCAGAAGTTTCCGAAGACGAGATCCAGAGGGTGAGACGCAGACGCAGTCGGGATCGAGAGGGTGACTTCTGATTTGGTTTTCGATGTTCTGGTATTCTGGGAACAGTAGTAATCGCAATTCTGACTTGTTATTTCTACAGTAAACAGTCACAGTAAAAGCAACAGTGTTCTACAATAAAAACTAAAAATGTCATCTCAATCACAGCAACCACAAACTTCTTCTAGAGTCCCTTCTAGTACAATGGTAAAACCTACCGGTGAAAATATTGACATAGCATGGCGGTGGAATAGCTTAAGTGATATAAATAATAGGAACAGTGTGACATGTGACTTTTGTAAAAAGGTGACTTCGGGTGGGATTACTCGAGCAAAAAAGCACCAAATGGGAATTAAAGGAGATGTAAATGCTTGTCACAAATGTCCACTTGAAGTTAAAAACCTACTTAAGGAAGCTGCCGAGAAGAAGAAGGTTACTCAAGCTTACACTGAGTTGCAAGATGATAATGAGGAAGAAGAGATCGAAGAAATTCATACCTTAAAAAGTGGAAAAAGGCCAGCAACATCAAGTGATCCATTTACCAAAAAAGCCAAAGGCGTGAAAGGCCCTATGGATTTACTTCTTTTTAAAAATCCTAAAGCAACTATCAAATTGGGAAAGAACAAGAAGCAAACAAGTATAAATGATGCTTGTGATAAAGAAGCAAGGGATAGAACTTGTCAATACATAGCTCAATTCTTTTATAGGAATGGAATAGCTTTCAATGTTGCGCGTACAAAAAGCTTCAAGTTGATGGTTGAAGCTATTGGAAACTATGGTCAACATCTAAAGCCTCCAAGCTATCATGAATTGAGAGTTCCATTCCTTAAGAAGGAGATTGAGCGAACAAACGAAATGATGAAGAGTCACAAGAAAGAATGGGCAAAATTTGGATGTTCAATTATGTCAGATGCATGGACTGATAAGAAGAATATGACCTTGATCAATTTCATGGTGAATTGTCCATCTGGGACTATGTTTGTGAGGAGTGTTGATGCTTCATCATATATGAAGACTGGGGAGAAGATATTTCAGTTGTTGGATGATTTTGTGGAGGAGATTGGGGAAAAGAATGTGGTTCAAGTGGTAACTGACAATGGCAGCAACTACGTTTTAGTTGGTAAATTGTTAACAGCCAAAAGAACCAATCTTTATTGGACTCCATGTGCTGCTCATTGCTTGGACTTGATGTTAGAAGACATTGGGAAGCTTCCTAAAATTAAAACGACAATACAAAAAGACATCAGTCTAGTAGGCTTTATTTATAACCACTCACTGGCCTTGAACACGATGAGGAAGTACAGAAAGAAGACTGAATTGGTTAGGTATGGAGTCACAAGGTTTGCTACAACCTTCCTTACACTACAAAGGTTGCACAAATTAAAAAACAACCTTAGAATGATGTTCACCTCAGATGAATGGTCCAAGTCTAAGGCTGCTAAAGATGCTAAGGGGAAAGGGAAACTGACACTATACTTTCGCCTACATTTTGGAATGGTGTTGTTTATTCTCTTAAGGCTATGGGGCCTCTTGTGTGTGTTCTTAGGCTTGTTGATAATGAAAAAAAGAGTGCAATGGGTTACATATATGAAGCTATGGATAGGGCTAAAGAAGCTATTCAAAGATCCTTTAATGGAAATGAAGACAAGTACAAGGAGATCTTTGCAATTGTTGATAGAAGATGGGAGAGCCAACTTCATCATCCATTGCATGCAACAACGCATTTTCTAAACCTAGAGTTGTATTATAGAAATCCAGAAATTGAATTTGATGAAGAAGTGACTTCAGGACTTTATAAATGCATTGAGAGGTTAATACCGACCGAAGAAGAGGCAGATAAGATTATAAATGAGTTGTCATTATATAAAAGAGCTGGAGGCAACTTTGGTATAAAGTCAGCAATAAGACAAAGAACCATTGTGGCTCCTAGTAAGTAAAAGTGCATTTGTTGATAAAATTAATTACATTATAAAATAATTTAAACTAGTGGTTTTGCTAAATTACTAATTAGTTCACTCATTGCAGCTGAGTGGTGGAGGCTGTATGGAGCATCTACTCAAAGTTTGCAAAAACTTGCCATCAAAGTGTTAAGCTTGACTTGTAGTGCATTTGGATGTGAACGTAATTGGAGTACTTTTGAGCATGTAAGTATTCATTTAAATGATTCTACTTTATAGAATTTCAAATAGTGCTAGTGAAATAAACATTCTTTTGTTGTAAAGTATACAACAGATTCATTCTAAGAAGAGAAGCAAGCTTGAGCATCAAAAGTTGCAAGACTTGGTTTTTGTCAAGTATAACCAAGCTCTTAAAGAACGCTTTGACTGTCGTGATGTGATTGATCCCATTCTCCTAAATGACATTGTTGATAGTAATGAGTGGTTGGTGGGGGAAATGGGTGGAGATGAAGAAGTTGCTGAGGACGAGTTAGTTTTTGAGGATGACACTTTGACTTGGGGAGCTGTTGCTGATATAGTTGGGGTTGGTGAGCCTAGAACATACACTAGGCAGCAAAGCAGATTGAAGAATAAACAAATTGTAACTTCAACTTCAAGGCCTTCAACTAGCAATAATGGAAAGGGTACCATGGAAGACGAAGAGGAAGAGGCAAATGATGAAGAAAGTGACAATGAGGAGGAAGAGATCTACAAGTCTAGTAGTGATGAAAGCAACAATGATGAAGAGGACTTGGATGAAGATTTCATGGAAGACTAAAGAGAATTTTTTTTCTTTTATTTATGTCATTTAAAGACTAATTTAATTATGAATATGTTAATTTTTTGTTTATGGCTTTTAGATATTTGGATTATTTATTATTTAATGATGAATATGCCTTAAATTTGAGTACATGTTTATTTTTGAGTATATTTATGTGTGTATTTTCGGTGTAGCGGCCATCCCGCAATGCGCTATACCGCTATAGCGTTTTTTGGGCCAGCCGCTATGCGCCGCTATCTGGGATTGACTACTTTGGTTGAACCTACAATTTTTCCTCCGTGCATATGATTGGAGCACTGCAAATGAGTTTCTTGGCTTTTTAAAATTATTTTACAACATGACATTGAAGTTTTTTGGATCAAACTATGTTACAAGTAACACTTGTTTCCAACACATAGTTTCAATTCGAATAAGCCTTGAAAAAAATGCAAGTAGCTCCTACTCTTTGTTGGGTCACATGTCAAGAAGAATGCTATCAAAGTTTAACAAATACTGGGGGGCAGCTGAGAAAATGAATCCTTCGTTGGTTGTGGCTGTGATACTAGACCCTAGATATAAATTGACAAATGTCAAGGTTGCTTTCGGTGACCTTTTTCATGAACCAACAAAGTGTGAATCTATGTTGAGGAAGATTACAACATTATTGTATCGTTTATATGACCACTATTCAGCTACTGTTCATGTTGATGAATCTTCTTCTCAACCAACATCGGAGCAAGGGGATCATGTTGAGTTAGAACTTGAAGTGCCATTGGCATCTGGTGATGCTACATTCCAAAAGTTTTTGGCCCAGGCAGATGTAGAGAGTAATGTTGAGAAAATTTCAGAAAGTAGATGAATACCTTCGAGCTGAATTGGTTGGTTATCGTGATTCAAAATTCGACCTCTTGGCGTGGTGGAAAGGCAATGCTTGTAAGTATAAAGTGTTAAGCTTGATCGCACGTGATATATTGGTTGTTCCAGTCTCTACTGTCTCTTCAGAATTAGCTTTTAGCACCGGGGGTCGAGTATTAGATGTATTCAGGAGCTCTTTATCCTCAAAGATGGCTGAGGCACTCATATGTGCACAAAATTGGCTATCAATGAAACCACCCAACCGCAATGACTTTGATTGTGATAATTTTGATGAGATCAAGCTATTGTTATCGGTATATTAATTTGCATTTTCTATTTTCGATTATTAATGTTTCAGTTCTATTTTCGTATTAATTAGGATTTATCTTCTTTCATTTTGTAGAGGAAGATGCAGCAGCAGGTGGCGGATCTGAGCAGTGAATATTAATATTGAACTCTTACTTGAATTTCTTATGTTTCAACTTTCAAGTCATCAAATTTGAACTTCAATTATTAATATTGTTTTATTTTTATGTTTGAATTGTGAAGTTGTGATGATTGAAGTTTGAATTGATGAATCTGTCATTATAGTTAATACACAGATGTTTTAAATTCTGTGTGTGTTTGAATTGTGAAATTGTCATTATTGAGCAAGTATTGTCATTATTGAGCAGGTATTGTATTGAAATTGTCATTATATCACGTGAAATGTTGATGGGAAAAATTGTCCTTATTTGGTCTAAAATAAGGATTTAGAGTTGGGAAATTCATTTATGAGGCTTATCATTTATCTACAAATTAGCAAAGTTTCCTACATTACTCTTGCTAAAAAACGCATTGTATTATATTGTATTGAGTAGGTATTGTATTATATCATATTGAAAAAAATGCAAAAAAAAAAAAAAAACACAAAAAAAAACCTGTTCTGGGCCAAAAAACACAACAACAAAATTATGTTCTGGGCCCATAAACTGTTCTTGACAAAAAAGTGCGTCTGGGCCAAAAAACATTTTCAAAAAAAAAAAAGGCCCAGCTATGTAAACGGTTCCCTGGACCCGTTTACTAAAACCCGTTTAACCCGTACCCGTTGAAAATAAACGGGCGGGACGCGGGTAACCCCCGGGGCAGCCCCGCCCGCCCATTGCTCACCCCTAATTGGAATCATGAGTATAAAACTCGGAAAATTATGTGAGCACTGCGATATGAAAGTTGTAGAAGAAAGGTGAAGAGAGATAGAAGAATAGAGAGTGATCATAAAGAGAATATGGAATTACTGAATAATTCAAAAGTTCAAAAACATGAGAAAATAAGACTGATGACTACCCATATGTGCAAGTCAATATCTAATCCAAATCCAATCTTAATATCTAATAATATCAATCTCATGTTGTCAGTCCCAATATCTCATAATATCTAATCCTAATTAGATACTCTAGCCGTTTTAGTTATGACAACATAATAAAATGACTTAAGTACCCTACTGACTTATTTTCAAATTACATCACTCCAACAAATGATATGATGTTTAGGCCAGCAGAAGAAGTACTGGAAAGCTTACTCTTGAAAGTGTGTTTGTCGAAGAAGTTACTTTGGTACCAGGCTGTGAGCTTGCTAATTTTGAATGAGTTGTAGAGGTAACTTTCTCATCACTCTCAGATGATGGAGAACATTCAAAGCTTCCTTTAGCATTCTGTAGAACAATAAAACTTGTAAGTTTAAGCTATTTAGTATTTTAATTAGTTGATAGAGAGTTGATCTTTTTTTCTTTTACATTTTCTCTGGATATGTTCTCCTTGTGAGCTCTTTGAAATTCAGAGTCTTTAACACTCTGCATAGCAGAAAAAATGAGATTAAGCTGCCATATATATGATGCATACATTTCTTTGATTTTATGAGGAATTATTTTCTTTGTAATTTCAATTTCTGATGTGTTTGTTGCTGGTCCTTCAAATTTGATTGACCAGTTGATATCGCTTTAACCTACTCCTTATAAATGATCATATATTTAGGACACATACAGTTTCATTAGGTGTTTTATGTTGAGAGATATCTATATGTCGGTTGCTTACTAAACAATACAGGACGTAATTATGAAGTTGGCACTGCTTCAGATATCTCTAAACTAGGAATTACTCCATTGATACTCTGAGACAACATATCCAAAAAAGGCATGGTTAACTAATTTCAGAAGCTAAGAAAGACAATTCAGTGCAAGACGTAAGATTATGAGAGAGTGTTGTTGACCGTGGTCGAGCTTGATGGTTCTAAATGAGCTATTGTAGTGATTATCTGAAGTAACCTCTTCAACTCTTCTTTGAAAACTCTGCACAACAGCAAAAGATATATTTAACCTCAAGCCAATGGTAACTGAACCAATTGATTGAGGTTCTATTGGCTTTTCCTTTGATATGTTTTGCTCTTGTGCACTTTGATCTTTTGACTCTTCCTTTTTCGATATGCCAGAAGAGCAAAATAAATTGCAGCAAGTGTGAAGTAACTGAGAATTTTTTCCAATACTTTTCATTGGAGTGTATGAATATATACTTTAAATTATAGGTTGAATGGCTGATATTTCATTGACTGGCTCCTTATATAAATTAATGAATATCTAGTTTGGATCAGAAGGGATTTCTCTCAATACCAAAATTGAAAAAATAAGTTGCAAACAAAAGAATCCAAACTGATTATTTGAAAATTGATCATGCTTATCTGCACAATTAGTTCTTTTGGCCCATTATATAATCTGCCATGAATGGACCATTAGATGAATTATAGAAGTTACCACTTTTGGGTAAACACTAATGCTAGAAAGTTAGTTAATTCTGAATGAGTCGATGAGGTGCCTATCTGTACATGTACAGATGCAGAACTTCCTAAACTATTGTTAATTTCCTGCGGCAAAAGTGCAAAACACATTATAAATATGTGCTACATAGTATTCAAATGAGTTATAGAAGTGATCTCATAAGCAGGCCACATGAGATTGACAAAGATACTGAAGGCTTACATGCTGAAGTGCAATAGGTAGAGTAAAGGAGCCTAGGAGTGAGCTTGTTGCTTCTGAATGAGCTGATGAAGTAACTATGTTAACATTATATGATTTAAGGCTTCCTTGAACATTCTGAATAAGTGGATAAAAGATAGGTAACATTAAATTATATACTGTAGTAATTTAACAATTTGGCAGAGCTATGATTACCGTTTCCTCTGCTATGTTTTGCTCCTGGGCATTTTGATTTCCTAGCTCTTTAACATTCTGCAAATCAGAGAAAAGTAAATAAATTGTAGGCTATAGCATTAAGTACATAATGAAGTGTTCTGGTCGTTACTATGAGGCACCAACTAGCAAGTGCATTTGGTCCTTTTTATAAAGCACTTGTTTGTTTCCAAGGAGCATTAATTGTTTTTTTCCATATATGCCCATCATTAATAGGGGTAGTGGGTGAGAGTAATAATAATATAATATTAGAGTTTAATGCAACTAGTAGGGGTAATATTAGAAATTGCTTAAATTTTAGGACAACTTTATTAACTTCAACTGTTTTTATTGGTTTGTGTGAATTGTTAGTTGGTGTTTTATAATAAAGACCAGAGGAAGTATTAAGCATGAGCAAGATAAAAAAAAGATATAGTGTATGAGTGCTACCCCAAAACCATGTTTTCACAGAAGCAGCCCTAGTTTTCTCAAAACCATGTTTTCTCAAGGGCTACTTTTGAGAAAATCATGTTTTCATCACACCAAATATGCTCATAAACATATTCTAAAAGAAAGCAATTCAATTATATACACGCCTCAGTTGATTTTGGTGATGCAATGGGTGTCAATTCTTGTTCATTGTTCTAAGCATGTGAAGTAGAAAGAGATTCCACTTCTCGTCTACAATCTTCATTAGATCCAATAATATCTTCCAACACAAACTGTAACTCCCAACAGTCATCCCTATAAGCTATATCATTAAAAACCAAGAAATTATACAAATTCGAAATTGTATGATGATAAACTGCATTATATATGACATGATATCAATCTTGAATATTTTCCATGCTTGTCTCTTCACTTCAGCTACAGTAATTTACAAGGATACTGATTACTATAAATTTTCCTTGTATGGGTATATACCATATTGGTATTGTTTGTGGATATACTAATTAGTTTGATGCTAAATTGAACAGTTTTCATAATATATATATGGAAAATCCCATAAAAATATCTTGAAAATATCAAAAAGACAAATCAGTGACCCTGATTTGTATAATTCCAAATCAGCTCACATGTACTAAAATAAAATTTGGAGATGTTGCGTTTTTACAGTACTGCCCCTAACCTTTTTTCAAAAACAAAAGGCCACTCAGCACCCTTATCAGCGGCTAGCCGCTACTGCTCCAATTCTGGCAGCTGAGATTTTTTGTGGCAAAGTTGGTTAACAAAGAGTTGTAAATATCTTGAAATAGTAGTGTTTTGGATTAAATTGTCCAAGTGTGGAATTTGTTAAAACTCTTTGTCATTTGCTAAATAAGTATAATGAATAGCTAATATGATATTTACTAGTTACGGCACTTTATAAGCTATTTACTACATTTGATTAGCAAATACAACATGTTTTAGGAAGTGCCACTTTTGAATAATTTAATCTAAAAGGCCACTGTTTCAGAACAATTACAATAGTTCATTAGCTATTTACTACATTTCATTAGCCAATTTTGGCACAAAAAATCCCAACAACCAGCGCTCGAGTTCCAACGGCCGGCCATCAATGGGGTAGTTGTCGACCACTAGTGGGGGGGTCACCACTGGCAAGGGCTGCTGAAGTGGCATTTTTTAAAGGAAGGAGTACATTTTCAAATTCCTTTTGGGCACATGCGGACAGATGATTTGGGATGATGCAAATTGAAATCATTGATTTGTCTTTTTGTTATTTCCAACGTATTTTTGTGGGATTTTTCCATATATTTTTTGTAGCTCGAATCAACATAGAAATATTAAAGTAAATACAGACATAAGTGTTAATTATTGCAAGAGCTCGAAAGAAGTGAGGCCTCCACAACTATCATAAATGTTGTTGAAAATGTATTGAATAGGTAGAAATTGAATATAAAGTAAACATATACTATTAAAATAGCACAACAAGAATCTGTATTATTGAAATAGCACGCACAGACAATGACGGACCTTATAAGATACAAGGCCCCCCCAAAAAAAGTCCATATTTAAAAAAAAAATATATATAAACAATGTCAAGCCCAAATCTATTATTAACCTAATGTTCGCTGCTCTTTCACAATCTTCCGTCCATAATTCACACGCTCGCTCTCCCAGTCTCCTTAATCTGCCATACGTCCAGCCGTCCAGGTCTCATTGATCCAGATAATTACGAATTGAAATATTGAATGATGTGGAGCGGTCCAATTGTAGAATAGAAGGTGCAACTAATAAAGTTTTCCATTTGTTCTAGACTTCCAGGGTACCGAAGTAATTTACTAAAGCCTCAAGGTATGATTTTTTAATGTGTTTGTTTTTTATCCATTTGTGATTTGTCGCTTCTGCTGTTCTGCACAAACTTTGGATAATTGTATCATATGTTTGATGATGAAATCCTATCCTAGTCTCCTAATTGTCTTTGAACACTTGAACATATTGAACTTCTGCATTGTTTTTTTTTTTTTTTTAAATTCAATGAACTTCTGCATTTTAATATGAAAGAGGTTAAGAAATGAGTTTTTTTCTATATTTATATTTAGTATGATAATAGTTAATTATATTGTTTAAATTGTTTATAGGTTATTTGGAAAGTGATAAAATCTAAGAATAGCTCAATGATGAAGAATAAAACAATTGATTCATTTTTCAAGAGGAAAGCTAGTGATCACATAGAGGAAGGAACATAGCTTCTACATCTTTACCGATTGAAAAGACTTGCCATGATGCTCTAAGGTTTGATGGTGAGGAACAACCTTCAAAAATTCCTAAAGTTACTTCTAATGAATTTGATGTTAGTTCCTTAGAGCGTGATCCGAGTAAACGCCCTCAAATATGGCAATATCATGTGAATCAAAGAGATGAAGTTCGAAGGGCTTATTTAAAATGGGGTCCATATCAGTGTAAACTTCAATGTTATCCTCTTACAGGAAAGAATCATCCAAGAAGATTTCATTATACTTGGTTTGGTATATTTCCTTCTTGGTTAGAGTATTCTCGTACTACAGATGCTGCTTATTGCTTACCATGTTTTCTTATTACTAAACCAAGTGGACGTTCTGGAGCAGATGTTTTTACTGTTAAAGGATTTCAAAACTGGAAAAAGGTCCTTAGTGGAAAAAATTGTGCTTTTTCTCAATCATATAGGAGAATATCCTTGCTCACCACATAACAAAGCATTGAAGGCTTGTGAAGACTTGTTGAATCAACATGGGCATATCCAGAATGTCTTTAATGTACAAAGTTCAAATCAAATTTTAAAGAACCGACTACGTCTTAAGGCATCTATTGATACAGTACGTTGGTTGACATTTCAAGCATGTGCTTTTAGAGGTCGTGATGAAACTTTGGAATCAAAAAACAGGGGTAATTTTCTTGAGATGATAAAGTTGTTAGCATCATACAATGATGAAGTTGCAAAAGTTGTGTTGGAAAATGCACCATACAATTCCAAGTATACTTCACCTCAAATTCAAAAAGAAATTTTGCATATTCTCTCAAGCAAAGTTCGTAACCACATTCGTCAAGAAATTGGAGATTCTAAGTTTTGCACAATTGTTGATGAAGCACGTGATGAATCAAAAAGGGAGCAAATGGCACTTGTTTTGAGGTTTGTTGATGAAAGTGGTTGCATACAAGAAAGATTTTTTGATCTCATACATGTTAAAGACATTATGGCATTAACTCTTAAAAAAGAATTGTGTGCTGTCTTTTCTAAGCATAATCTTGATATCTCTAATATTTGTGGTCAAGGTTATGATGGGGCTAGTAATATGAGAGGGGAATGGAATGGTTTGCAAGCATTATTTCTCAATGATTTCCCTTCTGCATACTATGTGCATTGTTATGCTCATCAATTACAACTTGTATTGGTTGCTGCTTCTAGAGAAGTTATTCCTGTGCATCAATTTTTTCAAATTTAACTTTCGTTGTTAATATTATATGTTCATCTAGTAAACGACATGATGAGTTACAAGCTGCCAAGTTAGATGAAATTGTATATTTGCTTGAGATTGGTGAACTCGAAACTGGTAAAGGGGCAAACCAAATCGGTACTTTGAAACGGGCTGGAGATACTCGTTGGAGTTCTCATTTTTACTCAATTTTTAGTATGATAAATATGTTTGTAGCAACTTGTTCTGTTCTTGAAAAGATTATTGTTGATGGATCAACTTATTCTCAAAGAGGGGATGCTGATGCTGCTTATAATATTTTGACTTCATTTGAGTTCATATTGATCCTACATTTGATGAAAGAAATCATGGGAATAACAAATGTTCTTTGCCAAGCTTTGCAAGAACAATCCCAAGATATAGTAAATGTTGTGAATTTAGTTGGTACTACAAAAGTTCTCATTCAAAAATTGAGAGAAGTGGTTGGTTGAATTTATTGAAAAATGTGACATTATTCTGTGAGCAACATAAGATTGATGTTCCTAACTTTAATGCTCCATATATAGCACGACAAGGACGCTTCCATCATCAAAAAGATCATATTACAATGGAGCATCACTATAAAGTGGAAATATTTTTAGTTACAATAGATAAACAGTTGCAAGAGTTGAATATGAGGTTTAAGGACAAAATTTTGGAGCTTTTGACACTTAGCTCTCATTTGATTCCTAAGGATGCTTATAAAGCTTTCAACATTGATAATATTTGCACTCTTGTTGCAAAATACTATCCTGCTGATTTTACGGAGCAAGAGAACATAATTTTGAAGCCTCAACTTCAACATTTTGTTACTGATGCTTCTAGTCATCCAGATTTGAAGAATCTATCAACTCTACCTGAATTATGTTGTGCTTTGATGAAGACAGAGAAATCTAAGGTGTATTACTTGATCGATCGATTGATTCGCCTCTTATTAACTCTTCCAGTTTCAACAGCTTCCTCAGAACGCTTGTTTTCAGCAATGAAAATAATTAAGACAAGTTTGCGTAACAAGATGGAAGATAATTTTATTGCAGATAATATGGTAATTCATATTGAAAGAGAAATAGCTGACACTTTCACTACTGATTCAATTATAGATGATTTCAAGTCATTAAAAGAGCGAAGAGCGTTACTTTAAGTGAAGGTACTTTTTAATTGTTTCATTTAATATAGTGTTTTATTAATTTTGATTTATAAATTACATTGTTAACTTTTAATATTTTGATATATTATATTTATATAACAGGCAATCTTCTGGAATTTCATGATATCTTCTCATTTTGTAATTGATATGACATCCATGCTAGAGACAGGTATGTTATCTTATAAGTTAGAATTGTTAAAATACTGTTATTATAAATCTGAATATTTTAAAAAATTTATATAATCATAAAATTTTTAATTAGTTAATAAGTATATATTTTCCCCCCCAAATATTTCTCCCAAGGTCCGTCCCTGCGTACAGATAGCATACAACAGGTCTGTATAATATGAAAAAGCTATAAAAGAACTCAAAGACTGCCGAATATGGTAATGAACTATGCAGAAATCCGGACCCAACGTACATTGTGTTCTTAAGACAATTTTGCTCCCTCAATACGGATGCCGAAGGTTTCTAAGCAATTGCCTCCCAGGATAGAGCGGATTATTTGTCTTCAGAAAGATGGCTCTCTCAATTTGAAGCCTAAGCGAATCTAACGAGTTTGCTTTCAGAACGCACAAAATGTTCTGTATATGCAATATGCAGAAGGAGTGTATTTAGGGAAAAAAATCGGGTACGATTCTGTGACTAGGGCGCCCTATTTATAAATAACAAAAAACTTGATTAGATGGACTCGTCTGTTGCAGCGAACTGATGCGTTGTGCAAATAGACGTACTAGAACAGAACGAACAGAAGCAACCCACATCTCTTGCCGGTGAACTAGTGCGTCGCACAAACAGACGCACCAGAACAGAGTGAACAATCCAAACGGATCGAAATACGCAACCGCTGGTTGGAAAATCGGAAGGGCAAAAACGTAATTATTAAAAGTTCGAGATGAAATTAGAAATTCAAAAACTAATTTAATAAAAAAAGTTTTTTTATTATTATTTCACACACGATCGAACTGGGCCAAACGACAGCGACCGCGTTTGGTAAACCAAGAGTCACCGAAGTCCTCAACCCTCCACAAAAGTGGCTTGGCCCAAGATGAAGGTGGAATATCACCTAGAGGGGGGTGAATAGGTGATTACAAAATTCTTTCGCTAATTGCTCAGTCACCCACACAACAGATATAAATCAATGCAAGGTAGAGATAGAGAAGAGGAGATTGACACATAGAATTTATACTGGTTCGGTCCAAATCTTGACCTACGTCCAGTCCCCAGAAACACTCCGAGATTTCACTATCTTACCCATAAACACTCCGGGATTTCACTCACCCAGAAACACTCCGGTATTTTACACCTGCCCATAAACACTCCAGGACTTTACACTTGCCCAGAAACACTCTGGGACTTTACAACCATAATTACACACTCTGCAAGATGATCCTCCACTCGGACTTACTCCCCCTTACAAGTTGTAATTGTATAACCCACTCCCAAAGTCCCAATACTTTGAGATTCTCACAAAGTGATGATGACAGAACACAAACTCTCTTGAAAGAGCAGATGCTTATGAGCACTGAAGAGCTAAGTATTTACAGAATATCTAATGAACCAGTAAGGAACTGAACACTTGTATGAATTTTCTATTTTTGCATTCTGTGTATTGCGTTCAGTCACAGGAGCAGTCAAAGCTTCACGTATTTATACTGCTAGGAGTTGGATGACCGTTGAGGATGCACTATAATTTGAATTTCATGGAGCCCATAATCTGTTCGGATCTTTTCTGCAAGATTTCAATCTGTTGGAGACATTTCCGTTGGAGCGTCTGAACATTGTCAAGAATATTGCCCATATTGCTGTGTTCAGGGAATAGCTTAAATAAATCATCCTTGGTTATTTGATAGATGCTTTTTGTCTACTTTAAAGGCTGATTGAGTGTTTCTCCAGGTTGTCCAGCAATTGCTTCTATTTTCAGAGATGTATTAAAATAATACGTTGCCCATGTCGTTTGCCAAATGATCTTTGAATCATATCCTGTTCTTCTGAAATCTTTGAGCAAACTGATTAGAAACAAGCTATTTTCGATCATCATTAATAATATGAAGTGCCCAAGATGAAATCTGAAGTTTAGAGATTTCCAGAAAGTTGCGTTTCAGCGTTTTTCACAGAGCTGTCGAACATGACTCTAGTTATCATGCTCTGACTCGAGTCATTTGCTTCAAGAAATCATTTGAAGCTCTCTGTAAGTCATTTGACTCGAGTTATGTGTGTATGACTCGAGTTATATCAGTTTCCAGCGTTTTTTGCAAATCTTGAACTGACAGATAATTTTCGAGGGCCATATCTCCCTGTTCTAAACTCCGTTTTGTCTGGTTCAAGTCTTGATGGAAAGCCCTTTGAGTCTATTTTTATATTCCAATGATTTCAGCTCAATTGGATTTGTAGTTTGTGAGATACACTCAAAACATTGAAGCTTGGTCTGTTGTATGGCGGAAATTGTACTGTCAACTTCAATAAATCATAGCTCCTCCATTTGAACTCCTTTGGCCTTGGATTGTATATCAAAATGATTCATTTGGAGTCTAGTTTCATAAAAAATTGGTTTCACCTCAATCAGACTTCTGGTTTGGAAGATATCATCGAATTACCAGAGGTCGCCAACTGAATACGAGAAACTGAGGTGAGCAGAGTTGCTGATATACACCTTGACTCGAGTCATTTACTGACTGACTCGAGTCAAACTTGTCCAGAGACGAATCATCCCAGACCACCAAATGATAGCTTGACTCGAGTCATTTGAACTCCTTTGTGACTCGATTTAATGATAGCTTGGCTCGAGTCAAATCATCCCAGACCACCAAAACACTGTAGCGAAGGGGATAACTCGAGTTATAACACCATGACTCGAGTTATGTCAACCTGGAATTGATCTTTTGCTTATTTTAACTCTGAATTGATCCATTCCAACTTCCATATGATCTTAGAGACTTCTAGAATCAATCTAGGAGCTTGAATAAAGATGTTCTCATTCCATTTAGCAAATTCTTCCATCTTTAATTTCCTCTTTCCTTCAAGTTTAACCCCAAAATTATTTGATAACTTCTTGCTTCTTTGATATTATGATATTCCTATTATATTGTGCAAGAGCTTCTTTCTTCAATCTTGATTATTCTCCATCATTCAAGTATACTCCACTATAGCTCAAATATGATAAAACTTCATTCCAACTTCTGTTTGATCATAAAGACTTCCAGTATCACATATAGTGTAGATTCTTCTTTCTTTAGTCTCCTTTCTTGATCATTCTTCATTATTAAACTTTGCATCCATTAATATTATACTTTGAAAAATGAAAAAGAAATGTATTTTGGGTCTTTAGTTGAGCCTTGGCAAGAAGGGAAATGTCCGAGCAAATAAAAGGAAAGAAGGGAAATTGAATTCTGTAATGAAAAAGGAAAAAGCATGTAATATTTCATCCATTAATATTATTATTTTGAAAAAGGAAAAAGAAATGTATTTTTGGTCTTTAGTTGAGCCTTGGCAAGAAGGGAAATATTTTAATGTTCCTTAAAAATAAGAAAGTGCATCACTTATGAAGTATAATATTTTTAATTAACCCGAAAAATAATATCATCCCGTGCAACGCACGGGGGAATAAAAGCTCGTTATATATAAGAATTAGTCAAAGTAGAAGACAAATATAGTATGCAACCTTTTTGCTCTTAAGAATGACATCTATATAAGACATCATCAAAACTAATCAAAACCAACACAAGAGCCCATTTAGTAGGACCGAAGTTGAAGCTTATATACTGTCTAACTTCTCTTCACTTAATCAATGTGAGACTTCTATCCACATACACATTCCTTCTTCCTTTTTCCTCTTCTTTTCCATCTTTCTTCTTATTCATAACCCATAAGATTTTATCCTAAATTCTAACAATAAATTCATCATCCCGAAGGGGCATGAGCTTGGACATGTCTGTTTCATTCAAGACACTTAAGCTTAGGATTGTCGCAAGCCTATATACCCTTCATTTTTCCTATTTTTTCTAAATGTGGGACTTCTGTCAAGGTTTTGTCTCTTACATCCATGCTTGTATAGCATTGAGTTTACTGAGTAATGTGTACTTGCTTTCTCATTATCTAATATTTGTAGCAGTCGTTGAGGAGTGATAGTGGAAGCGATATTGAGTCCTGGGCATTGTAGCATTAGAAGGTATCTCACACTGTACGCAAGTCCATCCATTGACCTCCTGTACTGAGTTTGGGTAGTTACCAAAGTATTACATATTTCAAATTTGGAATTAGATGTAAGTTTTTCTATAATTTCATGTTCAAACAACAAGTAATAAGAACATGAGATCTTAAGAACTTATGATTTCCACAACACTATAGGTTTAAATTAAGATGCACTAACCTCTATCCATAATTGCGGAATCGATACTTCATAATATGTGACTTGTAGCACGATAATTGAAACCTTTATCATTCTCTTTACCCTTCATTTCACGCTCTCTCTTCTTGATGGAAAACTAGAGGCGTCTCTTATAGTCAGAGAGCGAATGGACAAGTTTCTATCCTTTAAATAACTTTTGTATCCAAAAGACATGTATATCCTATGGATATGACTGCTCCCATCAAGCAGTCAAGAAACCTCTTCCCAAAAGTCATCTACCAATAGTCATTTAGCCCCTTCATTAATTATTAAATCATATACATCTATCACAGCCACATGAGACATTTCTTACATTCTCCCACTTGGCTCATGTGATATACGTCATTTCATGTATATCGACGTAGTCCCTTCCATGTACTACTTTATTCGTCTTTCTCCTTGACATGACACTTTAATGAAAGTAACTTTAATGTCCATCAATAAAGTCTTCATTGTAGACAAATTCTGTTTTCTAACAACATCATTTATGCATGCATACATAAAGTTGAAAACAGAAGAATCTCAGAAACACATATATACTAATGAGCTCAAAGTGTCAATGATTAGAACATGACAATAATTTTAACATTCGCTAGTAGACATAATACTCATACTATACACACGACCAGTAAATGTTTTGGGTGGTAATCCCTTTGTTAAGGGATTATCTATCATAAAATTGGTGCTAACATGTTCTATTGACACTCTATGTTTCTGAACCTCTTCTTTAACGACAAAGTATTTCCATCCATATGCTTAGCACCTTTAGAATACTTGTCGTTTTTATAAAAAGAAGACTGCTGCGGAATTATCACAATAAATTTTCAGCGACTTGGCTATACTGTCGACTAATCCAAGTCCTAAAATAACATTCCGTAGCCATTTATCCTGAACCATGGCCTCAAAGCATGCCACAAATTCAGCTTCCATAATGGATGCAGCAATTACCAATTGCTTATCCAATCACTTCAAGGTTGCTAGACCTTCTATAAATAAGCATGTAACCTTTAGTTCTTGCTCCCACTGACCTTTAGATATATACTGAATACCCAAGTCGAATTCAGACTCTTATAGATATACCACATCATCATTAGAAATAACATATCTCTTTTTCCCTTTGAGATCCTTTTAATGTTATTTGTTGTGGTTCTTCTACAATGAATTCATTCAGTTCATTAACAATAATCTCATCATGAGTAGTAGGAACATTCATTTGTTGTTCTCCATTACTATTAATCAGTTCAATAACACGAGAAACAAACAACTTAACATTAATGCTCTGAGTCATACATATCACATACTAACATGCTTCACAAATTCAAACATAAGTCATTCAATGCATATCAATGTTCACCTTTGGGAGCCAACTGATATACAACATTCAACCATAATGATGCTATAAAGATTTCACATAATTTGGTAGTTATGCATATTCCAACTAAAAATATTTATCATCTTTGGATGTCTAAATAAAACTATAAGTATATGAACAATACCAACATTTACATTTAATTATTATAAAGACAAATAATCAACCTTTGGGTTGATCCATAACTACCCTATAATAATAAACTACAATTTACCCACAACACAAACATAATTTCATAGCATCAAGGTTATGGGTAATTTGAAATATCACAATAATAATTGGAATTAAAATAATTCATAAGAATTTGGCCACTTTGGTGACTAACAAATCCACCATACTTAATTCCAAAACTTAAATGTTTAACATGAATACAATTTCTATTCACAACATCTAAGTAATTTAATTTTAGATCAACACATAGAGGCTTTAACAAAAATAATTTTTTCCTTTTCTAAGCCATCAATAATAGCTAGTTATACATAAAACTAGATGACCCAAAATTAAAGCCAAAAAGACCCCTTTTTTAATTAAATTCGGACCAAAAATATACTGTACAACCCAAACATATTTGGCCCAAGAAAAAACTTACAGCCCAAAATATTCCATTTGAGCCCAGGATCTTTTCTTTTTCTTATATTTAATAATTCTGGTCCAAAAATAATCTGCACAGCCCAAAAAACAAAAAAACGGGCAGCAAAGAGGCCCAAACCATTCTGGCCCAACAAAAAATGTGCCCCACGCTAAATATGATTTAAAATAGGGAAAATTTCAGATAAATACCAAATGAATTTGCAAAACCCCCAGAAGTCCTCAGAATTTGCAAAAAGATTAAGAGGTGATAAGGACTTTTGAGGGTCATGCAATTTCGTGGGAAAAGACCACATTGCCCTTGCCTTAATATGTGAGAAGAAGATTTTGGAAAAATCATTTGAGTGATATTTCCCATTTGCCATCGCAGGACCACAGAAATTTCGACCCCACTGCCGGAGCCCGTGTTCGTCGTTTGGACGCGCCGCCGAGGAGCACCCACCCGCCACCGTTGAAGCCGAAGCTCCGTCGTGTACGCCACCGTTCAAGCACAAAGAAGAGGTAAGAATCGCTCACTGTTCCCTATTTATTAACATCCCTCTCTTTGTGAAGTGTAATACCCTAAAAATCACACTTAGGGTAAATATCAAAAATTGGGAAATATACCTATTGAAAATAGGTGAATACGAGGTTTCAAACACCTTGTATTGAGTTTACCTTGTTGTTAGGGTAAATTCCCTTGAAATTAGATAATTTGCAAATAGGTCCCTAAAAACGTTTGAAAATTTGCAAATAGGTCCCTAAATACATTATGGGTTATAAATACCCTGTGAAAGCTATAAGAGAGGCAAGTAAATATCTATTTGAAATAGGGAAGGATATTGTCCCTAATTTAGGTAATTTATTAAGTTACTACCTTGAAAAAATAAAGGGGGAAGAGTCAAAAAGTATCCAAGTGACCAAAATGACCCCGTAAATTTTAGTACAGTACAGAGGACATGAAAACACAAATGTCAGTACAAAGGTTATGAGGTAATGAGTTGTTATAATTAAGAAAATTATCAACTATTGATAAGAAAATAATTAGGTAATTATTGGCTAATTACTTAAGTATAAACGAAGGAAATTCAGAGATAATTATGTAAAACCCTAAAATTAGTGGTAATGGCTAGAAAATTAGCATAAATATATTTCCTACTTAATTGGAAATTTTGAAGGAAAATTGATGAGGTTAGGTATTTTTAAGCCTAGATGCAAGAATGGACCAATAAGAGAATTTTGGGAAATTTTTATAAAAATTAAATTAAATAATTAATTAAATAATTATTTAATTAGGGAAAAAGATTCACAAATCCAAACAAATGAGGGCAGCCGAAATTTTGCCAAAAAATGAAGATAAGATTGTGTAAAAATATCATGATATTTTAAAACAAGTTGTAATATTATAATATATAATTTAATATAGTGAATAGTAACACAATATATAGGAAACGGATCCTATCTAGAGAACCAGGAATAGGTTTTCCAAAGTCAAGGTAAAATATTGATCAGTGGATTTTTACCTTCCGTTAGGCTTTTCCGGAAGTTAATTCAGAAGCCGATTGTGCATTTTCCTAATAAAACAAAATAGGGAAAAATGCAGATAGGCACATTTTTGGATCTGAAGAAAATAAATTCTAACTCAACATCTAGAAGTGAGTTTGAAATTATCTGGACATATTTGGAATCAGTGAATTTTTGTCCAGAAGTTGATGATTTCAGAAAATCGTTCCGTAGCCGGGTACGCTTTTCGAGAAACTTCAGACGGACTGTTGGAGCCCTATATGGAATCAAAATTTAGGTTAACCTAGAAATTTCTAATGAGTGAGAATATGTCTTCAAAGTTGTAAATCCAGAGTTTTGAGATTTTTCCGAAATTACGCGAATCGGGTACCGATCGGGGAAATTCTGTTAGACCGGGTATAAAGTGGCATGTGTCATCAATTTTTGACCAATCTTGGGCTGCCACACAGCCCCCTTATGTCGACCAAGGAGGGAGGAGGGCCAAGATGTTGCCTTCTTGATCAAGCCAAATCCAAGGGTTGGAAACAACTTTGATATTTCCCTTTATGTCCTTCCAAAAGCCTATAAATACCCCCCTCTTCATAATTCTTCACAACCATTTCAAGAGCTTCTTGACCGAAATTAGAGAGAGAAAGAAGAGAGAAGTGCTCTGGGAAATTCTGAAGCGAAGCTCTGGGTAAGTTTTTCGGTACTGAGCTTTAAGCTTTCGTAGTTTTTTCGGTAGTTAGAGTAGAAATGCTATATTAGTCTTTAATCTTCCAAGTATGATTAGATATCATATAATAGGGGTATTTTAGTCATGAATTTCGAAAATATTGGTGAGGTTGAAGTTCTGGCAAAATTCTGGAAGATTAGAGTTAAAATAGCGAAGCTTTGGCGAAATTCCGCCGATAGGGGCACCAGGGGCAAAATGGTAATTTTTACCTAAAATTCCTGTTATGATGTAAATCATTAATTAATATGATTTATATTTCGAAAATGGTATTGGAGTAAGAGTTATGTTGAAATTTTGGAAAATTAAAGTCAAAGTAACGAAGTGCTGGCGAAATTCCGCCGATTAGGGGGTCAGGGGTAAAATAGTCATTTTGACTAAAAATGTCCGTTGTAATGATAGATCCTTAACAAGTACGTTGTTATATTGATAGGATATCTTTGATAAGGTTCTGACCCACTGTCGTGTCATATACCGACAGAAATACCGTAATCCGTCAACGAAGGTACGTTCGCGTACTGGTAACCTTAACTCTGATGTTTATTGTATGCATGTGTGTATATTGTCTGTACTCCGACTGTACTGTTGTTCTGTCATGCCAATTGTCTGTCATGCCTGTACTCTGACTGTACTGTTGTTCTGTCATGCCTGTACTCTGACTGTACTGTTGTTCTGTCATGCCTATTGTCTGTCATGCCTGTACTCCGATTGTACTATTTTATGTACTCCGATTGTACTATTGTCTGTACTTCGATTGTACTATTGTTCTGTACTTTGACTGTACTATTGTCTATACATCCGACTGTACTATTATCTATACTCCGACTGTACTGTTGTCTATCATCCGACTGTATGATTGTCTATCATCCGACTGTATTGTTATTGCCATACATATCTGATATGTATACCCTATGTCTGACCGTAGTAAATGTTGCCAAAAGTCTAAGAATGTCTCATTGTACATATATGATGCATGTAATCATGAGGTTAACCGTTACATGGGGTTTGATGCATGGACTCCAGCTCTTAACTTAGCTTCAGGGTCGGGTGGACCGAGGATCGAGGAGAAGGACAAGCAGCACGCCTAGGAGTCGCGGCTGAAGACTTCTTTCTGTATTAGTTTTGAAACACTCTTGTACCGCTGTTTAAACAGCAAGACATGCTACCATGGGTATTTTAATATATATATCAGTTACTCAATCGCTCCGGTGCTCTACTCTGATGTTTACAAATGATGTTTGATGAAAGAAAAATTTATACTGCTTGTGAAAACGAGATGTTACATGAAGTTTGCAATGAATTAAATTTATGACAGAGCTCCCACAGAGTTTAAATGCTTTCTCCCTCCCTTTATGACAGAGCTTCTGTCTGCAATAAATCATGAAAACTGTGTGTTAAATTTTTAAAGTGCAGTCATAACCCTAAAGCCTCTGTTTTTAAGCTTATCTTTCCCTAAACCGAAAATTGATTAATGGTCATGAATTAGATGAGCCCTTCCTCTATCTCTTGGGTATGAAATAAAGCGTTGAGAGGCATTTGTTGATTTGTATATTAAAAAAAAAAAACAGAAGTCAAGCATCGATGACTTGATGAAGGAAAGGGGAAAGGGGTAATGGGTAGGGATTGGTTATTCATTTCATTTACTTTTGATCTCATTTCAGTATGTCATTCTTCACTTGCTTATTTCACTCTTTAAGACATTTGTTGCTATTCATACGCATTCAGACTTTAAAATAATCTTGCCAATTGGTATAGACTATAATTAAGTCATGAGTAAAAGTTGCATTTCTTGGCGTCTCTCAGTCAATCTCTTAGAATTGATTTTATGCAAAATATAAACAATGGTTTTATTTCATGTGGCATTTTCTTATTCAAGACCTCCTTTATTTTTCACATGCAATATACAATAGTGGGGGTCGATTTGTAAAAGTGCATTTTCTTATTCAAGACCTCCTTTATTTTACAAATCCTTTATTATTCAAGACCTCCTTTATTTTTACATTGTTTCGATCCTTCACATTTTCTTGTATTTGTCTGCATTTGGGTTTTTGCATTCACTGTTGGAGGTTAATGATTGCTGCATAACTTCTTTGTCTCCATATGCATAATTGCTGCATAACTTGGGATTTGATAATAATCATTGTCCAATGATAATAACAATAGTTCCTAATGATTCCTAATATCTAGAATGATACATACTGCCTGCCGTAACCATTAGATTTAGTTTAACAATTAACTAGCATTGATCATTATCCCCACGCAAAGATGACCATTAGCTTTACTTTAACAATTAACTCATTTAGACTTGCAATATTTCCATTTAAGATTATACCCGTATGAGTATAATATCTTTGTACGTGTATATGAATTCTATACATGTCTGAAATGAAATATGCAAATACAATTATTCTTGAAGAGGTTAGAAATCACACAGACAAGCGTCCGACTGATATAAGGAACAGTTTGCAAAGAGAGTTTGGTGTGCACTTGACATATAAGTAAGCATATCGGGCAAAGGACAAGGCCATGGAGGAAATTCACGGTAGACCTGGTCAGACATACATGTTAATTCCATGGATATGTGATAGGTTGAAGGAAACTGATGAAAAGACTGTGGCTGAATGGGTTGCTAGTGGGAGCAACATCTTTGATTGTGTATTTATAGCGTATGGTTGTTGTATAGAGGGTTTCATTGCTGGTGCCAGACCTATTTTATACATCGATGGAAGCCACTTAAGTGGACCATATAAGGGGACTCTGCTGTCAGCTTCTGCCTTCGATGCAAACAATGAGTTATTGCCGTTTGCCATTGCGATTGTCCATGGAGAGACAATAGAGGACTAGACATGGTTCCTTGAATTGGTGAAGAGGACACTTGGAGGATTACATATTACAATTGTGTCAGACTGACACAATGCAATAATCACTGTTGTCCGAGGAGTGTTCGGGTCTCAGAGACATGCATACTGCTATAGGCACATTAAGGAGAACTTTAGTGCCCAAATGATTAAATTGAATAGATGAAGGAGGACAATATGTGGGCAACAAAGGCAAACCGCACTTCAATTACTTGATGCAATTGCGTATGCAAGACTTGATTGTGACTTCGAAGCTGCGATGGAACAAATAAGGCTTTTCAATCAACAAGCATTTGAGTGGTTGATCCATCAAAGGATCATTTGGAAGCAATTTTGTTTGCTTGGATTTGTAAATGACTATCTATTGCAGATTTGTAATTGTAGTTATCCTTTTTGGTATCATACTTCTTTCAGCTTCATATGTATTTTTATAACTAATCCACATGCTTGGATTTTTACTAAAAATCTTGGTTACTTGGTATCCAGATGATTTTTTGTATGTATAACTAACATATACGAAGGTGTTGAAATCCTATGTTTTCAATGTGCCAACTGTGGTTCCTTGGCCTCCTATGATTAATTTGGTATGATATTTAATAGTATCAGACACTTGATATTGAACTGATAATGGGATAATGGGAAGCATTATGTTGGTTTTATATTTTTTAGTAATACTTGACTGATATTCCCTGAATCTAATAATGTAAATGTCGATGGTAAATGCACATGTTGTAATAATGCACATGTTGTCATCCCATTATAACTTTTTGTAATTGTGTACTTATCAACACCAAAATGACTATCTGTGCGTGTGCGTGGGGACTATGTAATGGTAGTTACATATATGGGAAGTATCATTTGGAAATGTTGTTTCAGGATTTGTAAATGACTATCTGTTAGTCATTCAGGAATGGTAATTCTCGTTTGTGATTGGTGATTGGTAATTCTGGTTTCAGGATTTGTAAAAGTTCTTTTTTTTTTTTCAGTTTTACAAAACATCGATGAAAGAGTAAAAAAATGATTCCAAAAAAAAAAAGTTGTAAATTGTGTTATGAAATTTGTAAATTGCGTTATGAGATTTGTAAATTACGTTATGCATTTTGTAAAAGTGCTTTTTATCTTTGGTTTTTCATTCAGGCATCAAAGTGTAAACCCTGCAAAAAACGTTGTAAATTGCATTATGAAATTTGTAAATTACGTTATGCATTTTGTAAAAGTGCCTTTTATCTTTGGTTTTTTATTCAGGCATCAAAGTGTAAACCCTGAAAAAAAAAGTTGTAAATTGCATTATGAGATTTGTAAATTGCGTTATCCGATTTGTAAATTGCGTTATGAATTTTGTAAAATTCGATAAGTGTAAGTTATGAATGAAAAAAAATAAAAGATAGACACTGGAGTGTGATATATCACACTCGAGGGATCACTCCAGTGTGATATATCACATTCCAGTGCCTAAAAAAGGAAAACAAAAAAAAAGTTGTATTGGCATCAAAGTGTAAACCTTAAAAAAAACTTGTAAATTGCGTTATGAGATTTGTAAATTACGTTATGCATTTTGTAAAAGTGCCTTTTATCTTTGGTTTTTTATTCAGGCATCAAAGTGAAAACCCTGAAAAAAACGTTGTAAATTGCGTTATGAGATTTGTAAATTACGTTATACATTTTGTAAAAGTGCCATTTATCTTTGGTTTTTTATTCAGGCATCAAAGTGAAAACCCTGAAAAAAAAAACGTTGTAAATTGCGTTATGAGATTTGTAAATTGCGTTATAAGATTTGTAAATTACGTTATGCATTTTGTAAAAGTGCCTTTTATCTTTGGTTTTTCATTCAGGCATCAAAGTGTAAACCCTAAAAAAAAACGTTGTAAATTGCGTTATGAAATTTGTAAATTGCGTTATGAGATTTGTAAATTATGTTATGCATTTTGTAAAAGTGCCTTTTATCTTTGGTTTTTCATTCAGGCATCAAAGTGTAAACCCTGAAAAAAAACGTTGTAAATTGCGTTATGAGATTTGTAAATTACGTTATGCATTTTGTAAAAGTGCCTTTTATCTTTGGTTTTTCATTCAGGCATCAAAGTGTAAACCCTAGAAAAAAAAACGTTGTAAATTGCGTTATGAGATTTGTAAATTGCGTTATGAGATTTGTAAATTACGTTATGCATTTTGTAAAATTTGATAAGTGTAAGTTATGACTGAAAAAAAAATAAAAGATAGACACTGGAGTGTGATATATCACACTCGAGGGAACACTCCAGTGTGATATATCACACTCCAGTGCCTCAAAAAGAAAAACAACAAAAACTCTATTTCTCTACTTTTACCCAACCCCCTTTCCCTTACTCAACTATTTATTTCAAGCACTATTTGGAAGCGAGACCTTACTCAACTATTTCTTTCAAGCACTATTTGGAAGCGAGACCTCTGTTCACAATTTGGGACCGATGGGTTAACGATCTCAGCGTTTGTTCAAACGAACCTGCAACATCACAGCTCACATCTCAGCCGCGTCAGTGTCTTGACGGTCCTGTAGGTGAATTTGGTAAAAAGGTATTTGATTTCCTCTTTACAATATAATCTTCCAAATGTCTGTGGATTTTTCTGCAATTCTGGGTCATTCGAACAAGTGTCAGTGGTTTTGCTGTTCAGGGTTTTCTTTTCAGGTTCTGATTGTTGCTTTTAGATAGGATTTAACGAGTAATTTTGGTTTTAGTTCTTACTAGAAGTGTTAGTATGGTGGTCAATACGAAGGGGGTGTGACCAATTCGACGTTGGGTTTACTGGAAGCATAAAGCGTAAAACTTGAATGAGAATGAGTGATCCGATCGGAGAAGAGAGGGAGAGATATAATGGTTTTTACTTAAGGGGCAGTCTGGTCTTTTCCCACGAAATTGCATAATCCTCAAAAGTCCTTATCACCTCTAAGTCTTTTTGCAAATTCGGAGGACTTCTCGGGGTTTTACAAATTCAATTGGTATTTTAATGGAATTTTCCCTTTAAAATATATTCGGCGCACTTCTGACCTAAAAGGCCTCGTAGCTCAGTGGTAAGGCGTATGTCACCAAAACCCTACGTCGCCAGTTCGATCCGCACCGACACACTTCTTAATTTTGTTTTCTTAAACAAAGAAACACAATGTTTTAAAAACAAAACACGATGCATATACCTCTGGGGATTCAAACACGAGACGTGTGGATGCAACACGCCCTAAGAGCTTCTCCTCTGCCACTTGAGCGACGCGTCTTTTAGGGTATGTTTGGTTTGAGGGAAGGGGAGGGGAGGGGAGGGAAGGGAAGGGGAGAGAAAAAAAAAGGAGGGGAAAGGAAAATATATGAGCCCCACTACACTCAATTTTCAAAAAAAAACTTCCCTTCTGTCATTTTCTCTCTCTCTTTCCCTTCCCTCCCCTCCCCTTCCCTCAAACCAAACATACCCTTAGTCAAAGATTGAGACACCAAAAATATAAAATCGACACCTTTTCAAATTGAGGTGTCATGTTCTATATTCTATCCTTTATAACCGACATTCCCAACACCCATTTTTCACGTTCTTGGTGTCTATCTCTTCGTTTTTTCGAGATCTCTATCCATGAAGCCGACTTTGGGATTTAATAAAATCATTTTCTCATGACCCAATTTCAAAATCCAAAGATAGTAATATACCATCATCTTTTCTCTTTGATTTCAAAATTCTTAAGAGAAAACTAAGTCCCAAAATTGGTAAGCACTACTAACGTTAAAAATTCATAAAGCAAAAAATAAATGCAGTTATATGCATTCCTATTTCAAACATGAATCCCACACAAAACAGTAATATGTGTACTTTCGATTCAACAAATCAACATTACTTGTTTGAAATTTATTTCACTCATTTGGCATATTTTTGAAGATTAATAAATTCATTCAAGAACAAATTCAAAAGTATCATTTATTTATCAATACATGCATCATAATTATAATTGGAAAATCATAAATTCTAAAACCAAAAGCTCTGATACCACATGTAAGTTTTTCTATAATTTCATGTTCAAACAACAAGTAATAAGAACATGAACAAGGATCTTAAGAACTTATGATTTCCACAACATTATAGGTTTAAGTCAAGATGCACTAACCACTATCCATAATTGCGGAATCGATACTTCATAATATGTGACTTGCAGCACGATAATTGAAACCTTTATCATTCTCTCATGACCCAATTTCAAAATCCAAAGACAGTAATATACCATCATCTTTTCAAAGAGATGTCAATAGCTCAGTGGTTAAGGCGTCTAGGGAAATCATTACGTCGCCTGTTCGATCCCTCGAAAGGCGCGTTTCTTACAGTTTTTGTTTTCTTAAACAAAGAAATGCAATGTTTTAAAAATAAAACACGCTGCATATACCTCTGGGGATTCGAACACGAGACGTGTGGATGCAACACACCCTAAGAGCTTCCCCTCTGCCACTTGAGCGACGCGTCTTTTAGTTAAAGAAGGAGACACCAAAATTACACGAGACGTGTGGATGCAACACGCCCTAAGAGCTTCCCCTCTGCCACTTGAGCGACGCGTCTTTTAGTTAAAGAAGGAGACACCAGAAATATAAATCCGACACCTTTTCAGATTGGGGTGTCATCCCCTACCTCTAGCCGGGTCGAACAGACCCGTATGGATCCGTGGGTCGAACCATCAAACCTCACTTTTCTTTCCTCCATAACCAACGTTCCCGACATCGGATTTACACATTCTTGGTGTCTATCTCTTCATTTTTTTGAGATCTTTTCAATGAAACTGACTTTGGGGCTTAATAAAATCATTTTCTCACTTGGCTCATGTGATATATGTCATTTCATGATTTAACAAAATATCAATAATTTTGCGCATAATCTTGGCTAAAAGATTTCATATATATTGGTTACATCATAAGTCATGGTTAAGGATAAAACTAATACGAGTCATGGCGGTTGTACATCAGTATATCGATGTAGTCCCTTCCATGTACTACTTTATTAGTCTTTCTCCTTGGCATGACACTTTAAAAGTAACTTTAATGTCCATCAATAAAGTCTTCATAGCAGACAAATCTTGTTTTCTAACAACATCATTTATGCATGCGTATATAAAGTTGAAAACAGGAGAATCTCAGAAACACATATATACTAATGAGCTCAAGGTGTCAATGACCAATACATAACAATAATTTTAACATTTGCTAGCATACATAATACGCATACTATACACATGACCCGTGAATGTGTTGTGTGGTAATCCCTTTGTCAAGAGATCAACTATCATAAGATTGGTGCTAACATGTTCTATTGACACTATGTTTCTGAACCTCTTCTTTAACGACAAAGTATTTCCATCCATATGCTTAGCACCTTTAGAATACTTGTTGTTTTTATAAAAGAAGACTGCTGCGGAATTATCACAATAAATTACCAATTGCTTATCCAATCACTTCAAGGTTGCTAGACCTTCTATAAATAAGCATGTAACCTTTAGTTCTTACTCCCACTGACCTTTAGATATATCCTGAATACCCAAGTCGAATTCAGACTCTTATAGATATACCACATAATCATTAGAAATAGCATATCTCTTTTCCTTCTGAGATTTACCTTAATGCTATTTGTTGTGGTTCTTCTACAATAAATTCATTCGGTTCATTAACAATAATCTCATCATGAGTAGTGGGATCATTCATTTGTTGTTCTCCATTAATATTAATCAGTTCAATAACACGAGAAACAACAACTTAACATTAATGCTTCAAGTCATACATATCACATAGTAACATGCTTCACAAATTCAGACATAATTCATTCAATGCATATCAATGTTCACCTTTGGGAACCAACTGATATACAACATTCAACCATAATGATGCTATAAAGATTTCACATAATTTGGTAGTGATGCATATTCCAACTAAAAATATTTATCATCTTTGGATGTCTAAATAAAACTATAAGTATATGAACAATACCAGCATTTACATTTAATTATTATAAAGACAAATAATCAACCTTTGGGTTGATCCATAACTGCCCTATAATAACAAACTACAATTTACCCACAACACAAACATAATTTCATAGCATCAAGGTTATGGGTAATTTGAAATATCACAATAATAATTGGAATTAAAATAATTCATAAGAATTTGGCCACTTTGGTGACTAACAAATCCACCATACTTAATTCCAAAACTTAAATGTTTAACATGAATACAATTTCTATTCACAACATCTAAGTAATTTAATTTTAGATCAACACATAGAGGCTTTAACAAAAATAATTTGTTCCTTTTCTAAGCCATCAATAATATCTAGTTATATATAAAACTAGATGACCCAAAATTAGAGCCCAAAACACCCATTTTTGAAATAAAATCGGACCAAGAGGGAAAAAAATGTATAGCCCAAACAAATTCTATTTGAGCCCAGTACCTCGATTTTTTTGATTTCGGTCCAACTGTAAATAGCCCAACGTTTCAGCCCAAAAACCTTACAGGCCGAAAAACGTACAGACAGAAAAAACGTGCAGCCCAAAGAATTCTACTTTGGCCCAACTTTTGAGCTCCACACCAAACAAACTTTAAAATATAGTCGGCCCATATAAGAACATGAACAAGGATCTTAAGAACTTATGATTTCCACAACACTATAGGTTTAAGTCAAGATGCACTAACCTATATCCATAATTGCGGAATCGATACTTCATAATATGTGACTTGCAGCACGATAATTGAAACCTTTATCATTCTCTTTACCCTTCATTTCACGCTCTCTCTTCTTGATGGAAAACTAGAGGTGTCTCTTATAGTCAGAAAGCGAATGGACAAGGTTCTATCCTTTAAATAACTTTTGTATCCAAAAGACATATATATCCTATGGATATGACTGCTCCCATCAAGCAGTCAAGAAACCTCTTCCCAAAAGTCATCTACCAATAGTCATTTAGCCCCTTCATTAATTATTAAATCATAACATGAGACATTTCTTACATTAGATTCTCCTTTCTGATCTCTCTTGTCTCTCGTTCGTCTCCAAATACTCTCTACTTCTGATGCTCCATGTATGAATAAGATCCTTAGTTTGGCAAGCGCATGGCATGGAGAGATAGGAAATACTTGTTTCAACTTATGGCAGTGTCTGATGAAGATTGCTATTAGATTTGGGAAGACAAGTTGATGAGGATTCGACGGATCGAACTTGGACTTTCTTCAATTATTTCCTTCAATTCCTTGCATTTCCTGATGTCGAGTTCCTTCAATTTTTGCAGGCTTCTTGAGATAGATGCAGGAAAGATCACTTTCAAATTTCTGCATTCTTGTATTATTAACTAGCCAAGATTTTGAATGAGTAAAAAGTTTTTGGGACCCCTCCATATATGCCTCAACTCTGGTAGCTCATGCAATCGAAGGTACTATAAGCTTAAGTTCACTTGTTGTTTAGTATTATTAACTCTGCTCTTTGCATCAGATCCTTAATTGTTGCATTTGAGATGCAAATCCCAAAGTCTTCAACGTATAAACTTCTTGTAATCGGAAGTTTTTGCTGGTAAAAATCACCATAATGTTTCCCCAAATCTATACAGTAACTCTCCAATGCTGGTGCGTATTTTTATCAAAGAATTCAGCACAGTTTTTACCTTGGTCGTCCCAATTTTTTCCATAATTGTGACAAAAATACAATTCTTTCAATTGCGCACATCTTCCAATCACTTTATACATCAAATTTTCGTGTTGTTCTAAGAGTTCTGCACCCAAATTCATTTTCAGCATCAAGAATCCCTATGGCTTTGAAATCAAGCATTGCCTATACATCATCCAAAATTATCAAAAAACTCTTTCTTTCCTCTTCTCATTCTCTTGAACACTCGTCTAGCTCTCTCTGATTCCTCTTTCTCCTATGATTCCAAAGTTGGTTTCTCTGCAAGCCCTTGAATTTTCTTGACATCAATGACATTAGACCCAACAACAAGGACAACTTTGTCAAAAAAATTGCTCTGCTTCTTCGCCCACTTCCTTTGCCAACATGGTTTTGCCATATCCTCCCATTCCATGCAATCCAATCATGTGAACTTTATCATCTTTGAGTGCCTCCAACAGTTCACTATATGCCCTCTGTCTACTGTCAAAGTGTAGGAAATCTTGTGAAGCAAAATAGTTCATGCCTACAAGTGTAGCGAGTCGAGAGGACTGAGGGAATTCAACTTCACAATGCCTTCTTACCTCATTGCTTTTCTCTTCAAGCTGCTTGGCAAAAACTATAATGCCTGATAAAGTTAGGACAATGCAGAAAACAAGGTGTCTTCTTTCTTTTTATTGCATTTTCTTCTAACTCAACCACTCCTGCTATTAAACGGTCTGCCTTATATAATCATTTCTCAACATCATTGACTACCTTTTCAGTTTTCTTGGCTGATTCTGTAGAACGATCAATAACACTTTCAACTTTTGATTGCAGGTTCTCTTTTTTCCTTTTGAAGCTCTTTGACGCGCCTATTGAAGCAAAATGAATAACGAACTTGATCTATTGCTACATCCACTAACTTCCTCACTATTTCAGCCACAATAGCGATACCAACGTCCGCCGTTGAAAGCAAATCAATTCAATCAAGGCTCGGTATCTGAAAGTAACATTTTTCACTTTAGTAACATCATTCCTGTGTATATTTGAAATTCATGCATGTTATGTTCTTGAAGTGGAGGATTATATTTTTTAGTAAAAAATAAAGATACATGAATTTATATAAGTATGAAATGGTAGGGATTAGTGAAGCTGAGCAATTGAATATCAAATGAAGAGTTGAGACAGTAATAAAGGATAATACACAAGATCAAAACATTATATTGAGAATGTTTTACCTGTAATTTTGTGTGGAAATTCAGCAAAAGATGGGACTGATTATGGTTCTTCTCCAACCTGCTTGCAGCTATGAAAAAGAAAAACTAAATAAATAGAAAGAAAAAACAATATGAGTTTTTCTTACACTTTGAGATAATTAATGGGAAAATGACAAATAAATACCATCTGAATTTGCAAAATCCTCAGAAGCCTATCGAATTTGTAAAAAGACTGAGAAGTGATAAAGACCTATGAGGAATATGCAAATTCGGATGAAAAGTTCACACTGCCCTTAAGTAACTTTATGAAGACACTGGAAAAAGTAAGGCTACTCCATTCTCATTTGATTGCCCTAGCGCGTTCTTCATCGTCTTCATCGCGACGCCGTGAATCTCTTAAGAAAAATCTGGTTTGATTTTCTGAAATTTTAATTGTTTGGGATGTGTGGTTGTTGGGGTTGGACTCTATTGTTGGAAAGTGAAGGAAGGAGAGATGAAGAAAAAGGTGAACAATAAATACGTTTGAAGAAGATAATGAACAGTAAATGCGGACTTTTATCAAAATTCGTAATGGGATGAACAACTTTCAACGACTATTTTCATATAAACCGTCGTTGAAAGTTAAAAAAAACAGTACTTTTGATGACTGTTTTTTCAAAAAAAGTCATAAAAAACAATACTTTTAACAACTGTTTTCTTAAAAACAATCGTTAAAATTTTTTGACGGCTGTTTTTTCAAAAACAGCCGTCAAAAGTACTTTTAACCACTGTTTTCTTAAAAACAGTTGTTGTAACTTTTTTTTTTGTTTCACTTTCAACAATGGTTTAACGAATTTCAAAACGTTTAACAACTATTTTTAAGAAAATAGTCGTTAAAAGTATTGTTTTTACGACTTTTTTTTTGAAAAAACAGTCGTCAAAAGTTTTTTTTTTTGCTTAACTTTCAATAACGATTTATATGAAAATAGTCGTTGAAAATTGTTCATCCCATTACGAATTTTGTTAAAAAGTCCGCATTTACTGTTCATCTTCTTCCTCAAACGCATTTACTATTCACCTTTTTCTTCATCTCTCCTTCCTTCACCTTCCAACAATGGAGTCTAGCCTCAACAACCACCACATCCGAAACGATTAAAATTTCATAAAATCAAACCAGATTTTTCTTAAGGGATTCATAGCGTCGCGAGGAAGACGATGAAGAACGAGCATCGCGATGAAGACGATGAAGAACGAGCATCGCGATGAAGGCGATGAAGAACGTGCTAGGGCAGTCGAATGAGAATGGAGTAGCCTTACTCCCTCCAATGTTTTCATAAAGTTACTTAAGGGCAGTGTGAACTTTTCACCCGAATTTGCATATCCCACATAGGTCTTTATCACTTCTCAATCTTTTTACAAATTCGGTAGACTTCTGAGGGTTTTGCAAATTCAGATGGTATTTATTTGTCATTTTCCCATAATTAATAGATATCCCAAATTTTCTGTCCTACAATTAGTAGAGAGTGGAAAAAAAAAAACAAACAAACATAAGAAATAAGGCATAGCTGAATTTGCAAAATCTAGCACAACTTTGCCTCTATTTCCCAGAGATTTCAATCTCCTTGTAACCCACGAACACAAACACTACTTTTAGTAATGCCTCATCATAATTTTTGATAAGTGATAACATTGACTTTTCAAAAGCCCCCTGGCACTTTTCTACTTCGATCTCTATGTTTTCTTGCAGTGAAAAATGCAATTTCTTATTCAATATGAAATTGATATTAATAAATAAAAAATTTAGATAATTGGAACATGGAGGTAGGCATTTTCTTCTAGATGATTTTGTTCAATTTTTATTTTATTTTGTTTCATTTCATATGACAAACAATTCATGATTATGTTTGGATGTTCCGAGGAAAATGTGAAAGAATTTAGTAGAGCCTAGTCTTTGAAATTCACATAATTTTCCCTCTTTCTTAACAAAGTAGGTGGTGGGGTTAGGACTGTTTATAGCCTTTTGTATATTATCCTTTCTTTTTTTTTTAGCTTAATAAAAGGGTTAAGGTACAGATTTGCCAACGAATTATTACCCGAGGAGCGTCTGGCACAAAAAACAATTGAAGGGACCAAATTGGCCAACGAACTATTAAAAAGTGGAAAAAAACACAATTTTGAGCAGATTCGCCAACAAACTATTACCCCGTCACTGTTTTGGTGTCTCCGTCTTCCATTGACTGTCACAGTATCGGCGACGTCGGCATCTTCAAAGCTTTCATTATTGCTGTGTGTTCCTCTTACCCTCTCGAACTCATCCAGCAGTCCATAGCTTTCGACCGGCACGCGCCTTGAACCCTGGTTGTGTCCCTCTGATGCCACAAGCAGCAACTGCCGCTGCCACAGCGTCTGCTCGCATGGGTCTCATCTCTGTTGGTGTTTGCCCTATCCAACAAGAAGGCTTAACCGCTCTTTTCTCCAGCGTCTCTGCCACCATCCTACGACTGTGCCTCATATTTTAACGTAGTAGTGATAGTTGTTTTTCTTAATAGTTATTTGGTTTTTTTTTTTTTTCACTTTTTAATAGTTCATTGTCCAATTTGGTCCCTTCAATTGTTTTTTTTAACAGCCGCTCCTCAAGTAATAGTTCATTGGCAAATCTGCACCTTAACCCTTAATAAAACTTGATACTACCGCAATGTAAGATTTAGTTGATTTTTTTTAAGAAATTAAGAAAGCTAATTAAATTACTTAAAAATATTTATATTTATCGTTTTTCTTTAAAATAATTTGTCTGAATTATAAACTGATATATAACTTAATCATACAAAACATATAATATGATTAAATAACTTATTTAGTTTCCTTAATCTCTTCAACAAAAAAGTCAACTAGGTCTTTAATTTAGGACCAGAGGCAGTATTATCACTAGTGCAAAAATCGCTCGCTTTTAGGCAGGGTGAAAATCGCTTTTTATACCAGTTTTGGATCAGGTCTTGATATAGGCAATCTAAAAAGTCTGTTACTTTTTAGACTGGTTGAGAAACTGGTCTTAAAAATCACTTTTTAGATCAGTTGCTCAAAATATCATGTCTAAAAAGTCTGGTTCATAAAATATCAGGTCTAAAAAGGGTTAAGTAGCAAATATGCCTCGGAAGTGCCCTAGAAGTTTTTCTTATCTCAATATTACACCGTAAGTTTCAAAACGTAGCAATGTTGCCCATTTTCGTTAAAACGATCAATGTAATGCCCGTCCTTTTGATGCCCTTATTTGTCAGAGTTATAGTGCACAGGCATCGAAGTAATTTGGATGATTTAATTGCCGAATAAAAGTTTCACAAATAACTTAGTTTGAAAAACTGAGGATAGATTTTTCGCGATTCGAATCTATCCCATAGTGGGTTCTTAATACAGTAATCCAAAATAGACAGATGATAAACATTTAGACTAATAGTCCTGAATGATAAAAGATAATCTTCTACAGTAATCCTTACTGATGCGCCTTTCCCTTCGTGCCCAATCCACTTCTTGTTTCCTTAATACGGTTTGGAGTTCAAATGAATGAACCCTAGGGGTAACAGTTAATCTCATGAACAGATATGAAGCATAAATGATGATATAGCACATGTTAAACATAGAAGCATTTACAAGTAAACAAGTCGCACGTAACTGCAGTTAACGGCTAATAAGGACCGCAGCCCTTATTAGGACACACAGCCCTATGAGACACGCAGCCTCAATCCATAGCTAGGAAAAACATAACATGTAAATCTTCTATTAAACATGATCAGCTAAAACATGAACACATACATATATGCTAACAAGATTACGTTTACTCACCTCAAACTTGAATTCTTAAATTTCTGTCGGTAGGTGTTGGGATCAGTCAAGGCGTCTATAAAATCCTATAAACATTTATCATTGCCATTAGTCACTTAATCGTGCCGCAACGTAATTAGCTACGCGAACTAATTTTTAGAGGATTAAAAATGCATTAACCCCTAAAAATTCCCGCCTTACTAATAATACCCTTTTTAATTATCATTAATTAATAATAACACTCTTTTATTTATTTTTAATTAATAACTCCCTTTATTATTTATTCCTTTTAACTAATAAATAATAATATTATTTATTACTATTTATCTATTATTATTTATTTCTCTAAAATTAATTTAAACTCTTAGAGACTATCCTAATTCTTTAAATTAGGAATTTAATAAATTCGCACACCAAATTAAATATGCTTCACTATACATCTATTATTTTGTAAATAATATTATAAATGAAATAATATAGAAATTAGTTAGACTATATTCCTATTATATAGGAGTTTATAAATATTAACAAGATATAAGTATATAAATATAGATCAACAAAGTTTCTCCTATTTTATCTCTAACAGCCACGTTTACATTTCTTTTTCTTATAAATATGCAGCTCCAAAATATTTGTTAGCAAAATACTTCCATGAACTTCAACCATTTATATTTTAAAGAGCAAGAAGTTCTCAAACGAAGGATACATGATATATATATAACCACATAATCACAACTAATAGCAAATATCATGTTTCCTTTCTCTTCTTTTTATATACATATATAGTACATATATATATACACACACACACTTTCTTTTCTTTATATATATATATATATATATATATATATATATATATATACACACAACGTTGAAAGAAAATGACAGTAAGCATATATATGATAGCAATCTCCTATTTATATATATACAATACGCACAGCAACTCCTTCTTCTCACGCAGTAACCATACCCATATATATTGCATGTAATCTTTCGTTCATCATTTATTAAACTTCATGCAGGTTTATATATCAGCAGCATATATATTCCTTTTTTCTTTGTCAACAACGCACATTTACACAGTCAAGTTTTTATATATGCAGCGACAAGAATAACCTCTGATTCTTTATTCATTAGTAACAAACCCAAAGCTCACTCCTACAGTTTACTACTTAGCCATTTGTGTTGGGGAAAATGATAGAAACTAGGAGGAAGAGAAGCTTAACAACTTACCTTCAGTTTCGGCTTGCACTCACGTTCGGACTTGATGCTTCCACTAACGCTCTCTGCCTCTGTTTTTGGTATTTGAAACAGAGCAAAAGAAACTTAGAATACTCTCTCTCCCTCTATCAGTCTCTCTCCCTCTCTCGGAACCCACTCTCGATTCTCTATTTGTTTCATCTCTGAACGAGAGTCAAGGAGCAATATATAGAAAGACCTGAGAGGAAGAATGATGGTCCAAGAAAAAGAAAAAGAAGTAAACCGAGAGGTAACCGTTGAACGTTTGGAGAGGTAAGGTGTTGTTGCTATCGAGAGAAGCATGCCGCTGGTGGTGATCTCACTCTGTGATGCCATACTGTGTTTGACCAAGATATAAAGGCTGATGAGATCGTGATTTTCTTCTGCTCTTTACCGTGATTGACGCTGCTGTGATCTTTCCCTTCTGTGTTTCGATGCATCTGGTATGTGGTTCATTGGATGGGCTGGTTTGATTAATGGATTGAAGGGTCCAGGCATATATCTACTGTTGTTATATATTAATTAATTGGTCACGTGTTGGGCTTTGTATTGCTGTTGGGCTAATTGCCTCACTGATCTTGAGTGAATAATATGAGGGTTCGATTTTATCATCATGTGGGCCAAATGAATGTGAATAATGAATTTAAATGTTGATTAAAAAAAAATTAGAGAGTCACGTGCTGAGCTAATGGGTTACTAACTTTTTTTTTTTTGTTGCTATAAAACAAGTTTTAGAGGGGTTAGACATCAGTCCCCCACCAAGGCCAGGGCACGGCTTCGGGCTCTATGAGCACTTACTGGGGACTTACGAGATCGCCTACCAAAGGAGTCCCAGCGACGACAGAGGGGATCGAACCCACGACCCAAGGGCCTAGTCCTGGATCCCTTACCATCTATGCCAACTCACATTGGCAATGGGTTACTAACTTGAAGTGTTGATAAAATGAATTGGGTGGTTTGTTATTGGCTAAAGAATTATCTAATGGGTTGGGTAAATATTTGGGCTTTACTTGTGTAATACCCTAAAAATCACACTTAGGGTAAATATCAAAAATTGGGAAATATACCTATTGAAAATAGGTGAATATGAGGTCTCAAACACCTTGTATTGAGTTTACCTTGTTGTTAGGGTAATTTCCCTTGAAATTAGATAATTTGCAATTAGGTCCCTAAAACGTTTGAAAATTTGCAAATAGGTCCCTAAATACATTATGGGTTATAAATACCTGTGAAAGCTATAAAAGAGGCAAGTAAATATTTATTTGAAATAGGGAAGGATATTGTCCCTAATTTAGGTAATTTATTAAATTACAAACTTGGAGAAATTGTATAAGAATGTCAAAAAGTATTGAAATGACCAAAATACCCTCGTAAATCCTAAAATAATGCAGAAGACATGAAAACAAAGATGTCAGGGCCAAAGTTGTGAGGTAATGAGGCATTCTAATTAAGAAAATTATCAACTATTAATAAGAAATTAATTTGGTAATTATTGGCTAATTACTTAAGCATAAACGAAGGAGAATTCAGAGATAATTATATAAAACCCTAAAATTGGTGGTTTTTGGCTTAAAATTGGTAAAAATATATTTTCTAATTAATTGGAAATTTTTGAGAAAAATAGATGAGTTTAGGTATTTTTAAGTCTAAATACAAGAATGGACCAATTAGGTAATTTTGTGGAATTTTTGGGAAAATTGAAATAAGTAAATAATTAAATAATTAATTAAATAAAAAATAAATATTTATTATAAATAATTAGGGGCCATCAGAATTATTGCCAAGAAAAAAGAAAAAAATAAGATGAAGATAATATCAAATTAAATATGTGTAGATATTTTGTATTATTATATAATATAATTAAATATAGTGAATAGTAATAGAATAAATAGGAAACGGATCCTATCTAGAGAATTAGGAATGGGAATTCCAAAGTCAAGGTAAAATATTGATCAGTGGATTTTTACCTTTCGTTAGACTTTTCCGGAAGTCAATTCTGAGGCCGGTAGAGCATTTTCCTAATAAGACGAAATAGGGAAATTCTGAGAAAGGCCGGATAGCCAAGTTGGAAGCTAAGGATTCAAAAGTCATGATGCGACATCTGGGGAGGAATTGAGAGTTTTCGTGGACATATTTGGAATTAGTGCATTCTTGTCCACAGGCGGTAGTTTCCGGAATTTCGTTTCGAAACCGACACGTTTTTCCGTAAAACTTCCGTCAGGCCGGAGAAGGCCTAGACAGAGTTAAAAAAATAGTTGGACTAGACATTTCTAATAAGGAAGGAATTGTCTTCGAATTGTATAATCCTGAATTTTGAGATTTTTCCGAAATTACGCGAATCGGGTATCGATCGGGGAAATTTGACCGGAAGGCTTCTGGAAGGTGACACTTGGCCACCTCCCATTGGCCATTTCCCTTGATTCTTGTGCCATGGAGGTCGGCCAAGGTGATAAGGAAGAGTGAAAAACTTGTTTCCAAAGTAAGCAATCAACGGTCCAGATCGATTCTCACAAAGTTGATCCGATGGCCGAAATCCTTCCTCCTTTTCTATAAATACCCCCTCCCTTTGCATTTCTCACACCATTCTCAAGCAAGAATTCGAATTTAGAGAGAGAAAGAAGAGAGAGGTGCTCTGGGAAATTCTGCAGCGAAGCTCTGGGTAAGTGTTTCGGTACTTAAGCTTCCGTAGTTTTTCCGGTAGATAGAGTTGTAATGCTAGTATAGCTTTTAATTTTTCAAGTGTGATTAAATATCATATGATAGGGCTATATTAGTCTAGAATTTTGAAAATTATCATTGGGTCGAAGTTCTGGCAAAATTTTGGAAAATGGGAGCCAAAGTAACGAAGTGCTGGCGAAATTCCGCCAATTAGGGGTATAGGGGTAAAATGGTAATTTTTACCTAAAATGCCAGTGGTAATGTCAAATCACTAATGAAAGTGATATTACCCTTATAGGACATCAGAAACTCTGATCTGCTGTCGTTCCGTGTAATACCCTAAAAATCACACTTAGGGTAAATATCAAAAATTGGGAAATATACCTATTGAAAATAGGTGAATATGAGGTCTCAAACACCTTGTATTGAGTTTACCTTGTTGTTAGGGTAATTTCCCTTGAAATTAGATAATTTGCAATTAGGTCCCTAAAACGTTTGAAAATTTGCAAATAAGTCCCTAAATACATTATGGGTTATAAATACCCTGTGAAAGCTATAAAAGAGGCAAGTAAATATCTATTTGAAATAGGGAAGGATATTATCCCTGATCTAGGTAATTTATTAAATTACAAACTTGGAGAAATTGTATAAGAATGTCCAAAAAGTATTAAAATGACCTAAATACCCCCGTAAGTGCTAAGATAATGCAGAAGACATAAAAACAAAGATGTCAGGGCCAAAGTTATGAGGTAATGGGGCATTCTAATTAAGAAAATTATGAGTAAATACCCTTTTTGGTCCCTGGAAAAAACACGGATGCCCTTTTTGGTCCCTAAAAAAAAATAAGTCACTTTTAGTCCCTAAAATGGAAAAATAAGGTCCCTTTTAGTCCTTTGATCATTTTTTTTTGCACATTTTAATCCTCGAAATTCCCAAAAAGGTCCTTTTTAGTCCCTAAAAAGGACCAAAATGACATTTCTTTTACTCAGGGACGAAAAAGGGTCAAATGTGTTTTTCCAGGGACCAAAAAGGGTATTTACTCGAAAATTATCAACTATTGATAAGAAAGTAATTAGGTAATTACTGGCTAATTACTTAAGCATAAGCAAAGGAAATTCATGGATAAATTATGTAAAACCCAAAAATTGGTGGTTGTTGGCTTAAAATTAGTAAAAATATATTTTCTAATTAATTGGAAATTTTGAAGAAAAATAGATGAGTTTAGGTATTTTTAAGCCTAAATGCAAGAATAGACCAATAGGAAAATTTTGTAAAAAATTATGTAAAAATAATTATTTAATTAATTAAATAATTAATCAAATATTAAAAAAAACGAAATTAAAAAAAATGGGCAGAAAAAAAAAAGAGAAAAAAAAATTAAAAATAGAAACTTAGTTTGTAAGTTATAGTTTTTTATAATATAAGTTATATTATTTTATAATATAATTAATTGTAGTGAATAGTAATGGAATAAAAAGGAAACGGATCCTATCTAGAGATCTAGGAATGGGATTTCCAAAGTCAAGGTAAAATATTGATCAGTGGGTTTTTATCTTCCGTTAGGCTTTTCCGAAAGTTTATTCTGAAGTCGATTGTGCATTTTCCTAATAAGACGAAATAGGGAAATTCTGAGAAAAAGCCAGATAGCCAAGTTGAAAGTTAGGAATTCAAAAGTCACGTTGTGACATCTGGGGAAGAATTGAGAATTTTTGTGGACATATTTGGAATCAGTGCATTCTTATCCACAGTCGGTAGCTTCCGAAATTTCGTTCTGAAATCAGACACGTCTTTCGAGAAACTTCGGCTGAACACGGAATGCCCTGTATGGAATCAAAATTTAGATTAGAATAGAAATTTCTAGTAAGGAAGAGAAGATCTTCAAAGTTAGTTAACTAGAATTTTGAGATTTCTCCGAAATTACGCGAATCGGGTACCGATCGGGGAAATTGGACCGAAAAGCTTCTGGAAGGTGACACGTGGCCACCTCCCATTGGCCAAGCCCTCTTGAATTTCGGCCAAGTGTGAAAGCAAAAAGGGAAGAAAGGGTTTTTTTTTTGAAAAGTAGTGTTTGACGGTCCAGAACGTTTCTCACAAAGTTAATCCGACGGCCGAAATCCTTCCCTCTTTTCTATAAATACCCCCCCTTCTCTTCATTTTCACACCATTTCTTTCCTCCTTGAACGAATATAGAGAGGGAAAGAAGAGAGAGAAGCTCTGGAAAAATTGTGAAGAAGTCTTCAACGGGTAAGTCCTTCGGTCCTTAGTCTTTAGTTCTTTCGGTAGTTTTAGTAGAACTGTTAGTTAGATCTAGGAAGTAGGAGATGAGATTCCTATTCTTGTTTTTAAGCCTCATTGCATTGAAAGATGCCCGACGAGGTAAAAACATAGTAGGGATTGAGTCTCTGAAAGTTGAAAGTTAAAATAGCGAGCTTTAAGCTTTCGTAGTTCTTTCAATAGTTAGAGTAGTACTGCTAGTTTAGCCCTTTAATTTTTCAAGCATGATTGGATATCATATGATAGGGCTATATTAGTCCAGAATTTCAAAAATTATCATTGGGTCGAAGTTCTGGCAAAATTTTGGAAAATCAGAGTCAAAGTAACGAAGTGCTGGCGAATTTCCGCCAATTAGGGGGTCAGGGGTAAAATGGTCATTTTGACTAAAAATGTCCCTCGTAATGATAGATCCTTAACAAGTACGTTGTTATATTGATAGGATATCCCTGATTACGTTTTGACCTACTGTCGTGCCGTATACCGACAGCAGTACCGAATTTCCGTCAACGAAGGTACGTCCGCGTACTGTAACACTAATCTGATGTTTATTGTATGCCTATTATGGTAGCTTATAGCTCTGTGGTATGTTTATGTGCTCTGTGGTATGTTTATGTGATGATAATATGTTTACGTTTGCTATGGGCGATATATCTGCATGCTTTTGGGCGATATATGTATACATGCTTTTGGGCGATATATGTATGCATGCTTTTGGGCGATGAGTGCACATATACTGTTGTTGATATGATTGTCTGCAGTCCATATGCTGTGTATGTAAATATGAGGTTAACCGTTACCTGAGATCCGGTGCGGATCTCAGCCCTTAACATAGCGTCAGGTTCCGGAGGACCGAGGATCGAGGAGAGAGGCAAGCAGCCCGAGTAGAAGACCCGGTGAAGACTTTCTTTTGTTGTTCCAATGGAAGCCTTCCTTTCGTTATATACTTTAGAACCACGCGGTTTACGTACCATTGTTGTAACCAAATGGACTTACGGTGTTTTATATATACATATCAGTTACTCAATCGCTCTGTTGCTCTACTCTGATGATTTGAAATGATGTTTTGGAAAAAAAAAAATTATACTGCTTGTGAAAAGTTGGGATGTGAAAAGTTGGGATGTTACATTACTCTGCCCGACGTGCCACTGTTGGACGTTTCGCAGTTTTCCGTAAAAAGTATGATTTCCGACGGAAGTACCGTCTACCGTCAACGAAGGTACGTTCGCGTACTGTAACACTAACTCTGATGTTTATGGTATGCGTATATGTGGTATGTGTGTAGAGGTGTTATACTGTTTGAGTGCATATAGTGGTTAGAGGATATGTCTGTATGCTGGGTGCAATCCGTCTGTATGCTGGGTGCAATCCGTCTGTATGCTGGGTGCAATCTGTCTGTATGCTGGGTGCAATTTGTCTGCATGCTGGGGGAAATACATATGCATGGGTTGTGATTGTGATAGAGCGATGTTAGTATTGTTGATGTCTGTTGTCTGTATACATAAACATGAGGTTAACTACTCGAGATCCGGTGCGGATCTCAGCCCTTAACATAGCGTCAGGTTCCGGAGGACCAAGGACCGAGGAGAGAGGCAAGCAGCCCGCGTAGAAGTTCCGGCTGAAGACTTCCTTTCGATGTTCCGGCGGAAGCCTTCCCTTTTTTTGTTGTACATTTCTTTTGAAACACTCGGTTACAGTACTGCTGTTGTAAAAAGCCAGACTTACGACATTTTGAATCTATATATCAGTTACTCAATCGCTCCGTTGCTCTACTCTGATCATTTTGAAATGATGTTTGATAAAAAAAATATACTGCTTTAGAAAAGTTGGGATGTTACATTTTGGTATCAAAGCAGTAGTCCTGGGATGAATTTAACGAAGTGACTACGGACAGTTTGGTGCCGAAGGCAAGGCTAGTCTACGTGGGTGTGCCAATCAGTCGCCGTATAACTCGGTGAGGCCCCCATGGTAGACACTTACCTGGCCATTCTGTTCGGTTAACGGAGTTAGGTTCTAAGCCTTTTCAAAAACTTGGAGCATGTTTTGAAAATGTGTACTGATATAAGCCTAAGGTCGGTGTACCAGTTTGAACCGGTATACCATTCTAAACCGATGTACCACTTTTTGTCGGTAAATTAACTCTGATAACCCTGATATCAGTATCCGATCACTCTGATATCAGTCTCTGATAACTCTGATATCAGCCTTTGATAACTCCGATGATCTCCAGTTTGTACTGGACGGTAAATCTATTCTAGTATAGAGCTTATACGTGAAGCTGGGCCACGCCGGATGAAACTTCGAAACCAACAAAGATAAGTACATGTAGTATTTGACTCATGTAGAACTTCCCATACGTATTTCCATGCCCATTTCTACGTAGAACGAACCAACGAAATTTCGAACAAGAGGAGACAGTTGTGTACTCGTTTGTAGTAAGGGAGATAAAGGCTGGGAGCAGTGTGAATACTAGAGTGAATAAAGCTGGGAGCAGTGTAAATGCTAAGCGCGATAGAGTCTAGAGACCATTCCAGTATGAGCAACAGAGCAACCCGAGGATACCAGTAAACCGACCGTGTCCTGACTGCGGGAAGTACCATTCTGGTAGCTGTGGTGGTAGACATGTTTGTTACGGATGCCGGAAGCCAGGGCACATCATTTCGAACTATCCCGAGAAAACTACAGAGAGACGGGTCTGCTACAGATGTGGGAAGCTTGGACACATCAGTGTCAACTGTCCTGAGGTAGCTGTGAAGTTAAGGCCACAGAACTCGGGCTGAATGTACGCAATAACCAGTGCGGGGGATAGAGAACTTCCGGAGATGGTCCAAGGTACTATCTCTCTTAAACGAAATTCTCTCTAGATAGTATACGAATTAGTTGTTAGACATGTGTTCCATGTTTTATTTAATATTACGATTTGACCGTGATCATGTCATTGAGTAGGAGGTATCTTGTATTGCCATGGTGTATGGGCACCATGGTGACATGTATGATATCTTGTGTTGTCATGGTATATGGGTGCCATGGAGACATTTTGGTATCTGTAGTGTTGACCGCAGTGTATGGGCGCCTCGGGAGACGCTATATATCAAAGTACGATATGACAAAATCGTTGCGGTCAAACCAGAGCGAAGTCTCGACCACAAGGAGGAGCGACTGACAGACGAAGTGAAGATTCGACGCGTATAGTTCGAAAACAGGATAGTACGAAGTTTAGTGGGTAAAGTACAAATTTCGAGGACGAAATTTTGTTTAATGGGGGAAGAAATGTAATACCCTAAAAATCACACTTAGGGTAAATATCAAAAATTGGGAAATATAGCTATTGAAAATAGGTGAATATGAGGTATCAAACACCTTGTATTGAGTTTACCTTGTTGTTAGGGTAATTTCCCTTGAAATTAGATAATTTGCAATTAGGTCCCTAAAACGTTTGAAAATTTGCAAATAGGTCCCTAAATACATTATGGGTTATAAATACCCTGTGAAAGCTATAAAAGAGGCAAGTAAATATTTATTTGAAATAGGGAAGGATATTGTCCCTAATTTAGGTAATTTATTAAATTACAAACTTGGAGAAATTGTATAAGAATGTCCAAAAAGTATTGAAATGACCAAAATACCCTCGTAAATCCTAAAATAATGCAGAAGACATGAAAACAAAGATGTCAGGGTCAAAGTTGTGAGGTAATGAGGCATTCTAATTAAGAAAATTATCAACTATTAATAAGAAAGTAATTAGGTAATTATTGGCTAATTACTTAAGCATAAACGAAGGAGAATTGAGAGATAATTATATAAAATCCTAAAATTGGTGGTTTTTGGCTTAAAATTGGTAAAAATATATTTGCTAATTAATTGGAAATTTTTGAGAAAAATAGATGAGTTTAGGTATTTTTAAGCCTAAATACAAGAATGGACCAATTAGGTAATTTTGTGGAATTTTTGGGAAAATTGAAATAAGTAAATAATTAATTAATTAATTAATTAAAAAATAAATATTTATGATAAATAATTAGGGGCCAGCCGAATTATTGCCAAGAAAAAAGAAAAAAGAAATAAATAAGATGAAGATAATATCAAATTAAATATGTGTAGATATTTTGTATTATTATATAATATAATTAAATATAGTGAATAGTAATAGAATAAATAGGAAACGGATCATATCTAGAGAACTAGGATTGAGAATTCCAAAGTCAAGGTAAAATATTGATCAGTGGATTTTTACCTTTCGTTAGACTTTTCCGGAAGTCAATTCCGAGGCCGGTAGAGCATTTTCCTAATAAGACGAAATAGGGAAATTCTGAGAAAGGCCGGATAGCCAAGTTGGAAGCTAAGGATTCAAAAGTCATGATGCGACATCTGGGGAGGAATTGAGAGTTTTCCTGGACATATTTGGAATCAGTGCATTCTTGTCCACAGGCGGTAGCTTCCGGAATTTCGTTTCGAAACCGACACGTTTTTCCGTAAAACTTCCGTCAGGCCGGAGAAGGCCTAGACAGAGTTAAAAAATAGTTGGACTAGACATTTCTAATAAGGAAGGAATTGTCTTCGAATTGTATAATTCAGAATTTTGAGATTTTTCTGAAATTACGCGAATCGGGTACCGATCGGGGAAATTTGACCGGAAGGCTTCTGGAAGGTGACACTTGGCCACCTCCCATTTGCCATTTCCCTTGATTCTTGTGCCATGGAGGTCGGCCAAGGTGAGAAGGAAGAGTGAAAAACTTGTTTCCAAAGTTAGCAATCAACGGTCCAGATCGATTCTCACAAAGTTGATCCGATGGCCGAAATCCTTCCTCCTTTTCTATAAATACCCCCTCCCTTTGCATTTCTCACACCATTCTCAAGCAAGAATTCGAATTTAGAGAGAGAAAGAAGAGAGAGGTGCTCTGGTGTAATACCCTAAAAATCACACTTAGGGTAAATATCAAAAATTGGGAAATATACCTATTGAAAATAGGTGAATATGAGGTCTCAAACACCTTGTATTGAGTTTACCTTGTTGTTAGGGTAATTTCCCTTGAAATTAGATAATTTGCAATTAGGTCCCTAAGACGTTTGAAAATTTGCAAATAGGTCCCTAAACACATTATGGGTTATAAATACCCTGTGAAAGCAATAAAAGAAGCAAGTAAATATCTATTTGAAATAGGGAAGGATATTGTTCCTAATTTAGGTAATTTATTAAATTACTACCTTGAAGAAACAAAGGGGGAAGAGTCAGAAAGTATCCAAATGACCAAAATGACCCCGTAAATTTTAGTACAGTTCAGAGGACATGAAAACACAAATGTCAGTGCCAAAGTTATGAGGTAGTGAGGCATTCTAATTAATAAAATTATCAACTATTGATAAGAAAGTAATTAGGTAATTATTGGCTAATTACTTAAGCTTAAGCGAAGGAAATTCAAAGATAATTATGTAAAACCCTAAAATTAGTGGTTTTTGGCTTAAAATTAGTAAAAAACATATTTTTTAATTAATTGGAATTTTTGGAGAAAAATAGTTGAGTTTAGGTATTTTTAAGCCTAAATACAAGAATGGACCAATTAGGGATTTTTGTGGAATTTTTGGGAAAAATTAAATAAGTAAATAATTAATTAATTAATTAAATAAAAAAGAAATATTTATTAAATATTAAGGAGGGGGCTGCCGACATCTTGGATAAGAGAAGGAAAAAAAGAGAATAAAAGAAAATAAAATGAATTGAATAATATATAAGAGTTGTAAAAATAATATACTCTTAGCTAATAATAAAAAGGTGAATAGTAATTGAATAAATAGGAAACGGATCCTATCTAGAGATCTAGGAATGAGTTTTCCAAAGTCAAGGTAAAATATTGATCAGTGGATTTTTATCTTCCGTTAGACTTTTCCGGAAGTTAATTCTGAAGCCGGTAGAGCTTTTTCCTAATAAAACAAAATAGGGAAAAATGCAGATAGGCACATTTTTAGGGTTGAAGGAAATAAATTCTAACTCAACATCTGGGAATGAGTTTGAAATTATCTGGATATATTTGGATTATGTGAATTTTTGTCCAGAAAGTGAAAATTCCAGAAGTGAATTCCGAAGACGGGCACGCCTTTCGAGAAACTTCAGACTGACTGTTGGAGCCCTATATGGAATCAAAATTTAGGTTAACTTGGACATTTCTAATGAGTGAGAAGATGTCTTCAAATTTGTAAATCCAGAATTTTGAGATTTTTCGAGATTACGCGAATCGGTGCCGATCGGGTATAAATGCTTCTAGAATACACAACTTGTCACACAAGTTGGTGACTCATGGGCAGCTGGACGTTTTGAGCTTTGTATGGTCAAGAATCATCCACATATAAACCCTAAATTGTGTGGTTAATATTCAAGAAGGAGGAGTTGTGTGAAAAGACCAAAATACCCTTGCATTTTTCCTATAAATAGCTTGCCATTCTCATTGAAAATTTCACACCAAATGCTCTTGCATATTTCGAAAGTCTAGAGGGAAGTTAGAGAGAGAGGCTCTGGGGGAAAAAACAGCGAAGCTCTGGGTAAGTTTTTCGGTACCGAGTTTCAAGTTCTAGTTTTGTTCGGTAGTTAGAGTAGAAATGCTAGTTTAGTCTTTAATCTTCCAAGTATGATTAGATATCATATGTTAGGGGTATTTTAGTCATTATTTTGAAAATCTTGGTGGGGTCGAAGTTCTGGCAAAATTTTGGAAGATTAGAGTTAAAATAGCGAAGCTCTGGCGAAATTCCGCCAATAGGGGCAAAATGGTAATTTTTACCTAAAATGCCTGTTATGATGTAAATCATTAATCAATATGATTTATATTTCGAAAATATGTTGGAGTAGGAGCTATGTCAAAATTTTGGAAAAGTAGGGTCAAAGTAACGAAGTGCTGGCGAAATTCCGCCAATTAGGGGGTCAGGGGCAAAATGGTCATTTTGACTAAAAATGTCCGTCGTAATGATAGATCCTTAACAAGTACATTGTTATGTTGATAGGATATCCCTGATTACGTTCTGACCTACTGTCGTGCCGTATACCGACAGAAATACCGACGACCATCAACGAAGGTACGTTCGCGTACTGTAACACTAACTCTGATGTTTATGGTATGCATGTATGTGGTATGGGTGTAGAGGTGTTATACTGTTTGAGTGCATATAGTGGTTAAAGAATATGTCTGTATGTTGGGTGCAATCCGTCTGTATGCTGGGTGCAATCTGTCTGTATGCTGGGTGCAATCTGTCTGTATGCTGGGTGCAATTTGTCTGCATGATGGGGGCAATACATATGCATGGGTTGTGTAGAGTGATGTTAGTATTGTTGATGTCTGTTGTCTGTATATATAAACATGAGGTTAACCGTTACCTGAGATCCGGTGCGGATCTCAGCCCTTAACATAGCGTCATGTTCTGGGGGACCGAGGACCGAGGACCGAGGAGAGAGGCAAGCAGCCCGAGTAGAAGACCCGGCTGAATCTATATATCAGTTACTCAATCGCTCCGGTGCTCTACTCTGATCATTTTGAAATGATGTTTCATAAAAAAAAAATTTTACTGCTTGTGAAAATGGGATGTTACATCTGGGAAATTCTGCAGCGAAGCTCTGGGTAAGTGTTTTGGTACTTAAGCTTCCGTAGTTTTTCCGGTAGATAGAGTAGTAATGCTAGTATAGCCTTTAATTTTTCAAGTGTCATTAAATATCATATGATAGGGCTATATTAGTCTAGAATTTTGAAAATTATCATTGGGTTGAAGTTCTGGCAAAATTTTGGAAAATGGGAGCCAAAGTAACGAAGTGCTGGCAAAATTCCGCCAATTAGGGGTATAGGGGAAAAATGGTAATTTTTACCTAAAATGCCAGTCGTAATGTCAAATCACTAATGAAAGTGATATTACCCTTATAGGATATCAGGAACTCTGATCTGCTGCCGTTACGCTGCCCGACGTGCCACTGTTGGACGTTTTGTAGTTTTCCGTAAAAGGTACGATTTCCGACGGAAGTACCGTCTACCGTCAACGAAGGTACGTTCGCGTACTGTAACACTAACTCTGATGTTTATGGTATGCGTATATGTGGTATGTGTGTAGAGGTGTTATACTGTTTGAGTGCATATAGTGGTTAGAGGATATGTCTGTATGCTGGGTGCAATCCTTCTGTATGCTGGGTGCAATCCGTCTGTATGCTGGGTGCAATCTGTCTGTATGCTGGGTGCAATTTGTCTGCATGCTGGGGGAAATACATATGCATGGGTTGTGATTGTGATAGAGCGATGTTAGTATTGTTGATGTCTGTTGTCTGTATACATAAACATGATGTTAACCGTTACCTGAGATCCGGTGCGGATCTCAGCCCTTAACATAGCGTCAGGTTCCGGAGGACCGATGACCGAGGAGAGAGGCAAGCAGCCCGCGTAGAAGTTCCAGCTGAAGACTTCCTTTCGATGTTCCGGCGGAAGCCTTCCCTTTTGTTGTTGTACATTTCTTTTGAAACACTCGATTACAGTACTGCTGTTGTATAAAGCCAGACTTACGGCATTTTGAATCTATATATCAGTTACTCAATCGCTCCGTTGCTCTACTCTGATCATTTTGAAATGATGTTTGATAAAAAAAATATATATACTGCTTTAGAAAAGTTGGGATGTTACAACTTGCTGCTTGGTATTTGTATACTCCCTCATCATTTTATCTTTTGCAATTTAATAGATAAATCTTAAAATAAATTCTTAATTTCCCATGAGGGTTTTTTCCTTCTTAATTTAATCTTCCTTAGGCCATAAAATAATAATTCCATAATTTTTAGGCCTAAATTATTTCTGACTTGAATTTACTCTTTTTTCCAAAATACATTAATTAAGGGAAATAATTAATCCCACAATTCTCTTAAACCAAAATTACATAATTAATTCCCATAAAATACCTAAATTTCAAACCCCAAAAATTGGGATGTTACATTTCTCCCCTCATTAATTTAAATTTCGTCTTCGAAATTTGTTACACATTTTGCAAACTCTGAACCATAAATTCTGGGTACTTCTCCTTCATGCTTTCCACTGTCTCCCATGTTACATCATTGTCTTTTTATACAATTTGTCACTTTCAGGAACATCATAAGTGAGCTAGATAGTGTCCCAAATATGTTGCTTTACACGATCATCGATATTTCTTGTAACATCCCGAATAAAATTGAGATGATCAGTAGGCTACTAAGCCAGTAGAAGTCAATAGTCTTAAGCTTATTTTGAGGAAAAAGTTAAACAAAAATATTTTTGGACCTTGAAAATTTAGAGAAAAATTATGAAATATTATTTTAAGGATCTAAAACTATTATTAGGGGTTTAATTATGAAAGATTGACTTAAATAGTCTTAAAGCCATTATTTGAAATTTAGGACCTACTTTCCCAAAAATTTAAGGATAAATAGTTAAAGGATAAATTGTGGCCTATAAATTTTAGAGTTTATATTTTATGGTTTAGAGAAGTTAATTGAGGAATAAAATCCTTATATGAAATTAATGATTAAATTCTAATACTTATCCAATGTTTGCAACTAAATAAGTGAATGACCAAATTTCAAACAAAAGCCTTGGGACTTGGGAGTCAAAGAGGATTAAATGAAATTATTTTGTAGAGTGGACCCCACAACTCATCTCCTTCCTCATTCCACATGTTGACACCTCACTTTCTTCTTCCACTATTTTTATAACACATGGCCATTCATGCACACAACACACCATCCAACTTTCTTATTTCCATTCCCTTCAGCCAATATACACCACACAATACCCTCCTCCCATTTCATTATCTCTTGCTCGACCATAATACAAAAAGGAGAGAGGGAGAGAGAGAGAGAGACGCAGAGGAATTGGAAGAGCCGAAGAAGGAGTAAACGGTTGATCACCCACATGCAAGGCTAGTCTTGAATGGAGGTAAACATCTAGAACTTCATCCCACCATTATTTCCTTCGATTAATGCAAATTGGGGTGGGAGATTGTGGTTGTATGTTTAATTGTAGTGAGAGAAAAAGGAAGGTATAAGTAAATCCAGCATACCTAGGCTTAGATTGGGATTTCTAAAAGTGAGATATGCTATTGCATGTAGAGGTCCGAAATTCTTGGATTGTATTTTCAGATGTGGAGCCATCTTAGATAAGGGCAGAGCTGTTTTAAACTTCTAAAAAGGCTAGATATTACATATGCTAAAGGGAATATATAATACGGTGTTGCATGTCGGATTTTGTTGAGGGTGGATGATTTTTGGAATCAAGGTTCACTGTTTCGGAGAAAATGCTGCCAGATTTCTTGATGAGAGCCTATATATAGGAATGCTTAAACGTTAACAAAGCTAACCAGTATAAATGTGTTTAATGTATTATCATGATAGATTTATGGGTTTGAATCATCAAGGTTGAAATGTCCACTGTATGGTTGCTTTATTATACTCAAATGCTGTCATAAATGTATTCTAAGCTATGGGATTATGTTTTAAAACTGAAATTAAGAAAATAGCTGCTGTTTTTAAGTACTAAACTATTCACACAAGGTATCTAGAAGCTTCTATGTAATGGGTGTGAATAAGAAGATTAAATTCCATTAATCTTCCATTTTCCCCTGTTTCGTCCAACCCTATCTAAGCATGAAGGGGATTAGTTTTCCTAAATTTAAGGTTTCCAATGAGTTTAGAAGAGGTTTTTGTGTAGGAGCATGCCCTAATACAAGTTTGGAACCAATATGTCTGAAAATGGAGTTTTAGGAATTTGGAGTTTTCTAGGATGAGTTATGATTTTTCCAAGTTCCTTCAAAAATTAAGTCAGATTTTCTGTTAAGTCCGAAAATGATTAATATTTTTAGATAAGTGTATCTAGCCTTGAGTTGAGAGTTTTGGGTAGTATAATAGGCATTTAAATATGTCTTAGAGATTATATAATATATAAGGACAAAAGATTATCAATGATGACCTATTTCAAAATTTATAGAAATTGACCATTACTTGAGCTCAAGAGAAAAGTGAACCAAAAAGATTTTGGTAAAGGTACAGTTTCAGAAAGAGCAACAGGTGAGTGAATAGCGTCCTATTATAATTTAATAAATGATATTTTTATTATTGCATGTACTTTTATGATCATTTCTTGTAAAGGAATATTTGTTAATAATATATGAGTAAAGAATGCTGATTTTATTCGTTATTATGTATTTGTTTGTAATTGTTTCAAAGCATAATATATGATTATACAGTTCAATGGAAATGAGATTTTTGAGATATTTTTTAAATTGTATATTGAAATGATCTTGGATTTTGGAAAGTTTATAAGCTATAATTTATTATTTGAAATAGAATGTTTTTACGAGAGTTTTCGATGTTTTTAAAAGGATTTTATCGACAGATTGAATTTGAATGAAAGTTTTAAAATACTATCTGTAAAACTTCATGCTGGGATTTGATTATGAAGTATGAAATAGAGCTGTTATTATCTTGAAGGAACAATGTTTATTACTTTGATAAATTGACCCCAAGCATGCTTGAAAAATGTTTTTGAGAGGACTAAATACAGAATGGTGGTTACTAACAGCAGTACTGTTAGTTATTAGTGCACCACACGGCTAACCTCGAGCTCGCTTGATATTCTTGGGATTTGTTCTCATGCTTGTTTCATGGACTGTGTGTCCGTGCTTATTTCATGGCTTTGAATCATGCTTGGTTAGTTATGTACCCTTATGGACTTTGTGTCAATGCTTGTTTCATGGTTTCGATTCATGGTTGGTTAGTCACCCTCATGGACTTTGTGTCCATGCTTGTTTTATGGCTTCGAGACATGCTTGGTTAGTTACCTTCATAGACTGTGTGGCCATGCTTGTCATCCATTCTATAAGAAGTTTTAAGGAAAGATGAGGTTTGAGAATTATAGTTAAAATCGATTATGTTAAATCAAAAGTTTTATTATGTACTTGAAAATATTTGATTAACAATATTTTATATAGAGTTTTATTTTATTTATGATTTATTGTTTTAAACCGATATTGTCAAACAAAATAGTTTATTACGTATTTCGATATAATTGATTGATGATTCAATATATGTAGAGTTTTGTTTTTATTCATGCTCATGTGATATAGTGATTGAAGTTATTGCCATATTGTTATTATTAGCACATAAAAAGGTTTAAATTATTTATTCTTGTATTTTATTAAATTATAAGAATGTGACGTTATTTGTTACAACCCAAATCCAACACCCAAAATCTTAGGCAAAACACTTGAAATATCTTCAACAAGGATGATCAACATCCAAATCATTAAAATATATAATTAAATCAAAATATATTTTTAGAGTCAACATAAATTCCCAAAATATTTCATAATAATTAAAAAAACAAAACAAAGCGGAAGTCTTAGAGTCATGGCAAATAAAACGACATAACATAAATTCTAGGAGCACAACCGAGCCTCCAAGACTCACTCTAAAGGTTCCTTCCCTTGCTCCCTACTAGAATAATCACCTGAAAATTGTTAATATAGGGTGAGATTTGACATCTCATAACTACTGAAAGTTTCTATCATACACAAGCAAATCACATATGACAAAAAGCAGGAGCTGATTACAAATATATTTGTATACAATAATTTCATACAACATTTATTATCATGATGTCAATGTGAACCGTACAGTTATACAATATGCAATATGCAGCCTCTCTTATATCATCGTCCATCCTCATACCGCTGACTAGAGCCATAGACCAACACATAATCCAATAGCAACTCATCCATTTGACTAGATTGTCCTAAGCTCACCAAAACTTAAGATACATCCAGCCAAAGGTATAGAGCTTAAGTATGGACTATGGCTCCCCTCCTTAAAACAACACAACTAAGGAGGTGTCACATGTCCCATGGCTCCAATGCAATCCCGGCCAAAGGAAAACATGGAAGAAGGGGCCCCGACAAGTGTTATCCACTGTATACTGAGTGATGACATACCACGTGGTAAAAGATCTCAACATACAAATCTCTCCTTACTCCAACTTATCACATATGCAACCGCCATGACAAATATATTCAATAACAATAAATCATGTTTCAATTCATATAAAATATCAATTTACAATACATACACATATACATATGATTCAGTCCTTTAATTTCAAAGAAAAGATAGTTACTCACAATCACACACAAATTACAAGTACATGGAAGAATATTCAGAGTTGCCTATTACTCCTAGCCTACAGGTAATCACACAAGAATTACTTCAAAACTCTTAATGAGAGTCTACAAAATAACAAATATAAATATTGATCAATATATTACTCGACATTACTCTAGAATTACTCCAAAGACATTCTAAACCTACTCTAAAATTATTAGAGTCTTAAACCTACCAGTAGAATTCAATCCTTTAAATTAATTTGAGTCCATAAATAAATATGTCTGTGTGGGTTTATATGTAAAATTAGGTGACTGCGAATTGATGGTAAATCATATATGAAGTACTGCATATGTGTGTGTAATTAAAGGAGAGAGTTCAATTTAAATGAATTATGAAACAGACTAGCTAGGAGGATTCAAACTCTTCAATATATATCAACATAAAGAAGAATTTCAGTCCCCATATATGACGCTATAATAGAAGAGGGTTTTGCCTATAAGGTAATATTATAAAATAAGTGAAAAAATAATCGAAAGAAGGAGAGAAACAATAATTGTGATATAGGCTCCATAGAATTTTGAAAGCACTTTTTAAATAGGAAGCTGTGTGTATATTCACAGTACGATATACTATGGTAGTAAAAAAAGCGATTTAAAACATAAAATCACCGTTTTTAGGTTTAATTTTTAGCAAAATGTTTTTCGTTTAAGCAAAAAATGCAAACCTTGTAAAAATGTAAAAAAAACGCAGCGATTAAACGTAAAAACGGTCCATTTTTTCAAAAAGCATAAACTAAAGGATTAAAGGAAGGAGGATTATTTTATTTTATTTTCTGTTGGAGTGCGCCAAACGATCACTAGTGCAAAAAAGGGCTTTAAGACCGTCTCATTTAGACCGGATTATAGAGAATCAGGTCTTAAAAGTATGACCGGTGACAATTTTGTAAATATATAGAACACTTTTAAGACCGGGCTATAAAATATCCGGTCTTAAAAGTATGACCGGTGGCAATTTCGTAAATATTGTGAGAAGACGCTGACCAAGTCCGAGAATGCGATGATTTATTCCTTCGCTTAATTGGAATTATATACGTATCCTAATAAGTAAATAAACCTAGGCGGTTCCTATAATTTAGGGATTACAATCAGGAATATAATTACGAAATTCATAAAACCATGATCTGCTAACTTAATTCCTAAAATCTCTCTAACATCTTAATTAAGATGATTACAATCAAGAATTTAATTACGAAATTCAAAAAATCGTGATCTGCTAACTTAATTCCTAAAATCTCTCTAACAACTTAATTAAGATGATTACAATCAGGAATTTAATTACGAAATTAAAAAAACCTTGATCTGCTAACTTAATTCCTAAAATCTCTCTAACAACTTAATTAAGATAATTGCACAATATAATCGTATACGCTAACTAATTAAATAAATAGAACACTTTTAAGACCGGCTGTTCCAAATAGACGGTCTTAAAAGTGTAAAAAAAAAAAATTATATAGAACACTTTTAAGACCGAAAGTGTAAAAAAATTTATATAGAACACTTTTAAGACCGGTTGTTTCAAACGACGGTCTTAAAAGTGTTCTATATATTTACTGAAATTGCCACCGGTCAAATTTTTATTTTTTTACACTTTTAAGACCGGTTGTTTAAAACAACCGGTCCTAAAATATACTTTTAAGACCGGTTGTTTCAAAAACCGGTCTTAAAAGTGTTTAAAAACTACATTCGCTAAACCACATTAAGTCAGTGAGTTTGCTTTGTCTTCTTGGTGATATAACATTTTCTTAGTTATAGATTCAACGAGTGTCCCAAGAACCTCACGGGCAAATCCTCAAGCAAGAATGTCATCCTCTTCCTCTAACCTACTCGCAATCTTCGTAAGTCATCATAAGAGTCGCACAATCAAATCCTTGGCAACGTTGGCGGTGAGATGCTTCGAGGTTTTGCAATGGCGTCGACTCCAATCCTCGGCAACGTGGCGTACTACTTTGAGGATTCTGGATGACGGCGGCTCCTTCCTCTTCGATCTATGGGTCCTTCCACGCCGCCTTCGCATAGATCCGGTTTGAAATCAAACCCAGATATTGATGAGTAGATATTTTATAATTAAATAAGGATAGATTCTGTGATATATTGGATTGAATTTACTAATATTCTACCTATTTAATATATTTATCTATCTTTGAATTAAACATAGGATAAAATAATATTATAACAGAAAATCTATTGATATTCTATTTTATTTTTGTAGGAGATATTATGAGATCTAAAAAGAGAAGAAAATATCAAAGAGAAATTATAGAGGAAGAAGCGAGATCGCATTAGAGCATGAAAGAGATATATATAAGTGCATGAAGGAAATCAAGTGTGTGTCTATATATATATATATATGACGAAGAGATATGCGAGATCACGAGAAAAAATAAAAGCTAAGCTATTATATATATTGGTATCATATATGTGAGGATAGATGATATCTTTAACGGATTTGGATAAAGACGTATGGGACCCACGGAGAACCAAACCTAAATCTATATATATTAGAAGGCGAGGCCGCGAATAAGAAGAACGAAAAGGCGAACGAGAAAGGACGGAACGAGCGAAGCGGAGACGGAATAAAAAGAAATTCAAGACGCGCAATTAGAACACAACGAGATGCCGCAAACGAGAATTTAGAGGAGAGGCGCAAGAGGACGAATTCGGATGACGTAGGAGTATTTTGGTTTTCATCTCTTCTTTTATTTTGTTAACCTAGCCATGCTTGGCTAAATTCCTTTAGTAGTTAGGGCGAGGATGAACCCTATGTTAATCTGAGGATTTATTTGATTTCTATATTGAATGTTATTTACCATGATTGAATGAGTTATATTTACTTAAAGCCTTCTAAAAAGACTGATCACCTTTTAGATTGCCCATAGGTTAGTGCATGACAATAGAGATGTTGGTGCACTTAACCAGAACCTTTAATTCATCATAAAATTGCATGACCTAGACATAGGCTTACAAATTTATGTGATCTTATAATTCCTGTTTACATAATCTTTCTAAATAACACTGAGACATTAGGTTATTTTTACAGATAACGACTAAGGTAGCATCAAGACATTGGGACTTAGTTAAATATTAGAGAATTGATCGTCAGTTATGGGAATAACAGTCAATTAGGAATTTAATTCGAATACTTAGAGGAACATAGGGGAATTCTATGCCCTAACTGCGGTTTTCTTTATAAATCATCTTTTCTAAAACATTATTGAAATTCTTGAAATTCTTGATTCTTAAATTTTTATTTAATTATTCAAAACCTTTTTTTAGCTACAATTCACCCCTATTACTCTATTTCATCCAACTAAAGCTTAAATAACTAATTAGTGGTCAGTAATACTATTCCTCGTGGGACGATATCTTTCTCACACACTTTATTACTTGTAACGATCGGTGCACTTGCCGAAGTCGCAACAAGTTTTTGGCGCCGTTGCCGGGGAATAGAAATATTTCAACACTAAGTAGTTATTAAAACTCTAGATTGGATTTCTTTTCCTTTGTTATCTAACTCTGTTTATGCGAGGTACCATAGACGAAATTCGCTGCGATTTGATCCACGAAATTGAAAAGACAAACAAGGAGAAACCGGAAACTTGCTCAACGAGTAAAGGAAAGGCTAGTAACTCTAGTACTGGACTGAACCGGTTATAATGGCAGAAAATGGTGAAGATCCTCTTCGCCTTCTTCCTCCAAGAAAGACCATGGGCGATTATATGACGCTAAATCCTGCCAGGGCAGCAACTAGCATTGTCAATCCAGCTGTAAATGCAAATAATTTTGAAATCAAGCCATCCCTCATAGGCTTGGTTCAACAACGCTCTTTTAGTGGGAGTGATTTAGAGGATCCTAATCAGCATATTGAGACTTTTCTGATTTGTGATACCATCAAGATGAATGGGGTTTCGGAGAGGCTATTCGTGTGAGGCTGTTTCCTTTCTCTTTGACGGGAAAGCGGGAGCTTGGCTTCGTTCTTGTCCTAATGGAAGTCTCTCCACTTGGGACATTATTACCACAAAGTTCCTTGAGAAATTTTTCCTTCTTCTAAGTATACAAAGTCGCTCTCGGACATCAATTGCTTTACTCAAGGCAATGGGGAATCATATTGTGAAGCGTGGGCAAGATTCAAGGAGTTGCTTAGGAAGTGCCCACAACATGAGCTGCAAGACTATGATCGGTGAGAATATTCTTCAATGGGATGCTTCCGTCCTCTAGGATGATGATTAATGCCGCAAAGGTGGTACACTAAAAAATAAAACTCCCGAAGAATCATTGGAGTTGTTTGAAGATATGGGGTCCTTTGAGAATGAAACTGTTATTCCACAACCAAAGAGGGGAGTTCTTCAGCTAGACTCTTACAATACAATATTAGCCCACAATGAGAACATTGCCCAACAAAACAAGGTGATCCAACAACAATTAGCTTACCTCACTAAACAGCTTGCCTCTTCTCAAATATCATCTATCACTTCTCAGCCTCCTTTACGTTGTGATTTTTGCCAAGGGGAACACGCTAATGGGGAGTGTGCATCATTCATTAATGAAGAAACAGCTGAGGTAAAATACATGGGTAATCCTCCTAGAAATCAGTTTAATCCATATAGCAACACATACAATCCTGACTGGAAATCTCACCCAAATTTTTCCTATAAACCCCAAGACTTCCCCAGCAGTTCCACCAAACCACCACTACCGATCTGGAAAAGGCTTTGACACGCTTGACTCTTACCACTACCGAATACATCAAGGGTCGAAGCTTTCCGGAATGAAACAAGGTCTTCTTTCAAAAATCACGAGGCTTCGATCCGAATTTGGAGAATCGATTGGTCACTATCAAAGCAAATAGCGAGAGAAGCCAAGGGTCCTTCCCTAGTGATACCGTAGTAAATCCAAAGGAGCATTGTAAGGCCATAACTACAAGGAGTGGTATAGTGGTTCAATAGGTTGAGAAATCTGTTAGATGAAGGACAAGTCTGAGAAAGGGGAGGAAGAGGTTGAGAAATGCAATGTGCAGCAGGTTCCAAAGGAGACAGCTACAAAGAAGTCTCCCACTCCTTCTTATGCAAAACCTCCTTATCCCCAAAGGTTTAAGCAACAGATTCAGAAGCAACAGTATGCCAGGTTCTGGGATATTTTTAAGAAATTGCAGATTAACATTCCTTTTGCGAAGCTCTTGAAAATATGCCTAATTATGCAAAGTTCATGAAAGATTTGCTTTCCAAGAAGCATAGGTTGCAAGAGGCGTAAATAGTGGCATTGACTCAGCGGTGTAGTGCCATCATTCAAACTAAGTTGCCACCAAAGCTTAAAGATCCTGGCAGCTTTAGCATCCCTTGTGCAATAGGGAACGTCAATATGAGCGAGCACTTTGTGATCCGGGAGCTAGTATAAATTTAATGCCCTTATCATGCTTCGAAAGCTCTCGGCATTAAAGAGATGAAGCCAACTATGATGTCGTTACAATTGGCGGATAGGTCCATTAGGAAGCCAGAAGGTGTCATTGAGGATGTGCTTGTGAAAGTGGACAAATTCATCTTCCGGTGGATTTTGTGGTTCTTAACATGGAGGAAGATGTTGAAATTCCTTTACTTTTGGGAAGACCCTTCTTGGCTATTGCTAGAGCGGTAATTGATGTAGTCACAGAAAAATGGAGTTTCAAATGAACAATGAGAAAGTCACTTACAATGTATTTCAACCCATGAAATACCCAGCTGATAATAGTGACTGCTTCAAAATTGACGTGGTTGATGAGACCATTCAAGAAGTTTTTCAAGAAGGGTCAGATGAGCCTATGGAGGATGATCTTGCTCAATTATTACAAGTGGAAGAAGAGGTTTCTGCAAAGGAGAATTCTGATTTACAGGTTGAGGAGTTCCCGTTATTGTTAGCACCGAGTTTTCCCTACCGACGAAGAGAAGTTCTTGAAAGTTTTGACTACCCACAAGACCGCCATAGGGTGGTCTATATCCGATTTAAAGGGGATTAGTCCTTCATTTTGCACTCATAAAATTCTTATGGAGGACCATGTGAAACGAGTAAGGCAGCCCAGAGGAGACTTAACCCGACCATGAAGGAAGTGGTGAGAAAGGAAGTGGTGAAACTGTTAGATGCAGGGTGGAGAATGTGTGTGGATGATGCCACTCGCAAGGACCACTTTCATTTGCCATTCAAGAAAAAAACCAAGAGATGGCATGACAGGAGGATTCCTCCAAAAGAGTTTCATCCGGACAACAGGTATTACTTAATAACTCTCGTTTGAAACGTTTTCCAGGGAAATTGAAGTCTAGATGGTCAAGACCTTTTGTAGTCAAAGAAGTCACACCTTTTGGTGCAATTGCCATTGCACCAATAGGTTCAGATGAAGCTTTTAAGGTAAATGGGCAGAGATTAAAGCATTACCACGGAGGAGACATTGATAGAGGAAGAACCTCTGTGGCATTGGAAGTTGAGAATTAAGGTGACATCCGTCAGGCTCGAGACGGTAAACAAGCGCTGATTGGGAGGCAACCCAATAAGTTTTTCTTACAATTATTATTATTATTATTATTATTATTTTCTTTTTTCTTTTTTTCATTTTTTTTCTAGGTTTAAAGATGATCACTCCTCTTGTTGTTGCCAAGTCTCGCGTGTGCACTCGCTCCTCTCTAAAAATTTGAAACATCATGGATGGTACCGGATGAAGAACTCCACATCAGAGTTAAAGACCTAAACCAGGGGAGTACTAGTTTCTTTCCCTCTTTATATTTTTGCAACATTGAGGACAATGTTTGATTTAAGTATGGGGGAGGGATATGATTTCCTTGGTTATGCTTGTCCTTATACAATCGAAAAGATTTTTTGTTTAAATTGACCTTAACTTTGAGTTTTCCCCATCTTAGTGAATATTATCAAGTCAAAAATTAAAATAGAAAAGAATGTTTCAATTAAGTCTCTAAGCCTTGAATTTTTGTAGCAGTCTTGAGATGGACTATGAGAATAGGGAATAGTTTGTAATAGGATCAACAGATTATTAGTTTAGGAATATTTTGCTACATGATTTCTTTAGAAAATTAGATGATGACCTTGCTAGCTAAGTAAACCTTTTGTTCAGGGAAATGACTCAAAAAAAAAAAAAAAAAAAAAAAATAACAACTCCGCTGACATCTCTAGACTTGACTTAGTAACCGGTGCTGCATCACCCATGTGCAGGGTCGCGTCAAACGGTAAAGTCAAAGAGAGTTATGAGTTGGGCTAAAAGCCTCTTGAGGTGCCTGTTGGAGTAACTGAGTAACCGGTCTTGCATCACCCATGTGCAGGGTCGCGTCAAAAGGGGACCTACAACGGCTCAAGACCAAAAAAAAAAAAAAAGAGAGACAGAGAAAAGAAAAAAAAAATGAATGAGTCATTTCCTACCTGAGGATCCTTATTAAATTAAATGAAAAGTTTGGTAGTGGGGGCATTTGAATTTTTCTGGAAAAATTAAGTAGCGTAATATTCTTCTACTAATCTTATTGTTAATCTTATTATTAACTGATCCTTTGATTATGGGATGTTAAGAGATTATTATAATTGTTTAAGGCTATTGACTTATTGACCCATTCTTATAAGACATTAACTTAAATAAGATTTGAAGATATGATCTAAGTGTGGTGGTTTATTGCTCTCTGTTTAGGAATTTCATATGCAATGTTCCTTTCAGATAATTAATTCTATTTCTTTTGCTTGAGGACAAGCAAAGATTTAAGTGTGGGAGAGTTTGATGAGTAGATATTTTATAATTAAATAAGGATAGATTCTGTGATATATTGGATTGAATTTACTAATATTCTACCTATTTAATATATTTATCTATCTTTGAATTAAACATAGGATAAAATAATATTATAACAGAAAATCTATTGATATTCTATTTTATTTTTGTAGGAGATATTATGAGATCTAAAAGAGAAGAAAATATCAAAGAGAAATTATAGAGGAAGAAGCAGATCGCATTAGAGCATGAAAGAGATATATATAAGTGCATGAAGGAAATCAAGTGTGTGTCTATATATATATATATATGACGAAGAGATATGCAGATCACGAGAAAAAAATAAAAGCTAAGCTATTATATATATTGGTATCATATATGTGAGGATAGATGATATCTTTAACGGATTTGGATAAAGACGTATGGGACCCACGGAGAACCAAACCTAAATCTATATATATTAGAAGCTGAGGCCGCGAATAAGAAGAACGAAAAAGGCGAACGAGAAAGGACGGAACGAACGAAGCAGGAGACGGAATAAAAAGAAATTCAAGACGCGCAATTAGAACACAACAGATGCCGCAAACGAGAATTTAGAGGAGAGGCGCAAGAGGACGAATTCGGATGACGTAGGAGTATTTTGGTTTTCATCTCTTCTTTTATTTTGTTAACCTAGCCATGCTTGGCTAAATTCCTTTAGTAGTTAGGGCGAGGATGAACCCTATGTTAATCTGAGGATTTATTTGATTTCTATATTGAATGTTATTTACCATGATTGAATGAGTTATATTTACTTAAAGCCTTCTAAAAAGACCGATCCCCTTTTAGGTTGCCCATAGGTTAGTGCATGACAATAGAGATGTTGGTGCACTTAACCAGAACCTTTAATTCATCATAAAATTGCATGACCTAGACATAGGCTTACAAATTTATGTGATCTTATAATTCCTGTTTACATAATCTTTCTAAATAACACTGAGACATTAGGTTATTTTTACAGATAACGACTAAGGTAGCATCAAGACATTGGGACTTAGTTAAATATTAGAGAATTGATCGTCAGTTATGGGAATAACAGATTTTCTCTATAAATCATCTTTTCTAAAACATTATTGAAATTCTTGAAATTCTTGATTCTTAAATTTTTATTTAATTATTCAAAACCTTTTTTTAGCTACAATTCACCCCTATTACTCTATTTCATCCAACTAAAGCTTAAATAACTAATTAGTGGCTGTAATACTATTCCTCGTGGGACGATATCTTTCTCACACACTTTATTACTTGTAACGATCGGTGCACTTGCCGAAGTCGCAACAGATATCTTCTTGCTTAAGTCTGTTTATTTCCTACATTGACCGCTCCTGCTCAGATCTGGACTTCGATTTTGGTTGCTTGAAGCTTTGCTAGCACCGACAAGAGGATCCTGCTCAGATTTGGTTGCTTTAAGCTTGTGATTTTTTTGTAGATCTGGACTTCAAATACGATTTTCATGGTGAATGATTTCTGTTTCTTGTTATTTTTGTTTATTTCTGGACTTTGTAATCATCTTTTTTGTTTTTCTTGTTGTTGTTGTTACTTCCAATCTTCTCTTGGTTCTCCGTCGTTGATGACGGAGGGACATTCAAAATGTTGCCGTCTCGGTGATTTGGGACCGATTGTTTCATTTGAGTTTTTTCTTTTTTTATTATTATTTTGAAACACTTTTAAGACCGGATGTTTAAAATGTCCGGTCTTAAAGAAACTCTTTAGGACCGTGTAAAAGTCCGGTCTTAAAGGTCGACTTTTAATACCGCCTGGAACAAGACTGGTCGCGGGTCCGGTCCTAATGTACCTGTTTTGTCCGGTCTTAAAAGCCTTTTTTCCACCCGTGGATGGACAAAATAACTTTCACCTCAGTTCAAAAGAAAGGAATGGAGGTAAGAACAGGCGTGGGGACCACCGTTTTGAATCTTGCTCCATCCACACCAAGCGGATTTCAAATCCAAATCAAAATTTATGAAATATTTTACTTTCTCTCCTTTCTTTTCTTAACAAAAAGATAACAAACATTAAAATAATAAAATAATAGATAATAATACTAATAATAACAATAATAATAATAATAATAATAAGATCTGAAGAATCTTTTCCTCATCTTACTCCATTTAAATATTTTTCTTTTTCAAAATCTTAAATCGTTATTATTTATTATTAATACTATTATTTTATTGAAATTTATATTTTAAATTGAAATCCCTCAAATAATGCATCCAAATTGATATCTCTTAAAATCTAAATAAAATCTTTTTAATTTAGCATTGATGACTTCCAAAAATATTTCAAAATATATCTCAAATCTATTAAAAACGAGAAGTTATCAATATTGCATTGATCAATATATATATGTATGGATGATGGCAGGTGCTTTACTTTTCTTGAATTTGTATGTATGTATGTGGATGGATAGATGGATGGATGGACGGATGACATCCATCCAGGTAAAATCTACGTTTTGTATTACGATTTTATGTTTTACGATTTTTCATTTTCCTTCCGTTTTCAAGTAAAATCTACGTTTTCACTATCATGCGATATACTAAAAGAAAACAGGTTCTAATATACACACAGATATGTGAGAGAGAATAAAAGGTCACAGGGAGTTAATAGGTAGAAAAAATTTATTTACACCAAGAAAGGACAGAGGATTAGTGGAAGAATAGATGTGGGGTATGAACAAAATATGACCCACACTTACTCAGATGCATTGTCGAAAAGGAGTATCTTGGAGAAATTTTTTTTTTGGATACAAAAATGGTGGCAAGTGTGCAACCACTCCGGGTTCTGTAGTGGCAAGGACGACCCTCGCAACAGTGGTAGCTCCATACAAGGCGGATTACGAGTGGTTTTACCGCAGCTCGAACCCTAGACCTCTTAAGGGAATCCAGCGCCACATTCCGCTGGACCAACCACATGTTGGTTCTTGGAGAATATTAATATATATACAAATTCCTTCTCATCACACATGGGTTACTAGGACAAATAGTGGGGTAAATAAAAAAAAACAGTAGCATGGAGAGAAGGGGAATAAGTTTGAAGAACATATAAAAATCCACAAACACGCCAGAGTCAAAAGAAATGGGAGTTGTTGTGAAAAATAACAAAAATAAATATACATACGCACACGTATCAATGGAGAAAGAGGTGATGGATTTGACAAAATATGACAGAATAGTGGAGAGGGAATGAAAAAGGCAATGACAAGACTTTTTTTGTTTTTGTTTATTGTAGTGAAGGAAGGGAGCACGAAGAAGAGCAGTGAAGATGAGAGAAGAAATTGAACCTGTGAGGTTGAGAGTGATTGAAGTGGCGACGAGAGTCTTTAGAGTGGGAGTAAAAGATTTATAGGGTAGTTGTCCAATATCTTTATCAGAAATATTACATCCGGACCTAATACTAAAATTAAAAGAAGAACTTGATGACTTCGTTGGTTTCTCTCAAATCCTCCTCACCGGCCGATCCTGGGCAGAGAAAACTTCCACCGGACCAGCCACCGGCGGAGGGTCAGGATGAGCGGAAAAAGAAAAAGAAAGTGGAAGACATTGCAAATGCCATTATGGACGATAGAATGTCAGATAAGGAAACAGAACACCTGGATGAACAGGGCAAGATCTCTGGAATCAAAGAAAACTCAGACAAGGAGGAAGTCAAAACAACTAAATTCCCTTCCTACCGTGCTTCCCTAATGGGCTTCAATGGAATCGCACATAGTAGCCATATAATGGAGGAGGATGACCTCTTCACTGATGATAAAGAGATAAGTTGGAAGCTACCTGAGGAGACAGAGGAGATGGAAAAGCTCAAAGATATGTATCATGTAGCTCCGTGCACGGAAGAGGAATTCAATGAATGGTGTGAACCATGGAACTATGCCCTAATTCTCATTGTGCTTGGCAGGAAATTCAACCTCTTTGTTTTGAAGGAGCTTCTGGTAAAACTATGGGGGTTTTCAAACTTTGAGTTAATTGATATCCCAAACAAATACTTTGTGGTCAGATTCCAAGATCAGGAATTATGGAGATCACATTACAAAAAAGCGTTGTATGAGGGCCCCTGGGTGATTAAAGGTCACTGTGTTCTCCTTCAACGTTGGACCCCTTATTTCAACCCATATCAAAATCCTCTGGGAAGAGTGGCTACTTGGGTGCGCATTCCTGATGTGCCAATGCATTGTTACAATAAACATTGTATCTCAAGGCTGGGGGATCGCATTGGGCTTACGTTAAAGGTGGATATGAACACTTTACAAGATTTTCAAGCTGCGACACCAAGAATCCAGAGAGGAAAGTTTGTGAGGATATGTGTGGAATTAAATCTTCAAAAGAAATCAGTGGCTAAGGTTATTGCAGCAGGATCTATATTCAATGTGGAATATGAAGGGCTTACTCTAATCTGCTTTGCTTGTGGGAGGTTCAGCCATCGAAGAGAGGAATGTCCTCATAAATGTTCAGATTCGACCCCGAATGGAGAAGCGACTCAGTCACAGCACCCATCGTATCTGCAGAAGCCTAAACAACCCCTTAACTGTCCGCCAGCGAACTCAACGTCACCAGCACCAGAGGAGGCATTTGGCCCCTGGATGCTGGTCAGTCGGAGGAACAACCGGAGCAGGACATTCCAACGGTTGGAAAACAGGGAACCTCAGCGAGCTTCCTCGGGCAATGGTCTCAGGTCGGCCAGATCAGCTCATGTCAGGCAAAATATCAGGTTTGCAGCGTTAGGTGACCTTGAAGGAGAAGACGATATGATGGGAGAAGATTTGGTGGTACGATCGGATCCTCCCTTGGAAAATGATCCTAAAGCCGTTGTGAGGTTAAATGGACAGGTTGGGAAGAAATCGCAGGTTGGAAAGAATACGCAGGTGGGAAGAATTAATAGCCAAGGAAAAGAAAATGGATATAGGGCCAAAATTCAATATAGGCCTGTTGAGAAAAAATCAGCTCATGGGCTGAATAATAGGCAACACGAAATTGGGCCAATTGTGCAAGAAGCTGGACCATGCTGCAGCAACAATCCTAATTCATGTAAGGAGGTGCTATTAATTAACAATAAAGCTAGCACTTCTAGAAGGAGAGAAAGTGACGATGGGCCAAGTAAATTAGACAATTCTGAGGATCCGAATATGCTACAGATTATTCCAAATCAGACAGAAACTGGCAAAAACACATATGGGAATCCCAATACTTCCGGTGATGTGGTTCTTCATGTGGGTCACACAAAAAACAATGATAGAAGAAGCAAAAATAAAGGGCAACGTACTCACATTATTGTCCAGGGAAACCTGAACTCTCTGCCTCATCAAGATGTCATTAATAATCATAGGGGAGAATACACTCACGAGGTTCCTCCTATGGAACAAAATCTTCATGCGCAGGATCAATGGGACCCCAACGAAGACATCGCTCCTGACTTCTTGGTGGGCAACGAAACAGTCGTGCCAGAGACCCAGCTGCAGCAGCTCCATGAAGGTAAGACCGGATAGCCCAGGTAAGTATTCCTAATCCAGGTCTTCCATTTTATATTAATTATTTTTTAATGATTATTGCATCTTGGAATTGTAGGGGGCCGGTAGCCGGACCTTTCCTTTAATTGTTAAAGACATTGTTTTTAAATACCGCATAAATATTCTATGTCTTTTGGAAACTCGCATAAGTGGGAATAAAGCTGATAAAGTTTGTCGTAAGCTTGGTTTTAGTCATTGGATTCGGGTTGCTACGAGATTCTCTGGAGGTATCTGGCTTTTATGGGACAATAGTGCCTTTGATGTTACTTATATTTCCTCTTCCACCCAATTACTCCACTGTCAAATTAAAGATATTCAAAATAATATCCTGAGCCTGGTGACTGTTATTTATGGTGAGACTACTATGACTGGAAGAGCTACTTGATGGAACTCTATTCGTTCGCTTGCAAGTTCTAGTCTTCCTTGGTTAGTCTTGGGAGACTTCAATACTTACCTGTCCTCTAATGATAAGCTTGGTGGAACTGATCCCCTCTGGGCCTCAATGCAGCAGTTTAAAGACTGTATCGATGACACCAATCTCATTGAGGTGCAGGTGCAAGGAGAAAATTCACTTGGGAAAGGCTGGGGTTGAAGGAAAGGCTGGACTGGGTTTTCACCAATTTCAGTTGGGTTAATTCCTTTCCCAATTTTGCTGTTAGCCATGAGCTTAAATTTAAATCGGATCATAGGTTGGTGGTGGTGAACTCTAATTCTTTGCACTCCAAAAGAAAAAATATAAAGAAACCTTTCTCCTACCAGGTTGCTTGGACTCTGGAAACTGATTTTAAGGATATCACTAAGGATGCCTGGCAGGAGAAAAATTGGCTACAGGGTCTGCAAAACTTCCAAATTATTGCTTCGGATTGGAATGATAACAAGATTGGTAACTTCTCTAGGAAGAAGAAAGAGATCATCCGTCGGCTGGAGGGAATTGATAGAAGCAGGAGAATGAATTTGAAAATGGGCTTGTTCAAACTGGAGAAAAAGTTGTGGGATGAGTATCATAAAGTAGCTTCTCAAGAAGAAATCACCTGGTTCCAAAAATCCAGAAGTAAATGGCTGCAAGGGGGAGATAGGAATACAAAATTCTTCCACGCCTCCGTCATGATCAAAAGGAAGATACAACGAATCGGAGCCATTCGAAATGATGCGGGAGTCTGGGTTGAAGATCATGATACTGCAAAAATGATGGCCCATGACTTCTTTCTTAATCTCTTCACTAGAGACACTGCTGTTAAAGACCCTGGAGAGTTGGGCTCTGCCTTCCCACCCATTGAGACTCATGACTTGCACATGCTATCTAAGATAGTCACCAGAGTGGAAATAAAAAATGCTGCCTTTGCTATGGGAGCTTTCAAAGCCCCGGGACCTGACGGCCTTAGTGCCCATTTTTTCCAGACTCAGTAGAATGTGGTGGGGGACAAATTATGTGACTTCTTAGAAGAATGTTTTACCAACCCCTCCAACATGGCAGCATCAACAAGTCTAAAGTCGTTTTAATTCCTAAGGTTGATAACCCCTCCTCATTAAAGGAATTTCGTCCCATTTCCTTATGCAATGTGAGTTTCAAAATCCTTACTAAAGTTTTGGCAAATAGACTTAAAGGGGTTATGGACCTTCTTATAAGTCATGAGCAGTGCAACTTTATTGCTAACAGATCCACTTGTGACAATATCCTTATTGCCCAAGAGATCATTCACTCTATGAGAATGAAAGGTAGGAGAAAAGGATTTGTTGCCATCAAGATTGACATGGAAAAAACGTTTGACAGACTCGATTGGGGCTTTATAAGAGATACTCTTACTTGTTTGAATTTTGATAGAAATCTTATCGACCTCATCATGGCTTGCATATCTACGAATTCTATGTCAATTCTCTAGAATGGTGATGAAAGCCCCTGCTTTACCCCCTGATCTAACCATATTTTTATATGATTTTTCATGATTAAATTGGGATTTTTAATACATTTTCTGGGACATTATTGCATGATTAAGCACTAATTTTAGTTAGGGACATTTGTATTGAATTAAATGTAATTAGGGGTAAAATGGTCATAATTTGTTAATTATTCATGCAATTGATTCCTTGGACTTTTGATGCTACATTGTGTTTAATCTTGGATTGTAGGTGTTTAAGAAGAAAATGGAGATTTTTAGGGTCAGAATCAATGTTTTGAAGGCTGGCGAAAATTACAAGAAAGGCCCCAACAATTTCTGAAAATTGGGAATCAATGAAGAAAAGGGCCAGAGACAAATTACAGAAAATGACCCAGTTGATTTTGGAAATCTCAGTTCTGCCCCAAAAACATTTTGATTATTCGCACTTTAGTCCCTCCACAAAACGTTTTGATCTTTGCACTTAGGTCCCTGAGTGAAACACAACGTTTTGATTTGCAAAATTTAGGTCAGCTTTTGGAGGACCCGAGACGCAATGGAGAGCTGGGGGGATTGAATTGGATATTAAAAAAAAAAGAGAGAAGGAACGAAGGGGAGGCGTACAGAGAAACGAAAGAACAGGGTGAGAGCCGAGAACGAAGAAGAGAAGGAGAACGAGGGAGCTTCTTCTCTCTCTGACCATCGGACCTTCTTGACGGAGAGAGGAGAACGAGGAGGAGAGCTTCTTCACTGGCTAACGATCGGACCACCTTCGGCTGGAGAAGAAAAAGGGAACGGAAGAGAGAACAGAAATTGAACCAGAAAAGACGAACCAGAGGGAGCAGAGACTTGATCGATCACCTTCCTTCTTCCATCACCCAACCACCACCGTACGTCCTCCTTCAGTTCCGGTGAGACAGAACCAGTTCCACCTCCGTTCTCCCTCAATCACCGGCAGATTTCACCACCATCTCAGTTCTGAATCACCGCATCAGTAGCTCATCCTTTCCATTACTCCATTTCTGGTCCCTTTCATCATCGTATTTCAATTTCTCCTCTCCCTCACTTCTCTACCGAACCCACCAGAATTCAACTTATCACATAATTCCTTCGTTTTTTTTCCTTATTACTTTCCATGGATGCTGCAATTTCAAGTTTGATGGTGACAGATCTGAGTTCAATGAGTGGCTGATCCTTTTGTCTCTTGGAGGTGGATTAAGAGGCTTGAGTTTCAAAGCTTAAATTGGGGAGTATTTTGTTCAATCTATTTTCTCTAATTATATTTGGATTTCCTAGTTTTAGGGATGTTGGTTTGTATTGTTGAGACTTAGTTTACCCGTTTGGATAACTTTGTGGATTGAACCTATGTGATTGGATTTAATTTTGGTAGCTTGTTGGATTTATATATATGTATTTCCTTATTGATTCAATGATATTGTGCTTTCTACGTGGTATTGTTAGATAGTATGATTGAATTGGATTAATTGAGTGGCGTGGTATCGCATTCATATCAAGAGGAAGCAAGTTGCATTAATTTAATCCTAATCGCACACTAAGTGGTTTTAAACAATATCTCAAGAGATAGTAGTTTGCTACGGTAGTAGGAGCTACTATTAATTGGGAATATTGGACTCAAGTGGTATCTTGGGGTTTTTCATCTAGACTTAGTGAAAATTTACTCTTATATTTAATTGAACTATGATAGTCACTATTCCATTTCCAAGAGCATTCATACTCCATTCAATTTTATAAAGAAAATACCAAAAATAATAGTTAGGATTTAATTAAATTACATTCTTATTTTAGTTCATCAATTCAAAAATCCAAAACCAATTTTCCCCTTGTTTTGATTGCATTTGCATGTCATTTAGATTACTTAGGATTCAATAAAAGGCTCCTCGAGAGAGAGAACGATCCTAGGTTTGCCTATACGCAATCCTTGGTTTATTTTTGATTGTGGACCCAAGGCTAAAGACAAAAGGGCCTCATTAAATGGCGCCGTTGCCGGGGAGCTAAGTAATTGGCTCCCTAGGTAATCTAATTGTCAAATTCACTTTTGACAAGGGGTTTCTCGTGTGAAGCTTATTAGGTTTGCATTTTTTTTTCTTTGCATATAGTTTAGGATTTTTGCATTTAGATAGTTCGCATAGCATACATTGCATTATTGCATTGTCTTGACTTGGTAGCTTCTGTGTGGTGTGTTTGCATTAAATTCGATATGATGTTAAGTTTAAATGTTTGAATTCACCATGTCTCCAAGTTGATTCATAGATACTTGCATCTTTTGTCTTTTTTTTTTTAGGATTCATTTTCTTAGTTAGATAAATACTTGTGATTCATTTGGGAATTAACTGAATTGAACTTTCATGGCTTGGTTTAATGGTAATCAAGATTCACCCTTTCAATCCCACTCTTTTGTAGGAGATTCAACACGAAGGGAAGAGTCTATCTCTCAAAGCATCGATTCCATGCTACAAACAATACGGGCTCTTCAAGCTAACTTGGGAATTCAAGATAAGAGTCCAATTGGTCAAGAATGTCATGGTCCATTCCACCACCCATACCATGAACCTTACCACCAACCTTCATTTCAAATCATTCACCACACCTACCCTATAGATCATACCATGAGCCTTCTCCACCACCATACAACCCATATTATGAGCCTTCTCATAATCCTCTACCATACAACCACATGCCATACCATGAACCTCTTCCTTCATTCCATACCACTTCCCGACTATGTCATCCATCTCACAAATCCCCATATCCATTTGAGCCACCTTATGGACCCCATTCTCAACCTTGTGTGTCAAACCAAGAACCTACCACTAATGAAGTCTTTAGAAAATTGCAAAATCAAGTGACTCAAACGGTAGACGAGGAGCGGTCATACAAGGCCAACTTTGACAATCAAATGGACTCTATAATGAGACGAATGGAACATCAAGAGAAAGAGAGTGAGAGAATGGAAAAGGAAATTGAGCGTCTCACTCAGCCTCCACATACACTTCCATATGAGCCACCCACTCCACCATGCCCTGAACATCCATCCCAACCCTCTACTCCTCAACCTTCCGACCTTGATGCTTTCCTCACTTTGCCATATATGGATGCTCAAACCCTTGCCCTAAGAAGAATATATGACCAACTAAAGGTTCGGCATCTACATTTATTCAATCTCAAAGAGGTACTTCCTCGTGAATTCTCTGAGGAAATAGAAGAGGAAATGGAGGATATTGAAAAATTCAACAAGGCATTTGTTCACCATGTGCTATGGATTAAAACCGAAGGAGAAGAAGGAGCTCCGTGGTCATGTACCTCCCACACAAGCACAAGAGGTGCAACAAGTACAAAAGAGCATTGAAGAGTCTTCTCTACCATTTGGTAATGATCCTATCCTTATAGAAGTAGACTCTCCTACTACTTTAACTAGCGAAGCAATTAATGATTTGAGTGATAACGAGGTGGATGAGGAAATCATTGTTGAATCCCCTCAAATGTTTGAAAATGTAATTGCTCAACCCATTAGTTCTAGTAGTAGTGATTCGATTGTACTTGTTGATGAGTGTGCTCCTACTTCTTTATGTGATGCTGTGGTTGTTGAAAATGCTTCTCTTCATAGTACTAGGGATGATTGTGAAAAATTGAATGAAATATTTTCATGTTCTTGTGCGGAAGATCGAATATGTGTAGATTGTTATCATGAAAAATGCCACTTGCTTGTTGAGTTTCGAAGAAAGCATTTAGTGAAGTGGTTGATTCTACCATTGATCATAATGCACCCCTTGTACTATTGATGATAGCATGCATGACAATTGTGAACATGTTGACTCTTGCATGGATGATAATGTGGTTGATTTGAGTGAAAAGATCATAGCCATAGAATTCCCATTGGATTACTTCCTTGTAGCCTTGTTGGTGACAAAGATTCTCAAATTTTGATTGATACAATTTTGCATGTTGGTGAATCTTTCCAACAAGTGCTTTCTTGTGACTTACCACCTGACTTAGAAAAGAAAAATAATTGTTTTGAATTTTTAAAAGCTCCAGGTGGTGACTATTTGAAAAATTATCCTTCTTCTTCCACTCTTTCGCCTTCCATCTCTTGTGATTGCAATGCTGATGTGGTGTACCTCAACACTAAGTTGGATTCCGCACTTTCCACTTTGCAAACACAAGAGAATTTTCAAAATAAAACTGTTTGTTTGACTCCTACTGATGGGAGTAATATTGATTTCCTTGGATGTGATAGTTACTTGGAGAGTTTGATTCCCAAAGTATCTTTAATTCACTTGAAATCTCTCCATGTTTCTATTTTTGGATGGGATACTGCTGGTTGCTTGTCTTCTTTGCAGACACATTCTTGGAAAGGTCATCGATGGAACCAACATCCATCGTACATTCTTGGGCCTCTTCCAATTGATCCTGAACCACCTCCACCAAGGAAATTCAATGCGGGAGAAGATATTTTTAAAGATAAATGCATGATTCTCATCGGGGATGAGAACATCTCCTTCAAACGACTCAAGATACTCTAACACAGGTTGTCTCTTTCCTCACTTATTTTCTTCCTAATTCCTATGATCACTTGGGTTTAATTGTTGTATGAGGAAGATAAGTGTGGGGGAGGGACACAATCCAGTAGAAAAATAGAAATAACGTAGTTGAGTAAGTAGAATAAGAACCCCTATGTGTGCTTTGCATTCTCTTGATCACTACCCTACTTAATTACCATTGTGCCTCTTCACTCTAATTTTCTCTATTATTATAACTTGTTTCTTGTTTCTTCTCTTTTTATGATGTTGATGTGTTGTGCTTCAATTGCAATTGGACTTCACAACTTTTCACTTCATGTAGGAACAAGTTAGAATAATAGAATTGTTTTACAAACATTGAGGACAATGTGTTGATTAAGTGTGGGGGAGGGGAATACATTTTGAATCCCAATTAAATGGTTGTTTATAAATGAGAAAATGCCTAAAACTAGAAAAAAAAAAAATTTGAGCTTTCATGAGATCTAGTATTTAGGCAATTTTTTTAAAAAAAAACAATGTTTTGTTTTTCAAATGGATGGGAAGAGAAATGAACTCACAATTGGATTTTTTCTTACTCCTTGTTTTGAAAATGAGAGTTTATGAATCATTAGTGCATTTAAGAGTTAAGCATGATTATAACTAATTGCAATGTTTTGATTGGTTGTGTTTGTAAGGTTAACACTTGGAATAGTTAAGTAGATGTTTTGAGGTTAGCTTACTATGCAATTGATTGTGTTGGAGTGAGCATTGGAGAAAAACCTTGTTGGAAGGATATTTGAGCCTTAAATTCTTTTCATGTGTGCATGTTCGCTTAGTTTTTCACCTTCTAGAACTTGTTTCAACTCTTTTTCGAAACGATATTTGCGTTATTGTAATGAAAATGAAAGAGGCATTCAATTCTAAACCATTTTCACCCAAACACAAACCTACATTCATCTATCATTTGCTTCCCTTTTTGAGCCATTCTTATGTTATATGCTTGTCATTACTCATAGTGTTCATAGTATTCTAAAAATCAAAAGAGAATTGCCAATAAAATTTGAAATGCCATGTATATGAAAAGGATGAAAAGAAAAAGAAAAAAAAAAGAAAAGAAGAAGAAAAAGAAGGAAAAAGAAAGGAAAAGAAAAAAAGAAAGAAAGAAAGAAAGGTATTAAAAAGAAAATAAAAATAAAAATAAATGAAGAAGGCATTTGTTCATGAATTTTCAAAAGAATTGGCAAAAGTTTGTAAAGTTATTTAGATACTATGAACTTGGTTATTAACTGTGATTTGCAAAAGAAAAAGGATTTGTTGCCATCAAGATTGACATGGAAAAAACGTTTGACAGACTCGATTGGGGGTTTATAAGAGATACTCTTACTTGTTTGAATTTTGATAGAAATCTTATCGACCTCATCATGGCTTGCATATCTACGAATTCTATGTCAATTCTCTAGAATGGTGATGAAAGCCCCTGCTTTACCCCCTCTAGAAGGGTTAGACAGGGAGATCCATTGAGCCCGTATATCTTTATCCTCTGTATGGAGCGTCTTAGTCACCTGATTAAAGCTGAGTGTCAAGCCCGTCGTTGGAAACCTTTTACCTTCAAAAGAGGAGGTCATCAGATCTCTCATCTGTTCTTCGCCGATGACCTCTTGCTCTTTACAGAAGCTTCTTCTAATCAGATGTCTGAGGTCCGTAAGGTGATGCAAATCTTTTGCGAGGTCTCTGGACATAGGATCAATCTGGCAAAATCTAAGATGTTTTGCTCTAGAAATGTTAATATAAATAGAGCTCTTGAGCTCAGTCAAATGCTGGGAATTGGTTTCACTTCAGATTTAGGGAAATATTTGGGTGTGCCAGTTATTCATAAAAGAGTTACTAAGGCCACGTATCACCCCATTGTGCAAAAAGCTAGAGCTAAATTGTCCATGTGGAAAGCCAAGTTTCTGACTATTGTTGGCCGCTCGGTCCTGATCAAGTCTGTGCTATCTTCTTTACCGAGCTACTATATGCAGTCTACCCTCCTACCCATTTGTACTATTAACGAAATTGATAAGATCTCGCGGAAATTCTTCTGGGGCCAGGATGAGGACGCCAGAAAGATGCACCTTATCGCTTGGGATAGGATTTCGCAGGCAAAAAAGCAGGGGGGGCTTGGTTTCAAGAACCTTAGGCGTCAAAATAGGGCTTTCATCATGAAACTCTGCTGGAACCTCCTAACTAAACGAAATGCTCTATGGGTCCAATGCCTCTGGTACAAATATAACTGTGGCGACTTATCTGTGCCTAGTGTTTCAAAGAAGAAAAACTCATCTATTGCGTGGAGGGCCATTACCGAGGTTTGGGACAAATTCCTTGATGGCGTGGGGAAAAAGGTTAATAATGGGAGGGAAACCAAGTTCTGGTGTGACCTTTGGCTTCCTCTCGATCGTCCCCTGGTGGACTATACCGTGAACCCAGCCTTAGTTAATAAAAATGATACTATTAGAGATCACATGTCGATAAATGGTCAGTGGAACACTGACAGGTGGCAGGGCATCCTTCCCTCCAATATTATCACTTTCATCTCCAGAATGCACCCACCTTGTAGCAATTCCCCTGAACGTTTCAATTGGAGAGCTGCTAAGGATGGCTATTTTTCTGTCAAATCAGCCTATCTTTATCTTTCTGATAGAAGAGGAGAAAATAGGGATAACTTTTGGTCCCAAATGTGGAAATGGTAGCTACCTGAGAAAGTTAAATACTTCATGTGGCAAGTGCAGCATGACCGTCTTGTCACTAACTCTCTCAGAGGAAAAGAGGTCTCACCAATGAGAATCTTTGTCCCTTTCACTGTAACAATGTGGAAAGTGTGATCCACATTCTCAGGGACTGTGAGAGAGCAAGAAATTTTTGGAAAGAAATTTTAAGGCCTAATTACTTCTCTCAATTTTTTGCAGGAAATTTGCAGGTTTGGCTCAATTGGAATTCCACTCACAAGCCGGGGAAAGGAAGATTCCAGAACTTTCATTGGCCAAGAATCTTTAGCTTATGGTGCTGGATTCTTTGGACGTCCAGATGCAAATTCCTATTCCAGGGCGAAAACAAAGATACCAGGGAGTTGCTTCACTTGTGTAACTATCTTCTCATGGAAGATACCGTCAACCACAATTTATCTCACCAAATTTTTCATCTTGATAGGAATGAGGAGGAAAATTGGACCCCCCCACCAGAGAACGTGGTTCGCATTGACGTGGACGGATCTGTACGGCAACTATCTCAAGCGGCTTGTGGTGGAGTGATCAGAAACTCTCAAGGTCACTGGTTGATGGGATTCTGCCAATCCCTCGGCCTTCGTTCGGTTATAGAGACTGAGCTTAACGCCATCATGCTGGGCTTGAAAATGGCAGATCAGTTGGGTTTCCAACAAATCCTGCTCTACTCGGATTCTCTTGATGCTATCAACATTCTCATGAGAGGTTGCTGCTACGATGACCACCCTCTGAGGGAAATCATTGGAGAGATCAGAGATCTGCCATTCGGGGATTGGAATGTGAAGCTGCTATACACTCCGAGAGACAACATAGTATGTGCCGACTTTCTAGCTAAAGAAGGGCATGTTGCCCCTGCCGATGCAAATGTGACTCTATTTCCTACAATTCCCAGAGGCTGCCTTGATATGGCATTGAAAGACCAATTGGCCTGCCGCTGATTTTTCAGTTTTTATTTATGTATCAAGGACTAGATTTCTCTAGTCTAGTTCTTTCCTCCTTCTCAAGCTACGACTTGCCTGTACTTCACACAAAAAAAAAAAAAGATTTATAGGGTAGGGTTAGGGTTGGTCTTCTCCTATTAAAATAATATTATTTTACAAGATATCATAATATATAATTTTTTTTATCTTTCTTTTTATTTAGATATAGATCAGATTGTTTTATAAGGATATTTCTCCTATCCATTTTCCTTTTTTTTATTCTTATCAATATCATTTATCATTGTTAATTAATCAATTCTAATAAAAAACTGATAATATATTTATTTATATATTATTATTATTTTAAACTCTTAATTTTATACTTCTAGATCTTGTCTAAACTCATATTATTTAATAAATCATATTCTAATAGCATTTACTGATAGAAAAATTAGGATGTTACATTATTCACCGAAAAATTTGTTTAAATCAGATAGTATTGGCGACCGTGTACCTCCTGTTGAATAGTGAAGAGTCTCCTTAAGGGTATACAGTTCGCTGATCCATCTGGTAGTGCTATTAGTTGATGTAATCATAACCCTAAACTATTGTATTAATATTTAATGTTAGATGCTCCATATAATTTATAGGTAGGATCCATGTATTTTGGAGCACATGTTTATAAGTTTAAGGCTTAAGGAATGTGAGTCCACTCATATCCCTTGCCGGTCACCCCTTTAGGTTTCAGGGTGTGACATTTCTCTACGAGTAAATACCCTTTTTGGTCCCTGAAATAACACGCGCTACCCATTTTGGTCCCTGAGTAAAAAAAATGTCATTTTTCGTCCTTAAACAGTAAAATAAAGGTCCCTTTTAGTCCTTTTAGTCATTTTTTGTAGGCATTTTAATCCCTCACAAATTCCCAAAAAATCGTTTTTAGTCCCTAAAAAGGACCAAAAATGACATTTTTTTACTCAGGGACCAAAATGGGTAGCGCGTGTTATTCCAGGGACCCAAAAGGGTATTTACTCTTTCTCTACTCCTCTATTAAGATGCTAGGCTTGTTGTGAACTAGGATGCTGAAAAACTCCTTTAATGGTTTGCATTAGGCCCGATTGGTTTCCAATATCTATCAAACTAAATCGGGATCTTTTGCTTGGCACTCTGACTTAGGGCAATCTCTCTCAACCGTGTGCCTCTTCTACCACACTGTAAAGACCGGTTACTGGCTCACTTTGAGATGTGCAAAACTCATCACTCTGATTCACACTAGCTGGCTCGCCTTGAAAAAGACTAGAATGAATGACTTTGATGCTTCATTTTCCTATTAAGAGACAATAAAATAATTTGAGAAAAATAGAAAGATCACACGTCAGTTTTCTTAGTACAATAGGAATGAAATAAAAATCAGAAGCGCCCCCAAAAAAAAAAAACAAACAGAGCAAAGCTGTGAAAGAGTATGTAATATATTAGGGCACTAAATTAACTTTAGAGATAGGAAAATGGCGTTGGAGGAGTGTGTAAGGGCATCGTTGTACCGAAAATTGGAAAACAAAATTTAGGCGAAAAGTGAGCTTACTAGAACTAGTTTGTCGGGAGAGAAACACGAAGCAGCGATGAGAGCACACAACAGACATTGGCATAGGTGATAATGACGAAGAAGCGAGCCGCGAAAGAGGACTAGGAGTGACGAAGGAGCTTAGAAAAGCGACAGAGCTCAGAGTTATCGTGACAAGAAGAGATCAAAATTCAATTTTTGGCACGACGAAGAGAGGGTTTAGTGGAGCAAGATCTAATTTTGGGCTAATCTTTTAAACTAGTTAAGTAGTTATACTCAAGGTCTTAAAAGTTCACATTTTACTCCGGTTATTTGAAAAATCCTGTCTTAAAAGTAATAAATATATTATTTTTTTATTCTGTAGACCAGTTACAATAAACCTAAGGTCTAAAAATTTTCATCTTTTAGACCGGTTATAAAAGACAACCGGTCTAAAAAGTAAACAACTTTTATTATTATTATTATTTATCTTTTTAGATTGGGTGTTCTAAAATCCAATCTAAATAATATCTTTTAGGCCTTATATTAAGGAATCAGTCTAAAATGTTTTTTATATTTATAAAACTATCACCAGTCATACTTTTTAGACCTAATCCCCTATAACTGATCTAAACATGACGGTCTAAAAGACTTATTTTGTACCATTGTATATTTTAATTCAAATATTGAGTTTATAAATTTACTTCACGTATATATAACTTATTTAATCAATTCAGTTTTCTGATGAGATTTATTTCTATATATTACTAATATACACCACCCACCTGAATCAAGTGATTGATCTACCAAATTATCAGAATCAAATCATAGGATGTGATTCTCATAGAAACAACTTTTGGAAACAAACAAACATTTATTTTGCAGAATCATCAACTCTCAAATGAGGTTTGCAAACACTGAATATTATACATCCAAGTAATGAACTATGAAAATTTAGTTCAAGTCGATAGGTCATTAAAAAAGCTATCAACTGGAATAGAGAACACACCTTCCACGACAAATAAATAGCCCAACTATTATATTAAAGCCTCTCAAACTTTATTTGGTCTTTCAAAGTAAGAAGAAGCATTAAGAGAGATTTCTATTAGCAGTGTCTTGTTCAAACTGGCTGCTTAGGATTGACCATTTATACTCAACCTGAAACAGTTGTTGCCGAGCATTTCTTTGATCTTCCACCATCTCAGACTTCTCTTTTCTCACAGTCTCAATCTCCTTCTTGAACTCAACCGTCTCTGCAATATGTTTCCTCTTTTGTTCTTGAAGAGACAATAATTCAGCTTCACAATCGTTTCTTTGTTTCTCCAACAAAGAGATATGCTCCTTCAGCCTAGCTTCCTTTTCTTGAGCTTCATCCATAAACTTTTGAGCCTCAGACATTTTTGAGACTAGTGCAATAGCAACCTTCTTTCGTTGAGTTAGCTCGTCCTTGATGCTTTTATCTCTTTCTTCAAGCACTGTAAATTTATTGACAGTAGCAAATGCTTGCTTGAATGAAGAAAGAATGTTTGGCAAATCTTTGTGCATAGACTTTATTACAGCCATAACTCCATGGGACAGAGCTCTATCTTTCAAGGAAAGGCGAGACAAGAAGTTGAGAGCTGTTTGAAGGCGAAGACTATTGGTGTCTGAGGTTGCTATGTCCTTAAGAGGTATCTTCAAAGTGTCTTCCAAGTCAGCAAGGGCCTTTGCAACATGCTCATCTTTGGTCGTGACAACAGTAGGAACAAATAATATTGGTGATTTACCACCATAATCATCCTCCATAGATTCAAGCATACTGATGAGATCATCATCTTTCCAGTCTTCAGCATCTGACTTCCTTGGGTTGAACTTGATTTGACTTTGAATCTAATAATAATAAGTGGATTTGGAAAACAACACATATGAGTCCCATCATACAACAACAATATTTTTCATTCTGCTAGGATAAAAGCTATTTATACAAGTCTTTTTAACTACTTTTCCAACAACTTTTCATTTACGAGCACTCAGTCAACCCAATATATCTACTCCTCATATCCTTAATTTAAGAGCTATTTAACTTATTTGGGTAGATTAAGGAAACTAAATAAATTACTTAATCATAAAAAATGTGACTTGATCTCCCTAAAGTACCCAGTTATAACATTAGGTTATATATCAATTTATGAATTCATTAAATTAAATTGGAAGTAAATGATAAATATTGGAGACAAACTGAATCTAGATCTTATATTTAAAACCAAGACTAACCCTCTAATTAGCTCCTATATTTAAAATAGGAGGAAAATATAATTTCTAGGAATTGTGTAGAGATCCTGAATCATGACTATATATAAGACTCACACAGTGTTATAAGTGCCAAAAAAATATTAAAAGCTTACATGTGAAAGAGATTTTGTCGAAGAAGTGGCTACTGATGGGGCTATTATCTTAGCATTCTCAGATGATAGAGAATCTTCAGAGATTCCTTTAACATCCTGTACAGAAATAAATTACAACCTGTAAGTCTTGCCTATTTAATAGTTGAATTAGTAGGTGGATAAGTGAATTTGCCCCCTACATTTTCCGTTGATATGTTTTCCTTTTGAGCACTTTGACCTTCCAGGTCTACAATACTCTACATAGCCAAAAAGGAAAAAAAAAAGTGAGGAGTTGCTACATACATATGTAAGACACGCATTATTATGAATTTATGATTTCATGAGGAATTACCTTCTTTGTAATTTCATTTTCTGCAAGTGACAGTTGTTGCTGGTACTTTGATTCAGATTGACTGGTTGATATAGTATTCACCAACTCCTTATATTGAAATCAATGAACATATAGTCAAAATCAAACAGGTTAGTCTTAAGGAGGAAATTATTTGCAAAAACTTGTATAGTCTTAAGAGGTTCTCATTTTGGACACTTACAGCTTGATTAGAAGGTGTTTGATGTATAGATATATCTAAAGGATTAGTTGCTGACTTCATGCTAATTGTTTGTGGTCGTGGAGATGAAGTTGGCATTACTGCAAATATCTCTAAAGCAGGCATTATTTGATAAACACCCTGAGACACCATACCCAAAAAGACTGTTAACTAATGTCACAAGTAGAACAAAGACAATATTAGTGCAAGATGTAAGATAGTGAGGCTAGCCTTGGTTGAGCTTGCTGGTTCTGAATGAGTTAATGAAGTAACTATCTGAACATTCTCTGATGTAGTACACTCTTCTACTCTTCCTTCAACACTCTACACGACAACAAAAGATATGTAGCCTTAAGTTAACATTAATTGAACCAATTGCCTGAGCTGCTATTACCTTTTCCTTTGACATTTCCCACTCGTGCGCCCTTCGATCTTCTGATTCTTCCTTATTCTGCAAGACAGAAGAGCGAATCAATTGCATTCTATATCCTATTGTACATAATGATGTCTAAAGCATGAGCAACACCAAATACAAAAGATATAAAAGATTTGATTGGCATTTTATATAAAAGCATGATGTGTACCTCTGTCAAGTTTGGTGTAGCAATTATTGTCAACTTCTGGTCATTGCTTTGACCTCCAGTTTCTTCGCTAGAATCATCCATAGATCCTCCAGTTTCATCGCTAGAATCATCCATAGATTTGATAATATTCTCCAATCCTGTCTCGAGCATATCATCCCCAATGAAATAACCTATTATAACAGCCATGGCAAAAAAAATATTATTCAAATTATCAATCGTATGCAAGTAAGTTCTATCATATTTGAAAATAAAAATTGATACTGTTTAGAGTACATAAAATATGAATGTTGAATATTATATTTAGATATCTTATAAAAAAGATATTTAAATTTAGACGATGACAACAAATATTTAGTTTTATGCACTTGAAGAATGTATGAAGTAGAAAGTCTATTTGAGCTCCACTCATATGTATGTATGTATGTTTGGAAAGATATTGTTTTTAGTAAGAATTAAACGTGGATATCAGTAATATATCATGCTCACAAAAAATATGCAAGTATTATAAAACGAGATTCTAACAATATATATATATATATAGTGTGTGTGTGAGTATGTGTAGTAGTAGCAGTAATATTACATTATTTACATATAGAATACTACTTTACACATGTATACACATGATGCTATTATAACATATTCAAGACATGGAGTACCTTCGTCCAGTTGCTTAAGCAATTCCAGGGGAGTAATAGAGGAAGTGAGAGACAATTTGGGACATTGCTGCACAACAATGTACTTAACAGTTTGCAAAGCAATGGATGGTGCGACTGAAGTGAGTGAAGGAAGGTTCCAAAGTAGAACGTATTCCAAAGTTGTGTCATGTTGTTCATGTCCAAATACATGCTCCAGTGCAGGTGCATCTTCTATGTACAATGCCGTTAGGTTTGGAATAACTCGGCATGCAGAGATGTTAGGGAATACACATTTCAACTTATGGCAACGTTTGATGCCAATTGTAACAAGTTTTGGGAAGATAAGTTGATGAGAAGAATTAGACATATTTTGATCGTCTTCTTCATCAATGATTTCCTCCAACTCCATACAGTCTTCAATGTCTAGTACCCTCAATTGTGGGAGACTTTTGAAGATAGATGAAGGGAATACTTGTTTCAAATTTCCACATCTCACTACTTGTAACAAACTAAGATGTTGAAGGCGTAAACAATTTTTAGTACCCCTCCATATATGGGTCATTTGGGGTAGCTCAGTGAACCTAAGGATGCTTAATTTCAAGTTTACTTGTTGCCCATTGATAGAAAGTTGTTCTACATCAAAAACAACTTCTACTTCATGATTACCTAGCTGAAGACTCTCTAAGGTCAAAACCAACTTTAGTAGGTCCTGTAGAAATGAAAAAAAGGTCATTTTAATTAGATATATTGTGTTTCCTAGTAAAAGACAATTATCAAATTAATATCGTAGAAAATATGGATAAATGAAGATGTTGCAATAATATAAAGCAATATGACAAGAGGAAGTTTACTTCACAAATTGTGAATTGAATGGTGAAATACGCTTTTTTATGTTGATGATGATATATTATATAAATAATTTGAAAATATTGGAAACAAAGGAATCGTACCTCAGAAGTCACGTGATTGTCCTCTTGTCTCAATCCACATGCAACCCAATGAATGATAGACTTAATATATAGTAGTGGACAATTCTCCAATGAGAATGATTTCAGAGAAGACCATGTTGGATGATAATTTTTTGGACAGATACTAATGATATTTGGCAAGCTGCGGAGTGCAAGACGCTTCAAGGAAGGAAACTCAATTGTCTGAGGCTTGTTTGGATTCAAATCTTCAATAGATGGGCCAAACATGCTTCTCAGTTCATTATTTTCAGCTACGAGTAATTCTTCCAACTGTGTGAGGCTCTTTGCAAAAGAGATAGGCATTAAGTATTCTAGTTTCTTGCATTTGCGCATGTCAAGTAATTTCAATTTGGGGAATGCATTTTTGTAACTCTGATAGTCACTTGCATCAACTATTTCCTTCACGTCTTCTGTCAATATATGTTCAAGTGAATCACAACTATCTATACAAAGCTCCTCCAAGTTAGTAAAAAGGCCATGAGGAGGAGGATGACCACTATACAAAGTTTTCAAATGCTTCACCTTTGTAAGAGTTAGATGAGTCAAATTGGAGATGATTTTCACTTGACTTGGATTTGATTGGCCTATTACGCATTCCATCCCATTTGAATCATGAAGTGCAAGATAAGTCAACTCATTCATACCTCTACCTATTGATTCCCATAGGTCGGGGATAATATTTTTCAAACTTTCAGGAATTCTCCTTAAAGAAAGAGTTTTTGCCCTTCTCATCATATCTTTACTTGTTCCAATTGAAATACAACTCTCAAAATCTTCAATATATAAACCTCTTGCAACAAAAGACTTGCAATCCCCTAAATCTTTCTCCAACGCATAGTTTTCCCCTATATTGCCAAATTGTATACAATAACTCTCCATTGTAGTGCTAATCTTATCGAAAAATTTAGCACTATTGTTATTTTGGTCCTCCCAATCTTCTCCAATGTTATCAAAAAAATACAAAACTTCCAATTGTGAACATCTTCCCATTACTTCAAAAGGATTCCTTTGAATTTTGCAGTCACACAAATAAAGTAATCTCATATGCTTTTGTTTAATGATGCATGTTGGCAATTCATCAAAAGAGCAATCCCTTATTGTAAGAGACTCAAGCTTCTCTAAGCTCCCTATAAAAGAGATATCACCTAATACCCACTGATCTAGTGTTAGGCAACGCAAATTATTTATCATGTGGAGTGAAATGGGCAATTGAAGCGTTAGATCTTCTTTATAAGTAGAATTTGCAAGAGTCAAAACTCTAAGCTTTTCTGTACCATTGAAAAAATCCTTTGGTATAGTCACAGAAGACTCTGAAGAAATGGTGATATAAAGAAACTCAAGTTTAGGACAATTTAACTTATTAGGACAGTTATCAACTTCTTCAAACCATAAATATCTTACCGCATGGTCCTCCATTATCACATCATCTTTTAATGGTCCCGTAATCAACTTATTCTCCATATTTGCTATCCATTTTGCTACATCACGAACCAAGTCATGCATTTTGATGTCACTTCCACTATATTGATCATCAACTTTTTGTAGTAAGCAAGAATCTATAAGCTTCTTTATGGATTTATTGATCATGATCACTTGGGTCTCTACCCGATATGAGTGAATCTCTCCAACTAGACCAAGCCCAAGTCCAATTATGGTTAATTCATCAATTGGAATTTCATGATCTTCTGGATACACAGAACATAATAAGAAGAGTGATTTAACCGATTCATTCTCTAAATTATCATAGCTTAATCGAAGACATCCATAAGTACTTTTTAGACCTTCTTCAATATCTATCCAACTTGGATTTCTCAATATTTTCAATGCTTCAACCCACTCGTCATGAGGTTTATTCTTCAAAGTATTGGCTACTGCTGCAATTGCAATAGGTAAACCATCACATACTTTTGTAATATTTTGTGCCATGTCCTTCAAATTATTGGAGAGATCATCAGACAACCCAGCACGCTTTTGAAAGAGGGCCCATGATTCATCTTCATTTAATCCCTCCAAGGGAATTATTTCTTGACAACTCATCCATTCACATACATGAAGCTTACGTGTGGTTATAAGAGTAGTGCAACCCATTTGATTATTAGCAGTAGGAATACCTATATCCAAAAGATCAAGCTTCTCCCATACATCATCCAGAATAATCAAATACCTTTCGCCACCGCTCAATCTCATGAACAAGCGTTGAGCTCTCTCTAGATTCTCTTCCTCTTTCAGTTCCAACTTTAGTTGGTTGGCAATCTTGCTCTGAATTTTTCTTACATCAAATGTGTTAGACACAACAACAAAGACTACTTTGGCAAAAAAATTCTCTGCTTCTCTGCCCACTTCTTCTACCAAAGTTGTTTTCCCAGATCCGCCCATGCCATACAATCCTATCATATGAATCCCATCATCAAGTGACCTCAGAAGACGATCATAAGCTACCTTTCTGCTATCAAAGTGCACAAAGTCTTTTGAAGCAAAGTAGTTCATACCTACAAGTGTAGCAAGTCGAGAAAACTCGGAGAATTGAACTTGATTGTGTGTTTTGATTTCAGTAGTCTTCTTTTCAAGCTGCTTTGCTAGATTGTAACGATTGATCAAGTTTGGACAGTGCTTAAGACAAGAAATCTTATTTCTTTTCTTTGTTTTCTCTTGCAACTCCGCCACTTCTGTCATGAGAAAGTCTGCTTTGTTCAACCACTCCTCAACTTTACTAACAACCTTATGAGTTTTCTTCTTAGCCTCTTTAGCACGATCGTGAACCCCTTGAATTTCTGATTGCAGGTTCTTTTTTTCTGTTTCAAGTTCTTTGACATATTTGTTGAAGCGGAAAGGATAACAAGCTTGAAGTATTGCTTCATCTACTAACTTCTCCAGTATAGTAGTCGCGACAGAAACAACAGCATCCATTGCCCTGTAATCACAATGTAACCTAGCTATATATGGTGATTATATAACTTTGATCGAAAAATAAATAATTAGTATTTGAGTTAATTGAACATAGAATTATATAGAGAAACTTTAATTGTGGGAAAACTACTTGGCGTTTGTGTCCCTTCTTCAATTGAGCCCCTAAAAGCATTTGGTTTGTAGTTTTTGTAAAAAGACAATTAATGCATATTATGCAATAAGTAAAGATAGCACATAAACAGGTTGACATGAAGAAATGCATATGGTAATTATAGGAAGGAAAAGTATTTTCAGCAAATACTAATAAAAATAATTATATAATTTCAAAAGTTTTGACTCGATACAAAAGTAATTAATCCTCAAGATTTATAATAAAATCTAATGGACTTCTTTTTGTTTTCCTAAAACTATAAAGACTTTCTGTAAGTTTTCAAAACCTACACTTCTGTGCAATTTTTAATAGGGTTCCATTAAAGATTCTAAACTACTTAATTTTTATTATTTGTAATTATATTAAAAAACTAAAATTTGTTATCTTGCCCTCATAGCCTAATTGTTTCCCCTCACAATTTTCAATAACTTTAAATAATTAATTTTGATATAGAGTTAATTAAAGTTAATCAAATTTAAAGAATAATAAATGCAAGTTGTATTGAGCTATTGTCTATTTATCCCTTATGATAGTTGGCAAAATATATATGTGTGTGTGTGTGAATTATCCCTCAGGATATTAAATCCCTATCTCATTAAGTTATTTTTACTTACGTGTTTGAAATATTATTTTAGCCAACTTATACATTAAAACTTTAAAAAACTACTAAATAAATAAGTTTATATAACAAAAATATTAAAAGATACGCATTACATTTTTTCAGGTAACCTAAATGATTTTCAAACATCTATTGTTTAAACAGGGGTATTTTAATCCAAAAATATATGACTTTATGATGAGCTAAATGTTGAAGGAATAAAAATGGGATCAAAAAAAATAGAAGAGACATTTTGTGTTATGTAACTATTGATTAAAAGCGAGGTTTGGATCGGTTTTAAACATAAAAAGAAATAATTAGTAAGTAAAATAGATGGAAGGTCACAATTTATTCTGTGAAAGTGTGGATGATTTTTTTTTTTTTTTTTTGAAAGTGTAATAAGGAGCAACCAATTATAACACACACACATACAAGTTTAATTTACCTCTGCCTCTAAGGAAATTAGGAAATTGTGTAAATGTTGGGGTTGGTTAAGGTTCTTGTCCAAATCTGAAGGCAGCAAGAAACTGAAGCACCAAGTAGTATCAGTAATCTTTCACACACATCACCTTCCAGATGAGAGATATGAATGAAGGAGACTTTGTGGACCTGATCAATGAATTAGTCAAGTCAAGGCTTTTCTCTGATTTACCATCTCAAAAGATTATATATATTGAAATAGCAATAAGTGAAAAACGCAAGAATTAGAAAAAACAAGAGAAAACAGTTAAACAACACACAAAATAAGCAACCAATCAGCATTTTTCACTTTTTTTTCACTTTATTCCCCGCTTTGATTTAATGATTTTCCTCATAATCTTGTTGAACGCAGCATTTGAGTAGTGGACAATCATATTTCCTTCATTTTTACAAGTTTTAATACAAAGAAGCAATCAAAATCTCTGTATTAGGTTTCAAAAGATTATCTACTTATTTGTTTTCACTTTTTAGTTCTGTTGCACATGTTTTTTTTTCTTTTGTTTGTAATATTTGTGCATGTATTTTGGAAGTTGTGACTGTGTCCATGATAATACACAAGGTGAGAACATTATATTGGAAAGGCTTTACCTATAATTTTGTGAATTCAGCAGAAGATGGGACTCCGATTCTGGTTCTTCTACAATCTACCTGTAGCTGTGAAACAGAAAATAACTACTAGAAAATAACGAAGATATTTCTCAAATTTTGTGGTTCTCAATTAGCAATGAGTGAAAAAAAAAAAAAAGCGGGAACATAAGAATCAAGGCATGATTAAATTAGCAAAATACAAACACAAATCTACCTCTTTTTTCTCAGGAATTTCGATCTCCTTCTAACCTCAGAAACACAAAAACTGGCTTCAGCTCTTCCTTCTCTTCTTTCCCTTTCTTGATTGATAGTGACGAGGAATAAGCCTCGTCATAATTTCAGACAAGTCACAAGAACTAGTTAATTTCTGACATTGACATTGCGGAAGTACCTTCTCATTCTCTCCCTCTCAGCACCAATACAGCGTTAACATTGGAGGTCTGAAAGAATCTGTACTATCAATACACCCATTGGCGCCTAAACCCAATCCTCACAGCTGTCTTGCACTTTTCATGTCATGATTCAAGCCAACTCACATAATTTGAGCTAATTGATATTAATAAACAAAAAATTTGAGATAATTGGAACCTGTGGTGGACACTTTCTCCTATATGATTTTGTTGAACTTTTTTTTTTTTTTTTTTTATATTTTGTTTTATTTCTTACGACAAACAAGTCATGACTCATGAGTATGTTTGAATGTTCGAGGCAAATGGAAAAGAATCTAATAATGAGCCTAGTCTAGTCCTTGTAATTCACATAATTTTCCCTCTTTATTAACGATGCAGGTGGTGGGGTTAATTAGGACTGTTAATAGTCTTTCGTCTATTATTCCTTATTTTGCTTTTAGTTTATTAAAATTTTAATACAGGTGTATAAATAAATCTTGATGCTCTTTGATGTAAATATAAGATTTAGTTATTTTTTATTGGAAAAATTAAGAAAGCTAATTAAATTATTTTTAAAAAAAATTTAGTTATCATTTTTTCTTTAAACTAATTTGTTTGAATTATAAATTGACATATAATTTAATAATACACAACATATGATATGATTAAGTAACTTATTTAACTTTCTTAATCTCTTTGAAAAAAGTCAACTAGAGCTTATATTTATGACAAGAGGTAATATTATATTCTGAGTCAAATATTGAGTTTATAAATTTAGATCGCCACATTTAAACCATATATAGAGGATCAGGTTTAGAAAGTATGATCGGTGACAATTTTGTAAATATAAATAACTCTTTAGACCGGTTCCTTTAATATGATATCTAAAAGATATTATTTAGACCGGTTTCCCAAATAGCCAATCTAAAAAGTTAAAATAAAAAAATGTCAATTACTTTTAAAACCTGGTTGTCTTGTTTAACCAGTCTAAATGATGAGGAACAAAAAAATAATATATTTATTACTTTTAAGACTGGTTGTTAAGAATAACCAGTCTAACAGGCGAACTTTAAAGACCTTATTTTAAGTATAACTGGTTTATAAGATTAGCCCCAAATTATAACTCATTCACTGTCTCCTCTCTTTGTCGCGCCAAAAATTGAAATTGCTCTCTGTGAACCTCTCTTCCTGCCGCAAAAACTCTCATTCCCTCATGCAGACGACTTCACTAACTCCATCAGCTCTCAATCTCTCAATCTATCTGAGTCAAGACGACCTCCGTGCACAGAAAGGAAGAAATCTCACTTAATTTCAGTATCGTCTCACTTGGTCTTTGATCTCGTAAGTTCAATATGCTTATTCTCATTAGTGTTGATTTCATTTAAATGTTGATTGAGTGAAAAAGTACAAATAAGGCAGAGGATTGCACCCTATTAATATGTGATAGTATTGGCTTGGTTTGATTGTATATTTGTTTGGGACTGGGAGTATGGGATGCTTAAGTTTCACATGGAGTAATATAATGATGCATGCCCTTTCCCATGTTCGTCATCTATTATTTAAATGCAATGTGGTTGCTATGAATTTTTTTTTAGTTCTACTGTAGTTATTTCTGGTGAAGTTTTGGACTCCCTATACAAGGAGATCAGTGAAATTAAACATGGATAATTGGTTAGATATATGCACAATTATTGGGCACATGGAGATGCAAAAGGATGTAAAATCATGTATAAGGTAGGATACCTTATCCTCCAAATATATACTCTTCAAGGTAATGTTCTGTTAGCAAAACCATTGTAGTGCATGTTTACTGCTTTTTAAGGTATAGTGATGAGAGTTTCAATGTACCGGAGACTTGTATGATATATCTTGTGCTCAATGTTCTACTATTGCAGAAGAAAGCAACTTCAACAACTTGTGCAGAAATAAAAAAGGATATAGATTTTTGTATAGTTTTGGTTATGTTTGATATGAGCTCTACCCTTTTTTCTTCCCTCTTGATTCTGACACCACAGAGCACAATGAGACTGAGATCAATATCATTTATCCATCAATGTTTCAGTATCATTCTTAAATTACCTAATTTATCAATTTTAGCATGAAAATCTTGCCAATCAAAAAAACGTAAGCAGATATTGTTGTGGGTTATGTCATGTATATAGTTGTTTACCAGTTCAATTGAATTCCAACAATCACTAATTTTCCTTTATATTGGGATGATGATCAATACTATAGTTGGAAATAGGAATGAACTAAACTAGCATTTTAGTTACATTATTTGCCAATTCCCATATGAAATTTTGTTGTTTCTTGCTTTGTTTTCTTATGTAACTAAGTGGTTCAAAGTTTTTTATTCATCATATTATATTCCCCGTGTCACACCCTTCCAAAAATACAACATACATCAGAGCATTATTGCGCAGAACAACGAGTAAAACGGTTTGGGTGTAGTATACTGATAATATATTACAAACCTTAGATATAAAATTTAAAACATAATTACATAATTTTCTACAAATATCCCTCAAATAATCTTGAAACGGTCCAGCACTTCCATTATCCGCTGCTTTGTCCTGAAAGCCTCATCCACCATGCTGTATAATTCATAGATATCAACAAAGGCTAGAATCCCGAAGGATCTCAGAGTAACATATTAATCTCAAGTGCAATGTATAAACAGTATATGATAGTCAAACACAATCATGAAAATAACAAACCAGCATTTAGCATACGAGCAATCACATAATGCAAAACAGCATGACAAATCATGTAGACTGCGAAACGCAGGACCCTACAAGTCCCGGATCGACAGCATTGGAAAAAAAACAACAACTGGGCCTCGAACCCAGAACACAACTGAATGCGATAAAAACGCGTGTCCGAGACACGGATCACAATCATGGTACGAACAAGCATACATAGATATATAGAGTATGTGATATTAGAGTTACTACCTGGTTAATTTTTAATTCGACAATTTACTCTCGTCTCCTTAATCCTTCGACGGAGTCACTTCCTAAAACATTCAATAATATTCATCACTTATGTAAACTTTCCAAAAACTCAAATAATACATGTATTAATTACCATTTGGTCCTTATTTTACTAAAAGTCCTCTATCAATTTCCAAAACACCAAAATTTCCATTTTTACCCCTTTCACTTTCATTTTCGGATTTTTCTCCAGAAATTCCAGAAATTTCACCAATCTTAGAAAATTCATAATTAATTATCCACATATCAAAATCAAGTGATTCCAAAGCCTAATTTACCCTTAATATGTGTATTTTCAAATAAACACATCACCATTTAGAGCCGGAAAATCGGGCCGAGCCCATCGGGCCGGCCCGTTTAGGCCCTGGCCCGTCAAGGGCCGGGCTTGAAAAAATAGACGAGATATTTGAAATTGGCCCTGGAGGGCCTCGGGCTTAAACGGGCCGGCCCTGGAGGGCCTCGGGCCAACCCTGGCCCTTTTCACTGTAGCTTTTTCTTTTTTTCCTTTTTTAATTTATTAATTTATATATATTTTGTCTTTGTTATAGAGTTATTTATCCATTTAACTACAAATATATAATAACTATACTCTAATTTTATGATTTGGTTTATTATTTGTTGCAGATAAAATTACTCTTATGTTTAACAGATTAAATTATTTGTTACAATAATAGTCATCATACTAATGTCGCTTAATGGTATGTTTCTGATGTTTTATGTGAGTTGTAACAACCCGACTTTTTAAAGCAGTATAAATTTTTTTTTTTTAAAAACATCTTTTCAAACCATCAGAGTAGAGCATTTGAGCGGAAGAGTAACTGATATATAGATTCAAAAAGCCAACAGTAGTGTATCCGGTTGATTACAAAGGCGGTTCAATAACCGAGCGTTTCGAAATAAAGGACAACATCAAAAGGAAGACTCTGCCCGATCCACGAAATGAAGTCTTCATCGGGTTTTCTATGCAAAGCCGCTTGCCTCCATCCTCGGTCCTTGGTCCCCCTGAACCTGACGCTATGTTAAGAGTTGAGATCCGCACCGAATCTCAGGTAACGGTTAACCTCATGTTTATGTATACAGACAACAGACATTAACATCACTCTATCACAACCCATGCATATGTATTGCCCCCAGCTTGCAGACAATATTGCACCCAAGATACGACAAATTGCACCCAAGATTGGAATAGATTGCACCCAAAGATACTGACAGATTGCACCCAAGATACGACATATCCACTAACCACTATATGCACTCAAACAAGATAACACCTCTATACACACACACCACATATAAGCATACCATAAACATCAGAGTTAGTGTTACAGTACGCGAACGTACCTTCGTTGACGGTTACGATATTTCTAGCACGTTTACGGAAAATCGTGAAATCTCCAACAACGGCTCGTCGGGCAACAGAATTGGCAAAGAAATTAGGATTTTGACGTCCTATAAGAGTAATATCACTTCCATTAGTGATTTGATACAATAACTGGCATTTTAGGTAAAAATTACCATTTTGCCCCTATACCCCTACTTGGCGGAATTTCGCCAGCGCTTCCGCTACATAGGCTATTTTCTTCCCAAAATTTTGCCGAACTTCGACGCCATCATGATTTTCGAAAATATTGACTAAAATAGTCCTATCATATGATATCTAATCATAAAAATAAAGACTACTCTAGCTTTACTAACTACCGAAAGAACTACGAAAGCTTAAAGCTCTGCATCTAAAAACTTACCCAGAGCTTCGCTACAGATTTTCCCAGAGCTCCTTTCTCTTCTTTCTCTCTCTAAAACCGGCCTTAGCTCTCAAATTGTGAGAAAAACACAAGGGAGGGGGTATTTATAGTTGAAGTCCGTAGGATTTCTACTCGGATCAACTTTATGAGAAACGATCTGAACCGTCCAAGACAACTTTTTCAACAAGTTTTTCACTCTTTCTTCTCACCTTGGCCGACTTCAACATGCCCCAAAAGTCAAGGGTTTGGCCAATCGGAGGTGGCCAAGTGTCACCTTCCAGAAGCTACCCGGATGAATTTCCCCGATCGGTACCCGATTCGCGTAATTTTGGAGAAATCTCAAAATTCTGGATTTACAACTTTGAAAACATATTCTCACTTAGTAGAAATGTTCAAGTTAACCTATATTTTGATTCCATATAGGGCTCCAACAGTCCAGTTGAGTCTTTCTCGAAAACGTGTCCAAACGCGTCCGGTGTCGAAACTTGTTTTCTAAACACCCATCTCTTCGAAAAATTCACCGAATCCAAATATGTTCATGAAAATTCCCAATTCTTTTCCAAATGTCACAACATAACCTTTTCGTCCTCTTGGCTATCTGGCCTTTTCTCAGAATTTCCCTATTTCGTCTTATTAGGAAAAAGCACAAACGGCTTCAGAATTAACTTCCGCAAGAGTTTAACGGAAGATAAAATCCCACTGATCAATATTTTACCCTAACTTTGGAAATCCCATTCCTAGATCTCCAGATAGGATCCGTTTCCTAATTCCCATTTTACTATTCACCCTTTTTCACTTTAATTAATTATAACATATTATAATAGCAACTTGCATTTTTATATACATATATATTTATTTATATATTTTTTTTTCTCTTTTTCCTTTTCATTTTTTTCTGCCCTTTATTTTTCGTTTTTATTATTATTATTATTATTATTTTATTAATTATTTAATTAATTATTTAATTAATTAAATAATTATTTTCACATAATTTTTTACAAAATTTTCCTATTGGTCCATTCTTGCATTTAGGCTTAAAAATACCTAAACTCATCCTTTTTCCTTCAAATTTTCCAATTAATTAACCAATATATTTATGCTAATTTTTAGCCATTTATCACTAATTTTGGAGCTTTACATAATTATCTCCGAATTTTCTATACTTGTGCTTAAGTAATTTGCTAATAAATACTTAATCACTCGATTATCACTGCTTAGTAATTTTCTTAATTAGAATACCACATTACCCCTTAACCTTTGCTTTAACATGAGATTTTCCATGCCTCTTACATTATCTCATAATTTACAAGGGTACTATGGTCTTTCCAATACTTTTTAAGCAATAATATTTAATTTCTCCAAGTTTGTAATTTTATCAAATTACCACAATTAGAGATAATATACTCTCTCAATTTTAACACTTATTTCCTTGCCCTTTAGGATTTTTCACAATTTTCCTAAGTTATTTACTCCTCCCAGGGGTATTTTGGTCATTTTGGCACTTTGGCCCTTAAATTCTCTAATTTTCCAAGGGATTTTCCCTTTTACTTCTCACAGTATCTTCCTTGGGAAAATAAACTAATTATCATAAAAAGCTTAAGACCACATATTCACCTTTTAAATATGTATTATTTATTTATTTATGATCTTTTCCCTAAATCAAATTTTAGGGTATTACATTTCTCCCCGTTAAACAAAATTTCGTCCTCGAAATTTGTATTCTACCCACTAAACTTTGTACTATCCTGATTTCGGACTATACGCGTCGGATCTTCGCTTTATTTGTCAGCTGCTCTTCCTGGTGATCGAGAATTCGCTTTGGTTTGACCATAAAGATCTTGTCATATTGTACTTTGATATATAGTGTCTCCCGAGGCGCCCATACATCGCGGTCAACACCACAAATACCAAAATGTCTCCATGGCGCCCATACACCATGACAACACAAGATATCATACATGTCACCATGGCGCCCATACACCATGGCAACACAAGATACCTCCTACTCAATGACATGATCACGGTCGAATCGTAATATCTAAGAAACATGGAATACATCACGGAGGTGGTTCTCGTATCGTATAAGTCAATCGAATAGCTAACACCTAGTTCATGCAATGCATAGAGAAAATTCCTTACTAAGAGAGATAGTACCTTGGACTCTCTCCGAAGTTCTCTCGTCCATTGTGTCGGTTAACGCGTACATTCGGCCCGGTTCGTGGCCTCATCTTCGCAGCTATCTCGTGACAATTCGGGGCAATGTGTCCTTGTTTCTGACATCTATAGCAAACTCGTCTCTCTACACTTTTCTCAGGACAGTTTGAAATGATGTGCCCTGGCTTCCGGCATCCGTAACAAACCTGTCTACCACCACAGCTACCAGAATGGTACTTCCCGCAGTCAGGACACGGTCGGTTACTGGCATCCTCGGGTTGCTCTGTTGCTCATACTGGAATGGTCTCTTGTTTTCCCTTTGCGAGTCCCTCCATGGTGCCTCTCTTTTCCGCGAGGAATTCTCACGGCTGACCTCGCTACGATCTGTACTGCTTGTGCTTAAGTGCCGGGGTTTACGCAGCTCCTTTCGGTTGCGCTCAATTAGTCGGCAAGATTCTACCGCTTGGGCTAGTTTAGGAAACTGCTGAGATACCAGCCTCTTCTTTATCTCATATTTTAGCCCGTGTGTCAACCTAATTCCATAACTTCAAATATTTTCTCCGGACTCGGCAACCAATCCTCGCCCAATTCGTTCTTCCCGTGGAAACAGGGTGGCTTGAGCTTACAAAATTGAGTGACCCAACTTTGTGTAGTCTGCATATCTCTCCCTCGTCGTGGAGGTGACTGGGACCTATCAGATCCCTCGCCTTCCTCATCATGTTCATCACTCGCTCGTTTTCTTCTTCTTCGAATGTTGTTCTTCCTCATGTCCGGCCTCGCTTTCAGCTTGCCTTTCGGCCCAAGTTCCTCTATCATCATTCTTTGTTCATCTAGCATCTCTCTTTGTTCACGCACTACGGCCACGGCCTCTTGCAAAGCAATCTGCTGGTTTGGTTCATGAATTGTCTCGCTCAGATTTACTACTGGAATCGTCCGAGGTTGTCTACCTCGCCCTCGGCCTCTGCCTCTGCCTCGGCCTCTGGGAGCTCCGCTCCTCTTAAATTCACCATGTTGTGTTCTTTTTCCTTTATTAAGGGAAACGTTAGATACAGGGAAGACATTTCGCATAACCCAGACTTTATCACACTAGTCCCTAGACTCTTTCACGCTTTACATTGCACCCAGCCTTTATCATTCTATTATTCACACTGCTCCCACCTTTATCATACTCACAGCAATTAAACTCTATTATACGTAGTATTCACACCGCGCGCAACATTTCCGTCGTCGATTCTCGTTGGTTCTCTCTACCCAAAAATGATGCGAAGAAAAGTGGATCAAATCCAGCTTTTCCGAAGAGTATGAAAATTCGTTACAGAAATTTCTCTGATAGAAGTTCTCAACATGGGTCAAATACCGCATGTACTTATCTTTATTGGTCTCGGGTTTTCATCCGGCGTGGCCTATCATCGCATATAAGCTCGATGCTAGGAAAGAATCACCGTCCAAAGACAAATCGGCGGTTATCGAGTGATGCACCGACCAAAGGTGGTACACCGGTTCAAGATGGTATACCGGCTCGAATGGTATACCGAAGTAAGGTAGTACACCGACCTTAGGCTATATCAGTACTCATTTTCAAAATATGCTCCAAGTTTAAAAGGCATTTTGAACATAACTCCGTTATCCGAATGAATGGCTGTGTAAGTGTCTACCATGGGGCCTCACCGACTTATACGGCGACTCAATGGCATACCCACGTAGACTAGCCTTGCCTTCGCACCAAACTGTCCGTAATAACATAGCTAAATTCATGCCAGGACTATTGCTCTGATACCAAATGTAACAACCCGACTTTTTAAAGCAGTATAAATTTTTTTTTAAAACATCTTTTCAAACCATCAGAGTAGAGCATTTGAGCGGAAGAGTAACTGATATATAGATTCAAAAATCGGTCCTGGTCCCCCTTAACCCGACGCTATGTTAAGAGCCGAGATCCGCACCGATCTCGTGTAACGTTTAACCTCATGTTTATGTATACGTACAACGACATTAACATCACTCTATCACAACCCATGCATATGTATTGCCCCCACTTGCGACAATATTGCACCCAAGATACGTGACAAATTGCACCCAAGATTGGAATAGATTGCACCCAAGATACGTATTACATTGCACCCAAAGATACGACATATCCACTAACCACTATATGCACTCAAACAAGATAACACCTCTATACACACACACCACATATAAGCATACCATAAACATCGAGTTAGTGTTACAAGACGCGAACGTACCTTCGTTGACGGTTACGATATTTCTAGCACGTTTACTAAAATCGTGAAATCTCCAACAACGGCTCGTCGGGCAGCGTAACGGCAGCAAATTAGGATTTCGACGTCCTATAAGAGTAATATCACTTCCATTAGTGATTTGATACAATAATCGGCATTTTAGGTAAAAATTACCATTTTGCCCCTATACCCCTACTGGCGGAATTTCGCCGCGCGCCGCTACATAGGCTATTTTCTTCCCAAAATTTTGCCGAACTTCGACGCCATCATGATTTTCGAAAATATTGACTAAAATAGTCCTATCATATGATATCTAATCACAAAAATAAAGACTACTCTAGCTTTACTAACTACCGAAAGAACTACGAAAGCTTAAAGCTCTGACTGAAAACTTACACAGAGCTTCGCTCTGATTTTCCCAGAGCTCCTCTCTCTTCTTTCTCTCTCTAAAACCGGCCTTAGCTCTCAAATTGTGAGAAAAACACAAGGGAGGGGGGGGGGTATTTATAGTTGAAGTCAGGATTTCTACTGCCGGATCAACTTTATGAGAAACGATCCGAACCGTCCAAGACAACTTTTTCAACAAGTTTTTCACTCTTTCTTCTCACCTTGGCCGACTTCAACATGCCCCAAAGTCAAGGGTTTGGCCAATCCCGATTCGCGTAATTTTGGAGAAATCTCAAAATTCTGGATTTACAACTTTGAAAACATATTCTCACTTAGTAGAAATGTTCAAGTTAACCTATATTTTGATTCCATATAGGGCTCCAACAGTCCAGTTGAGTCTTTCTCGAAAAACGTGTCCAAACGCGTCCGGTGTCGAAACTTGTTTTCGTTCCTAATTCCCATTTTACTATTCACCCTTTTTCACTTTAATTAATTATAACATATTATAATAGCAACTTGCATTTTTATATACATATATATTTATTTATATATTTTTTTTTCTCTTTTTCCTTTTCATTTTTTTTTCTGCCCTTTATTTTTCGTTTTTATTATTATTATTATTATTTTTTTATTAATTATTTAATTAATTATTTAATTAATTAAATAATTATTTTCACATAATTTTTTACAAAATTTTCCTATTGGTCCATTCTTGCATTTAGGCTTAAAAATACCTAAACTCATCCTTTTTCCTTCAAATTCTCCAATTAATTAACCAATATATTTATGCTAATTTTTAGCCATTTATCACTAATTTTGGAGCTTTACATAATTATCTCCGAATTTTCTATACTTGTGCTTAAGTAATTTGCTAATAAATACTTAATCACTCAGTTATCACTGCTTAGTAATTTTCTTAATTAGAATACCACATTACCCCTTAACCTTTGCTTTAACATGAGATTTTCCATGCCTCTTACATTATCTCATAATTTACAAGGGTACTATGGTCTTTCCAATACTTTTTAAGCAATAATATTTAATTTCTCCAAGTTTGTAATTTTATCAAATTACCACAATTAGAGATAATATACTCTCTCAATTTTAACACTTATTTCCTTGCCCTTTAGGATTTTTCACAATTTTCCTAAGTTATTTACTCCTCCCAGGGGTATTTTGGTCATTTTGGCACTTTGGCCCTTAAATTCTCTAATTTTCCAAGGGATTTCCCTTTTACTTCTCACAGTATCTTCCTTGGGAAAATAAACTAATTATCATAAAAAGCTTAAGACCACATATTCACCTTTTAAATATGTATTATTTATTTATTTATGATCTTTTCCCTAAATCAAATTTTAGGGTATTACATGAGTTATTTGTGAACATAGTTTGCTTTTAATTATGATTTAGTGACTGTGCTTATTTGTTGGATGATTTGTGATGTAATTTACTAATTATATTTCTTTAAAAAAATATAGGAAAATTAATTAAAATTTGGAATAGTAATTTCCAGGCCCTGGAGGGCCGGCCCTGGCCCTTATGCTCTCGGGCCGGGCTTTGAAAAACAGATGTTTTTCTTACCTCGAGCCCTGGAGGACCGGCCCTGTTAGGCCCTGGCCCTTCACGGGCCGGCCCTGATTGCCAGCTCTATCACCATTAGATACAAAATATCTTGCTTGTCCAGTTTTACCAAAATACCCTTGCTGTCCAGATTTCAATTCCAAAATTAAGGGTCAACTTCAAAAATTCATAATTCTTTGTACATAAGTCCAAAAATTACAAATTACCTATCAAATTAAAGTTTATAATGTCCTCTTCAATTATGGAAAAATTCATAATTATTTGGCCTCATTTGATTCACCAAAACACGTTACAAGCTCACTGGTCCTGACAGATTTTCCACTAGATAGTTTAATATTTTTCGCAATTAAATCAGTAAGCTTCCATAAAGTATTAATTAACCTTAATCCCACACCATTTTCCATTCTATACACTTTCGGAATGTCAAAACATTCAAAATCCTATTGTTCCTTTGTGCTTTGGGTCCAACCGAAATCACCATGTTAATGAAAGCTTATTTCATATTTTTAATCCTTATGATTTGATGTGAGATTTGGCCTTTTAATTCCATGTTAAGGCCTATTATGTTCTTAAATATATTTATCAAATCATTGTATGGCATCCTCATCTTCAAATCATAATCTTCAAATCTACAAAATAAAAGAGGATTAATTCAACAAAATAACATATACAAGTGCTAAAGATCATTGCTATTACTTACTTGCACTTGTGAAGGTTTTTGCTTCACTTTACTCCTTCCAACTTTTTGGCCTTCCCTTGAGAAACACCATGAACCTTAACTTTTCTATTCATATAATACTCATGAACATTGAAGAAGAGGGATAGGAACTCAAAGTACAACACCTTACCTTAGCTTCCTTGTGATTTTCTCCCTTTATTTTCTCTATGTCATGGCCTTCTCTTCTTTCCTTGGGTGTTAGTTCGAAACTCTCATGGCAAAAGGAATGTGATGGTGTTTTATAATTGATGGGAGATGGCCAAAAGATCCTTCTTGTGATTTGTCCAATTTACACTTGTTTAATAGTCTCTTTTAGCTTGTCCTTTATCTTAATTTCCATCTCCTCCTTCTATTTCACGTTGGCCCATCTTGGGCTTTCAATTTTTACCTTGAATATATGGTAAACCTTGAGTCTACAAATCCCTTTTTAGGTGAACCAAAATGCATGGTTGAGAAAAAAGATGAAGTCGCCAATTTTACTTCATTTTACCTTGCTTTGTTGGCCCTTTTTCCTTCACAAATTTTACCTACCCCTTGTCATTCATTTTCCTCTTCTTTTCTTTGCTTTGTTGGTCATTTTAACTTCTCATATTTTACCTACCACATGATGTGGCTTTCCATGGTTCATTGGTTGCCTTTTTATCTTATTACATAAGACAAGCTTTCAACTTTATGGAATTCTCCCTTGTCTCCACGTATGGCCATCAATAATGGCTTATTGAAGAATTCCAATCTCATTATAATTAATGTCTATGTGTTCATTTCCCATGCAAATTAAGTGGCAAATTGAAATTCACTTTGGTTGGTGGAATATATGGCCATAATGAAACATATGTGTACTCATAGATGAAGCATATGTGTCCACTTTACAATCTTTCATTTCATATGCCAATATGTCTTGGTTTACTTGTAATTTCCCTAACCATAAATAAAATTCACCTCTTTTCCTCATTTAACTAATTAACCATATACATATAACATTAATTCCCTATTCCTTTCTTCTTGCTACACGAAATCACCCATGGAAAGGAATTCCACAAAATTTGTCTTCTAACATCTTCATCCACATGCCCATTACTAAATTAATTTAATTATCTATGGACTCAAGATTTAATAAATTCATTATTCCCTTCTTCCTTTACCATTACTTCGAAAATAATGGTGTCCATTGGGTATCCATATCACATCTTTAAATAATCCCAATGAAAAAATATAAAATCCTTAAAAATTTACTTGTTAACCAAAATTAACCAATAATTTCTCAAATAGGCATAATAGCCTTAATTTATCAATGGAATATTGTTCTCAAATAATATTTCCAGAATTTGATATCATATTTACTGAACTGGGCTTAGTTGTCTGCCTAATATAGACTTATTTTTAAATTCCTGGGCCCAAAATTTGGGATATTACACCCCGTAGCTGTCAAATAGCATTATGTGGCTTGTTGTCTCTTAATAGGAAAATGAAAGGTAAAAGCCAATCTAGTTCCTTTCAAGGCACACAAGCTACTAGTGTGAATCAGAGCAAGCCTGACACATCTAAAAGTGAGCCTAGTAACTTGTCTTTATGGAGTGGTAGGAGAGGCACACGGTTGAGAGAGATTTTCTTAAGTCGGAGTGTCGGGCAAAAGATCTCAATTCCCTAATGTAAGCTGATATAGGAGTTTTGTCGGCCCCCTAGCACACAACAAACATAGCATCTTGATAGATGAGTGGAGAAATGTTGATGATTGTGTAAAGAAATATATTTGAAACACTATCCGTCTCATATACGATGTTCCTGAAAGTGACAACTTGAAAAAGGAGACAATGTCATACTGTGCTAAACGTTGGAGGGAGTTTAAGACATACCTATCTAACAAATATGTGCATATGAAGGTTAAAGATGGTGAACGTCGTCCTCACTACAAAAAAAAATGATTTTCAGTGGCGACATTTGGTGGCGACAAAAAATGTCGCCGCTGAAAGTATAGCTTTCAGTGGCGACAATAACTGTCGCCACAGAAAGTAATACTTTCAGCGGCGACACTTTTAGTCGCCGCCAAAGATTACACTTTCAGTGGCGACTACGTATTGTCGCCGCTGAAAGTGTGTTTTGGTGGCGACTTTTTGTCGCCGCCGAAGGTCCTATCAAAAATTTTATTTTATTTTTTAAAAAATATATACCTTCAGCGGCGACTAAATATTGTCGTCGCGGAAAGTGTGTTTTGGTGGCGACTTTTTGTCGCCGCCAAAGGTCCTATGAATTTTTTTTTAAAGCCGCTGAAAGTGTGTTTTGGTGGCGACTTTTTGTCGCCGCCGAAGGTCCTATAAAAAATTTTATTTTATTTTTTAAAAATATATACCTTCAGCGGCGACTAAATATTGTCGCCGCGGAAAGTGTGTTTTGGTGGTGACGTTTTGTCGCCACCAAAGGTCCTATTAAAAATTTTATTTTTTTTAAAAAAAAAAACTATATACCTTCAGCGGCGACTAAGTATTGTCGCCGCTGAAAGTGTGTTTTGGTGGCGACGTTTTGTCTCCGCCAAAGGTCTTATCAAATTTTTTTTAAAAAAAATATATATATACCTTTAGTGGCGACTAAATATTGTCGCTGCTGAAAGTGTGTTTTGGTGGCGACTTTTTGTCGCCGCCAAAGGTCCTATAAAACATTTAATTTTTTTTTTTAAAAAAAAAACTATATACCTTCAGCCACGACTGTTCGTCGCCACTGAAAGTCTAATTTTTTTTTTGGATTTATAATATTTATTCAATAAATATGTTTATTGATTTCATTTCTTATGAGTAAATAAAATAATTCCTCAGATTAGTGTGTATGTATTTATAATTAATCTTAAACTATATCAATCACAAATTTTTAATATTTAGTTGATTTTAAGCTTTAACTAATGAAATATAATTTTTATGTAAGAATTTAAATATAAATATAAATATATTATTTTTATAAAAATTTAAATACATGATTTAGTATGTAAGAAACCATGATTTTTTTTTTTCAAAATATTCACATATTTTCACTAATACAAAGATAAACTTGTTCTCCCTCCCGTAAACACATTTCACAGCTTCCCTCCATTTAGCTTTTCTTGATGACTAATTTTAAGGACATTATCAAATTTTAATTCTTATGATGCCTCATGTCTTCATAATTTTAAACAAAATCTCTTTCCACTCTTATATTATTGTCTAATTCAAACTATAAATAATAACAAAACAATATTGAAATAAAGTTACAGCCTCATGCTAAAGGCCAGTGAGTATGCTATCACATGTTCCCTAGATATTGGATCATGTATCTCTATACGGAGACTTATTTAGCCAATCATTGATCACGCAAAATAAATTGTGGCAACATTTGATATCACATTATATAGCATAACGTTGGTGGTGTTGCAATATACAAAAGTCATAAATCTGCCAACAAATTCAACCAAGACGATCATCAACCTCATGATTCTCTCATCTGATCTCAATGAATGTTTAAATCTGCCAACAAATTCAACCAAGACGATCATCAACCTCATGATTCTCTCATCTGATCTCAATGAATGTTTAAATCTGCCAACAAATTCAACCAAGTATGCAATATACTTATTTTTTTGCTGAAGTGCTTTTCTTCTCTTTCATGCTTCCTTCTTGTACTCGCTGGTAGGTATCAATACCTGAATTTTTTCTGCAGTTCATAATATACCTATCCAGTTATGTGATATATGATGAAAGACTCTAATTCAAATAATCAAATAATTGATCATATTCAAAATAATATGAGCTTATTATTCAAAATAATTAATTGAACTTGGGGTTATGCTTTATTTTTTTTTCTTTTTTTCGCCTCGATTATTCTTGATGATCTTTCCACAACACAAAAATTATTTGATTTAAGCTAATCATATTTAATTTTATTAAATAATGATGTTGTATACATACATAATGAAAAAAATAAGTTACAACCACTAAGACCCTTTGCTTTATATAGGAAAATCCCACATAAAGCTACTTAAAATAGGAAAAGTTCTAATTAGGTTGATGAATGCAATAAATCATTAATTGAGTCATTAACCCAATTTAAAATTTTTAAATGTGTGTAAAATAACTTGAATGCCCTTTACTATCTCCCATCTTAAAAGAGCTTTATTGCTCTATGACTTGATTGTTCTATACAACATTAATCTATAATAGTAAAAAATGATTTGATAAATCAATTAAATGATTCTTTAAACTAAGTTTTTTAAAAAGAAAAAAATGATGTAGTTATTTTTATCAAGTGAGGAAAAAAAAAAGGAAAGCATAAACATACCGATTTCGGTTTCCAAAATTCAATTGAAATAAAAGTTACTTTTTATTTATAAAAAAAGTCACTTTTATCAATATTTTTCGAAACAAGCTCTAAATAATTTTTCTAAACACATAAATGTGTGTTTTTTTTTTTTAAAAAAAAACATTTAGTTAGGATTTCAGTTTTTAAACTTTTCCATTCTTTAATATAAATTATTAATATTAAATATTTGTTTCTAGTAAGAGGCGTGTAAATTTATATACTTCTAAAGATATTTTAGTTAAAAAGATATCAAATATACTTTAAATTTCACAAAATGTTGTCCATATTGAAATATAGAACTTTCAAAAAAAAAAAGTATACAAGCAACAGATATGGTAAAATTTATACATCATGTATTTATCAAAAAATATTTTTTCATAATGGCATATATTATACTTTCTAAAAAAAAGAAAAAAATTGTTCACGTTAAATGAACTCGTTTCAAATTATTGATATTATATTTCTGATTATTTTTACATCCTGAAGCTAGTTTTTAAATTTAAAATTTATAAAATGTAAATTTAAATATATTATTTTTATAATAATTTAAACATATTATTTAGTATGTGGAAACATGTTTTTATTTTTCTCACTAGAAACCATTATTCTTCCAAAACATTGTCATATTGTCTCCGATGCAAAATAAACTTATTCACCTTCCAAAAATTTCACACTTCCCTCCATTTTTTTTTTTGGGGTCAAAAGCAGTTCCCACCATTTTATTTTGCCCTGCGTCCTCTAGACTCTGAAACTTCAAACCTATTGCCTTCATCTTCCACTTCTCTTCTCCGCATCTTCAAGCATTTTCGTCTTCCGGCAACTCTACTCGTTGTTGCTCCTCTGTCTCCGACACCAGGTAAAGGGTTACCCTCTCCTCCTCATCCCAATCCCTCTTTCCCTCCGGCAACTCTACTCGTCGCCGCTCCTCTTGATATTTGTTCTTTCAATCTTTTGATTTGAATGGTTATATTCTTAGATGTCCTGCGATCCTATCCAAGGCAATTGTTGCGACTGTTTGCTCTAATATTCTTGAGGTGAACCCAGTTTACGCTTTGCAGCTGTCTCTGCCCATTTCTTTTCGTTTATGGCGCCAATTGCTGATTGAATTGAATTATAAGACCTAGAGTAGAAGTAAAAGAGCCCCTTATCTTTCATGTCCCAAATACTTGCTCCATACGGGGTATTGAGAGTTATACCATGTGTGGGGGCCATAAATTTTCTAGGAGGAAAAGTTGTGAGTTTTGTACATTCCAAGAATTGATGGTTCTGAAATACAAGTATTTTATGAAAGCTCATTGTATCAAAAATAAGTATCCGATCCTTTTTTTCAAAAAAAGAAAATGGGGCCTGGAGATTGTTTATGATGAAGGTTCTTAAGTTGTACTTTTTCCCCTTCAACAAGAAACACCGAAAGTAATTCTTTTATAATTTTTCAAAGATTTAAGGAAATTCTTCTGCTTGCAAAACACAATTTGTTCTATTCCAGGATTGTATGATACTTTATTGATTCCGAATGCATCTAACTAACAATGCCTTATGAATAGAAGTAATCTACCATCATTTGGTACTTATTGAGCTATGTTAGTGGAAGGAGCCATAGTTGAGAACCTGGATTTTTTTTCCTCATTTGGGGGAAGTTAGATTCCTCTTCAGAATTGCCAATCCCATCATTGGTCTTTTTTTTTAAAAAAAAAAAAATTGTTCAAGTCACAGATTATATAATATCCTATTATCCACGACCAATTGCATCATTTTAGGCCCAACCTCTTAATTTTAGTTTATGTTTTGCGTGAGTGTATCAAGTGTGAGGGTGGGGTTGGGGAAAGGAGAATAGCTTGAATGGTTTCCTTGATATAGGTGCCATCACCGCATATTGCCTTTTGTACCCATATGATCTATCTTTCTTCATATCTTGCTTGTACTAATGTTGTTTTCATGTCTCAGATAAATGTTCAGATGTTTGATTGTATAAATGGTCTTGAAGGGGAATCCATCTTTGAAGGGGAAATTAGTTATTTAATTAGAAATTAGTTACTGGCTGTTAGTGGTTAGTAACTGTTTGGGGGATTGCCTAAAGTGTCTAAATTCTGCATCCTATATATATATATGGGGAGACTTAGACTAGTGGATGTTGTTGATTGATTAATTCTGATGAATAAGAGTTTCTGAGTTCTGATTCTCTTTGTCTGCTCTCTATCTCTCATCTCTCTGTTTCTTTCTATCTTCTTCCTTCTTTTCCCAAATCCTCTAATTACTAATATATTTACAGACCACATATCCTCTAATTACTTTTATCTGTTTAGGAATAAGAAGTCTGCCCTTGAAATACAAACATCATCTTTAGTCTTTGATGAGTCTTTCAAGCTTATTATAATGTTATTTTCAATTGTTTTTGACCCTCTTATATATGACATGCTTATTTCTGTATTGTTATAGATTGGTCATTTCTGTTACTTATCATACTTATGTCTTGGTTGGGCATTCTTATTTTCAGTTATTTCTTCTCTTGCAAAGAGGGCTCATTTTTTGATTATCAAAATGGTGGCAAGTGTGCAACCACTCCGGGTACTGCAGTGGCAAGGACGACCCTCCCAACAGTGGTAGCTCCATACAAGGCGGATTACGAGTGGTTTTACCGCAGCTCGAACCCTAGACCTCTTAAGGGAATCCAGCGCCACATTCCGCTGGACCAACCACTATGTTGGTAGAGAGGGCTCATTTTGCTTCTGTGTAAATGACTCCAGGTGCCTAGTGAGCAAAAACTGCCATCACTCTATCTGCTGGACAGCATAGTTAAGAATATTGGGCGGGAATATATTAAACACTTTGCTGCCAAACTACCTTGGAAGAAAATGAGCTGACTTTGTAACATCTCAAATTTTGGGATTTGGAAATTAGAAATATTGAATGAGAATTTATTGTGAAGATTTGACCTGAATAATTATAAAGTTAATTGTTGGAAATTAAGGCCTATTTTCCTTGGAATTTCGGGAAAAGAATAAATTCAAGAAATATTTTCCTTTAATTTTTGAAGAAAGAATTATTTGAATAGCAATGGGGTATTGTATGTTAATGAAGCAATATGTGGTCAGATTTATTGGCACAATAAATCACGTAGAGGTTCCATGTTGGAATGGGTATAAGAGCATTATGCTTTTATGTCCATTAAGTAAATAAAAAAAATAAAAAATGGGACAGCCACTCCACTATACTCAATGCATTGTCCATTACTTTATTTGGAAACCTATATGTGGGTCTGATGAAATATTCAACATACACATATTCCCATTCCTCGTTATTCATTTCGACGCCACTCACCCCCCAACGCTGAGAATGAGTTGAGGCAGCGAGAGATCACAGTTGTTGCATGCTTTTGGAGACACCTCAACCCATCCCATACTCCACTATCTTCTGCGTCTTCAGCAAGACAGCAGCCCAAACTCCCCATTATGACATTTTTTTCATTCAGCCCATATACCCACTAGAACTCATTCGGCCATATCATCCATTATACTCCCTCAATTTTATTCTCTTCGGCCAGAGAACTTCAAAAACGCAGAGAGGGAGCTGAGAAAGGACGCTGCGAACGTGAGACGGAGAGGGAGTCCGAGAGAGAGAGACGAGAAAGGGAGTTGGAGAAGGAAGAAGGTCCAAACTGTTGCATGCAAAGTTAGAAACCAACTAAGGTGAGCTTCCCAAATCCTTTTCCACCTTTAATCTGTCGTATTGCTTTTGTTTGGGGATAGAAAAATAAAGGAACCTTGGTTTGGAAATAAGAAATCTGTGATTAAGGGTTTGAAAAGGTATCTAAAGGTAGAATGAAGCTTATAATCGGTGTTGCATGTACTTGTCTAGTTCTGTTTTTGTCTTGGCCGAACCTGCTCTGTTTTGTCGGGAATATCTTTTGTCTATTTAAGGAAAGGATAAGAGGAATTGTATATGATTAAAAGTGCATGATAGAAGTTGATCCACATGCAAGCTTGATCTACGTTTGAATATTAAGTGGTGATATTTACGGTTGCATGTGAAGAATTGCTATGGCTCATTTCTGCACTGAAACGAAATGAACAACAGAGGGAGTAGACTGTCGGAGGAAGAAGGAAACATTGAAGACTCAGAAACTAAGAGTCAAAGGGTGCATGCTACAGTAAAATCGTAAAGGAACAGTACTGAGAACTAAGAACAAGGTAAGCTTCCTTCTTGTAGTTGCTGAACGCGCTTTCAGTATTTAATTAAGTGACAGCATGTGGTTTGGTTTTCTGTTTTGTATTAGCTGAACCGTGTGCTTACTGTTGGTAATGAAAGACGTTGGATTCTCTGGAATTAAGGAATACCAAAATGGTTAAGGGATTACGGGTATTATATGCATGTGTAAAGATGAATTATATACATGCATGCTGCTGTTATGATTCTGGAAAACTGAACTTGCTGCTGGAACAGTGATCTTTGAGTACGGTAAAACTAAGGCAAACGAACTCCTTTGACTCTGAAATTTTGTGGAGATTTAGTCCACATCAAAATATTTAATATGACCCAAAGAACACCCAAATCGGATGTGTACAATAAGAATTCTGAATTTCCAAAGTTAGAAGTTAAAAACTGGAAAATGGTGTTTTCCAGGAATGAACAGTGTTTTGCGTGCTCTATTTTGAAATGGTAAACGATTGAGTTTTTCCATGAAACGCTCCAGAAATAAAGTAGACACGTCAAGCTTTAATTTGATAGGTCACAAGCCTCATTTGGAGTTGTATCCAAAGAGATACAAATTTTTGAAGTTGACCTATTAACCTGGAACGTTTTTCTGGACAGCAAATAATGAACGAAAATCTGGGAATGATACAGAAACTAATAAGCCTAGTGATTATTTTTCTACGAAACTAGACTTAATTAGTGACACATAGAATTTGGAATCACCCCAATCGGAGTTCTGTGGAATTAATTATGTGTTTTTGAAGTTTGGCCAAAATGCTGACAGCTTTTAGGTACTATGCGAAATTAAGAAAGAAACGGCCAAAAGTAATAAGAATAAACTCCAAAGGTGTAAGTAAGCCTATGAGGTTAAAATAGCCCCTTAGGTATTCAATGACCATGGTTCTAATAATATGAATATGTGTTTAGGGCCATGAGAAGTCAAGGAAAAAGAAAGAAGAAGAAGAAAAGATGTTTCAAGCAACTCCGTAGTTGAAAGAAAAGGTACAAGCGAAGGACACATGATAAGGTAGTAGATTTACCCTACTTGCCTCTGTTGATTATTCGCTTGTGTGTTTGATATGTATGATTGCTTTACTTGCTTATTTAACATATTTGAATGATTGAAGCTCTGTTTCTATCTATGCTATGGCCATGAGTATAATGTATAGAGCATTGAAGCATGCAGAAATGTCATTATATTAACATGAGCCTATGTAAGGCAAGCATATCATACACTAGCATTTATCTTACATGCATTGTTCGGTATTGTTTGCTACTAAGATTCCCCCGAATCTCACCCTCCACTACCAACCAATAGTCAGGTGAGTGTAACACCACAAAATCTAACACCCAAAATCTTGGCCAAAACACTTGAAATATCTCTAACAAGGATGATCGACATCCAAATCATTAAAATACATAACTAATTCAATTTCAAAATGTGTTTTTGAGTCAACATAAATTCCCAAAATATTTAATAATACAATACAAAGCGGAAGTCTTATAGTCATGGCAAATAGAATAACATAACATAAGTTCTAGGAGCACAACCGAGCCTTCAAGACTCACTCCATAGGTTCTTTCCCTTGCTCCCTACTTGAACAATCACCTGAAGATTTTTAATATAGGGTGAGATTTACATCTCAGTAACTACTGAAAGTTTCTACCGTACACAAGTAAGTCATATATGACAAAAACGCAGGAGCTGATTACATATATATATATTTGTATATACCATAATTTCATCCAACATAAATTATCAATATGTCCAATATGTCAATGTGAAACGTACTATTATACAATATGCAGTATGCAGCCTCCCCTATACACCGTCCATCCTCAACCGCGAACTGGAGTCATAGGCTAACACATAGTCCAATAGAAACTCATCCGTTTGACTGGATTGTCTCAAGCTCACCAAAACTTAAGATACACCCGGCCAAAGGTATAGAGCTTAAGCATGGACTATGTCTCCCCTCCTTAAAACAATACAACTAAGGAGGTGTCCCATGTCCCACAGCTCCAATGCAATCCCGGCCAAAGGAAAACATGGAAGAAGGGGCCCTGACAAGTGTCATCCACTGTGCACCGAGTGATGACATACCACGTGGTAAAAGATCTCAACATATAAATTCCTCCTTACTCCAACCCATCACAAATACATGCGCCATGACAAATATGTTCAAAAACAATAAATCATGCTTCATTTCGTATAAAATATCAATTTACAATACATACACATATACATATGATTCAGTCCTTTAATTTTTAAATAAAAGATAGTTACTCACAATCACATACAATTTACAAGTATATGGAAGAATATTCGAGTTACACATTTACTCTCTAATATACAGTAACACACACAAGTGTCACTCCAAAGCTCTTAATGAGAGTCTACAAAATCGCACACATAAATTTCTATTAACATATTACTCGAACTATTCTAAAACCTTAAACTACCCTTTATTATTTATTATTAATTCCCTTTTCCTAATAGTAATAATATTTATTTATTTATTTATTTTTATTATTTTTATTTATTTATTTACCAAGTGCGAGCATATAAATTATGACATTACCTAAGATTTAGTATCTTTAAGGATAAATGTTAGTCTTTATATGTTGTTAACATACATACAGACACAAACCCTTCCATTCTAAAATGCTTCATGATTAAAGGCAAAGTATATTCTCTGTAATTCACACATGATTCATGTACATTGCTAAAATTCACCATTATAACATTAAATAAAATTATAATTTCAGCTAGTAAATTGAAACACTCAAATTCATTTACCCTCCACGTGATACATACCCCTTACAGCTATAAAAAGTTTGCTAACTTAAAAAAATTCATCTTTCAGCTTCTAAGTTCTAAATGATTTATATATACATATAACCCCAACCTATAAGTATACACACACACACTTCTTGTTTTCCTTTTGTGTAGCATGATTTAGTCATTACTTTAAGCCATAACTTATATATCTTATAACCCCCACACACACACGGCAACGTACACACACATCTCTTATAACCCAGAAAGTCTTTTTCTTTTCTTCTGTTGTTTCCATCTGCAACGACACATATATGTGCTTATATAAATAATAGCATATTTTACCCCTATATATATTATAAGAGTAAACAGGACAGCCACTTTTATATATCTGCAATGTTTCCTTCTATATATATATCACTCACAGTAAGCTTTTTGGTTCCTACTATATATCTATGTATACTCTCAGTAGCAAAATCAGCAAGTTATATATATACCACGTTTCATATGCATGACAGCGTTTTTATTTTATTTTATTTGAGTGGCTACTTGTTATTTTTTTCTTTCTTGTTTCCATCATGATATGCCAAAACCTTCCTCTGTTTTAACTTCCAAGAACAGAGATATATATACAGCAAACTCCGGTGTTACTTCCTAGGTTTCATGCTCTAAAACTTATGCTAGAAATAATGGAAACAAAAAGGAAGGTGGACCTGATGGTTACCTCAGCTTTGGCTTGTAAGAAGTGATCTTTGCTAATTATAAATCACCCCTGGATGCCAAGACGCAGAGGAAAATAAGATGGTTGAAACTCTCTCTCTCTCTCACTGCTCTCTGCGTTTCTGTTTCTTTAGACTGATCAAAGTGGAAAGATAGAAGTCAAGAGTTGGATTTTATCACAGATCAAGAGTCCGGTTTGAAGGAAAAACTAACGGTCCGAAAGAATGAGACGTGGGTGAGGCTCGAGAAGTATGGGAGAGGCTACTGCTGTCAAGATTTTCTGCTGTTATCCCGTAATACTCGCTGGTGCAAATCTCCTACTTTGCGTTTACGTGAAACACTGTGATCTAATTTGCTGATCTGGTTTTCCCTTTTTCCCCCTCGCTGCCATTAATATATATTATATGATATCCACATGCCTACTGCTGCGTTTTGACTGATGAAAATTTGGATAGGTTGATGAATTAATAAGTTGAAGGGAATATATGGGCCAAATGGTAAATGGGCTGATGATTATATGTAATGGCTAATGTATATTTCCCAATTGTGCATTTCTCTTTGCTTGCGTCTTGGGTGTGGCAAGATTAAATGAATTAATGGATATTTGAGTGCAAAACGTATGGGCTTAGGAATATATAGGTTAGAATTGTTTTTGTTGTTTTCACGTGTTGGGCCAAGAGGATAGGAAAGATTAATGGGCTTTTATGACAATATATATATATATTGTGTGACCACTAAAATTAACCCACTTACCCCTCGGGTTCAACTGGCAAGGGGGTTGGACTTCCTCACCAGAAGGGAGGGGGTTCGATCCCTGTGTTGGTCAAGGCCCTGGGGTAGGGGTCTAGGAAGCAATGGAAACGCTAGTAGAAGTGGAGGCATGTGTACTCTCTGTCCAATATGCCCTATGGACTGGGCTCCAAACGCCCTGCCCTTGGATTGTGGGTGAGCCCAACCCCTTTCCTAAAATTCTTATATCAAAAAAAAAAAAAAAAATAATAATAATAAAATTAACCCACTTAATTTACTTATATGATTGCAATTAAGAAAAATAAATTACAACTTTAATCCCTAATTTCTTTTAAGGATTTTTCTCCCTCAATTTAATTTCTTTTGGCCTTAAAGTATTATCTCTAAAATATTTATGCCAAAAAAATTATTCCTTAATTATTCGTCCTTAAATTATGGGAAAATATGCTTTAAATTCCAATAATTAATTTCATAATTATTTTAGGCCGAAATTTCATAATTAATTCCCACAAAATATTTCGAATTTCAAATCCCAAAATTTGGGATGTTACAGTGAGCACATGCGAGAAGTGCTGCACCAGACTGCAGAATGGAGTTTTGTTTGAAGACGGCACTCTGAAGGGAGAGCTTGAAGTTGTTGTAGAATGAATGAGCAGAGCAGAGAGAAAAGACACCCTGATGGCTATGAGGATGGCCTTGAAGAATGTTGGCGCTTCCGTGCGAGTAATATAGGGCGGGGTGTTAGAGAATGAATCGGGTGTTGGTCATGAATACCCATGTTATGTAATCAAAGTTTTAAGTTGTATCAGTATATTGAGCTATTTATGTTTTTGCCACACTACTACATACGCTTCCGTGCGAGAGTCACACTATCCGCCACCCGAAAGGGCGAGGCCGGTAGGGGTGTAACAGACTTCATCAATATGTCTACAATGACCCATATGGTGTTGTGCTGTGCTGTGGTTTCCGGCAATCCCATAATAAAATTCATGGAAATGCTATCCCACTTCCATTGCGGAACCTTTAAAGGTTGAAGTAATCCTGGAGGCTTTTGATGCTCAATCTTCACCTTCTGACAAGTCAGACACTTCAATATAAAGTCTGTCACATCACGCTTCATCTTTGGCCACCAATACCCTTGCTTCAAATCTCGATACATCTTGGTGACTCTCGGATGAATGGTATACTTGCTCCGATGAGCCTCTTCAAGAATTATTGTCTTCTTGATTTCCTCGTGATTCGGAACACAAGTCCTCTTCTTATACCTCAATATACTTGTATCCCCAATATCGTAATCAGTTACTTCACTATTCTCTAACTTTTCTCTAATCTTTAGCAATGGGTTATCTTCCACCGGGCCATTTTCAAATCACTATAAAAGTCAAAATTCCCGAGTACTGTACTCATAATCACCTCTGATTTTGGTTCAAGATAAACCTTTGATAATCCTTCTAATAGATTATGTTCAGTTACACACATATGAAACACGTGTATTGACTTTCGGCTTAAGGCATCAGCAACTACATTCGCCTTCCCTGGATGATATTTCAACTCAAAATCATAAATTTCAAGAACTCCATCCATATTCTCTGTCGGTTGTTCAACTCCTTTTGATCCACAAGATATTTCAAACTCTTATGGTCACTGAAGATCTCAAATTGAGATCCATACAGATAATGCCTCCAGATCTTCAAGGCAAAAACGACAGCTGCAAGCTCTAGATCATGTGTTGGGTAGTTTTCCTCATGAGGCCTCAACTTTCGAGAGGCATAAGTCACAACTTTACCATCTTGCATGAGAATACATCCCAAGCCCTTCAATGATGCATCTGTACACACCGTGTACGGTCTGTGTGGGTCGGGTATGATAAGAACAGGTGCAGTGGTTAATCAGTTCTTCAGCTCCTGAAAAGCTACCTCACACTTGTAAATGACAGAATATCACCAAGAGGGGGATGAATTGGGGATTTTAAAAACTTTTCGATAAACCTAGAGATTCACCACAGAAACAGAGGCTAACAAAGAGAGAGAATAGAAGAAGATGAACACGAGGATTTATACTGGTTCGGTCTCAACTTTTGACCTAGTTCAGTCCCCAAACTCTCTGGGATTTTCACTATCACTTCAATCAGTTACACACTCTGTACTCGAAAGTTATCCTCTTACTAGGATACACTCCCCCTTACAAGTTGTAAACTGATAACTCAATCTCAAAGTCCCACAACTTTGAGATTCTTACAAGAATAATGATTTAGTAATAAACTCTCTAAAAGAGCATATTGATAAACACTGAAGAATATATATATCAGAAGATATTAAACTTGAAAGTGGAACAGTAAATGCAAGTTGATCGTTTTTTGCATTCTTTGTCTCTCTTTTATTGGGGTTGTTGAGAATTAAATGCTTCAACTTATATATGTTAGAAGCATTTAATGACTGGGTATCAAAAGTGAGAATTTTTAGCTTTTTCAAAATCATGGTGGTTTTAAGAAAAAAAGGGGTACTTTTATCATGTGTCTGGGTATTTCTTTTCCAAATTTTCCCCAAAAAAAAAAAGTGGTTTTACAATTATTACAAGTTTACCAAACATACTCGTTTGGTTGAGATAGTTAGAGATCCGGCGACAAGCAAGTGGCCGGATCTCCAACACTGCTACACTGGCCACCAGCAATGACCGCAACTCCGGTGATAGTAAGGACCAAGGTGGACCCCTTGATCACAAATGGTTTAGTGACTATTAAGCCACCAATTAAAAACGATTTGTTAATATATTTCAAATTATTACTCTCTCCTGTCCTTCTTGTAAGATTTCAATTTTCAAAATTGGTTTGCTCATTTTTATAAGATTCATTTTTTGGTTACCTGAACATTATTAAGTGTATTTAACTATTTATACCATCCCAATTTTACCTCTAATTAGTTTTATTCTCACTCCTTATTTTTTTTTATACATACCTTCTCTTTCATCATTTTTCTCACAACTATTTCTCTCTCTCTCTCTTTTGCTCATCCACTTATAAATAAGGTATACTTTAAAAAATAATTTAATACACATTTATTAATTTTAAATAATTTTATTTGATTTCTTAAACACAAAATTTAGTTAAAAGGATCTTCTAATATAAAAAAGAATGATAGGGAGCATATAAAATAATTATCTAAGTGTTGAATTGTAAGAAAAAAAAAGTTGTAAATAGCGTTGCATACTGGTGAAACTCACAATTGAAAGAAAAGGTAAAGTCACAACTATGAAAAATGATTCAAGTCTTGACCGTGAAAAGTAAATGATTTAAAGCAAAACTCTCTCTTACTTGTATTTTTGAAATTGTAAGAAATTCTTGTAAAAGACATTGATGAAACGGTGAAACTCGGAAGGAAATTATTTAAAATATGACGCTCTTGGCTCTTATAAAAGTTGTGAAATGTGTTGATGAAATGGTGAAGTTTGGGCCAAGAGTTATACTCCTTCTAGTTCTTATTATAAAACACTAACTAATAAGTTTATTTGGTCTTTTTTATAAGGCAATTGCTTGTTCGCAAGAAGCATTAATTATTTGTTTCCACATGTGCCCCTAATTAATAAGGGTAGTTGGTGAGAGTAATAATTAATATAATATTAGAGTTTAGTGCAATTAGTAGGGGTAATATTGGAAGTTACTTAAATTGTAGGACAACTTTATTGACTTTAACTGTTTATATTGGTTTGCGATAATTGTTAATTGATACCTTATAATAAGAATCAGAGGGAGTAGATGTTGTTAGTTGTGTAATTAATGGTTTAAAACATAATCTCTTAACTTGTATTTTCCCAAATTACAAACTTCTGCAGCAACACCCTTCTTCATCTTCAATTCTTCATCCTCATACCTTCTTCCAATACTTCATCAAGCATCCAATGAAATTTTCTTGTTCTATTGTCAACTCCTTGGCTTCCTCCAATGCATCAACTTTCCTTCCAAGCTAGCTACCTATCTCTTCTCTCTCTACTTTGGTAATCAATTAGCTCAACAGTTTTCATTCTAGCTCAACAATTTTACTACACCATATAAAACTGAAATTAAGTTGTGAGTTAAAAGACATTAACGTGTAAATCTCTTTAGTCTTGTAAATGGTCTTTACAACACAAGGTGGTTCACAAGATAAGTAAAGTGATTTATAAAGTGGATAGATTAAGAGCATTACTATCTTTTCGCTTACAAAAGTTAATACTCATACTATTCTAAATATAAGAAATATTTTGTAGTAGAAATTAAACTATAAAAGGTAAATGAGCAAAAAATACACATGTGTTTTACCCTCAATAACGCCCAACACCATATTCTTTTTTTGGGGAGCAAAATAATACACATGGTTACCATTTTGGAACAAAAGTCACATTCCACCGTTATGTTACTGTTCACTTCAGCTCTTTCTCACCCATCACGGTGAACAGTAACATAACAGTGGAATGTGTCTTTTGTTCCAAAATAGTAACCACGTGTGTATTTTTGCTCCAAAAAAAAACATATGATACTAGACGTTCCTGAGGATAAAGCACATATATATTTTTTGCTCATTTACCCAACTATAAAATATGCTTCATATTTAGCATGAAAGGTTGTAAAATTTTCTAAAAATAAAAGATGGGCCCCGGTAAACATTGAAGGGATAGAATGAAAACTGTTGAAAATTGGGGCAGCGGAGGTTATTAGGAAGATCGAGAGAATTTGAGTGTTTGACTTTACCAAAATTGGGGCAGCCTAGATTATTATGAAGGTCGAGAGAGCATGAACAGCAACGTAGGAGAAGGGAAGGTGGTGTGCGTCACTGGTGCTTCTGGTTACATAGCTTCATGGCGGGTCAAGTTCCTTCTTCGTGGGTACACTGTCAAGAGCACTGTTCGTGATCCAAGTTAGTGGTGTCGCGGATTACCTGGCAAAAACTAGCCTTTCAGCTATGCCAGGATTTCATGTGCTTGGGTCTACCGGTAGGGCGCTTGAACACCTGCTAGCTATGGATAACACTTAGTTTATTATGTGGATGCCTTTTTGTATAAAAAAAATATCGTCCCATCTATCCCAAAAAGTCACTGAAACTGTTTACCATCACTGTTTTGTTATCTCTGTTTTTCTTTTTCTTTCTCTGGACCTTTTCTCGGTGAAGATTTTCAGCAAACCGATATCCAGATTTTGATTCATTATTAACGGGCAATGAGTAGAAGTTTCTTTTTGCTTTGTATGGTGATAGGAATGGAAGGGATAGAATAGACAAGAGCTATTTAGATTATCCAAGATGACTTATGTAAAGATAGTCTGAAATGACACAATTACGAATCTGCTACATATATCTCATTCTCTTCATGTCTTCTATTTCGGCTTGTGATAGGAAGGGAGTCTATCGCTGTTATTTAGTCCGTGCATTTTTAAGTTTCTCTATTATTCAAAATGAATGGGTTATATTTCTTGTTTTTATTGGGTGTTCATTAGCATGGATTGCCAATTTGTGATGGTTTGTTACTCATTACAGATGATCCAAGAAAGGTAGATCACTTGCTTAAGCTTGATGGTGCAAAGGAGAGATTACACCTGATTAAAGCAGATCTTCTGGAAGAAGGTTCCTTTGACCAAGCTGTTGAGGGGTGTGAGGGTGTCTTTCATACTGCATCTCCCTGTTTTTTTTTTTATCCCGTAGACCCGCAGGTTTATGTCATTTTCTACTTCTTGATAGATATCAAGTATCATTTTGAACCTTTTCCAAAACTTTGCTCCTTTCTCTGCCTTTGGCAAATAATAGTGCAATCAAGTTGTTATAGTCTAACGAGTTCACTATTTCCTCTTAGACTTAAAATATAACAAGCCTTGTGAAGTTTATGCAAAAATTAATATAAAGAATGGAGTATCATACCTAGTTGCCTGTTATCCTTGAAGCATTTGGATATGGTTAAAAGGATGGACAATTAAAGACAGGCATAACTTCACTTGCTTCCCTTCGCCTATTTAGTTGAAGTAATATATTTCTGAACCAGAGAAATGATTGAAGCCCAGGCCTTTATATCTGATGGGTCTTCTTATTTTGACTGTTGTTTTATTGACCAGCTCTATCCACATTACCGACTGAAATTATTGACCCAGCAGTGAAGGGAACTCTCAACGTCCTCAAGTCATGCACAAAATCACCAAATGTGAAACGAGTTGTTTTAACATCTTCCACTGCAGCTGTTGTATTTAATGGAAATCCTCTAACTGCTGACACTGCAGTTGATGAGACGTGGTTTTCAAGTCCAGATATTTGTAGGGATATTAAGGTAAGTGCTATTATATTATACAGACACAAATAAAGTTTGTAGGTAATGCAGGTTGCATATCAGATAGTTATCAATTCTGCATAGAGTTGGGATATCAAGTTTTCCATTTAATGCTATGTGCAGTGGCGGAGCCACATTATTTCTCTTGGGTGCAAGTGCACCCATAAATTGTGGCTTATGAGTTTTTTTTTTTTCCTCTGACTGCTGAGTTACTACATATCTTAGCATAAATCCCCATAATCCCCCTCAAAACGTGGGACATTATTATATAGTGCTATGAGGCCCATTTGTGGTTTTATTTTTATGGGCCCCAAGCTTTACTACCCGCTGCCAAAACCAACGTTTTACTCTTTTAGTATGACGTTTTTTTTAATATGACCATCTGATTAAATTAAATATAAATATTATCAGACTTAATTAACATAGTTTTCTCAAAAAAAAAATTTCTACAGTCACATGTACTTAGCTTGTAGAGTTTCAAGAGCAACTCCCCTGCATAAAATAGAAAGTGTTTTGTAGGTGTTTGGTGTTGAACCTATTGAAAGTGTCACGCTCTCTGGTGGACAGTCTGGTGAGTTATAGCATTTGTTATGCTCCTTTACTTCTTCGTTGATAGTTGAATTTTTAATATCCTATCACATATGACAAACCATAATAATTTTTCCTTGCATGTTGCTTTGGAATTTGATTGTGTAACATCTGGGTATCCGTATGCCATGAGATTAGAGTATATTGTTCTGTTTAAATTGATTTACTGAGAAATACTTTTCAATTGAACCTCATTTCTAGTCCTAAACTTTACGAAGGAGTGTGAAGATTATGGGAGGAGAATAATTGTTGTGTATTCAGATGAGAGAACGATTACATTTATAGACAAGATAGGGAATCAGATTTGAAATTTGAAATCTAGTATCCTAACAATAAGCCTAACAATAAGATCCTATAATCTCTAGGTTTAGTTAATCCCTATAATTATGGAGTCAATAATGATTCTACACTCCCCTCAAGTTGAACTGTAGATGTTGATCAAGTTCAACTTGCCAATTAGATACTCAAATCTGTCCTTGGGCAATCCTTTGGTGAGGATGTCTGCATTCTGTTCTTTAGAAGGTATATACCTTAGATCAACGATACCCTCATCGACTTTTTCTCTTATAAAGTGTCTGTCTATTTCAACATGCTTGGTTCTGTCATGTTGAACCGGGTTATGAGCAATGTGAATCGCAGCCATGTTATCGCAATAGACCTTGATTGGTAGATTTATGCATTTCCTCAAGTCTTCTAGGACACGCTTTATCCATATGCCTTCACAGATCCCGATGCTACAGACCACGTATTCGCCTTCAAGATCGCTTCTTGCAACTACACTTTGCTTTTTACTTCTCCATGTGACCAAGTTACCCCACACATATGTACAATACCCAGATGTTGATTTCCTATCATCTTGATCGCCTGCCCAATCAGCATCTGTAAACAACTCTACATTCCGTTTGTCCTTTTTCTTAAATAGCAAACCACGTCCCGGAGATCCCTTCAAATATCGAAGGATCCTGTAGACTTCATTTAGATGTTTCTGTTTAGGGTCGTGCGAATGCTGGCTGACAACACTTACTGCAAATCCAATGTCGGGTCTGGTATGGGACAGATATATTAGTTTGCCTACCATCCGTTGATAATTCCCTATGTCCACTGGTTTACCGAGATTTGTTTCTTCATCTACTTTATTAACCTGTATAGGCGTGTCACTGGGTCTACAACCTGTCATCCCTGTTTCCTTTAGGAGGTCTAGTACATACTTCCTTTGGGAGATATAGATTCCTCTCTTGGATCGAGCTACTTCCATCCCAAGGAAGTACTTCATTTCTCCAAGATCCTTGATTTGGAATTCTCGTGCTAAGGCTGTCTTGATTTGATGAATTTCTACCTCGTCATCTCCAATAAGAATTATATCATCAACATACACGGCTAACACAGCCATCTTACCCTTGTGATGTTTAACGAACAAAGTGTGGTCACTCTGCCCCTGAGTATACCCGTGTCTCTTCGTAACTCGAGTGAATCTGTCAAACCGTGCACGTGGAGATTGTTTCAACCCATATAATGATCTTTTTAGCTTGCAGACTTGATTAGCCTTTTTTCCTGGGAACCCTGGAGGTAACTTCATGTACACTTCTTCCTTGAGGTCTCCATTGAGGAAGGCATTCTTTACATCGAGCTGGTGCAAATCCCAGTCTAAATTTACTGCAACAGATAAGAGGATTCTGATGGTATTCAATTTGGCCACCGGAGCAAACGTTTCTGTGTAATCTTCCCCATAAATTTGAGTGAAACCTTTTGCAACCAATCTAGCTTTGTATTTCTCAAGTGTTCCATCTGCTCTATACTTTGGGGTGAATACCCATTTGCATCCAACAGGCTTCTTTCCTTGAGGTAGATCAACTGTATCCCATGTCTTATTTCTTTTGAGGGCCTCCATCTCTTCTAAGACAGCTTGCCTCCACTCAGGTATAGCCATGGTCTCATCAATATTGTCTGGTACCCTTATGCTATCAAGGTGAGAAACAAATGCCTTGTATTTAGATGAAAGGGATTTATAGGAGACAAACCGCTCAATAGGATGTCGAGTGCATGATCTCGGATTTTTCCGTACTGCAATGGGAAGATCAGGATCGGAATTCTTTGTTATCGTTGTTTCTCCTGGACCTGCCTCTGGTTCTGACTCCTGGTGAGTGCTAATAGCTTGTGACTCATTACCATTTTTATTTCTTCGTACGTAGGTCTTACCCCACTTCTTTGTGTCTCCCCCTGGACTTGGTTCATTATCAGGTTTATCAGAGGTGTCTGGTTCTGGTTCTGTTTGGATAGGTGTATAGATTGTGGGTGTATAGATTGTAACTGTTTGGTCATCTTTTGGTGTCTGGAATTCACCATCTCTCTCCCCCTGAATTGTAGACAGGGAATAATAAGGAGTAGTTTCATGAAAGGTGACATCACAGGTATCCCATTATCAGTGTGTAGGATTTGGATATGGGTTTGGAACTGGGTTTGAATCATACTGTGGAAATTGAGGAAGGTTTGATACACCTCGGTTTTATCTTTCAACAGGTAAACCCAACTGACACGCGTATGGTCATCAATGAAGGTGATGAACCATTTGGATTTTGAGCGGTTTGGTGTGCGGGATGGTCCCCATAAATCACTGTGAATTATAGAAAAAGGTGTTGATGCATGGTACGGATTTTTTGGAAATGAAGTACGATGATGTTTAGCCTTTTCACATGAATCACATTGAAAATCAGAAGCAATTTTATTGGAAACAAGAGATGGAAACATCTTAGACATGTAATTGAAATTTGGATGACCTAAACGTTGGTGCCATAACTCCAAGTCACTACTCCTAGGAGAGACACTTTATTGCAAGATTTAATCCTACGACTATTGCTTTCATCAAGGTAATAGAGACCATCAAGCTCTTTAGCACTCCCAATCATCATCCCCGTCAGCAGATCCTGAAAAATACAATGAGTAGCAAAGAAGTTAGCTTGGCATCGTTCATCTTTAGCTAATTGACTCACTGATAATAAATTACACTTCAATTTTGGAACATGCAATACAGAGTGAAGAGTAAGTTTAGTAGAGATTTTGATAGAACCAATTCCAGTCACTATAGACCGAGAGTCATCAGCGATCCGCACAGCCACTCCATTGGTGATAGGTAGTGTGACTAGCATTTCCATAATTTTGCTTAGTTGGTCATTTTGGGATGATTCTTTGGAGGTTTCAGCTACATAACCTTTTCCTCTTCCTTTCTTTGACTTCCAGTCAGCAGGCTTACCATGAAGATCCCAACAGGTGTCTTTGGTGTGGCCTGATTTCTTACAATGATCACAAAATGGTCGTCCTTTAGAACCTTTGGATTCCATGGATCGAACAGCAAGTGCTGAAGCTTCAGAAGGTACGTGAGTAGCAGCGGAATTATTCTGATTCTGAAGCATTGATTTGCGCCTATCCTCTTCATCACGCAAAGTGGTATAGACTTCACGCACAGAAGGTAAGGGCTCTTGACCGAGAATCCGTGCCCGAACATCATCATAGATCACATTAAGGCCGGCCAGCAACTCATAGACTCGTTCCTCTTCTTTCTCTTTGCGGTCCTCTTTAGCATCAGCTCCGCAATGATGAGTTTTATTTGTTAAGGCATCGAACTCTTGCCACATGGCTGATTTTTCCAGATAATAATCATCAAGTGACATGTGTTCCTGTTTCAAAGACCATAATTTTTCTTAACATCAAATATGCGTGAGCGATTTCCTACGGTACTATATGTCTCACGGAGAGCCTCCCAAATATCGCGGGCTGATGGAAGATACATGAAGCTCTTCTTGAGTGAGGAGGACATAGCATTGATCAACCAAGAGGAAACCAAAGCATTTTCTGACTTCCATTTTCGAAATGCCTGGGTTTCTGATTTTTGAGGCATTTCAGTTTCCCCATTAATATATTCAAGTTTGTCCCTTCCATCGAGAGCAAGAATCATGGATTTAGACCATTCTCGATAATTGTCGCTAGTAAGTTTCTCAGAAACAATGAGGACAGTAGAGATGTCACTAGACCCAGATCGTGGTACGGAGGACGAGGCATCGGACTTTGAAGACATATTGACCGTGTACTAAGAAGTGTTTCAAATTATAATAAAAACAATAATCCAGCAGTGCAAGACAAAAACACGTGAAGCCCAATAACAGCCCAATCTCAATGAAGCAAACTGAACAGTGGACAAATTGGACTCAGGAAAGCACAGTACAGTAGGGATCAAGTCAAATAATACCCGATACACGTTGAACCTGAGCAAGGACGAACCAGATTGATATTTTCGTGACAAAAGAGACGCGAGTCGTGAACCTGAACCTGAATGAGTCGAATCCGAGGACGACAACTTCTGGAGATGAGCCGAAAGACGAGACTGGGCCGGAGATGGCTCTTGACCAGTCGGGACCTTGAGACGACGGCGGCGAGACTCTGATTGTCGGACGAATTTTGGAGGATCAGTCGAAGATGATGATTCGGACTCTCGGACGAGTCTGGGACTGCACCGACAGACGAGTCGATGCTTGGCAGCAGTCGGACATGACTGAGGCAGAGACGTTCGGACTCTCGGACGAGTCTGGGACTGCACCGACGGACGAGTCGATGCTTGGCAGCAGTCGGACGTGACTGAGACAGAGACGCTCGAGATTGATTACGTTGCAGTGGGCAACGTTTACGAGCAGGACTTCGACGTTACACTGGATAAGTCGGACGAGACTAGAGTAACGTTCAGACGGGCTCTGATGATGTTGCAGTGGGCAACGTCTCAGAATTTGAAGACGTTACAGTGGGTAACGTCTGGATTAACAATTAATCTCTTCTTCTTCTTCTTAGTGCTCTGATACCATGAAGATTATGGGAGGAGAATAATTGTTGTGTATTCAGATGAGAGAACGATTACATTTATAGACAAGATAGGGAATCAGATTTGAAATTTGAAATCTAGTATCTTAACAATAAGCCTAACAATAAGATCCTATAATCTCTAGGTTTAGTTAATCCCTATAATTATGGAGTCAAAAACAGATTCTACAGAGTGGGTTGCCTTTTATCCTCCTTAAAAAAAATTCGGGGCGCTGCCCCCGAACCCCCAAATCCCATCATTGATTGTGCACCCACAAACTTAAATTTCTGGCTCCGCCACTGGCTATGTGCATGTGTTTCCTCTACATTGGCTAATCAGATCAGAATGATTTTATGTTTTATTAATCAATGAAGTGGACTCCACGGATGGTGGGTGCTTCGATTTTGTGAGTTGTAGGACACGTCTAAACTAAATATGAAGAAATTTCTTTTCTTGTAGAGTAAGATAGAAGAAAGTAGCTTGACAGTTATTCTGGCCCTATGCCACATATGCAGTATTGCTACTTTCTTATGTCTCCTGGGCTACAAGGTATACATTTGTATAATGCTGTGATTTAAGCAATTTTTTACAATTGGATGATTTAGCATTCACTGACCGTGTCAGAAGGACAACAAAAAGACATACCCTTCCTCTTGTGCCTTTGATATCATTGTTGAAAAAAAATGGGAAGACTTAACTTAGTGAAACTTTGATGTCTTGTTTTTTTGGGGTAAAAAACGTTGATGTCTTTTATGATTCATGTACTTGTTCTGATTTGTAGATGCTTTTTATGCTGTAATGAGGCTTTTTCAAATGTGAATTTGGTTTCTTATATATTAGTTATCATCTATTTTATTTTGAATCTCTTAAAGTTTCTGTTACAGCTTTGCATACAGCTCATGCTATATGCTATATCATTATCCAGCCCAAGCCAAACAAGTACATTAAGGGCCCGTTTGGTACCGGGAAGATTTAAGGAGGGAAAGGAACTTAAAGGAGGGAAAGGAATGGAAGGGAAGATTGGGAGGGAACTTTAAAAGTTAAACTGTTTGGTAGACGTGGGAAATGAACTTAAGTTGAGGGAGAATGATTTGTTTGGTATGAAGAATTGGGTGTTGGTTAAGTGGGAAAGTGAGGTGAAATTCCTAAGATGCCCCCCTCAGATTGTTCGGACGTTCGAACGTAACAGTTACGTTCGAACGTGATAGGCACCCAATCGCCTGCGCGTTCGAACGCAAAATCTGACAGTATCTTGAGGTTTTTACATCAGCAATTTCACAACCCTACGCATGAAACCAGACCACAAGAACACAGGACGCATGTAGAGGAATGGATGAAGGAATAATTTAAATGGAAAGAACAGAGGGTTGAGAAGAATTCAGAAACAGAGGAGGCCAACGATGGTGGTCTAGCCTTTCCTCTCCGGCGACGGTGCTTGGTAGAAAGGAAGAAGACGATGAAGATGATGGAAGAGAGTCGAAGCTCTCTGTTCTCCTCGGTGCTCTGGTTCTGCTTCTGACGTCGGGTCTTTCGCAACTGTGGTGGAGGCCGGTGACAATGATGAAGAAGTGAGAGTCGTCGCGACGGAAATGGAGAAGGAAGGATCAAATATGAATCTATGGAGCTCTGGGTTTTTTTTCGTTCCTCTCTTGGTTTGTCTCGTTCAACTCCAGCCTTGAAACAGCTCCACTGTTTAACAGGGGCTTTTTTGTCCGTCAAAAGCATTCTCCCGGGAACCAAATCACTATCCCGCCATTTTTGAGGGATTTAATTTTCCCACCCTTGTGGCAAGATCAAACCTGGCGGGAGATCAATTTGGCAGGAGAGTGGCGCACCAAACAGATTTTGCCATGGGAAGATGGTCATTTTCCCTTTCCCTTACCCAAAATCAGCGTACCAAACGGGCCCTAAGCGCTATGAATAACTATGGGTACTATAAAAAGAAAAATATTAGAATGAGGTCAAGTGTTGAAGAGCCACACACAAAAGCCCTAACTCTCATGTGCTTTGCAGCACAAACATAGCCCAATAAGGGTTCCCTACGTGTGCGGTGCCCCCACTGCAGATTGTGATATTTTATTTCTTAAATATTATATCTGTTTTATTCTATTTTGCTTAAAATATTATACGATGGAATCTATTCCTCTTATCTGAATTAATTTAGAGGATATTACCCTAGATTATCTTGCTAGAAGGGGCAGGTTTGTGGTGTTCACTATATATGTTGCTGTCTTTAAATAAAAAGCATCACACTGAATTGAAAACCAGTTCAAGCGAATTTCTTGACAAAGTTTAAACTAAACTTCATGTTGAAGACAAAAATAAAAATATTCTTGTTTTATGACCATCTAGGACTTTTGTGTTATGGAAATATAATAATATTCTGAATGTTAGTTAATTCTGTTAGACTGTTAGTTTGTTAGTGGCTTATTAGTCCTTGTGGTAGGTAGATATCTTAGCTTATAAATAATCCCCATTGATGCTATTGTACTCAGACTATGGATAGACGATTGAGTATGCAATGGAATGACAATTCTTCCCTTCCTCTTTCTCGTTCTCTCTCTGTTTCTCTCTTTTTTCCCCTTTCTCTCTTATTCTTGGTTCTAATACCATAACATTTTGCTTCAAAATTATTTGTCTTGTTGCCAATTGTTGTAACACAAGTTTGTAACTATTCATTATTTTACATTCTGCTTCAAGTTTTCTGCTGCTTTATATTCTGTTCTTTCAGTGCTGGTATAATCTTGGCAAGACTTTGACTGAAGAAGCTGCCTGGAAATTTGCAAAAGAAAATGGCATTGACCTGGTTTATGATAGGGCCAATTGGTTCTAATACCATAACATTTTGCTTTAAAATTATTTGTCTTGTTGCCAAATGTTGTAACACAAGTTTGTAACGATTCATTATTTTACATTCTGCTTCAAGTTTTCTGCTGCTTTATATTCTGTTCTTTCAGCGCTGGTATAATCTTGGCAAGACTTTGGCTGAAGAAGCTGCCTGGAAATTTGCAAAAGAAAATGGCATTGACCTGGTTGCTCTCAACCCAGCATTTATGATAGGGCCACTTTTGCAACCATTACTCAATGAAAGTTCTGCTATTATATTTAATCTAGTAAAAGGTAATTTTTATATACTCACAAGTTTCACTCAATAGGAATCTTGTTTTATGACCTGGCCGCATCTGGATTACTTGATGTATTCAAATGAACTACTTTTCTTGACAGGGTCAATTGAAAGGGAAATTTGTTTCAAAATTTGAAATGGACTTGTGTACATTGGAATAAGAAAATGAGGGTTATGGTTTTTGAGAAGTCTATTGAACTGGAGCTCCTAATGGACGTGGAGTTTATGTTCATCTAGAATGAGTCTGAGATCATTGTTATTTAAGGTTATAGAGTTTATTATTACTCCCTCTGATCCTAAATATAGGTGCTAATTGAGGGGTTTATTTTTATCTTAAGTGAAAGACCTCATTCCCCTTTATCTTTCATATTTGTTATCGTTTTCCCAAACAACCCCTTTACTTTGATTCTTGTATTATATATAAGCTATGTTGACAAAACTCCAATGTAAATGATTAAAAGGAGGGGTATTTAGGAGAAAACACAATGCACATTGTTTTACAAGATGTTGCAAATGCTGATATTGCAAATGCTCATATTCAGGCCTTTGAGATTCCTTCTGCTAGCGGAAGATATAATTTGGTTGAGAGAGTTGCACACTACTCAGAACACGTCAAGATTTTACATGAGCTGTTCCCAACATTACAACTTGCTGAGAAGTAAGTTGATTATTAGCTCTTGAATTTAAAGGATGTTTTAACTCTTGAATTTTTACCTCTCTCTGATTCCTCTTCTTAACATCAATGACATTAGACACAACAACAAAGACAACTTTGTCAAAAAATTACTCTGCTTCTTCGCCCACTTGCTTTGCCAACGTGGTCTTGCCACATCCTCCCATTCCATGCAATCCAATCATGTGAACTTTATTATCTTTGAGTGCCTCCAAAAGTTCATTACACCCTCTGCCTACTGTCAAAGTATAGGAAATCTTGTGAAGCAAAATAGTTCATGCCTACAAGTGTAGCGAGTCGAGAGAAATGAGGGAATTCAACTTCTCAATGCCTTCTTATCTCATTGCTTTTCTCTTCAAGCTGCTTGGCAAACCTATAATGCCTGATAAAGTTAGGACATTTCAGAACACAAGGTGTCTTCTTTCTTTTTATTGCATTTTCTTCTAACTCAATCACTCTTGCTATTAAACAGTCTGCCTTATATAAGCATTTCTCAACATCATTGACTACCTTTTCATTTTTCTTGGCTGATTCTGTAGCACGATCAATAACACTTTCAACTTTTGATTGCAGATTCTCTTTTCCTTTTGAAGCTTTTTGACGTGCCTATGGAAGCAAAATGAACAACGAGCTTGATCTGTTGCTGCATCCACTGACTTCCTCACTATTTCAGCCACAATAGCGATACCAACGTCCGCCATTGAAAGCAAATCAATTCAATCAAGGTTCGGTATCTTAAAGCAACATTTTTCACTTTAGTAACATCATTCCTGTATATATTTGAAATTCATGCATGTTATGTTCTTGAGGAGGAGGATTATATTTTTTAATAAAAAATAAAGATATTTGACTTTATAAAAGTATGAAAAGGTAGGGACAAGTGAAGCTGAGCAATTGAAGGTCAAATGAAAAGTTCATACAGTAATAAAGGATAATAAACAAGATCAAAACATTGTATTGAGAATGTTTTTCCTGTAATTTTGTGAGGAAATTCAGCAAAAGATGGGACTGATTATGGTTCTTCTCTAACATGCTTGCAGCTATGAAAAAGAAAAAATTATATAAATAGAAAAAAAAAACAATATCAGTAATTTTTTACACTTTGAGATAATTAATAGATATCTTAAATTTTCTGTCCCGCAATTAGTAATGAGTGAAAGATAACAAAAACATAAGAAACAAAGCATGGCTGAATTTGCAAAATCTAACACAACTTTACCTCTTTTTCTCAGAGATTTCAATCTCCTTGTAACCCACGAACACAAACACTACTTTCAGTAATGCCTCATCATAATTTCAGATAAGTGATAGCACATTGACTTTTCAAAAGCAACCCCAACCCCCCGGGGGGGATTTCTACGGGGATCTCTATGTTTTCTTGCTGTGAAAAATATAATTTCTTATTCAATATGAATTTGATATTAACAAACAAAATTTTTTAGATAATTGGAACATGTGGTGGACACTTTTTTCTATATGATTTTGTTGATTTTTATTTTTTCATACGACAAAACAAATCATGACTACGTCGAGGAAAATGAAAATGAAACTAGTAATGAGCTTAGTCTTTGAAATTCACACAATTTTCCCTCTATATTAACAATGCAGGTGGTGTGGGGTTGGGACTGTTTATAGCCTTTCGTCTATTATCCCTTATTTTGCTTTTAGTTTCTTGAAATTTTGATACAGGTATATAAGTAAATCTTGATACTACCTCCGGTGCTAATAAAATAAGACCAAATTGATTTTTTTTTTTTGGAGAGATTAAGGAAGCTAATTCAATTATATTAAAGTATTTATATTTATCCTTTTCTTTTCAAACTAATTTGTTTGAATTTTAAATTGATTTATAATTTAATCATACACAACATATGATATGATTAACTAACTTATTTAGCTTCCTTAATATTTTCCAAAAAATCAACTAGATCTTATATTTAGGACCTGATGTAGTATTATATTTTATTCAAATATTGAGCTTATAAACTTACTTCACATATATATATAACTTACTTAATTAATTTATTTAAGGTGAGATTTATTTCTATATATTATTAACAAACACCACCCACCTAAATCAAGTGATTAAACTAATGAATTGGGAGAATTCCAAATAAATACCATTTAAATTTGTAAAACCCCCAGAAGTCTGTTGAATTTGTAAAAAGACAGAGATGTACTAAGGACCTATGTGTGATATACAAATTCGTGTCAAATTACCCTTTTGCCCTTAATTTTAAATAAATCAAAAATAAAAATAAAAAACCCCCAACCACCACCGCCGGCCACCACCACCACCGTCGGCGGCCGGCTACCACGACCACCACCACCGGCGGCCGGCCAGCCACCACCACCACCGCCGGTGGCCGTCCACCACCCCCACCGGCGGCCGCCATCAACCACCACCGACCACGCCGGCCGGCCGCCGGTGGTGGTGGTGGTGGCCGGCGGTGGTGGGGGTGGGGGTTTTATTATTTTTTTATTTATTTAAAACTAAGGGCAAAAAGGTAATTTCACACGAATTTACATATCTCTCATAGGTCTTGGGTACCTCTCTGTCTTTTTACAAATTCAACAGACTTCTGGAGGTTTTGCAAATTCAAATGGTATTTATTTGGATTTTTCCCTAATGAATTATTATAATCAAATCATAGGATGTGATTCTCATAGAAACAACTTTTGGAAACATGCAAACATTTTTTTTTTTTTTTGCAGAATCATCAACCCTCAAATGAGCTTCCAAACACTTAATATTATACATCCAAGTAATGAACTTTGAAAATTTAGTTCAAGTGGATAGTAAATAAGCTGTCAACTGGAATAGAGAACACACATTCCACAACAAATAAATAGTCCAACTATTATATTAAAGCCTCTCAAACTTTATTTGGTATTTCGAAGTAAGCAAAAGAAACATTAAGAGAGATTTCTATTAGCAGTGTCTTGTTCAAACTGGCTACTTAGGATTGACCATTTATACTCCACCTGAAACAGTTGTTGCCGAGCATTTCCTTGATCTTCCACCATCTCAGACTTCTCTTTTCTCACAGTCTCAATCTCCTTCTTGAACTCAACCGTTTCTGCAATATATTTTCTCTTTTGTTCTTGAAGAGACAACAATTCAACTTCACAATCTTTTCTTTGTTTCTCCAACAAAGAGATTTGCTCCTTCAGCCTAGCTTCCTTTTCTTGAGCTTCGTCCATAAATTTTTGAGTCTCGGACATTTTTGAGACCAGAGCAATAGCAACCTCCTTTCGTTGAGTTAGCTCGTCCTTGATGCTTTTATCTCTTTCTTCAAGCACTGAAAATTTATTGACAGTAGCAAATGCTTGCTTGAAAGAAGACAAAATGTTAGGCAAATCTTTGTGCATAGACTTTATTACAGCCATAACTCCATGGGACAGAGCTCCATCTTCCAAGGAAAGGCGAGACAAGAAGTTGAGAACTGTTTGAAGGCGAAGACTATTGGCGTCTGAGGTTGCTATGTCTTTAAGAGGCATCTTCAAGGACTCTTCCAAGTCAGCAAGGGCCTTTGCAACAAGCTCATCTTTGGTCGTGGCAACAGTAGGAACAGATAATATTGGTGATTTACCACCATAATCATCCTCCATAGAGTCAAGCATTCTGATGAGATAATCGTCTTTCAAGTCTTCAGCATCTGACTTCCCTAGGTTGAACTTGATTTGACTTTGAATCTAATAATAATAAGTGGATTTGAAAAACAACACATATGAGTCTTATGATACAACAACAATATTTTTCATTCTACTAGGATAAAAGCTATTTATACAAGTCTTTTTAACTGCTTTTCCAACAACTTTTCATTTATGAGCACTCAGTCAACCCAATATATATACTCCTCATATCCTTAATTTAAGAGCTGTTGAACTTATCTTGGTAGATTAAGAAAGCTAAATAACTTAATTATAACAAATGTGACTTGATCTCCCTAAAGTATCCCTAAAGTACCCAGTTATATAACATTAGGTTAGATATCAATTTATGAATTAATTAAATTAGATTGGAAGTAAATGATAAATATTGGAGACAAACTGAATTTAGGTCTTATATTTAGAACCAAGACCAACCCTTTAATTAGCTCCTATATTTAAGACAAGAGGGGTATATAATTTCTAGGAATTGTGTAGAGATCCTAGATCATGACTATATATAAGACTCAAGACAATTTTATTAGTGCCAAAAAAATATTAGAAGGCTTACACGTGGAACAGATTTTGTCGAAGAAGTGGCTAATTTTGAATCAGTTGATGGGGCTATTATCTTAGCATTCTCAGACGATAGAGAACCTTCAGAGATTCCTTTAACATCCTGTAGAGAAAATGAGAAATAAATTATAACTTGTAAGTTTTACCTATTTAATATTTGAATTAGTAGGTGGATAATTGAATTTTCCCCCTACATTTTCCCTTGATATGTTTTCCTTTTGAGCACTTTGACCTTCCAGGTCTCCAATTGAATTAGTAGGTGGATAATTGAATTTCCCCTACATTTTCCCTTGATATGTTTTCCTTTTGAGCACTTTGACCTTCCAGGTCTCCAATACTCTACATAGCCAAAAAGAAAAGAAAAAAGTGAGAAGGCGTTGCTCCATACATATGTAAGACACATGCATTATTATGAATTTATGATTTCATGAGTACCTTCTTTGTAATTTCATTTTTTGCAAGTGATTGTTGTTGCTGATACTTTGATTTAGATTGATTAGTTGATATTGTATTCACCAACTCCTTATATTTAAATCAATGAACATATAGTCAAAATCAAACAGGTTAGTCTTAAGGAGGAAATTATTTGCAAAAACTTCTATAGTCTAATTAAGAGACTCTCATTTAAGACCCTTACAGCTTGATTAGAAGGTGTTTGATGTATAGATATATCTACAGGATTAGTTGCTGACTGCTTGCCAATTGATTGTGATCGTGGAGATGAAGTTGGCATTATTGCAGATATCTCTAAAGCAGGCATTATTTGATTGAAACTCTGAGAAACCATACCCAAAAAGACATAGTTAACTAATGTCACAAGTAGGACAAAGACAATATTAGTGCAAGATTTAAGATAGTGAGGCTAGCCTTGGTTGAGCTTGCTGGTTCTGAATGAGCTAATGAAGTGACCATTTGAACATTCTTTGAGGTAGTACACTCTTCTACTCTTCCTTCAACATTCTACACGACAACAAAAGATATGTAACCTTAAGTCAACATTAATTGAACCAATTGCCTGAGCTGCTATTACCTTTTCCTTTGACATTTCCCGCTCGTGCGCCCTTTGATCTTCTGATTCATTCTTATTCTACAAGACAGAAGAGCGAATTAATTGCATTCTATATCCTATTGTACAAAATGATGTCTCTGAAACATCAACAACACCAAATACAAAAGATATAAAAGATTTGATTGGCATTCTATATAAAAGCATGATGTGTACCTCTGTCAAGTTTGGTGTAGCAATGATTGTCAACTTCTGGTCATTGCTCTGACCTCCAGTTTCTTCGCTAGAAGCATCCATGGATCCTCCATTTTCTTTGCTAGGATCATCCATAGATTCGATAATATTTTCCAATCCATTCTCAAATATAAGATACCCAATGAAATAACCTATTATATCATCCATGGCCAAAAAAAATTTATTTAAATTGTCAATAGTATGTGAGTAAGTTCTATCATATTTGGAAAAAAAAAATGACATTGTTTAGAGTACATAAAATATGAATGTTGAATATTATAATTAGATATCTTATAAACAAGATATTTAATTTTAAAGGATGACAAATAATATTTAATTTTATGCACTTGAAGAATGTATGAAGTAGAAAGTCTATTTGAGCTCCCCTCATATATATATGGTTTTGAAAGAAAGATATTGTTTAGTAACAATTAAACATGGATAGCTGGCTATATATATCATGCTCACAAAAAATATGCAATTATTATCAAATGAGATTCTAACACAATATCTATACAAATACACACACACACAGTTTGAGTGTGTAGCAGTAGCAATAATATTATATATATAATACTACTTTACACATGTATACACATGATGCTATTATAACATATTCAAGACATGGAGTACCTTTGGGTAGTTGCTTAAGCAATTCCTGAGGAGTAATAGAGGAAGTGAGAGATAGTTTGGGACATTGCTGGACAACAATGTATTTAACAGTTTGCAAAGCAATGGATGGTGCGACTGAAGTGAGTGAAGGAAGGTTCCAAAGTAGAACATATTCCAAATTTGTGTCATGTTGTTCATGTCCAAATACTTGCTCTAGTGCAGGTGTATCTTCTATGTACAATGCCCTTAGGTTTGGAATAACTCGGCATGCAGAGATGTTAGGGAATACACATTTCAACTTATGGCAACGTTTGATGACAATTGTAACAAGTTTTGGGAAGAGAAGTTGACGAGAAGAATTAGACACATTTTGATCATCTTCTTCTTCAATGATTTCCTCCAACTCCTCACAGTCTTCAATGTCTAGTGTCTTCAATTGTGGGAGGCTTTTCAAGATGGATGAAGGGAATACTTGTTTCAAATTTCCACAACTCACTACTTTTAAAGACTCAAGATGTTGAAGGAGAAAACAATTTTTTGCACCCCTCCATATATGTGTCAATTGGGGTAGCTCAATGAGCTCAAGGTTCACTAATTTCAAGTTTCTGTGTTGCCCATCGATAGAAAGATGTTCTACATCAAAAACAACTTCTACTTCGTGATTCCATATTTCAAGAAACTCTAAAGATTCCATTATAGCCACGACCACCTTTATTAGGTCCTATAAAAGTGAAAAAAGGAAATTTTAATTAGATAATTATTTTCTTGCCTAGTAAAAGACAATTATCAAATTGATATCATAGAAAATGTGGATAAATGTAGATGTTGCAAAAATATAAAGCAATATGACGAGGAAGTTTACTTCATAAATTGTGAATTGTATGGTGATATACATTTTTTTATGTTGATAATGATAGATTATATGAATAATTTGAAAATATTGGAAACAAAGGAATCGTACCTCAGAAGTCACGTGATTGTCCTCTTGTCTCAATCCACCACATGCAACCCAATGAATGATAGACTTACTATATAGCGGACAATTCCTCAATGAGAATGAATTCAGAGAAGGCCATGTTGGATGATAATTTTTTGGACAGATACTAATGATATTTTGCAAGCGGTGGAGTCCAACATGTTTCAGAGCAGTAAACTCAATTGTCTGAAGCTTGTTTGGATTCAGATCTTCACTAGATAGGCCAAAAATGCTTCTCAATTCATTATTTCCATGTACCTCTAAATCTTCCAACTGTGTGACGCTCTTTGCAAAGGATATAGGCATTAAGTATTCTAGTTTCTTGCATTGGCGTACTAGAAGTGTTTTCAAATTGGGGAATGCATTTTCGTAACTCTGATAGTCACTTGCATCAACTATTTCCTTCACATCTTCTGTCAATATATGTTCAAGTGAATCACACCTATTTATACGAAGATACTCCAAGTTCGCAAAAAGGCCTTGAGGAGGCTGACCACTATACAGTTTTCAAATGCTTCACCTTTGTAAGAGCTAGATAAGTCAAATTAGAGATGATTCCTACTTGACTTGGATTTGATTGGCCTATTAAGCATTCCATCCCATCTGAATCAACAAGTGTAAGACGAGTCAACTCATTCATACCCCCACCTATTGATTGCCATAGGTCAGGGATGATATTCTTCAGCCTTTCAGGAATTCTCCTTAAAGAAAGAGTCTTTGCCCTTCTCATCATATCCTTATTTGTTCCAATTGAAATACAACTCTGAAAATCTTCAATATATAAACCTCTTGCAACAAAAGACTTGCAATCCTCTAAAGCTTCGTCCCACACACGTTTTTCCTCTCTATTGCCAAAGTCTATAAAATAACTCTCCAATGCTAGTGTAGTAGTGCTAATTTTATCAAAAAATTTAGCACAATTGTTATTTTGGTCCTCCCAATCTTTTCCTCTATTCTTTAAAAAATACAACACTTCCAGCTGTGAACATCTTCCCATTACTTCAAAAGGATTCCTTTCAATTTTGCAGTCACGCAAATAAAGTAATCTCAATTGCTTTTGTTGAATGATGCATGTTGGCAATTCATCAAAAGAGCAATACCATATTTTGAGAGACACAAGCCTCTCTAAGCTCCCTATAAAAGAGATATTACCTAATACCCACCGAACTAGTGTTAGGCAACGCAAATTATTTATCAAGTTGAGTGAAATGGGCAATTGAAGCTCTAGATATTCTTTATAATTACAATTTGAAAGAGTCAAAACTCTAAGGTTTTCCACACCATTGAAAAAATCCTTTGGTATGGTCATAGAAGATTCTAAATAAATGGAGATATGAAGAAACTCAAGTTTAGGACAATTTAACTTATTAGGGCATTTATCAATTTTTTGAAACCGTAAATATCTTACTGCATGATCCTCCATTATATCCTCCTTTAATGATCCCATAATCAACTTATTCTCCTTATTTGCTATCCATTTGGCTACATCATGAACCAAGTCATGCATTTTGATGTCACCTCCACTACCTGGATAAGAAACTTTTTGTAGTAAGCAAGAGTCTATAAGCTTCTTTATGGATTTATTGATCACTTGGGTCCCTACCCAATATGAGGGAATCTCTCCAGCTAGGCTAAGCCCTAGTCCCATTATGGTTAATTGATCAATAGGAATTTCATAATCTTCTGGGTACACTGAACATAATAAGAAGAGCGATTTAACCACCGTATTCTCTAAATTATCATAGCTTAATCGAAGACATCCATAAGTACTTCTTAGACCTTCTTCAATATCTGCCCAACTTGGATTTCTTAATATTTGCAATACTTCAGCCCACTCGTCATCATGTTTATTCTTCAAAGTATTAGCTACTGCTACAATTGCAATAGGTAAACCATCACATACTTTTGAAATATTTTGTGCCATTACCTTCAAATTATTAGAGAGGTCATCAAACAACCCAGCATGCTTCTGAAAGAGGGCCCATGATTCATCTTCATTTAATCCCTCCAAGGGAATTATTTCTTGACAACTCATCCGTTCACATACATGAAGCTTACGTGTGGTTAAAAGAGTAGTGCAACCCATTTGATTATTAGCCGTAGGAATACCTATATCCATAAGATCAAGCTTCTCCCATACATCATCCAAAATAATCAAAAACCTTTCTCCACCACTCAATCTCATGAACAAGCGTTGAGCTCTCTCTAGATTCTCTTCCTCTTTCAATTCAAAACTTAGTTGGTTGGCAATCTTGCTCTGAATTTTTCTTACATCAAATGGGTTAGACACAACCACAAAGAGTACTTTGTCAAAAAAAGTCTCTGCTTCCTTGCCCACTTCTTTTACCAAAGTTGTTTTCCCAGATCCGCCCATGCCATGCAATCCTATCATATGAATCCCATCATCCTTAAGTGCCCCCAGAAGACGATCATAAGCTACTTTTCTGCTATGAAAGTCTACAAAATCTTGTGAAGGAAAGTATTTCATACCTACAAGTGTAGCAAGTCGAGAAAACTCGGAGAATTGAACTTGATTGTGCGTTTTAATTTCATTAATCTTCTCTTCAAGTTGCTTTGCCAGATTGTAACGATTGATCAAGTTTGGACAGAGCTTAAGACAATATGTCTTATTTCTTTTCGTTTTCTGTTGCAGGTCCCCCACTTTTGCAATCAGAGAGTTTGCATCATTCAACCAGCTCTCAACTTCACAGACAACCTTCTGAGTTTTCTTCTTAGCATCTTTAGCACGATCTTGAACGTCTTGAATTTGTGATTGCAGGTTCTCTTTCTCTGTTTCAAGCTCTTTGACATATTTGTTGAAGCGGAAAGGATAACAAGCTTGAAGTATTGCTTCATCTACTAACTTCTCCAGTATAGTAGTCGTGACAGAAACAACAGCATCCATAGCCCTGTAATCACAATGTAACCCAGCTATATATGGTGATTATATAACTTTAAAGTGCCATGATCTAAAATAAATAATTGGTATTTGAGTTAATTGAACATAGAATTATATAGAGAAATTATAATTGTGGGAAAACATGACGTTTATGTTACCTGTTCAATGGAGCCCCTAAAAGCATTTGGTTTATAGGTTATGTAAAAAGACAATTAATGCATATGCAATAAATAACGATAGCATATAAACAGGTTGACATGAAGAGATGCATACGGTAGTTATAGGAAGGAAAAGTATTTTCAGAAAATACTAATTAATAATAAAAATTATATAATTAATTATATAATTTCTATAGTTTTGACTCGATTAAAACATAATTAATCCTCAAGATTTATAATAAAAATCTAATGGACTTCTTTTTGTTTTCCCAAAACTACAAAGACTTTCCGTAAGTTTTCAAAACCTACACTTTAGTGCAATTTTTAATAGGGTTCCATTAAAGATTCTAAACTTCTTAATTTTTATTGTTTTTAATTATATTAAAAATTTTAAATTTGTTATCTTGCCCTAATAGCCTAATTGTTTCCCCTATCTCAATTTTCAATAACTTTAAATAATTAATTTTGGTACAGAGTTGATTAAAGTTAATAAAATTTAAAGAATAATAAACGCAAGTTGTATTGAGCTAGATGACTATTTATCCCTTAGGATAGTTGGCAAACAAAAAATATAAATTATCCCTCAGGATATCAAATCCCTATCTCATTAAGTTATTTTTATTTACGTGTTTGAAATATGATTTTAGCCAACTTATACATTAAAACTTTAAGGGAAAAACACTTCTCATATTGTAGGAGAAGTGTATTCTCATGTTACACACACATGAAATGATGAGACCCACATAATATATAATTAGTAATATATATATATATATGGGTCCCACCATTTCATGTGTGTGTCGGAATCTTCTTCTTCTCATGCAGCATGAGAAGTTTAAACCCCATATAAGGAAAAATACTTCTCATGTTGTAGGAGAAGTGTTTTCTCATGTCACACATACATGAAATGGTGGGACCCACACATATATATATTACTAATTATATATATATATATATATATATATATATATATATATATATGGATCCCACCATTTCATGTGTGTGTAGGAATTTTCTTTTTGTCATGCAACATGATAAGTTTAAACCCTTATATATATTGAAATAGCAAAAAGTGAAAAACGCAAGAATTAGACAAACAAGAGAACACAGAAGCTTACCTCTGTTTCAGGGGAATTCCTAATCTCCGACCAAGCAACACACTGAAGAGGCAATCAATCAGCATTTTTCACTTTGTTCACCGTTTTGATTTAATAGTTTTCCTCATTTGAACGCAACATTTGATTAGTGGATAATCATATTTCCTTCATTTTTACAAGTCTTAATACACAGAAGGAATCAAAATCTCTGTATTAGGTTTTCAAAGATGCTCTGCATCTTCTTTGTTTTTAGTTTTGTTGAACGCTTCTTCTTCTTCTTCTTCTTTTTTTTTTTGTTAGTAATTCTTGTACATTTATTTTGGAAGTTGTGACTGTGATCGATGATAGTAATACAGAAGGTGAGAACATTATATTGAAAAAGCTTTACCTAATTTTGTGAGGAATTTCAGCTTAAGATGGGACTCCGATTCTGGTTCTTCTCCAATCTACCTGTAGCTGGGAAACAGAAAATAACTATATTAGAAAATAACGAAGAGACTTCTCAAATTTTGTGGTCCTCAATTAGCAATGAGTGATAAAAAAGCAGGAACATAAGAAAAAAAAAAAAGGCATGGTTAAACAAATCTACCTGTTTTTTCTCAGGAATTTCGATCTCCTTGTAACTCCTGAAACACAAACACTGGTTTCAGTTCTTCTTTCCCTTTCTTGCTTGGTAGTGATGAGTAATAAGCCTCGTCACAATTTCAGACAAGTCATAAGAACTAATTAATTTCTCACATTGACATTTCGGAAGTACCTTCTCAGTCTCTCACTCTCAGCACCAATCTAACAGAACGTGTTTTCTTGCCAATCAAATGATAGGTAGGACATCCATCTGGACTGTCTAGATGTGATCTGTACGATTAAGGTTTAATTTTTTTATCTAGTGATTTTAAATGAAAAATTATTTTTGAAAAATATTAATTAAGAGATTATCTTTATTTTAAATTCTCTACCTATTAAAATAATTTTTTTCAAAAAATAAAAAGTAAAAAAATTAAATCGCACCATTCGATCCCATTCAAACGACTCGGATTGAACGCCCCCTATCTATCCAAAGGATAACCAGAGAAACGTGTTCCAAATCTAACATTAACATATGCAAAGTCAACAACGACCATGGCGCTACCGCCTAAACCAAATCCTCATAGCTGCCTTTCACATTTCATGATTCAAGCCAACTCGTCGTCTCACTCCTCTCTGTTCATTTTTTGGGAAAATAATGTTTAGATCCCAATCAAGGAAATAATATCAGAAAAGTCTCATGAGTTTGTTAATAACAAGTAAAACAACAACCATTAACAAGTGGATCGGTTATCATTAAAAAGTTGTGGGACTTTTCTGATATTATTTGTCTTGGTTGGGACTAAATGTGATTTTCCCTTTTTTTTTCACAGTGCTTAACTTTAATTTTAGGATTAAGGATATAACATAACCTTAAAATTTTATTAAAAGTGTAAAAGCAACCATAAACTATTTTTTAGAGTAAAAGTAACCATAAACTTTCAAAATTGGGGTAAAACCATTAAACCCAACTGACTTTCATCTATTACAATAGGAAAAATTAATTTTTCACCCTTAAAGTTTTGACTTAATTATAACTCAGTCCCGAAACTCTTGACTCATTTGCAACTCAATCCTAATGCTTGAGTCATCACTGCTACAAGAAATGAATTTTACTTGCCTATAAAGGCGGTGGCATTTTTGTAATTCTATGGAGGAATTTTAACATATTAGGCGTTCATTTTTAAAATTAGGATGCCTAAAGTTCACTTTAAGCATCCCAATTTAAATTTTAGATGCGTCCTAATTAAAAAAAAAAAGACACCAAAAGGAAGGGATTTTTCGTCTCAATTCAAAAGGAACACCGAAAGTAAAGCTTTTAGCGTCAAAAACACTACTTTAGGCGTTTCTTTTAAAGTTGGGACGCCTAAAGTGCCCATATAAGCATGCCAATTCAAATTGGGAATCCTATATAGGCAATTTAGGCGTCTCAAATTCAAACTGGGGCTTATATGGACACTTTAGGCGTCCCAAATTCAAATTTGAACGCCTAAAGTGAACACTTGGTGTCCCAATTTGAATTTGGGACGCCTAAAGTATATCCGACTCCTCGTTTTCACTTCGTCCCTCCCTATCCTTTTTCTTCCCTCCTCTCTTACTCTGTTGGACTTTTCTCCCTCCCTCTCCCATCGTCATTGCTCGTTTATCCCTCCTTGTCCTCCATCTTCCCTCCTCTATCACTCCGTTAGACCTCCATACTCCCTCCCTCTCCAACCGTCGTTGCTCGTTCATCCCTCCTTGTCCTCCGTCTTCCCTCCTCTCTCACTTCGTCAAACCTCCTCCGTACTCTCTCCCACTCCCACTGTCAGACCTCCATCCTCCTTCCCTCTCCCACAGTCGGACCTCTGTCATCCTTCCCTCCCTACTGTCGCTGCTCGACGAACCCAGTGAGGTATGCTTCAACTTCGCTCTTAACACTACATAATTATTTTGACGATATTTATTTTTCATGTTCTTTCTCGAACCCAGTCAAGACAAGACTCTCATCCCATTTGTTTTAATTTTTTCTATTCAATGTTAATTGCTTCCATGGTTTGATCGTAAGAAACCCACTATGTGGCAAAAAAAAGTTAAAATACTAATAAATATTGTAGGAAACCCACTAGTTTTAGGGCCATAATCACCACCCCTACTCCATATGTCGAACCCACAACTAAACACCCAATAATATTAATATGTGTGCTACAATTCATGGTTGGTTCCTCCCTCTTATGAATTGGTAGTGGATCACTGAATGAGTTTATATAATTAAAACTCAAAAAAGGTCAACTCTCAATATTGGTAAAAAAAAATACTGGTGAAATTTTCAGCAAGGTTCTATCTCATTTCTCGACAGAGAAGAACAAAAATGGGACTGCACATTTTGGTGTTAACTCAAAAAAAGTTTTGTTGTGAATATTGTTTGTTTGATCAGACAGACATGTGAGACAACTTTTCAAAACTCAATGTGGAGGAATTAATAAGTCATTGAAATCCCCTACCAACATCCACGAGTCCTGAATTCCAGCAGCCAACTTCCGTATAGTATCCCACACTAGCCTTCTTTCACCCTCCTTAGGTGGTCCATATACAAAGGAAATGAATGTAGGCGCCTTCAGGCTTGCCGACTCTAGCATCACACGAATAACATTCTTTGATTTATACAAAATAGTCATTGAGATACTATCTCCCTACCATAAGGCCAGTCCTCTAGCCAACCCTTCTGGTTCCACATACAGATCTTTATTGAATCCACACCTACCTCCTATTGTTTTAATTCTCAACGAGCTGATTTTAGTCCACATTAGGAAGATTTTTGAAGGATTATTTTTCCTTACCAAATCCTTCAAGTTTCTCACTGTCAAGGCTCTTCTTAAGCCCTGACAGTTCCATGATAGGAACTTTATGATGGCCTTGTGGCTGTTAATGGCCAGCCACCACTGCCTTTAGCTTATGCTACCTTCCTCTTACCACCCCCTGCTTTAAACACAAACTCATATCTAGGTGCATCCTCCATAAGCCCATCATCTGTCTCATTCACTCCAAGGCAAGACTCTACAACCATCATCTTTTTCCTCCTGTCAGTTCGACGTATTTTCACCTTAACCTTCTTCATATTACTTGCAAAGTTTGAGATATCAACTAGAGGATCGCCTCCCTTTCGACAAGCTTTCTTTCCCTTCCTGCTACCATCTTCCAAATCCTCTACCAACTTCCTCTTTAAACCAAGGCTCGCAACCCTTCTATCACCTCCTTGACCTCATTCCCATTATACATAACAATGGCCAGGGAGTCATCTATATTATTCACCGACTGTTGATCAGATTTCTCCACAAGATTTGTGGTCCCCAGGTTATTCGATGATTTAGGTTCCATCCCTACTATCAGCTCCAGACTCCTAGCTGACCTACAATCCACCTTAGCGCCATCCAATCTCACCTCCTGCTCTACCTTAGAGTCCTTCAAACCACTAACACAGCCTTCTGTGCCCAACTCTTGGTCTTTTGGCTTAGTTATTCCCACTCCGGCCTTCCTCTCCATCCTCTTCACTTCTTCCTAGGCTATGATTGGACCCCTAGCCTCGGGCTAAGAATATTAATAGTAAGTAAGTCATCCTTGTCTACCACATGTGTCCGATCCGCATTCCGCTGATCCTCCTCCGTCTTCTTCGTAAGTATCTCTTCCTTCTTTCTACTGACATATCTTTCCTCAACTTCCTCATTATTCAGAACAAATAATGTCTCCTCCCAATTCCGACACATAGTAGTCGTAGTCTAGGCACCATATCACGGCTCGTTCGCATTGGGAATTGATGTCAGCTTCACAAATTGGCAAGCTTTATTGTCATGGCCTACCTTCCCACAGTTATAGCAAAATGTTTGCAGCCTCTCATATTTAACAGTTATCCAGATCCTCTTGCCATCCGGTCTAACAAGCCAAAAACCACTTGCTAATGGCTTTCTAAGATCCAATACAACTCTAGCACGCAAGAAGTTCCAAAGATACCTGTCATTGTAACTCGGATCTTCAGCCATCAACACCTCTCCAACATGTCCCCCAATAGTAATGGCATTCTCCAGACACCGAGCTTCCAATGGCACATTATGCATCTGAATCCAAATCGGACAACAACTGAAATCCAATTCGTCATACGATCTGTATTTTGAACATTCCAGAAGATTTGATAAGAAACCATTGATTGACCACGATTGACCTCAAAGAACTCTGAAATAATCCTTATCATCCCCAAACTTAAACAGGAAAGCGTTCCCTGTAATTTTGGTCACTTCAAATCCTGACTGCAAATTCCACGCTTTGCTTAAAATAAGTTCCATCGTCGATCTAGTATAGGATTTTCTCGCCAGTATCTTCCAACCATAATCCTCGCCAATTCTACCTCCTTCCACACTAATGGTGCCGAGATCTAAATCGCCTCCATGGGTGTTATACTAACTCAACTTCACCATTCACCTTTGTATCACTATCGACTAACTGCAGTAGTCTGCTACTGTCGCTTGTAATCACCATTTGCCCTCCGTAACCTAACCTCCTTACCACCCACCGACCCACTCTCACGCTTAGCAGAGAGAATGACTCCGACATGTGTGCGTGGGGAGAGTTCAAAAAAAATACTGAGAAAGGATCACTAAGGAAAATTCTCAATTTCCAATGGCTACTTTCGGATTGTCAAGTTCTAGATCTTGAGTTTAAAGGATCTAGCTTCACTTGGTGCAATAAGAGAATAGGGGCGACGGTAAGGGAAAGGCTAGACTGAGCTCTTGGAAATGTGGGGTTTAGGGAAGAGTTTGAGCATGCAATGGTATTTCATGTTGAGCCCATCAGTTCTAACCACCATGTGCTGGTAATCGATTGCTCCTATAGTGACTTTAAAACTCCTAAACCATTTCGGTTTCAAGCTATTTGGGTACAACATGTTGACTTCTTAAGTATAGTGAAGGAAGGGTGGATTGATGTTGAGGGAATAGCTGATAATAAGGTGTAGGATCTTATTAGGCGGCTAGAGGCTTGTAAGGTGAATTTGTTGTGGTGGAGTAAGGAAGATTTTCCCAATTTCGGAACCTTATTATGCACCTAAAATAGGAAATTGAACACTATAATGCAGGAACTTTAACGACGCCATCGGTAGCACAAGCCGGGGACTTAACTAGGTAGCTAGAGGATGCATGGGCACATGAAGAGTTGTATTGGTGGCAAAAATCAAGAGTCTCGTGGCTTAAATGTGGTGATAAAAACACCAAGTTTTTCCATAGTAGTGTGATTTAGAGGAGACAGTGGAATAAGATACCGAGACTAAAGGATGAGAGGGGCAGTTGGTTGGAGGAAAGAGAGGAGATCAATAATGCATTCAGTGCCTTTTATCAGGAATTGTTCTTTTCATTTGGCCCTCGGCCTATGGAGCAAGCCCTGGGGTATGTCAATAAGTTGGTGACGGATGCAGATAACGACAACCTAATGAAGCCTGTCAGCAATTTGGAGATAGAAGAGGCGGTATTTGATCAAACCATATTTTTATATGATTTTTCATAATTAAATTGGGATTTTTAATGTCTTTTCTCGGACATAATCGCATGATTAAACACTAATTTGAGTTAGGGACATTTGTATTGAATTAAGTGAAATTAGGAGCAAAATGATCATTATTTATTAATTATTCATGCAAATGATTTCTTGGACTTTTGATGCTACATTGTGTTTAATCTTACATTGTAGGTGTTTAAGAAGAAAATGGAGTCTTTGAGGACCAGAATTCATATCAGAGAAGGGCCTAAATTGCTGTCCGAAAAGGGCCCAAAATCAGAGATATTGACAACGAGGGCCCAAACATGCTGTCAGAAAATGGCCCAAAATCAGAGATATTGACAGCGAGGGCCCAAACATGCTGTCAGAAAAGGGCCCAAAATAAGAATTATTGACATAAAGGGCCCAACACGAAAACTGTGCGTTTTTGTTAATTGATTAATTAGGTCTTCTTTTGGCTGGAGAAAAGAGGGCGTCGCGCAGAGAAAAAGGGAGAAGGAACAGAACAGAACGAAAACCAGAGAGGAGACCTTGGATTCGGACCTTCACCATCACTCCATCGTCGCCGGCGAACTCATCTCTTCCACCATCATCGCCGGCGACGTTCTTTTTTCCACTCTCCGCCACAGCCGCAAGCGAACCAGAGGAGAGCTTCGACTTGGAGCTTGAACCTGGACCTTCATCGACCTTGAACCAGAAGTGCAGACCTTCGATTCCACCTTCTCCCTCTGAGTCTTGTCATCTTCACCTTCTTCGTTCTTGCTCTACCACCAGCATCATCTCCGACTTCCTTCCTTTTCTCCACATCATCACTGAAAATCACAGTTCCATTTTTCTTCACCATTTCCCTCTCTTAGTTCATCCATGGCTGGACGTTGGGACTGCCTACATTATGATTAGTGGCTGATTCAATTCTTGGAGATGGATTTTGACTGGAGTTTCAGAGCTAATTTAGGGAGTATTTTGTTCAATTTATTTGTCCAGATTTATATATATAGATTGCTTAGTTTGAGGAATTATTGTGTATAAATTCTGGCCGAGATTAATGTTTATTGTCTTTGTTAGTTTGACAATTGTGATTGGATTGAATTTTGTATCTTGTTGGATTTAGATATATGTATTTCCTTATTGATTCAATGATATTGTGTTGTCTACGTGGTATTGTTAGATAATATGATTGAATTGGATTAATTGAGTGGCGTGGTATCGCATTCATATGAAGAAGAACCAAGTTGCATTAATTTAATCCTAATCACACACTAAGTGGTTTTAAACAATATCTCAAGAGATAGTAGTTTGCTACGGTAGTAGGAGCTACTATTAATTGGGAATATTGACTCAAGTGGTATCTTGGGGTTTTTCATCTAGACTTAGTGAAAATTTACTCCTATATTTAATTTAACTATGATAGTCACTATTCCATTTCCAAGAGCATTCATACTCATTTTCTTACTCCATTCCATTTTATAAAGAAAATACCAAGAAAAAAAAAATAGTTAGGAGTTAATTAAATTGCATTCCTATTTCAATTTATTAATTTGAAAAGCCAAAACCAATTTTTCCCCTTGTCTTAATTGCATCTTCATGTCATTTAAATTACCTAGGATTCAATAAAAGGCTCCTCGAGAGAGAGAACGATCCTTGGTTTGCTATACGCAATCCTTGGTTTATTGTTGATTGTGGACCCCAAGGCTAAAGACAAAAGGGCCCTCATCAAATGGCGCTGCTTCTTGGGGAGCTAAGTAATTGGCTTCCTAGGTAATCTAATTGTCAAATTCACTTTTGACAAGGGGTTTCGTGTGAAGCTTGTTAATTTTGCAATTTTGATTTTTCATTGCATATAGTTTAAGATTTTTGCATTTAGGTAATTTGCATAGCATTCATTGCATTCTTGAATTGTCTTGACTTGGTAGCTTCTGTGTGGTGTGTTTGCATTAAATTTGATATGATGTTGAGCTTAATTGTTTGAATTCACCATGTCTCCAAGTTAATTTATAGATACTTGCATCTTTTGTCATTTTTTTTTTCTTTCTTCTAGATTCCTTTTCTTAGTTAGATAGATACTTGTGATTCATTTGGGAATTACTTGAATTGAACTTTCATGGCTTGGTTTAATGGTAATCAAGATTCACTTTTTCAATCCCACTCTTTTGTAGGAGATTCAACCCGAAAGGAAGAGTCTATCTCTCAAAGCATCGATTCCATGCTACAAACAATACGAGCTCTTCAAGCTAATTTTGGAATTCAAGATAAGAATCCAATTGGTCAACAATGTCATGGTCCGTTTGATCACTCATACCATGAACCCTACCCCAACCTACATTTCAACAATATCATCAACCTTCTTACTTACCATACCATCATTCCTTCCAACAATGTCATCAACCACTTCATGAACCTCCTCCGCCTTCATTCCATCCCATTTCCCAACCATGTCATCCATCTCATGAATCGCTATACCCATTTGAGCCACCCTATGGACCTCATTCTCAACCTTGTGTGCCAAACCAAGAACCTACCACTAGTGCAGTCTTTAGAAAATTGCAAAATCAAGTGACTCAAACGGTAGACGAGGAGCGGTCATACAAGGCTAACTTTGACCATCAAATGGATTCTATAATGAGACGAATGAAATATCAAGAGAAAGAGAATGAGAGAATGGAAAAGGAAATTGAGCATCTCACTCAGCAATCACAAGTGTTGAAGACTAATTTCCAAGAAAATCCTCTTCCCATGTTCACACATACACAAGAAGTAGAGCAATTAGAAGAAAGCAATGAGAAGTTGGAGAAAGCAATGGAGTGGTCTGCACAAGAGTCTTCTATGTGTCATACTCCACAAGAGACTTGCCCACCACATACACTTCCATATGAGCCACCCACTCCACCATGCCACGAACATCCATCCCAACCCTCTACTCTTCATCCTTCTGAACTTGATGCCTTCCTCGCCTTGCTATATATGGATGCTCAAACCCTTACCCTAAGACGAATGTATGACCAACTAAAGGTTCGGCATCTACATTTATTCAATCTCAAAGAGGTACTTCCTCGTGAATTCTCTAAGGAAATAGAAGAGGAAATGGAGGACATTGAAAAATTCAACAAGGCATTTGTTCACCATGTGCTATGGATTAAAACCGAAGGAGAAGAAGGAGCTCCATGGTCATGTACCTCCAATGATGATGGGAAAACCGAAGAGCACCACCTAAATGTCACTTCACAAGTGGAAGTTTCCAATCCTTCGGTACCTATTTCCACACAAGCACAAGAAGTGAAGCAAGTACAACGAGCATTGAAGAGTCTTCGCTACCATTTGGTAATGACCCTATCCTTATAGAAGTAGACTCTCCTACTACTTTAACTAGTGAAGCAATTAATGATTTGAGTGATGATGAGGTGGATGAGCATATTATTGTTGAATCCGCTCAAATGTTTGAAAATGTAATTGCTCAAGCCATTAGCTCTAGTAGTAGTGATTCGATTGTACTTGTTGATCAGTGTGTTCCTACTTCTTTATGTGATGCTTTAACTGTTGAAAATGCTTCTCTTCATAGTACTAGGGATAATTGTGAAAAATTGAATGAAATGTTTTCATGTACTTGTGCGGAAGATCAAATATATGTAGACTGTTATCATGGAAAATGCCACTTACTAGTTGAGTTTCGAAAGAAAGCATTTAGTAAAGTGGTTGATTCTACTATTGATCATAATGCACTCTCTTGTACTATGAATGATTCTAAGCATGACAATTGTGAACATGTTGACTCTTGCATGGATGATAATGTGGGTGATTTGAGTGAAAAAGATCATAGCCTAGAATGCTAATTGCATGAAATTCCCATTGGATTACTTCCCTATAGCCTTGTTGGTGACAAAAATTCTGAAATTTTGATTAATAAAATTTTGGATGTTGATGAATCTTTCCAACAAGTGCTTTCTTGTGACTTACCACCTGACTTAGAAAAGAAAAATAATTGTTTTGAATCTTTAAAGGCTCAAGGTGGTGATGATTTGAAAAATTCTCTTTCTTCTTCCATTCTTTTGCCTTCCATCTCTTGTGATTGCAATGTTGATGTGGTGTACCCCAACACTAAGTTGGATTCCGCACTTTCCACTTTACAAACACAAGAGAATTTTCAAAATAAAACTGTTTGTTTGACTCCTACTGATGGGAGTAATATTGATTTCCTTGGATGTGATAGTTACTTGGAGAGTTTGATTCCCAAAGTATCTTTAAGTCACTTGAAATCTCTCCATGTTTCTATTTTTGGATGGGATATCTTTGGTTGCTTGTGTTCTTTGCGACACATTCTTGGAAAGGTTGTCGGTGGTACCAATCTCCACCGTACATTCTTGGACCTCTTCCAATTGAACTGAACCACCTCCACCAAGGAAATTCAATGCAGGAGAAGATATTTTTAAAGATAAATGCATGATTCTCATCGGGAATGAGAACTTCTCCTTCAAGCGACTCAAGATACTCTAACACAGGTTATCTCTTTCCTCACTTATTTTCTTCCTAATTCCTTTGATTATTTGGGCTTAATTGTTGTATGAGGAAGATAAGTGTGGGGAAGAGACACAATCCAGTAGAAAAAAGTAGAAATAATTTAGTTTAGTAAGCAGAATAAGAACCCATATGTGTGCTTTGCATCTTGTTGGCCACTACCCTACTTAATTACCATTGTGCCTCTTCACTCTAATTTTCTCTGTTATTATAACTTGTTTCTTGTCTCTTCTCTCTTTATGATGTTGATGTGTTGTGCTTCAATTGCAATTGGACTTCATAACTTTCCACTTCATGTAGGAACAAGTTAGAATAATAGAATTGATTTACAAACATTGAGGACAATGTGTTGATTAAGTGTGGGGGAGGAATACATTTTGAATCTCAATTAATTGGTTGTTTTTACAATGAAAAAAAAATGCCTTAAACTAGAAAAATTTTCAAGAATGACTTGCCTTAATGCTTGCCCTAAGTGGTAAAGGGTCGCATTTGCTACTTTGGAAGTGTATGATTTGTGGGAAATTCTTTGAGCTTTCATGAGATCTAGTGTTTTGGCAACTTTTTAAAACCATGTTTTGCTTTTCATGGAATGAGAAGTGAACCCACAATTGGATTCTTGCTTACTCCTTATTTTGAAAATGAGAGTTTATAAATCATTAGTGCAATGTTTTGATTGGTTGTGTTTGTAAGGTTAGCACTTGGAATAGTTAAGTAGATGCTTTGTGGTTAGCTTACTATGCAATTGATTTTGTTAGAGTGAGCATTGGAGAAAAACCTTGTTGGAAGGATATTTGAGCCTTAAAGTCTTTCCATGTGTGCATGTTCACTTAGTTTTTCACCTTCTAGAACTTGTTTCAACTCTTCTTCAAAACGGTATTTGCGTTATTGTGATGAAAATGACAGAGGCATTCAATTCTAAACCATTTTCACCCAAACACAAACCTACATTCATCTACCATTTGCTTCCCTTTTTGAGTCATTCCTATGTTGTATGCATGTCATTACTCATAGTGTTCATAGTATTCAAAAAAAAAAAAAATCAAAAGAGAATTGCCAATAAAAATTTGAAATTCCATGTATATGAAAAGAATGAAAAAAAGAAAAAAAAAAGTGAAAAAAAAGTGAGCATAGTTTGAAAAAAAAAAGTATTTGGTAGATAAAAACAAAAAAACAAAAAACAAAAAACAAAAAAAAATGAAAAAAAAAAATTTAAGAAGGCATTTGTTCATGAATTTTCAAAAGAATTGGCAAAAGTTTGTAAAGTTATTTAGATGCTATGAACTTGGTTGTTAATTGTGACTTGCATATAAACTATTTTCTTTTTCTCATTAATCCATTCCATTTAGCCTTCATCCATCCTTACAAACCTTTAAAGTCCTCTTGATTCATTACATTAATTGCTATCAACAGTGGAGATGTTAGAGTTGTTACAAGCCTATGGTAAGGTGTTGATTAAGTGAACTAGAATGAAATTATTCCAAAAGGGTGAGATGAGTGAAACAGTTTATAATACCTTGAGAGTTCTCTCATACTTCATTTTAATATTTTGGATTGTATGGTCAGCTAATTTATTTGCATCGCTTGATTATGGCTAGTGTTGGCTTGATGAATTTGATTGATTAATCCATTGCCTTCAAATTATGAAATTGCTCATATTTCAAATGCATTAGTGATTTCGATTTGGAATTGTATACTCAATTACCTTTGTTCAGGAGTACAAAGGTCTAAGTGTGGGGGAATTGATCAAACCATATTTTTATATGATTTTTCATAATTAAATTGGGATTTTTAATGTCTTTTCTCGGACATAATCGCATGATTAAGCACTAATTTGAGTTAGGGACATTTGTATTGAATTAAGTGAAATTAGGAGAAAAATGATCATTATTTATTAATTATTCATGCAAATGATTTCTTGGACTTTTGATGCTACATTGTGTTTAATCTTACATTGTAGGTGTTTAAGAAGAAAATGGAGTCTTTGAGGACCGAAATTCATATCAGAGAAGGGCCTAAATTGCTGTCCGAAAAGGGCCCAAAATCAGAGATATTGACAACGAGGGCTCAAACATGCTGTCAGAAAATGGCCCAAAATCAGAGATATTGACAGCGAGGGCCCAAACATGCTGTCAGAAAAGGGCCCAAAATCAGAATTATTGACAGAAAGGGCCCAACACGAAAACTGTGCGTTTTTGTTAATTGATTAATTAGGTCTTCTTTTGGCTGGAGAAAAGAGGGCGCCGCGCAGAGAAAAAGGGAGAAGGAACAGAACAGAACGAAAACCAGAGAGGAGACCTTGGATTCGGACCTTCACCATCACTCCATCGTCGCCGGCGAACTCATCTCTTCCACCATCATCGCTGGCGACGTTCTTTTTTTTTCCACTCTCCGCCACAGCCGCAAGCGAACCAGAGGAGAGCTTCGACTTGGAGCTTGAACCTGGACCTTCATCGACCTTGAACCAGAAGTGCAGACCTTCGATTCCACCTTCTCCCTCTGAGTCTTGTCATCTTCCCCTTCTTCGTTCTTGCTCTACCACCAGCATCATCTCCGACTTCCTTCCTTTTCTCCACATCATCACTGAAAATCACAGTTCCATTTTTCTTCACCATTTCCCTCTCTTAGTTCATCCATGGCTGGACGTTGGGACTGCCTACATTATGATTAGTGGCTGATTCAATTCTTGGAGATGGATTTTGACTGGAGTTTCAGAGCTAATTTAGGGGAGTATTTTGTTCAATCTATTTGTCCAGATTTATATATATAGATTGCCTAGTTTTAGGAATTATTGTGTATAAATTCTGGAACTGAGATTAATGTTTATTGTCTTTGTTAGTTTGACAATTGTGATTGGATTGAATTTTGTAGCTTGTTGGATTTAGATATATGTATTTCCTTATTGATTCAATGATATTGTGTTGTCTACGCAGGTATTGTTAGATAATATGATTGAATTGGATTAATTGAGTGGCGTGGTATCGCATTCATATGAAGAAAAACCAAGTTGCATTAATTTAATCCTAATCACACACTAAGTGGTTTTAAACAATATCTCAAGAGATAGTAGTTTGCTACGGTAGTAGGAGCTACTATTAATTGGGAATATTGGACTCAAGTGGTATCTTGGGGTTTTTCATCTATAGTCACTATTCCATTTCCAAGAGCATTCATACTCATTTTCTTACTCCATTCCATTTTATAAAGAAAATACCAAAAAAAAAAAAATAGTTAGGATTTAATTAAATTGCATTCCTATTTCAGTTTCTTAATTTGAAAAGCCAAAACCAATTTTTCCCTTTGTCTTAATTGCATCTTCATGTCATTTAGATTACCTAGGATTCAATAAAAGGCTCCTCGAGAGAGAGAACGATCCTTGGTTTGCCTATACGCAATCCTTGGTTTATTGTTGATTGTGGACCCCAAGGCTAAAGATAAAAAGGCTCTCATCATTATTTCACATCGAAGCCAACAAGGCGCCAAGACTTGATGGGTATTTGGCATTATTTTATCAGGAGGCATGGAAGGAAATTGGTAATGAAGTGTGTGGTATGGTGAGAGATTTCTTTGAAGGCAACTAACTCTACTAGCATTGTATTGATACCTAAAGTAAAGAAGCCGGAAGGTGTGCATCAGTTTAGACCCTTGGGTTTGTGTAACGTATCATACAAAATTATTGCTAAGATCCTGACTAATAGGCTGAAAGGAGTAATGGGCAGAATAATTTCCCCACATCAAAGGGCCTTCATTGCTGGAAGAATGATACAAGATAACCTTCTTATTACTCATAAGGCCTTTCACTACCTAAAGCATAAGAAGAAGGGAGGAAAGTGAGAGATGGCAATGAAAATTGATATGAACAAGGCTTACGACAGAGTGGAGTGGGACTTCTTGGAGGCGGTTATGCTAAGAATGGGATTTTGTAGTGGATAGGTGAGGTGGATCATGTCTTGCATCACAACTGCTGCTTTTACTCTCCAAGTGAGTGGTTGTAATGTGAGCGATTTCAAGCCTGGAAGGGGTGTGAGGTAGAGGGACCCGCTGTCCCCTTATTGTTTGTGATTGCCTCTGAGGTTTTATCACTCATGATACAAAAACATGTGGAGAGGAAGGACTTGAAAGGAGTGAGGCTGGCTCGCAATGTGTCAACATTATCTCACTGCTTCTTTGCTGACAACGCAATTCTGTTTACCAAGGTAGAGGAAGTGAATTATAAAATTTTGCAGAAAATCCTGGATGTATACTGTTCAACATCTGGCCAATAAATTAATTTTGACAAGTCCAGCCTATTCTTCTCTTCTAATACTCCTCCAGATGTGCGAGAGATGGTGTCGGATTGTGTAGGGATTAAACATTCAGACCAGGCTGGCAAGTATCTCAGGTTGCCAGTGTTATAGGGAAGATCTAAGGCATCGGCATTGGCGTTTGTTCGTGAGAGGATCAGGCAGAAGTTATTGGGGTGGAAACAAAACCTACTTACCTTCTCTGGTAGGGAGGTGTTGATTAAGGCAGTGGCGAACGCAATACCAACGTACCCAATGGCTTGCTTTCTATTCCCAAAGAAAGCTTGTGTTGAGATTGACAACCTGATATCTAATTTCTGGTGGGGACAACAAGGGGAAAAAAGGACGATTCACTGGAGGAATTGGAGACACATGACGTTGAAAAAGACTAAGGGAGGAATGGGCTTTAGAGACCTCCTTAATTTAAATAGAGCTCTACTCGCAAAGACAGCCTAGAGATTGCTGAGTAGACCAAATGATTTGTGGTGCAAAATTATTAAGGGAATTTCTTTTCCTAAGGAAAGCTTCTTACGCGCGAAGAAGGGGTGCCATGCATCTTGGGGCCAGTATAGTCTATTAGAGGGTCGTGACCTACTATTGAAGGAGTCTTGTTGGAGCGTGGGGAATGGTAGGCACATAGCTGTCTGGAAGGATCAATGGGTCCGTGACTTACCTGGATTCAAGCTTCGAAACCTTGCCCCGTCGAATGCAGATGATAAGCTACTCGTTGCTGATCTTATTTCCAATGGCAGCTGGAAGCTCGATTTGATTGAAGCAAGAATTAGCAGGGAGGCAAACGAAGCGATTATGAAGATTCCTATACCTCAAATTGATCGGGAAGATCGCGTTGTCTGGCTAGTAAGGAACGACGGCTGTTATACTGTAAAATTAGGGTATGCATGGCTCAAGGAGAATGAAGTGGAAGTCAAGATTAGAGATCCTAGTACGTCCTATTCTGTGCCTAAACTCTTGTGGAAATATATTTGGAAATTAAGTGGTTCCCCCAAAGATTCAACAATTTCTATGGAGGGTTGGGGTAAGGGCTGTTGCCACTAAGGAAGCATTGTTTAAACGTAAATGTAGTGAAAATCCATTGTATCCTATTTGTTTGTTTGAGGTTGAAACTCTGGAACACCTATTTTTTCTTTGTCCCTGGACAAAGTTGTGTTGGTTTGGATGCCCCTTGGGAATTAAATTTAGCAGGTGGGGTATGAGGAGGTGTGAGGATTGGATGTATGATGTGTTGGTAGGGGATGGTTTAATGGGGAATATGGTAAATCATTATTTGCCACCATGTGCTGGTGGGTTTGGAAGAAGAGATGTGAATGGGTGTTCAATGGAGTTAAACCTGATGCAAAGGAAGTAGTGAAGAGGGTGAACACGCAGGTGGAGGAGTACTGGAATTCCAAGAAATTGAAAGGGGGAGATTTGAAGCGAGTTTTTATACCTGAGCTGACTCGTAATAAGCATTGGGTAGCTCTACCAGCAAGAACAAATAAGGTGAACTCTAATGGAGCACATCGGACGTCGACTGGTAATGCAGGAATTGGAGCAGTGTACAGAGATTCTTTTGGAAATTTTATGGGTGGTTTAGAGAAAAGTGTTGAAGTTGTTTCTCCATTTATGGTTGAGTGTACAGCATTGTTGGAATCAATACGGTCCAGTGGTAAGCTTCCTGACTCATATACTATATACGAAATTGATTGTGAAGTCCTGTATAAAATGTTGTTGAACAAAACTGATGTTAGTTGTGAGTGGAATTGTCGGGATTTGATAAAGGAGATACTTGGAACCCTAGAATCAGGGAGTGGATTTTTGGTTTCTCTTGTTTCTAGGGGAGGCAATAAAGCTGTAGATTTCTTGGCAGCAGACTCGGCAAGGGGGATGCACTAGCATGATTGGTTGGGTTCACCACCATCCTCCTTATGCGAAATTTTAGTACATGATTCTGTGATAAGCCGACTGGTGAGACTGATAGGGAAGGTATAGGCTAGTAGAGGACACTTGGTTGCTGATATAGATACTGGTTTATAGTTCTTTTATTTCTTTAAGTTTTGGTGAAGTGTGTGTTAGGCTTTTCTGAGTGTTTGTTTGGCTTTGGCTATTGGTGTTTGTAATTCTTGTTTGGTTATTAATAAAATTTCACTTTTTTGGCAAAAAAAAAAATTTGTGGAGGAATTAATTCATCTAACTCAAGCTAGCTCAAAAGGTCTTTTGGGCAAATTTGTTAAACTAGCACATCCACAATATCTTTTAAAGCAAGAATAGAAGAAATTCATTGATCTAGAAAGTTTTTATTATATTTTCAAAACCAATTTCCATTTCTTCCATTTTTATCCCAAAAAATCAAAACAATATTAGTTTTGAAAGCGTTTTAGTTTCATTGCAACCTAGTTCATAGTTAAAAAGCTCAAATCTTTTTTATTCTTTTTATGTCAATCATTGCACTTAGTTTCTATGTAATTAATAAAAGGTTCCTTAAGAGATGATAAGAGATTACATCCTATATTACAATTCTTAGTTATGTTTTAAAGAAGTTACCAAGGCATAAGCCGATATGCTCGTTCACGATGAAATCACAATGTAGCCCAGGTTTATACGGTGATCATATCATCCTGTTGGCCGGACACAGCCGTTTGATCATCAGCGAACAACCATACTTCATGCTTAAATATAAGTATTAACTCTTAATACTAAGGGGGGATCTAAATCTTTGTATTAGTTATCAAAAGATGCACTACTTTTTTTAGCCTTTAAACATGTTAAATTTTAGTTCTCATTAATAATTTTTGTATGTTTATGAAAATTGGACCAGCTATTGGACCGATGAAGATAATGAATCAAGGGTTGGCGGTTTAGACCAAGCTCCGACAAATGATTATTAAAAACATAATATAATTAAAATATGCCAAAATATTTACATTTGACTATGAAAAAATGAAATTTATTTTAAAATAAAATAAGTTAAGAAAAAAAATGATAAAAAGCATTTTTATTTTAAAAAAATTATGTTGAGATCATAGCTAAGGAAATTAAAATTTACATACAAGAGAATAGAAGTTTGAATCACAGTGAAGTACATTAGTTGAGAGAGGTGAAAACCTTTTGTGCTCCAAACCTCAAAAAGGAAAACCCTTGACCAAATAAAAAATAAATGAAATATATTTTTCTCTATGCACTGAAAAAAGTATTTCCTCATCATTTTTATAAGTAACAACTCCAAAATTGCACAAAATGAACTTATGGTTAAAATTAGTCAAAAACAATAAATGTATAAAAAAACATGATGTCTTTTATTGCCCTATTTATGAAAAGAGTATAAATGAGGGAATGAGTAAAACATATGAGAGGGAATTGTTAGAATTTTGTGTCCCATGGGTTATGAATAAGAAGTCGCGTCGGTTCGCCACCGCCGGTCACGTCGGTTCGCCGACGGGACTCCATCTGATCGTTTCATCGTCTATAAATAGGCATGCGTATGACAGAAAAACACACTCGTTTTTCTAACACTACGCTCCCATACATTTTACTATTAGTTACATCCGTGCGATTCTGAAAGCAGACTCATTGGATTCGCTTGGGCTTCAGTTTGAGAGAGCCATCATTCTGAAGACGAATAATCCGCTCTATCCTGGGAGACAATTGCTCAGAAACCTTCGGCATCCGTATTGAGGGAGCAAAATTGTCTTAAGGACACAACGTATGTTGGGCCCGTATTTCTGCATTGTTCATTACCATATTCGGCAGTCTTGTAAGTTTTTACTGATTTTTCTATATGTGCAGAAGTATTGTATGTTTACAAGATTATGCATATTAGTTACACAGATTTTTGTTTTAGTGATATTGCTATCTTGAAAGTATTTTCACCAACAATCTTAAGACAATTTTGATTTTGTGTTTGAATCTGTGTTCAGTTTTTAAATTTTAGATTCTTGATTTTGAAAAATTGGAGTTTCTAAAATTATGCATAAAAGCTGTGGGTTTATATATTTGTTTGGTATGAATATATTAAAGTTTTGGGGCATAGTTTTTAGTGCAGAGATAGAGATATAGTATGAGTTTTTACAACGTTGTTGATTTCTCTGCGTATGCGTTTCTGATTTTTGGTTATGTGATTCTTGAAACATATTTCTTGTTGATAACTTGATATTGTTTATACCTCCAGAGTTCAGGAATCCGATTGTTTGCTTTTTTCGTTAAATATTTTAATGAACTTTAATTTGTTGGGACATGTATGCTTTGGGTAACATGGTCTCAATACTTGTTTCTGTACAGTTTTGTTTCTGGATTGCATATATAAATCTGGAGTTTTTATATGCTTCTGTATGTTTTACATAAATCATGCTGAAGAATTTGTAATGTAAAACTGTAGAATACTCTCCTCGATGAAAAACCGAAACTGACGTAGTTAATTATTAAGTTTGGGTCAGTTGAAAAATAATATTCTTAGCCTATGGAAATAGTAAAATTATTTATAGGACAAGAAAAGAAGGTTATAGACCAAAGAATAATATAGAAACAGAATGGAAGCCAATATGAATTTCATATTCGGCTGTCTTTGGCTTTTGAGATTGGGTCATGATAAAACGATGTTTTTAGACTACAAAATCGGTATCATTGCGTAGATCTCGGAAAAAAAAAATGAAGAGATAGATACCAAGAAAGTGGAAAAACGACGTTGGAAACGTCGGTTATGAAGGATTGAAGAGTCGGGTCCGAAGGATCCATACGGGTATGGTTCGATTTGGGTGGAGGTTGAAGATGATACCTAATCTGAAACAACGTCTTTTAAATTGTGGGGGGTCAAATGGATGTAAAAAGAGCCTTCTTGAATGGTGAATTAGAGGAAGAGATTTATCTAGAACAACTTGAGGGATTTGTTGTCTCAGGACAAGAGTGGAAAGTTTGTCGCATGATCAAGTCCCTTTATGGACTAAAGCAAGCCCCGAAACAATGGCTTGCAAAATTCGATCAAATGACTTTAGTATTAGTGAATGTGACAAGTGTGTCTATATTCAGAATACTGAAAATGGTGTTGCCATAGTCTGTCCTTATGTAAATGACATATTGATAACAGGTGGTAATAATCAAATGATTAAAGCTACTAAGCGATTGTTTACCAGTAAGTTCGACATAAAAGATATGGGTCTAGCAAATGTTATTTTGGGAATTAAAATCCATAAAACATCTGTTGGGTTGGCTTTATCACTAGAACATCTATATTGCTAAAATTCTTGAGAAATTCAAGAGTTTAAACATAGCTCCTGTGACGAACCCTATAGATTCCAGTCTTCGTCTGTCGAGAAATACTGACAAAGCTGAAAATCACTTATACCTAAGTTCTAGGCAGTCTTATGTATGTTATGAACTATAGTAGAGCTGATATTGCCTACACAAGAAGCATGTTAAGTCGCTTTACAAATAATCTAAACGAGCTTCATTGGAAAGCTATGACAAGAGTTTTGGGTTACTTAAAGTAAACTCAAAACTTTTCTTTTCATCATGAGAAGTACCCTGCGTAACTAGAAGGGTATTGTGATGCAAATTGGATCACCAGCTCTAATGACACAAGATCCACAGGTGGATATGTATTCACCCTTAGTGGGGGTGCTGTGTCTTGGAAGTCTTCCAAGTAGACTTGCATTGCAAGATCAACTATGGAAGCAGAACTTATTGCTTTAGATAAAGCTGGTGAGGAAGCTGAGTGGCTTCGTAATTTTCTTGAAGACATTCCTAATTGGCCAAAGCTGGTACCGGCAATGTGTATACACTGTGATACTAATAGTTAAGCAGCTACTAGTAGGGCTAAGAATGTCATGTACAACGGTAAGTCTAGACATATATGTCATAGACATGATACCGTTAGACAACTACTCTCGAATAGAATCATCTCAATTGATTATGTAAAATCAAAAGAGAATATAGCGGATCCATTGACTAAAGAGATTCCTAGAGAGGTAGTTAAAATTTTGTCCAAAGGAATGGGTTTAAGGCAGATCCATTGTTGATTATTGCGGTAACTCTACCTAGAAGAGTGGAGATCCCACGAACTAGGTTCAAAGAGACAACTAAGTGATGATCGACTGTTAACACTGTGGAGTTTTAAACTCATACTCATTCCTAGACAAGACAGTGCATATATATAAGGATAAGCTTTCAAGTTTTTAATGGTTTTTTAATCTGATGTATTCAGATGATGTATGTTGACTTACATCACAAGGAATCACCTATGTGAGTGTGAAGTGTGGGCCGCTTCTATGAGAATTTAAAACGGCCGATTCTATAGAACACTTGCAGAACCAGGCGGTGTACCAGGGCCAAAATGGAGTGCTACACTAATAAAGTATTAGATTGTTTTTATCAAAAATTAAAAAATATAAGAATCTATAAATGAAAATTGTGACTGTAATAAATGATAATACAGAAAATCATAACATTACATTGAAAAAGCTTTACCTGCAATTTTGTGACAAAAATTCAGCAAAAGGTGCTCTGATTATGGTTCTTCTCCAATCTTCCTACAGCTACATGAGACAGAAAAAAGAAAAATTATTTCAGTGATGTCTAACACTTTGAGATAATTAAGAAATTGCCGAAATTTTGTGGTCCTCAATTAGCAATGTGGGTGAAAAAACGCAAGAACATAAGAGATGAAGCATGGTTGAATTGGCAAAATCCAAACACAATTCTACAGTTCTCTTTCTCAGAAATGTTAATCTCCTTGTAACCCATAAACACAAACACTTCTTTCAGAGTCGGTGATTTTTAATTACCATTTTCTCCTATTGTAATTAATAGGGGTTAACTGAATGCTCTACAAAAAGCAGTGAACACTATTCTAGATTAAGAATCAAGAACATATCCAAAGGCTGAAAAAATGCAACAACAAAACCAGACGCATGGGAACCTGTATTGGTTTAAGTTCTTCTCCAAACGAAGCAACCAAATCTCAGTACACCCAGCAACCAGGAAGTAGTCTCTCTCACACTTTCAGAACAGAGACTTGAACAATTGAGAACATACTTATTCCAAGTCTCTCTTTTCTATTCAAAGCTCTTCAAAGTTATGGTTTTGATTATGAGTAAAATACATCAACCTCCCCTCTATTTGCTCTAAATTACAGATACCTCCCTTCTATTTTGAATACTTATATAGATCTCCTTTAAAATGAAAATATGTGTTACATAGGATTTCTTTTTAGTTTTGAAATTCAATTTCCATCAATCCAAGTGTTAGCTGACCATTAAATCACAACTTTGACCCTTTATTTTTTTTTACCAAAATACCCTTCCTTAACATAAATATTGCTTAATATAATCATTTAATCACATATGTTCATCTCAAATTTACCTTTGTGTCTAAGGAAATTAGGAAATTGTGCAAATGTTGGGGTTGGTTAAGGTTCTTCTCTAGATCTGAAGGCAGCAAGAAACAGAAGCACCAAGTAGTATCAGTAATCTTTCACATACATCACCTTCCAGATGAGAGATATGTATGAAGGAGACTTTGTGAACCGGATCAATCAATTAGTCAAGCAAAGGCTTTTCTCTCTTTTTCCATCTCAAAAGATTATATAAATTGAAATGGCAATAAGTGAAAAACGCAAGATTTAGAAAAACAAGAGAACACGAAGCTTACCTCTGCTTTGGGGAATTCCTAATCTCCGAGCAAGCAGCACACAAAATAGGAAATCAATGAGCATTTTTCACTTTGTTCCTCGCTCTGATTTAATGCTTTTCCTCATAATCTTGTTGAATGCAACATTTGATTAGTGGATAATCATATTTCCTTCATTTTTACAAGTCTTAATACAATGAAGGAAACGAAATCTCTGTATTAGGTGTCAAAAGATGCTCTACTTCTTATTTGTTTTTAGTTCTGTTGCACATGTTATCATTTTTTTTAAAGTAATTTTTGTGCTTGTATTTTGGAAGTTATGACTGTGATCGATAATAAGACACAAGGTGAGAACATTATAGTGAAAAAGCTTTACCTATAATTTTGTGAGGAAATGCAGCATAAGATGGGACTCCGATTCTGGTTCTTCTCCAATCTACCTGCAGCTATGAAACAGAAAATAATGAAGAGATTTCTCAAATTTTGTGGTCCTCAATTAGCAATGCGTGAAAAAAAGCAGGAACATAAGAAACAAGGCATGGTTAAATTAGCAAAATCCAAACACAAATATACCTCTTTTTTCTCAGGAATTTCGATCTCCTTGTAAGCCCAGAAACACAAACACACTAGTTTCAGTTCTTCTTTCCCTTTCTTGCTTGGTAGTGATGAGTAATAAGCCTCGTCACAATTTCAGACAAGTCATAAGAACTAATTAATTTCTCACATTGACATTTCGGAAGTACCTTCTCAGTCTCTCACTCTTAGCATTAATAATTAATTAGTAATCCAGCTTTAACATATGGAGCTCTGAAAGAATCTCTATTTCATGTCATTCAAGCCAACTCATCATCTCACTTCTCTCTCTCTTTTTTTTTTTCACGCTACTTAATTTTAATTTTAGGGTTGAGGTGCTAAAATAATCTTAAATTTTTTATCAAAAATTCAAAAGTAATTATAAATTATTTTTTGGAGTAAAAATAACTATAAACTTTTAAAATTGAGGGCAAAACAGTTAAATCCAATTGACGTCCATTTATTATAATAGGAAAAATTAATCTTTTAATGTATACAATTTGACTTATAACTCAGTCCCAAATCTTATTTTTCTCACCTGCCCTCCTGCCCATCCTTTTTAATTTTTTGAATATATCTTCCCATGACGTTTACTTGTCCATCTTCAGCGAAAACAAAAGTAAAGACAAGAAACTGATTCATCCCCCAACTAATTCATAATAAACAAGAGCAAGTTGGCAAATTGATTCTTTCTTCTATAGCATAAAGATGAAAGTAACAAGGTAAAGAAATCACATAATACATACATAGATTATATGACCAATATTTTAGAGAGCTCAAAGTTTATCTTAATATATAAAACCCAGCATTAATATATCGCCGCCTGAAGGAATCTTTGTTATTAGTAGGGCCCTGCCAATTCAAAGTCATTACCAAATTACTACCTTCGGTTCTAATTATAAGAACACTTTTGTAGTATAAAATAGGAGCACTTTTGTAATACAATTTATACTACAAAAGTGCTCCTATAATTAGGACCGGAGAGGGAGTACTACTTTGTTTATTGCCTTTCTATAATTTAAATTCCCTTGGAATTCACTGTTATAATCTGTTTTTTTAGTGTTGTGGAATAATTTAACGATTGAGATGGCACCTAGTAGAGGAAGCTCATGTTGACGGTGAGGATTCATTTCCGCAACACTGTACTGGTCATAGTGAGTTGAACCAAGTTTGTCGTCTAAGGAAGAGCATCTCAAAATGCAATTATAATGATTGGCATCTTTTGATAGATAGGTAGATACTCAATGGGTATAACTGTAAAACTACATTTGTGTTTTGCACATTAGTCTTGGCTTTTTGTTTTGTTAAAAAAAAAAATATGCCAAGTACATTAGTCTTGTTTAGACGGCCGGCCTCGTATATTTGATATCTATTTGCTATTATTCTCTTTTAGTCTTACATATTGGACTGTTTTTAATGAGTCACATGGACTGAAAAAAGTATCCGAAGGTTTCAATAATCTTCATTATTTTTTTTTAAAAAAACAGTATAATCTGTTTTCAAACCCAATCTTCTTTAATTATTATTATGGACCAGTATATTGGGCCCAGTGTTATGTGACCCAGTAAGGGTAATTTATGACAAAATTCCTTCATAATCAGGTAAAATGCTAATCACCCTATAACCATACCTATAATCCTAGGCAGTACAGGTAGTGGAGCAGACATTTGCAGAACGTGGAGGCGCGTATTGCCTAAGGAGTAGAATCACAACCTCAGGAACGAAACCCTAGGTAATCTCTATAAATAGAAAATTAACCTACAGGTGCACATCCTCTATATTCATTATCTTTTACGAGATAGTCACACTGAACACACACCCCACTCCCTCTTGGCTAAATGTCATTCCTGTGTTCATCTTCTCTTTGGTGTCTAACTAATAGATATCTTTGAGAGACTATTCGATCAGATATAAATCACCAACTAACCCATCGATGTTAGATTTGTGTTCTACACTACAGAACAATTATATTGAAAAATAGATAAGTATGAGCTATTTAGAATTTAGTATTGACATCAGTTTTCTTTTAACATATTTCCTACTTCAGTACTTACATGTTCAGGCTCTTAAATAAAAATAAGCTCACATGTGAAAAATATTGACATACTCTCTAGGATTACCACATCATCTTAACTTTGTTCAATAAAAACATGACAACTAATATCATTTTAACTATAGTTAGTAGGTGATTTATCTTAAAAAAAAAACCTTCTAATTTGTTTTCAAGAAAAATACACATCTTAATTTGAAAAATATATATATATATAAAAATGTTTAACTCATATGTTTCTTAAAAAAAAGTGAATTTTTCAGAGTCACCTGCCAACTAGGATTAACATAATATGAGTTATTATGTCTAACATTTAGAGCAGGATATCTTTTTTTTTTTAAGGTCAACTTCATTAACTACCAAAAAGAGTACAAAAAGCCCCCTTAATAAATAAATAAAAAAACTCATTTTGATTGAGTTTAATTTTATCACAATTAAGAATTAATGGATTTAAGAGGCTTTGTAGAATTTAATTACGCTAAAGAACAATTTTTTGCAGTTTAGCACGTACATGGGCTCTCAAAAAGAAAATGTTTCTTATTTCACCCAAGAAGAGGAAATTCATAAGAGATGTGAATCAAAATAGTCATACTCTACCAACATGTGGTTGGTCCAGCAGAATGTGGCGCTGGATTCCCTTAAGAGGTCTAGGGTTCGAGCTGCGGTAAAACCACTCGTAATCTGCCTTGTATGGAGCTACTACTGTTGGGAGGGTCGTCCTTGCCACTGCAGAACCCGAAGTGGTTGCACACTTGCCACCATTTTAAGCGAGAGAAGTGAGAGAGGCTCCCCCTTCTCTCTAGAATTCCTTTTATCAATGGCGATGATCCCAGTTACAAAGAAGAATACGATGTTACCTCCTTCCTCTGAGGAAGATGATTTACTTCTCCGAAGCTCTAAGAAGATAAAGAACAGCGAAAGTCCTATTAATGCAGCTGAATGGCCCAAGTTGGGTAGCTCTGTGCCAAAGCAGTGGAACAAAGGTCAGACGTTCGCAGAAAAACTTCAAGGTATTAATGAAAATGGTAAACGTGTTGATCCCCTCGATGGAGATAAGGCATTATCAGATGACTCGATATCAGACTCCGAAGAAGATGATTCTGAACCTCTGTGCAAGATTCAAGAGGATCCTGGGAGAAATTTTCCAACATTTTCCTTTTCAGAAAAGATGAAGAAGCGGCTGTATAAAGCTTGGCAGAAATCAGTTATTGTAAAGCTCCTGGGAAGAGATATTGGTTACAAACTTTTGCTATCTATATTACAGACTTTATGGGCTAAGCGTGGTGTTGTTAGCTTGATTAATATAGGAAATGGATTCTTTGTTGTGAAGTTTACCAACCAAGAAGATTATTCCAATGCTTTAACAGGTGGACCCTGGATGTTGTTTGATCACTATTTAACTGTGAGGCCATGGGTTCCCCAATTCCAACCATGGAGAACTAAAATCGATAAAGTGGCGGTCTGGGTCCGAATGCCAAAGGTGTTTCTGGAATATTATGACAAAGGGGCATTAACCTGGATTGGGAATAGGATTGGAGATATTATCAAAATCGATTTCAATACTTCTTGTCAATTTCGAGGCCGATATGCGAGAATCTGTGTTTTGGTTGATTTGAGTGAGCAACTGATGTCGGGATTTTCTTTAGATGGAGAAGATTATTATGTTGAATATGAGGGACTCCATTGGTTATGCACTAACTGTGGTGTACATGGACACAAGGCAGAGACATGCAAAACAGGGGGTACTTCTAATAAAACAGGGGCTAAAGAAGTGGTTAAAGAAACAAAGGAGAATTCAGGGGCTACTGGCGATATGGATGTGGAGCAGAGTAACCTAAATGATCAAGATATTTGGAAGGTGGTCCAAAAGCCAAGGAGGCAGAAACAGAATGGTAAGGAGAAAGCTGCTGGTGGGTTGAATACCACGAATAAGGGGTCTAGGTTTGACATTATTGCCAATGAGGAAGATGGTGTGAGTAGTGATTTACCAGCTGAGCAAACGATAGTACAAAAAGACGTTACGGGTAAGGCTGTGACAGAAGTAGTGGAGGAACCGAGCGGTGATACCTAAGTGAGACGTAGTAAGGAGAAAAAAGTGGGGGCGAATAAAAAACAGTTGAAAAACAAGAATGTAGAGAGAGAGATTTCAATTGTGGTGGCTGGAAAGCAGGAAGTCAGAAAAGAAAAGAGAACTAGAGATGTGGCGATAAAGGGAGAGGAATTACGTGAGGATCAGAAGAGAGAGGAATTACGTGAGGAACAGAAGAGAGAGGAAGCAATGGTAGTGGAAGGGCACAGTGACAGTACGGATGATCCTCTGATTTATCGGGATGAAGTGTTGAAATTTTCCTCCCATGATCTTGGAGATTTAATTGGTGGTGCTGGGCCTGTTGGGAAATTCTGGGCTGGCCCAGATGATGATATAGAATGTGTTGCTGAGACCCCAAGTGACCTAATGGTTACTGATGTTGGGCCGAGAGCTGAGATTGGGCTGAGAGCTGAGGTTGGGCCAGGGGCTCCTTCTTCTTGAGATCCTGGTTGGGCCTTCTCATATATATTGGATATTATCTAATAAAATGCATATCCTATATTGGAACTGCAGGGGTCCGTGTGGGAGGAAATTTAACCAAAATATCCGCCTAATATGTCGACATGGCAATCCAAGTCTCATCGTCCTTTCCGAAACGAAGTGCACAACATCTGGCAAGTTTAATTGCTTCGCATCAATGGGTTTTGACAGTTTTGATTTTATACCGAGTGTCGGTAGATCAGGAGGCCTTGTTGCCGCTTGGAAGCCCGATCGGATCAAGCTTACCGTATTGAGAAAGGAAAGGCAGTTCTTTCACTTTAGGTGTGTGGTTCCTGGAAGCAAAGATTTTATCCTCACAGCTATCTATGCTTTGCCCAACTCTGATTTAAAGCAAGATCTTTGGGAAAATTTGAAGAGCTTTGCGGATTCGATTAATGAACCATGGGCTGTCATGGGAGATTTCAACGACATCGGTGCATCAATAGAAAGAATTGGTGGAGCAGGTGTGAATGCAAGTCGAATTAGGGATTTTACAGACCGTCTGGACAGGTGTGCTCTAACGGATTTGGGCGCGCAAGGATCAAGATTCACATGGAAAGGTCCAAAAATTGGGAGTGGGCTACGTCTTTTTGAACGGCTTGACAGAGTTGTAGCAAATGAAGCGTTCTTAATGGAATTGTCGGATTGGTTTGTACAGGTATTACCTCGAACCCAATTCTCTGATCACAACCCTATATGCTTGAAGAGTATGCAAACCACTGTTGCTCCAATGTTGAATCGTCCCTTTCGCTTTGAAGCAATGTGGGTGGGTCATGAGGCCTTCCATGATTTTTTATCTGAATCTTGGTAGAGCAATGAGGAAATCAATTGGTCCTTAGATAATTTGCAAAATTTATTGGGACCTTGGAATAAAGAAATTTTCGGTATGGTGGAGCACAAGAAACAGGTTACTCTGTCTAGATTGGAGGGTATCCAAAAGTCTAGTGCCTACCCCAATTCCATCTTCTTATGTAATTTGGAAAAGGAGCTTCAGGAAGAATTGGAGAGGCTCATGAAACTGGAAGAAAAAAAATGGTTTCAAAATCAGTCAGTGAGAATGGGTTAGTGAGAGACTCTCCTCCTTCTCTCTAGATTTTCTTCAACAGCAATGCTCCATCCTATTCCATTTGAAGGCAACCTTAAGAACGATCCTCCTCCCCACCCTGGGGAAGACCAATCCTCTAAACGAGCTAAGATTGACGAAGGCCAGATGTCAGATATCAACATGGATCCCGGTGAGTCCCAATCCCCTATTGATCATGTACCTGAAACTCAGATGTCTCCTCCCACTGTTCTATCGCAAGACACCCTCATGGGAGGTGCTGATACAGAGGTAGTCACTCCTCAGATTCCCTCTTTCAAAGACAAACTCCTCAACTCTGAACCCATGGAGGAAGAAGAAGAAGATATAGTCCTTAACCAAGGAGATGTCTCTATTGATCTGAATGGGAAGATCCCTACAGTTGATTTTGCTTCTCATGTCATTGAGACACTGAACCAAAAAATGGGCCTCACGGTTGTGGTCAAATTGCTTGGCCGAAGGATAGGCTACCGCCACCTACGTTCGCAGCTTCAGTCCTTATGGAAACCTTCAGGCCAGTTCAAGCTTATCGACCTCCATGATGATTGTTTCTTAGTGCGATTCCAAGACGACCTGGATTACCAGCATGCCCTCCTAACTGGACCGTGGATGATTTTTGGGCACTATTTGACGGTCCAACCATGGACTCCGGCATTCAGGCCACAAGATCATGTGGTTAACCAAGTCATTGGTTGGATTCGATTACCCAAGCTCCCCGCGCGTTATTACCACAAAAGCATTATTCGCTCCATAGGAGGAGTCTTTGGTGAGGTGATCAAGGTGGACTACAACACTGATTCCGGTGATCGTGGGAAATTTGCCAGAATCGCAGTTGTGATTGATCTTACAAAACCTCTGATCTCCAAGATTCAGGTTGACGGCGAGCTCATATACGTTGAATACGAGGGATTGCCTTCCATATGCTTTGAATGTGGAAGATATGGCCATCTTCAGATTTCTTGTCCGACCAAAATGGTGGCCGCGACGGTGCCTCCACCCTCCTCTGATTCTCCGATGGCCCCTGTTGCGGAGGCGCGTGAAACTGCCGAATTTGGGACCTGGATGCAAGTTCAGAGGCGGCGACGTAACGTTGTCAGAGGAAACAAACCAAATTCAGCTTCAAACGGCAAGAACGGAGTCAACGGCTCCAGATTTGAGGTGCTTCGTGATTCCTTAAACGAGGAAGCACAGAAAAGTGATGATCCTGGAAAAAGCATTCGATCCTTAACAAGGAAATCAGCAACGGCAAGAAAGCTGTGAAAGAGACAAGAGGGGCTAAAAAGGCTGTCTCAGGATCAGGGATAAAGCTTCCTTCGAACTCTCTCCAGGACAAAACCCACGACAATATCACCAATTCCCAGCTGTATGTGGTTCGACGCTCTGACACCTCTTTGGATCAGAGTACCAACTCGGTTATCCAAATTGAAGACCAAAGAATGCCAAAATCAACCCATTCAAGCAAAGGGAAAAAGTCTGGGCCTGGTCCACTTAAGCCCACTATTGACAATAATCCTCCTTCAAGAGTTCATGGGCTCAACTTGTCCTCTGGTGTTAATATTCACAAATTGGGATCCAAGCCAAATTCTGAAGGAGCTGGGCCTTCGGTCAGAATTTTAAAGGATCTTGCCAGAGGCATCCAGGATGAATTAGACCCCACGGGGGAAGCTCTTCAGATTGAGGGAGTGAATCCTCTCCCTAATTTACCACTCTAATTATTTTATGTCAATAATAACCTGGAATTGCCGTGGAGCTTTTGATAAAAAGTTCCCTTCCATTTTTAAATCTTTTGCTGTTAATTACAAAGCTGATATTTTTGTGATTCTTGAACCTAGGATTTCTGGTACCAAGGCTGATTCTGTTATTAGAAAGCTTGGATTCCATAATTCTCATAGGGTTGAAGCGTTTGGTTTTTCTGGAGGAATTTGGATATTATGGTCCTCTAAAGTGAACATTAATATCTTGACTAACCATGTTCAATTCGTTCATATGGATGTCTCTTATGCTAGTCAAAATATTAATTTTCTTTTCACTGCAGTTTATGGAAGCCCCCAGAAGCAATTTCGGAAGTACCTCTGGAATGATCTGACCTCCCTTGCGGAAAGCATCTCTATTCCTTGGGTGTTGGCTGGAGACTTTAATGCTATTCTAAATAGTAATGAGAGACAAGGTGGTTCGACTAATAGAGCCCAGGGTTGTGGCCTCTTTAATAGCTTTGTTCACGCCAACGGGCTTCTTGATTTGGGCTCTCAGGGCCCAAAATTTACTTGGAGAAGGGGGTCCCTTTTTATGCGTTTGGATCGGGCCTTATGTAATCCAGCTTGGCTTCATCGGTTTCCTGCTAGTCTTGTTAATCACCTTCCCAAGGTTTTATCTGATCATCGCCCTATCGCCATTTGTGCCGAACCTCCCAATCGTCCTGGCTCTCCTCCACCATTCCGATTTTTGGCGCCTTGGATCACCCATCCTGAGTTCCAGGGTATCGTTCAACGCATCTGGAATTCTGGTAATGATATCCTAACCTGTATTGATGATTTCAAGATTGAAATTCAGAATTGGAATTCTTCTACCTTTGGAGGAATTGGGCAGCGGAAAAGGAAATTACTTCGTCGGCTTAATGGCATTCAAACCAAACTTGAACTTCATCCTGATGCCTCCTCTGATTTCCTCTTGGACCTGGAGGTTTCTCTTAGGGAAGATCTTGAAGAAGTTTGCTTCCAGGAGGAATTATTGTGGCTTCAGAAATCCTCCTCTGATTGGGTATGCCTAGGAGATAGAAACACTGGCTACTACCATCTGAAAGCTCTGTTGCGAAAGAAGAAGAACTATGTGTCTCAGCTCAAAACTTCGGATGGGACGTGGCTGAGGGAGAGTGATCATCTAGCATCTTATGCTCGTCAATTTTTCGTGGATCTCTTCTCCCTTGAAAATCCTTCGGTCATTCAATTTCCTCTCCATGGAGCCTTTCCAAAACTCGCGCCCCACCTGCTGTTATCTTTGGACAGGTCAGTGACTATAGAGGAGGTGAAACAATCCCTTTTTGAAATGAAACCCCTTAAATCGCCAGGTAAGGATGGCATTCATGCACTATTCTACCAATCTCAATGGTCCTCAGTGGGCCAAAGCATCTTTGACTTTGTGCACAAGCTTTGGTCTGGTAATTCTCTTGAACCCCACTTAAACCATACTTTGCTGGCATTAATTCCTAAGGTTAATCAACCTACTCTCATCAGCGAGTTTAGGCCGATTAGCCTCTGTTCTGTATTATATAAGATCTTTTCCAAGACGGTTGCCAATCGTCTCAAATCTGTGATGCCCGATTTAATTGGCCAATACCAATCTAGTTTTGTTCAGGGCAGAAGTATCATTGATAACATAATTATTGCCCAAGAGGTGGTCCATTCTATGAGGGGAAAAAAAGGAAAAACTGGTTGGATGGCCATCAAAATTGACCTCCAAAAAGCTTTCGACAGGCTTCGATGGGACTTTATTGCCGACACTATCAAGGATGCTGGCATTCCCTACAATCTTTCCCGGATGATCATGGATTGTATCTCCTCTACCTCTATGCAGGTTCTTTGGAATGGGAATCTCTCTAGCCCCTTCTCTCCGGAGCGTGGTGTGAGACAAGGAGATCCCCTCTCCCCCTACCTTTTTGTTCTGTGTATGGAACGGCTATCACAATTAATTGAGGCGAAGGTTAACTCTGGTGCCTGGCAAACCATCAGATTAGGTCGGCGCGGAGTTCCTCTATCCCATCTTTTTTTCGCCGATGACCTGATTCTCTTTGGCAAGGCCACATCCCATCAGGTTAGTCTTATTAAAGAAGTCCTTCACGATTTTTGTCAATCTTCTGGGCACCTGGTGAGCCAACCCAAATCCAAAATCTTCTTCTCTAAGAATGTTGATTCCCTATCTTGCAAGCGAATTTGTGATGATCTTGGTTTTCAGAAATCGATTCCTTAGGGAAATACTTGGGAGTTCCCCCGCTAATGGTAGAGTCTTATCTTCTACCTATCAATATATTTTAGACTGCCTTCACTCTAAATTAGCCGGGCCGGAAAAGTAAATCTCTCTCTCTGGCTGGTCGCATTACTCTTGCCAAATCGGTCCTATCAGCCCTTCCCCTTTACACTATGCAAAGCTCTTCTCTTCCGGTCTCCTGTTGTGAGAAAATTGAGAAATTAATCCGAAAATTTATCTGGGGCTATACTGATGCTCACCGTGGTGTCCATTTGGTTAAATGGAAGGATTTGTGCCAACCTACCGCACTTGGGGGATGTGGTCTTCTCAAGCTGGAATCTCAAAACAGAGCGCTTATGATGAAGCTGATCTATAAAATTCATTCTCAACCTGAGTCCCTCTGGATCAAAGTTTTGAAGCAGAAATATGGTGTCACGAACCTTAATCAGGTTCCTCATCGAGCGCGCATGTCCCACTTCTGGAGGAACCCTCTTGGAATTGGCAATTATTTCAACATCTCATTCCTCCTGACTTGTTGAAGGATATCTCCCTTATGGATACGAACAGATGGCCAATGGAGTCTACTTGCTACTGGAGTTTAGACAAGCATGGCAAATTCTCGACCAAGTCTGCTTACCAAGCCATTGAATCTTTAAATTGGAATGAGCATAGTTCCACTTGGAGTAAGATGTGGAAACTGCCAATGGCTCAGAGGGTTCGAACATTTACTTGGCTCCTTCTTAAAGGGAAATTGTTGACAAATGAGGAGCGATTCAGGAGGGGCATGTCTTCAGATCAATCCTGTTCCATCTGTCTCCACCACTGTGAAAGTTTGGACCATGTCTTCAAAGGATGCCGATTTGCTTCCTCGGTTTGGAGAAAAATCCTCCCCTATGATATGACACATGATTTCTTCAGACTAAGCATTCAGAGTTGGCTCACTAGTATTATCCATTCTCCTTCCTTGGACACTTCTTGGAAGATTGGGGTGTGTATCACTTGCTGGAAACTATGGGAGGTTAGAAACAAATCGATTTTTGCTGGTGGAATATTTACTACTGATGGTCTTTTAGCTCAGATTAAGGCTATTGTGGCTCATTCGCAACAGTGCTTCTCTAAGTTTAAACTTCTTTTGTAACTCTCCCCCGTCCCCCTTGTATACCTTTTGGTTTTGGTTTTTGTGATCGGGGCGTAGATAGTTGTTATTGCCTGTTTGATGTAAATTCTGATTATTAATATATTCCCATTTCATTCAAAAAAAAAAATGGTTTCAAAAGTCCAGAGCAGAATGGGTTACGAAAGGAGACCGAAATACACGCTATTACCATTTGAAGACAAAATTGCGTAGGCGGAGGAATAGAATTACTATGCTAAAAAATGATTCTGGGAGCTGGGTGGATGATGTTGTTGAATTGAAGCAATTGGTTATTAACTATTTTAAAGATCTTTTTTCTACGTCTCTATCACATCCTGTAGCTTGGCAGACAAGGACAAAATTTCCTTCTATTAATCATGCTCTTTTAGAAAGTATGGCTAGTGTCCCTCGAGATGAGGAAATCAAATGTGCAATGTTCTCCATGGGTTGTTTCAAAGCCTCAGGTGTGGATGGTTTCCCTCCTCTCTTCTACAAAAGAAATTGGAGTACAGTTGGCCCTTCTATATGCAATTTTGTGAAACAAGCCTTCCAATGTAATATTTCTTTGGCTGCTTCAAATAGAACACTTATCTCTCTGATCCCTAAAAAGGAGAATGTCGAATATGTGTATTGTAACATCCTAAATTTTGAGAGTTGAAATTTAAATATTTTATGGGAAAATTAAATTGTGAAATCTGCTCTAAAATAATTATGAGATTAATTATTAGAATTTAAGGAATATTTTCCCGGACATTATGTAATCAATTATATATATTGTAAAGCCCATTATCCATCCATTCATTTAACATGACCAACGTCCATATACCCTCAGTCATTATTTCCATCGGCCCAACCATAACAACCATAAGCCAATCCATTTAAACTTCCAGCCCATATCATCCAATTTATTATCTTTTATAATAGGGTTAATGTGCGATTTTACCAATAAACTATTGGTTCAAGAGCGTCCAACACAATTAACTATTAAGTGGACCAAAAATACCAACAAATTTTTTAAAATGGAGCGCTCAGCACAACGCCATTAACACCGTTAACAAAAAGTTAACCTCTGTTATCTAATGTGCAGATTGGCCAACGAAGTCTTATTCCAAGAGCGCCCAGCACAAAATTCTAAATTTTACTAAATTAAATAATTTTTTCTCAATTGTCATTATTCAAAACTACTTGTATAGATATCTATGAACAAAAATTATTCATTCTTTAATTTTTTCAAAATTATAATTTGCTAAAATAAACAAAAGTTTTAATTAAAAATATAATTATATGATTTAAATAAAACTCAAGATGTTTTATAATTTATTATATATGTTAAACAAAAAATTATATGATTTATTTTTATAATAAAACTCACCTAAATTTCTTCTAAAATAAAATAATAATTTTTATGAGAAAAAGAATGTATGATAAATGATATGAGAGAATTAGAGTAAAATATGTAAAAGTGCATTTATTAATCAAATAAATTAGAGTAAATTTATGTATGTATTTTTACTCTATCATGATTTTTATTTTTATTTTATTTCTAAATATAAGCCTTTTTAATCTAAATTTATAAGTATAATTTGTTTCCCTCTTTAAATTATAGCAAAAAATTTAGGTTAGTAGTTCTTAAAGCTCAATTGTGTCAATTGCCGTATAACTTATTCCCAACGATACATTATCTATCTTGAATATAATGATATTAAGTTAACGGCAAAATCGAAAGAACAGAATATAAAACACCTTAAGTTTTATTTAAATCATATAATTATATTTTTAATTAAAACTTTTGTTTATTTTAGCAAATTATAATTTTGACAAAATTAAAGAATGAATAATTTTTGTCCATAGATATCTATACAAGTAGTTTTAAATAATGACAATTGAGAAAAAATTATTTAATTTAGTAAAATTTAGAATTTTGTGCTGGCGCTCCTGAAATAAGAGTTCGTTGGCCAATCTGCACCTTAGATAACGGAGGTTAACCTTTTGTTAACGGTGTTAATAGTGTTGTACTGAGCGCTCCTTTTTAAAAAGTTTGTTGGTATTTTTGGTCCACTTAATAATTAATTGTGTTGGACGCTCCTGAGCCAATAGTTTATTGGTAAAATCGCACCTTAACACTTTATAATATACAGAAAAGCTGTTTTCTCTGCACAGTAACCCATTCCTCTGACTTAAATTAGTTAAACACGGTAGACAGAAAATCACAGCGTGGTTTAAGCGAAACGCAAGAGCAGAATAGCCATACCTCTCGAGCCCTCAACCACACCTATACCCATCGGTCCTTCTTTTTCCCTTGGTTTGTGCTGCTTGGACCGGACTCCCTATGTCCTTATATTTACTCCTTTCGCCTTCATTCATCCCTCATAACCATTTCGGCCAGAGAGACATAGCCGAGAAAGTGAGTAAGAGTTGAGAGCTGTAACTTGTAGAGAGAGAACGAGAGAGAGTGGGAGACGGAAAGAGAGTGAGAAGCTTCAACCTTGCTCTGTTTTAAAGACCCGAAAACAGAGGTAAGTTCTAAGTCCTCTTTCCTTCTTGTTCCCTTGATGAACTAAAACATACTGTTATATTAAAAAAAAAAAAAAAAGTTGCTGCCATATCTTTATATGCATGGGTTTTTGCATATAGGAAAGGAAAAGAGGAAAACCAACTACAAATATAAGTATATGTATATATTAGCTGATTCATATATAAGTGAGTGTTTAAGTTATTGCATGAGAGGAAATAAGAATGGGTTGTCATACGCGTCTGCGTTTGAAAACTGAAGAAGAAGAAAAAAAAAAAACTAATGAATATATATAGACCCACCTTGCCTTTGGAAAAGAATCAAAACATGGTTGTTATATATACTTTATATATGTGTCAGTAATGGGTTGTTTACCGATGTCGTTTTTGACCAACAAATATATATATATATATATATATATATATATATATATATATATATATATATATTCATATTGCCGTGGGTTTATCATCATCATCAGTATATAAATATGCATATGTATATGATAAAACCAAAGCTTACTGTATGTTGTTATATATATAATATCATATATATATAGTGCTTCACGTTGGGGAAACATATGGCAATGATCAACTAAACAAAAAAAAAAAAAAAACTTAGCTGTCATGATTTTAATGAGTCCGTGAAGCCTACGCTGGAACAACTCAAAGTTCTATTATATCTTCCTGATTTTAATATCTTCATTATTTTTGTAAACCTTTTTCTGTTTTTTTTTTTTTAATTTGAAATGATCGCAGATTTCTTTAAGTTATGCCACATGAACGTGATTTAGAATATGTTGATTGAAAACAAGGTCAGTGAATTAAAGGCAAAGCTGTGAGTGGAACTGTCATTTTATAAACAAACTGTGTTGGACGTTTCCTTATTTCTGCATTACAATGAAATGATGAAAGTTTGTATTTGTGCCTGTATACAATTAATATGTGATTATGTTGGATTTGATAATAATTTTATTAATCTTGTCATCAACTGTGTAACATCCGTGACTTATAGTGTGTTGTGGAATGAGGAGCAAACTGATTTCTTTTCACCTAGTAGAGGTCTAAGGCAAGGGGATCCAATCTCTCCTTTATTATTTGTCTTATGTATGGATAGGCTTTCTCATTTAATATGTGATTATGTTGATGATGGTAGATGGCGGCCCATTTATGTTACCAAAGATGGCCCTAAAGTATCACATTTGATGTTTGCTGACGATTTGTTGTTGCTTGGTGTGGCCACTGAGGCCCAAACAAAGTGCATGATGACATGTGTGCAGGAATTCATGAAGGCATCAGGGGGAAAAATTAATCTGCAAAAGTCTTCCATATTTTTTTCCCCAAGAGTGCCGCTGCATTCGAAGCTGAAGATTAAAGATTTATCACATATGCAAATTTCAAGCGAGATTGGACGCTACTTGGGATTCCCTCTATCTTGTAGAGGGACAAGGAAGGAAAATTTTCAGTATATCATCGATCGTGTTAGAGCTAAATTGGGAGTGTGGAAATCTAAATGCCTCTCAACGGTCGGACGGATCACTTTAGCAAAGTCCGTGGTAAGCTCAATCCCTCTCTACCCTATGCAAGCTGCTAGAATTCCTAGAAGCATTTGCCTTGAAGTTGAGAGACTACAACGAAACTTCATATGGGGACATGATGAACATTCAAGGGGATGTCATTCTGTTGCATGGGATCAAATTACAAGACCCAAGGAATATGGAGGGCTTGGCTTTCGAAAGCTTACTTCAGTTAATCAAGCTTGTGAGGCAAAGTTGGCGTGGAAATTGATTGTGGGTAGTCAAGGCTTATGGGCTGATATCCTCAATCAAAAATATATGATACGTGATGAAGATTCTCTCACTACTACAAAAATGCTAAACAACGACCTAAATAAGACCCAATTAACGACCCTTTTCTGAGGGACGTCTTGGAGGGGGTAGAGAAAAATTTCTAAAATGGCGACCTGATCCAAAATTAGGTCGTCTTATTAAGGCGACCTGATCTAATATCAGGTCGCTTAATAAGCGACGATATTAGATCAGTCGCTTAATAAGCGACTGATTCGATTCGTGTCGCCATTTTTAAAATATAGGCGACTGAATCGAATCGTCGCCATTTTTAAAATATAGGCGATCGATTCGATTCGAGTCGCCAATATTATTAAATTTTCTAATTAATATTAAAAGAAAATCCTTGGCGCCAAACAAAAAATTCGGGAGCGAAGAATTGACACATTAAAGACGTCCTGAAATATATGTAGGTCGCCATAAATGAATTTTATTGAAAAAAAATTAAATTCCATGGCGCCAAACAAATATTTCTCATATTTTTTATGGCGCGAAACAATTTTAGACGCCCTGAAAAAATTTCAGGACGCCAAAAATCAATTTAAGGAGTCCTGATTTCTTATTTAGGACGCTGAAGGCTCAACTTCCTTAAATATAATTACAAGAATGCCACCGCCTTCACTTTGGACGTCCTATTTCTAAATAAGGACGTTTTTTAGGGTAGTAATATCCAATTTTTGTAGTAGTGTCTCCTTAATTTTAGAACAGGGGACTCAAGGTTATGGTGGTTTATTTGTTTCCAATCTGACCTAGTCAACCAAGGAATGAGATGGAGAATTAGAGATGGGAGTTGTGTTAATTTTCTTAATGATAGTTGGCTAAGTGATGACACTCAACTAAAGGATTTCTGCACCAGACATGTGACTGAAGAAGAGGACAATTCTGTGGTACGAGATTGGGTGGTTGATGGCGCATGGGATTTTTCCAGAATTGCTAGCCTAATCAATCAAGAAGGGCTTCGACGATTCCTCTCCATGTTACCTCCTAATCCTGATGCTAGAACTGATTTTATTACATGGGTTCCTGCAAGCTAAGTAATGGCATTTTCACTATTAAAAGTGCTTACTCACTTCTTGAGTGTGATACTTTGTCTTAGAGATCCATTTTTTAAAGTAATATGGAAATGGGATGGTGTGGAAAGAATTAGAGTTTTTATGTGGAAGGTTTATTTGAATAAACTTCCCACTAATCTATGGAGAAGTTCATGGTCACAAACCTAAGCTTTATGTGGATTCTGCTCTAGTGGTTTAGAGGACGCCCTTCACATTTTACGGGACTGTCCTTATGCCAAGCATATGTGGAGTAAGCTGGTTCATTCAAATTTTACTTCCAATTTCTTTTCTGTAAACCTACAAGATTGGTTGCGCATGAATCTAAAGAACCAATGTGGAAATGGCTCTGGAAGGTGCTGGAATTTAATATTTGGGGTTGCCATTTGGAAGCTTTGGGAAAGGAGGAATTTATTCATCTTTGAAAATAATTTCTCTAAGCCTATAGACCCTGCTGCTGTCATTTCTTCAATCTGGAGGAAATATATTCCTGATTTGGTCCTTACTAATATGATGGGTACTTTGTGTGAAAGGGAGAAACCCCCCATTAATTGAGTTAAAATGAACGTGGATGGGGCTGTGAATTGTCGATCTTTGAAGGATGGTTGTGGGGGAGTGTTGAGAGACCCTACATGTAACTGGATTGTGGGATTCACAAAGGATATTGGAAATTGCAATGCTCACTGTGCCGAGGAATGGGCTATTTTAGAAGGCCTCCAAATAGCTTGGGGTTTGGGAGTTAAAAGGCTATTTTTGGAATCGGATGCTGTAAATGTGGTCACTCTGATTTTAGACAACCATGCGAACCTTGTCAGTCTACAAATGCTGAAGATCAGAACTATTATAGAGGCAATGGGAGGTTAAGGTAACTTCTATAAATAGAGAGTGTAATAATGTTGCAGATGCGTTAGCTAAAATGGGCTTATCCCAATCTAGGTTATTAGATGTTTGCTCTTTGTATTTAAGGTCCTGTGTTGACCGTGAAAGCTTGGGATTAATTTCCCCACCAGTGTAATTTTCTTTAGTTGCAATATAGGCTTTTAAGCCATCTCTTATATCAAAAAAAAAAATAGTCATACTCTGAAACTAGACTATCAAATGTCATCTTGGTAATTCCCCGCCATAATCATCAACTCTTTATCAATACCTGTTTCCCCTTTAGTTGACTTGGCATTGAATCAAATAAGAAAAAATACGTTTTCAACAATGCAACCTTTTTTTTTTTTTTTGGGTCAAAGAACAATGCAGCCTTTGACAAAAAGGTATTTCATCAATTTGAGCTCTTAGAGGTTTAGAATCAGATGACATAATTGTTTTTACATTTTTCTCTCATGTAATTCTTTCTGGAACCCCATGATCTTCTGTCTTTGTAACACTATAATAGAGAGAAGGGAGAGCAGGTAATAATGTATATCATCATGCATAATCACATCAGTTGATGTACTCCCTCTCATTCTTTATATCAGACATATTTACATAATTTGATTAGATTAAGGAGATTAGTTGAGTTCAATAATATGAAATGTATTTCTTAAAACATCTTAGTCAACTTCCTTAATTCCTTTACCTCTCTCCTCTTTTGATTATTGTTGAGAGGGTATCAATGAAAATAAATTAGAAAAGCATTGACAAATATAATTATTATTATTTTTCCAAATGAAGCTACCAAAGAAAAGAAAGTAGTAGTAATAATCTCTCTCACGCTACACTTTCAGAGATACACACATGAATAATTGAGACCTTATTCATACAAAGTCTCTTTTTTATTCGAGGGTATTCTAAGTCATGACTTGATTAATTCAATACAACTTTAAAACGAGTTGTTGGAATGATGATTTTTTGTCAGAACCCATTTAAAGAAATCACACAAGACAAACACATATTATTATAATATTAAGAGAGTGCTTAAAGCCTCTCATAATAAATTTTGGCGTGTATCAGAGAATGGTATATAATAGGGAAAATTCATTTCAAGGCTCTTTTAATGGGGGAAATTTTAAAAAATGCCTCAAAATTATGGCAATCCCAGAAAAAGCCCCAGGACCTTTTCTGATATTTTTAAAATGTTGGGTGAGTTATTAACGGGGCTGATATAGTTGTTAACGAGATACTGATATAGTTGTTAACGGTACTGATTTAGTTGTTAGCAAAGTGTTGTTAATGGTACTGATTTAATTGTTAAAGACCTACCCGTTAACAACTATATTATCCTCGTTAACAACTCACCCAAGATTCTGAAAATCCCAGAAAAGGTCCCTGGGCTTTTTTTGGGATTATCAGAATCTTGTGGCATTTTTTGCAATTTCCCCTGTTAAAAGGCCCTAAAATGAATTTTCTCTATATAATATAAAACCCAGCAGTAATATATCGCCACCTGAAAGACTCTTCGTTATCAGTAGGCCCTACCAATTTACCAAATTTCATTTTTTTCTGTCTTTCTATAATTTAAATTTCCTTGAGATTCGCTGATATTATCGTTTTTAGCGTTGTGGATTAATTTAACGATTGTTATCGCAGCTTCTCGACGAAGCTCACATGGATTGAGGACTGAGTCTAACGAGAGTTATAGACCTAAAAAGCAGGGCACATGAAGGCCGAAGCGCTAGTGGGAATTCATTTGTCCTCAAAGGAAAAGTATCTGACAATTTGAAGTATTGGCACCTTTTGATGGATAAAAAAGATAGATACGTACCACTCTGGTCTTATTTATAAGTCTAGTTTGACCAAAAAACTTAGTCCTATTTATAAGTTCATTTTGACCAAATAAATGAGATTATGACAACTTTTCCCATATTAATGATGATGAGAGAGATTGTCTAACTATGTTGGGAAGAGAAAAAGATGAGAGATTTGACAATAAATTTTAAAAGGTACCCATTCATAAATGAGGGTAAAGTTGAAAATTTGCTCTATAATCATTGAGATACCTAACTTTCTTTGGTATGTGAGATTTGGTCAAACTAGACTTATAAATAGGATCAGAGTGGTAATTTTATATTATATATCATGGGTATGATATTTGTAATTTTCATTTTGCACATTAGTCAGGGCTTTTGGCTATTTTTAAGGAAAAAAATTATTTTTTTAAACGTCAAGAAAAGTTATTTAAGAATAGTCATTATAGTCAATAATTTTTTAAACTGTCTAATATACTTTTTTTCCACCAAATAACTGTCTATTTTAAATGATCACATGAATTAGAACACCTCCAATTCAAAACACTGTTTCCCCAGAGATACAAATGTGGTTCTTTTTTGGTTTCAGCTACTACACCAGCCTGTTATGGTATTCTTATTCCATCAGCAGCAAGCCTCGTGTCTCTACCATTGTAGAAGGATTCTGTTAATTCAGTTTTCCCATTTGAGGAAACATATGTAACATTAATAGATTATATATTAATTTATACAAATCATCCCTTTCCAAGTCAAGAGAGGAGTTGGTTTTTTTTCTCCTTTTCTTCTATAGTATCAAAGTTAAAAATATTGTACTTATTTGGGTTTTATCAACATTACTTATGTTTTGTTATTTAAAAAAACTATTTTTCATTGAGTTTAATTTTATCACTTGAAACACATTTAACGATTTAAGAGCCTTTGCAGAATTCAAACAATTTTTTTGCAGTTTGGCACATATATGGACTCTCAAAGAGAAAATGTTTCTCATTAATTCCCACTCAATAGCTTACAAACTTGTATTTAATTATTTCCTAAAATTACAAACCGTACGTAGTGAAACTCCAGAGTAAACGTCCACAAAGAAGCTGATGAGATGTAAATCAAACGACAAATAATCACTCATATCCAAAACATATTTCAAAATTAAAATGTCTCACAACTGTCTTAAAGCCTCACAGACTTGAGGTGGTCTGTCAAATTAAACAACTGTTTCTGCAACAAATTTCTTCTTTTGATAATAAAGAGACAATAACTCAGCCACAAGGTCATCTTTGGGAACAGATGATATTGGTAATTCACCACCAGAAATAATCATCTCTCCAAAGATTGAACTAATTTTTTTTAATAGCAGTTGACTTCATGAATTTATCAATATATGTCTCGCTTTAGTTGATTTCACATTGAATCTAATAAGAAAAGACATATTTTGAACAATGTATTCGCCTGAACCTTTGACAAAAGGGTACTTCATAAAAGCTTATATCCATGTAAATTGAATATTTGCAAACCGAACACCAGATGATAATTCTTATTAGTATTGATGACCCTAAATTATATTGGTGGACAATTGTATGGCCTCTCATAAGTGGATATTAACAAAATTAAAGCTTACATATGGAAGTACTTTAGGCAGAGAAGAAACTGAAATGCCTACGTGAGTGAGCTTGAATGACGTTGAAGAGGTACACATATTCAGAAGTAAAGCCTTCACAGCTTCATTTAAACGTCCTATAAAACAATAAAACATTTTGGTAAGTACTCCCTCTAGTCCTTAATATATATAGGATATATTTAGAGAATTGATTTTAGTCCTAAATATAAGACATTTTTTCATATTTGTCATATATAGGACAATCTTATGATACGAGTCAGCATCCACAACAGCCACATCAGCATCCTTTGCTGGTTTATTCCAGAAGAAAGATGCAAAAGACACATAATTAGGGAGTTAAGAGAAGTTAAGGATAGTTGAGAAGTTAAGGGTAATTATCATCTGCTTGTTATTATCTATTTAGGGAGGTTACTCTATCTTATCAGTTTAGGACAGTTATGACTAGGCAAAGGAAACACTCTATATATAGTTTGTAATCTGTTTCCACTTCGGTATGAATATATATGTCATTCCAGAATTGTTCTGTGACTAGAGTGCAGATACTGGCTCTAGAGTGTCTTTTCTCTAATGTTCTTCCTAAGTCCTATCAACTTGGTATCAAAGCAATCGTTCTTAGGGCATGTAAGATACCATGGTGAACACTCGAAACTCTTCATATGAAAGCAATTCTCCACTTCCCTTAACCCATAACCCAGAAAACCCACCAAATCCTAATCCCACAGTGATTTCAACCCATCCTCTGCATACACACACTGAAAATCCTCAACTAACCGCCATAATGGCACAACTGAGTCAGATGAGTACAGAATTGAACACTTTGAAGAAACAGAAGGCACCCATAATTATTCAAGGGGAGTCTAGTCAAGACAACAGGGATACGTACCATGAGCAAGAAGAGGGTGAAGATCCTTGGTGGCAGCGAAATCAGTCAAGACGCCCTTACTCAAATGTTGATTTCCCAAAATATGAGGGTGGAGATCCAAGGGGTTGGATTCTAAAGGCGGAAAAGTACTTTCGTTATTATCAAACGCCTGAGGAATTAAAAGTTGATGTTGCAGCAATCAACTTAGAAGGAGATGCACTTGACACATTCACTTGGGTTTCATCAGGATGCACCATTCGTTACTGGGACGAGCTGGTACAAACTTTTCAGGAGCAATTCGGCCCTGCTGAGTTTCAAAACCCTGACGCCTATTTATGCAGTATAAAGCAAGTATACTCGGTCACCGAGTATAAACAAGAATTTGTCAGAAGACAAGCCCATGTAAAGGGGTGACCGGAGCATTGCCTTTTAGGAGTCTTCATCAACGGCCTCAAGGAGGAACTACAATCGGATGTCAAGATCCACAAGCCTCGAACTGTATATAAAGCAGTAAGCCTCGCTATGGAGTTTGAGTCGAAGATACAATCTCAGGGTACCCAGCGCCCCAACTCATGATATCAGAACACAAGTGGCAATGAAAATTACCGAGATAATAGATATCCTTCTCACACGTCATTCGGTTACTCAACTGTCGCAAATCATGGGGTAGCCACGAATCATGGGATTCCCAATCCCATTAATTCAGTCGGTGCTACTAATCAGGGGGCTATTCAAAATTCAAATCCCTCCTATTAGACCGGTGCAATATCATCGGCAAATTACAGAAATTTTGAAAATCTGAATTCCCAGAAAGCATTGCCGACAACGTATCCAGCGCGACTTACGGACACTGAGAAGCAATTTCGGAGAGATAAAGGCCTATGCTTTCGCTGTGGTGATCAATTCCAACCTGGGCATCGCTGTAACACATCATCTTTGCGTATCATGGATGTTACAGATGAAACCCAAGATACGCAAGACCCAACCGATGAAGAATTACAGCCTCAAACCACCGAAAATATGGCAGAGATATCTCTTCATGCTATTTTTGGAGGCCCTTCGCATTCAACTCTGAAGGTTCGAGGAATGCTGAAAGCAAAATCAATCCTCATTCTCATCGACAGCGGCTCTTCTCATAACTTTGTTTGCTTCAAATTAGTCCAGACTCCAGAGCATGAATCTCCCTTTACACCGCCTCCCCACTTTCGGTGTTCAAGTAGGTGATGCTAGGAGGATTACTTGCGACTCCATTTGCAGAAAATTAGAGATAAGGGTTCAAGATTTGACAATTGTTGATGACTTCTTTCCCTTCAATTTGGGAACGGTGGATATGGTCCTTGGTATAAAATGGCTGGCATCATTAAATACAGTGGAGGCAAACTGGCAACAACTCTTTATGGTCTTTTGGGTCAATGGAAAGAAATATAAGTTGCAAGGCGTCCCTCAACAAGTCAACACAGCATCTTTTCACAGCTACGTTTGTGAGCAGATGGTTCAGAGGCTCGATATTTTAGAAGAATTACAACACCTTTATTCTTCTGTCTTTCAAGAACCCACAACAGTACCACCCTTTCGCCAATACAACCATGCTATCCCTCTGTATCCAAATGTGGTTCCACCAAATATCAGGCCTTATCGATATCCTTTTGCTCAGAAGGATGAGATTGAAAGGCAAGTGGCAGCTTTATTAGAAAAAGGGTTTATACAAATTAGTGTAAGTCCTTTTGCAAGCCCGGTTCTTTTGGTTCCAAAAAAGGATTCTACTTGGAGATTTTGTGTAGATTATAGGGAACTCAATCGACTGACTATTCTAGATAAATACCCTATCCCAACCATTGATGAATTGATTGATGAATTACATGGGGCCAAATTCTTCTCCAAAATAGACCTCCGTTCAGGCTACCATCAAATCAAAGTTCTACCTCCTGATATACCTAAAACAGCATTTCGAACACACTCAGGCCATTATGAGTTTGTTGTAATGCCCTTTGGCCTTACCAATGCCCCAGCCACTTTCCAAGCTATTATGAATTATCTATTCCGTCCATACTTGAGGAAATTTGTCCTGGTTTTCTTTGATGACATATTGGTGTGTAGTAGGACTTCTGAAGACCATATGAGGCATTTGGGGACCATTTTTCAGATCTTGCAGCAGAATGATTTCTACATCAATCCGAAGAAATGTGATTTTCTTCAAGTGAAAGTTTCATTCCTAGGTCACATTATTTCTGCCCAAGGTGTTGCTGTTGACACTACAAAAGTAGCTGCTGTTAATGACTAGCCACTCCCTAAAGATCTAACAGAATTACGTGGCTTCTTAGGACTCACCGGATACTATAGAAGGTTTGTCTACCATTATGGGCAGATTGCTAGACCTCTAGTTGACATGACTAAAAAAGGGGCATTTCAATGGAATCCCACTTCCTTGGTTGCATTTGAAGCCCTCAAATTGGCACTTACCCAAGGTCCTGTTCTACATCTTCCAGACTTTTCCAAAGTCTTTATTATTGAGTGTGATGCTTCTTCAACAGGAATAGGGGCAATTCTGCAACAAGAGGGACACCCTATTGCTTATTACAACAATGATTTATCAGCTTTTCATCAACAAAAATCAGTTTACGATATGGAACTATTTGCTTTGGTTATGGCATTAGAGAAATGGAGGCATTATCTGATCGGGCGCAAGTTTGTAGTACTTATTGATCATTTTAGTTTAAAATATCTTTTGGAGCAGAGGATTACAACACCATCACAACGACTCATTCTTAAGCCCCTTCCTTTTGACTTTACTATCACCTATAAGCCGGGTGTACATAATCAAGGTGCTGATGCCTTGTCACGCTGCCCTCATTCAGGAGAGTTTTTCAGCATTGTAATCCCTCACGCCTCTGATTTTTATGATCTTCCCCTGCTGTTACAGCAAGATCACTTCACCAACCAGATAATTTAGTCCCTACAAGCAAACCCTCACTCGGTTCTCCATTATTCATTGGTGTGTGGGAAGTTATACTACAAAGGTAAACTTGTTATACCTGCAAAATCCCATCTTACTCATTTGCTAATTTCTGAAACCCATACATCTCTATTGGGGGGTCACGGTGGAGTCCAAAAAACCTTAAAAAGGTTACAGCAGTATTACTTTTGGCGTAATATGAAAGATGAGGTCAAGGAATTTATTCAGAATTGTACCATTTGTCAACGCATCAAGTACATGACACAGCCTTCTGCTGGGCTGCTACAACCCCTACCTATTTCCCCAACATATTTGGGAGGATTTGTCACTTGATTTTATCACTGGTTTGCCAAAATCCTGTGGCATTGATGTGATTTTGGTCGTGGTCGATCGTTTCAGTAAGTGCGCACACTTTGTGGGGCTTTCTCACCCTTTTACAGCAAAGGGAGTTGCTACTATCTTTTGTAAAGAAATAATCCGCCTTCATGGAATACCCAAATCCCTAATTTCTGACCGGGATCCTATTTTTCTAAGCGACTTTTGGCAGGAATTATTTAAACTTTCGAGAACCAAACTCAAAATGAGTACTTCTTACCACCCACAAACAGATGGCCAAACTGAGGTGGTGAATATATGCCTAGAGACTTACCTTCATTGTTTTTGTCAAGACCATCAGAAACGTTGGTATAATTATCTACATTGGGGTGAGTTCTCCTACAATACTGGCTTCCATACTTCAACAGGTTACACACCTTTTAAGATTGTCTATGGCAAGGATCCACCCATCCTAGTGCCTTATGTGCAGGGTTCTACTCCTATTGCTGAGTTGGAAGAATTTTTTCAAGACAGGGATGCTATTCTAAAACTAATTCAATCAAACCTATCAGAGGTTCAAACTCACATGAAAAACCAAGCTGACTCTCATCGACGACAGTTAGAATTTCAGCCAGGTGACTTGGTATTTTTGAAGGTTCAACCTTATCGCCAGGCTTCACTTTCTGCATAATGCTTCACCAAGTTATCTGCACGATATTATGGCCCTTTTCCCATCATCCGACGCATTGGGGCAGTCGCCTATGAACTACAACTACCTGCTGGTTCGAAGGTTCATCCAGTATTTCATGTATCATTGCTCAAACAGGCCCATGGCTGTGAAAGTCAGATTTCCAGCACCCCCCTTCCAGTCAATGAACACTGGGAATTTAATTTGCAACCAGAGAAGATTCTAGCTTCTCGGTTCACCCCAACAGGCGGCCAACCAACTCTTGAACTGTTAGTCCAATGGAAAGGTCGGCCAACAGAGGAATCCAGTTGGGAGTCTTATGACAACATTGCTGCTCAGTTCCCTCTTTTCAGCCTTGAGGACAAGGCTACTTTCCTAGGGGAGGGTATTGATACGAGTCAGCATCCGCAACAGCCACATCAGCATCCTTTGCTGGTTTATTCCAGAAGAAAGATGCAAAAGACACATAATTAGGGAGTTAAGAGAAGTTAAGGATAGTTGAGAAGTTAAGGGTAGTTATCATCTGCTTGTTATTATCTATTTAGGGAGGTTACTCTATCTTATCAGTTTAGGACAGTTATGACTAGGCAAAGGAAACACTCTATATAGTTTGTAATTTGTTTCCACTTCAGTATGAATATATATGTCATTCCAGAATTGTTCAGTGGCTAGAGTGCAGATACTGGCTCTTGAGTGTCTTTTCTCTATTGTTCTTCCTAAGTCCTATCATCTTTTCCTAATTTATCCTATTGACAGTAATAATCAAGAAAGAGAGGAAATGAAGAAATTAAGGAAAATAACTAGGATGTTTTAAAAAATACATGTCATATCACTGCTACAGAAAAGGACAGTTGTCACACTTGTTTTTACAATAAATGTGACATCACATATCCTATCACCACTAAAAGAAGCTATGGCACTTCCATAAGCGCCACGACATGCATGTGTGTGTATAAGACACTTCCTGTGGTGCTTTCTCATGGAAGCGCCACATCAAGTGTAAATTTTTTTTTAATTAAATTTTTGCTTCCTATGGCACTTTTTCAAGGAAGCGCCATAGGAAGTATTTTATTTTATTTTTTCATATTTTTCCTTCATAACCCTATAATTAGGGTCGACAACACATTTCAAACACAAATTTCCATATCCACGGCAAAATGAAGAAAAACAAATCATAATCAAACAACTCCAAAATGATACAAACAAATATAATAAATGTTTTTGCAGTTTAGAACATACATGGACTTTCAAAAAGAAAATGTTTCTTATTTCTCCCAAGATGAGGAAATTCATAAGAGATGTGAATCAAAATAGTCATACTCTGAAACTACACAATTTAAATGTCATCTTGGTAATTCACCGCCATAATCATCATCTTTGAGGTTTTCTTTTTTAGATTTGAAATCGCAGTTGCCTTCATCTCTTGATCAATATCTGTCTCCCCTTTAGTTAACTTGGCATTCAATCCAATAAGAAAAAATATGTTTTCAACAATGCATTAGCCTCTAACCTTTAACAAAAAGGCACTTCATCAGTTTGAGCTCTTAAAGGTTTAGAATCAGATGATATAATTGTTTTTGCATTTTTCTCTCATGTATTTCTTTTTGAAACCCCATGATATTCTGTCTTTGTAACACTGTAGAGAAAAGGGAGAGCAAGTAATAATATATATCATCACATATAATCACATCAGTTGATGTACTTCCATTCATTCTAAATATACGATATATTTACCTAATTCGATTAGATTAAAGAAGTTAGTTGAGTTAGTTAATATGACATGTATTTTCTAAAACACCTTAGTCAACTTCCTTATTTCCTTCACCCCTTTCCTCTTTTGATTATTATTGAGAGAGTATCAATAAGGGTAAATTAGAAAAACATTTATGAATATGAAAATCATGTTTTATATTAAGGACTGAAGTAGTAGTAACTAATTTAATTAGAATTTTTTCACATTGAACTTTCAACATTCTGCTTAGCAACAAAATGTATATACAAGTTTGCATAACATATTTTATTTGCTGGTAGGTCTTAAAAGTAATGCATATTCAAAATTTGGAATCACATGTGTAACATCCCATTTTTAAAGCGGATTTTTTTTTTTTCAATCAAAGTAGAGCATTGGAGTGAAAGAGTAACTGATTCATATTCAAATATAAACCATAGTGTAACATAGTATGGATAATACAGTCATCCTACTGTTCCAAAAGTAAATACAAAAGCGGAAAAGAAATTCTCCGGCTAGCGGTCTAATCGCGTTGCTTCCCCCGGTCTCCGACTCTCGGTCCTCCGGACCCTGAAGCTACAGCTGAGATCCAATTTACCCCATTGAATCTTAGGTAACGGTTAACCTTATGCTCAAACAATACAGTATACAGACAACAGATATTCAAGACAATACAACAGTATATCAGTACATAAGCATACAGCAGATGCATGATTATCATGACGACAGAACATAAGCACAGAGCAGTATGTAAAGCCCCATAACATAACAACAACAACAGCCTGCACATACCCAGTGCCACGATAACCACTCGTGTCCTCTGCGCTAGGAAAACATAATGGTATTATCATTACTATAACCCGTGTAAAAATGTCTGTATATTCGGTCTATGAACGTATCTATCACCTATATGTATTTAAGCAGCACAGGATTAGTGTTACAGTACGCGTTCGTACCTTCGTTGACGAACGTCGGTACTTCTGGCAGAAAACTGCACTTTTGACGGAAATCATATCTACCCCTAAAACATGATATCTAAATCATACTTGAACAACTAAAGATCTAATACTCCTACTATAACTACCGAAAGAACTTAAGACTAAAGACCGAAAAACTTACTCAGAGCTTCGTTGCAAATTTCCCCGGACTCCTTCCTCTTCCTCTTGCTCCAAATTTTCGAACTTGGCTTGTGGTTTTGGTGTGAAGAATACAAATGAGGAGCAATGCTATTTATAGGGAAAATTTGGTTACTATTCATGCTTTGTCAGACGGTTCTCAACCGTCGGATCGCACTTTTATGTGTTGGCTTCATCTTGGCCCTTAAATACACCTTGGCTGACCTCCCCCCCTTAGGTGGCACAAAGTGACATCATCTTTGATGATGTCACAGGTTGCTTTTTGCCTCCGGCCCGATAAATTTCCCCAATCGGTGTCCGAATCGCGTAATCTTGCAAAATCTCAAAATTCCGAGGATATACCACTGAAGATCTTTTTTTCCTCTTTCAAAATACTTGGGTCAACTAAATTTTTTATCCCATTCAGGGTGTCTTCGGTTCCGCTGAAGATTTTGGATATCCGCCTTCGGTTGCAGAAATCACTTCGGGTAACAACATCTTCGGGACAAAAATCTACTGATTCATAAATTTCCCAGATGTTTACCAACTCATTATTGGATTTCAAGTTATGGCTTGGTTTCTATAGACTTTCATTTATCTGATTTGCTTCTTGAACATCAGATAGATTCACAGTCAGTCTAGTATAACCCTTTTTCGGTTTCGGAAATAACTTCGGAGACAGCCTACTCTGAGATAAAAATTCACTTGTTTCTAATATACTTTGACTTTAGAAACATTGTTCATGGTTTTCTAGTTAGGATTTAATTTCTATCGGTTCTCGTTTATCCTATTTGCTTTTACAACTTGATTACACTTTAACCATAGTTGCATGACATTTAATGGAAAATCCTATCCCCTTATCCTCTTGAGATTTTCGGTCCTTTTCATTATTATTTTTATTTATTTTCTGTTTTTATAATTTATTTAATTAATTAATATTATTTAAAATAATTATTTAATAATTATTTTATATAATTTTTTACAACATTTTCCTATTGGTCCATACTTGTTTTTAGGCTTAAAATTACTTAATCTCATATATTTTTCTTAATATTTTTCCAATAATTAGAAAATATATTTTATGCTAATTTTAGCCATAAACCACTAATTATAGGGTTTTACATAATTATCTTTGGTTTTCCTTTGTTTAAGCTCAACTAATTAGCCAATAATTATTTAATTAATTACCCACTAATTGTTGATAATTTTCTTAATTAGAATAACTCATTACCTCACAACTTTTGCACTGACATTAGTATTTTATATCTCATGCATTATATTAAAATTCACGGGGGCATTTTGGTCATTATAATACTTTTTGATTTTTCCCCCTTTTATTTTCCAAGGTTATATTTTATTAAATTACCAAAATTAGAGACAATATACTCTCTTAATTTTAATAATTATTTTACTGCCTCCTAGGATTTTTCATAATTCCCTTAGGTCATTATATGCTCCACAAGGGCATTTTAGTCATTTTGACTCCTTATTCTTTTTCCCTAATTTCCAAGAGATTTTTCCCTTATAAATATGATATTTATAACACAGAAATTGAAACCACATATTCACTTATAAAAAATAGCCATTTTATTTATCCGGGTATTATAACATGAACATTCTCCATCATCCCTTTTTTTCAAATGCTTCCTTCTGTTATCATAAGCCCACCACATGTAGAGACACCAAATACTCAAATTTTTATATAAAAAGTTTTATATATATTTCATTAAACATAATTTGTAAAAAAAATTATTCACATTTTTGATTAAGTTCTTTTCACATAAAAAATACTTAAATTATTTATAAATTTAGTAAAATATTGAATAGGATCAATAATAAACATTAAAGTTAAGATGTAAATTTGGATTTCGTACAATGAGGGGTAAATTAATAAACAAGATTTATTCTAATATGGTTTTTATTTAAAAACTATACTTCAAGCATCCTATTATAAATTTTGTTTTGAACGGTGTTGATGGTTTGAACTAAAATTTATATTTTCAAAATAGAGAGGATTTAGTGTAATTAAGCTAAAGCAGAAGAGTGGTTAGAGTATTTTACTCTCACAGGTGGAAAAAAGGCTTTTAAGACCGGACAAAACAGGTACATTAGGACCGGACCCGCGACCAGTCTTGTTCCAGGCGGTATTAAAAGTCGACATTTAAGACCGGACTTTTACACGGTCTTAAAGAGTTTCTTTAAGACCGGACATTTTAAACATCCGGTCTTAAAAGTGTTTCAAAATAATAATAAAAAAACTCAAATGAAACAATCGGTCCCAAATCACCAGATCTGACAACATTTTGAATGTCCCTCCGTCATCAACGACGGACAACCAAGAGAAGATTGGAAGCAACAACAACAAGAAGAAAAACAAAAAGATGATTACAAAGTCCAAAAATAAACAAAAATAACAAGAAACGAAATCATTCACCATGAAAATCGAATTTGAAGTCCAGGATCTAAAAAAATCACAAGCTTAAAGCAACCAAATTTTAGCAGGATCTTATCGTCGGTGCTGGAAAAGCTTCAAGCAACCAAAATCGAAGTCCGGATCGAGCGGGAGCGGTCAATGTAGGAAATAAACAGACTTAAGCAAGAAGATATCGAGTTTGATTTCAAACCGGATCTATACGAAGGCGGCGTGGAAGGACCCATAGATCGAAAGGAAGGAGCCGCCGTCGTCCGAAATCCTCAAAGTAGTAAGCTTTATTGTTCGAGGATTGGAGTCGACGCCATCGCAAAACCCTCGAAGCATCTCACTGCCAACGTTGCCAAGGATTTGATTGTGCGACTCATATGATGACTTACGAAGATTGCGAGTAGGTTAGAGGAAGAGGATGACATTCTTCTTGAGGATTTGCCCGTGAGGCTCTTGGGACACTTGTTGAATCTATAACTAAGAAAATGTTATATCACCAAGAAGACAAAGCAAACTCACGGACTTAACGAGTTTAGCGAATGTAGTTTTTAACACTTTTAAGACCGGTTTTTGAAACAACCGGTCTTAAAAGTATATTTTTGGACCGGCTGTTTTAAACAACCGGTCTTAAAAGTGTAAAAAAAAAAAAAAATTTGACCAGTGGCAATTTCGTAAATATATAGAACACTTTTAAGACCGTCTGTTTGAAACAATCGGTCTTAAAAGTGTTCTATATAAATTTTTTTTTTTTTTTTTACACTTTTAAGACCGTCTGATTGAAACAGTCGATCTTAAAAGTGTTCTATATATTTTTTTTTTACACTTTTAAGACCGTCTGTTTCAAACAGACGGTCTTAAAAGTACTTTTAATACCGTCTATTTGAAACAGTCGGTCTTAAAAGTGTTCTATTTATTTAATTAGTTAGCGTATACGATTATATTGTGCAATTATCTTAATTAAGTTGTTAGAGAGATTTTAGGAATTAAGTTAGCAGATCAAGGTTTTTCGAATTTCGTAATTAAATTCCTGATTGTAATCCTCTTAATTAAGTTGTTAGAGAGATTTTAGGAATTAAGTTAGCAGATCATGATTTTTTGAATTTTGTAATTGAATTCTTGATTGTAATCATCTTAATTAAGATGTTAGAGAGATTTTAGGAATTAAGTTAGCAGATCATGGTTTTATGAATTTCGTAATTATATTCTTGATTGTAATCCCTAAATTATAGGAACTGCCTAGGTTTATTTACTTATTAGCATTTGTATATAATTCCAATTAAGCGAAGGAATAAATCATCGCATTCTCAGACTTGATCAGCGTCTTCTCACAATATTTACGAAATTGCCACCGGTCATACTTTTAAGACCGGATGTTTTATAACCCGGTCTTAAAAGTGTTCTATATATTTACAAAATTGCCACCGGTCATACTTTTAAGACCGGATCTTTTATAGTCCGGTCTTAAAAGTGTTCTATATATTTACGAAAGTGCCACCGGTCATATTTTTAAAACCGGATCTTTTATAATCCGGTCCAAAAAGTTCTTTATATTTACGAAACTGCTACCGGTCATACTTTTAAGACCTGATTCTCTATAATCCGATCTTAATGAGATGGTCTTAAAGCCATTTTTTACACTAGTGTCTTTTATTAGTTTAATACAGTTTAAAAGCGGAGTAGTTGAGATGATGATGTTTTGTGAAAGGAACAAGTTAAAGAAATCACATAATACATACACATATTATATGACCACCATCATTAAAAGAGAGCTTAAAGTCTATCTTAATATATAAAACCCAGCATTAATATATCGCCGCCTGAAGGAATCTTTACTATCAGTTTGTGCCCTGCCAATGCGAAGTCATTACAAAATTACTACTTTGTTTATTGCCCTTCTATAATTTAAATTCCCTTGGAATTCACTGTTCTAATCTGTTTTTTTAGTGTTATGGAATAATTTAATGATGGAGATGGCACCTAGTAGAGGAAGCTCATATTGATGGTTGGGATTCATTTCCGCGACACTGTACTGGTCATAGTGAGTTGAACCAAGTTTGTCGTCTAAGGAAGAGCATCTCACAATGCAATTATAACTGTAAAACTACATTTGTGTTTTGCACTTTAGTCTTGTTTAGACGGCCGGCCTCTTATATTTGATATCTAGTTGCTATTATTCTCTTTTAGTCTTGCATATACTATTTTGAATGAGTCACATGGACTGAAAAAAAGTACTTGAAGGTTTCAATAATCTTAATTCATTTTTCTAAAGAATAGTATATTCTGTTTTCAAACCCACTTATTTAATTCTATTGAAAAATAGATAAGTTATGAGCTATTTAGTACTGAAATCAGTTGATAGATAGCTATTTCAATTTCTTCCTGCATATTTCCTACTTCACTACTTTCATGTTTTGTCTCTTGAATAGAAATGAGCTCCCATGTGAAAAATACTTACAAGTTACATACTCCAGAAGTACCACATGTAACATCCCGTTTTTCAAAAGCAGTATAAAATTTTTTTCATCTAAAATCATCAGAGTAGAGCACCGGAGCGATTGAGTAACTGATATGTATATATGAAATGCCGTAAGTCTGGCTGGTTACAACAGCGGTACAGTAACCGCGTGGTTCAAAAGTGATCTACAATAACAAAAGGAAGGCTTCAGACAGAACAAAAAGAAATCTCCTGCCGGGTCTCTAAGCGTGCTGCTTCCCTCTCTCCTCGGTCCTCGATCCTTCCGACCCTGAAACTAAGTTAAGGGCTGGAGTCCATGCATCGAACCCCAGGTAACAGCTAACCTCATATTTACATATACAACATATGGACTACAGACAATCATATCAACAACAGTATATGTGCACTCATCGCCCAAAAGCATGCATACATATATCGCCCAAAAGCATGTATACATATATCGCCCAAAAGCATGCAGATATATCTCCCATAGCAAACGTAAACATATAAACAGCACATAGACATACCACAGAGCCATAAGCTACCACATACACTACACCTAACACATACATGCATACCATAAACATCAGATTAGTGTTACAGTACGCGGACGTACACCAATAGTACATAAATACACAACAGACATAAAGTCATCATCTATCACATATAAGCATACAACACTCATAACACATATACGCATACGATAAACATCAGAGTTAAGGTTACCAGTACGCGAACGTACCTTCGTTGACGATATACGGTATTTCCGTCAGTATACGGCACGACAGTAGGTCAGAACGTAATCAAGGATATCCTATCAACATAACAACGTACTTGTTAAGGATCTATCATTACGACAGACATTTTCAGTCAAAATGACTATTTTACCCCTGAACCCCTAATCGGCGGAATTTCGCCAGCACTTCGTTACTTTAACTCCCAACTTTCAGAAACTCAATCTCTACTATGTTTTTACCTCGTCAAGCATCTTTCGACAATGAGGCCTAAAAACAAGAATAGGAATTTCATCTCCTACTTGCTAGATCTAACTAACAATCCTACTAAACTACCGAAGCTTAAGACTAAGTACCGAAAACTTACCCAAAGCTTCGCTGCAGATTTTCTCCAGAGCTCCTTTCTCTAACTTCTCTCTAGGATTCAAAAATCTCTAGAGGAAATGTGTGAAAAACCAAAGGGAGGGGGTGGGGTATTTATAGGAGAATTTGGGGACATAAAGGGAATTTTCCAATTTGATTCTTTGCCCGTACCGATAGAATTTCCCCGATCAGTGTCCGAATCGCGTAATCTCAGAAAATCCTAAAATTCTGGATTTACAACTTTGAAGACATTTTCTCACTTATTAGAAATGTCCAAGTTAACCTAAATTTTGATTCCATATAGGGTCCCAACAGTCAGTCTGAAATTCCTCAAAAAGCGTGCACGGTTACGGAATTGAATTCCGGAATCAACAACTTCTGGACAAAAATTCACTGATTCCAAATATGTCCAGATAATCGTAAACTCATCTCCAAATTTTGAGTTATAATTTATTTTGTTCAAATCCTAATTTTATGACTATCTGCATTTTTCTCTATTTCGTCTTATTAGGAAAATGCTCTACCGGCTTCGGAATGAACTTCCGGAAAAGTCTACTTGAAGATAAAAGTCCACTGATCAATATTTTACCTTGACTTTAGAAAACCTATTCCTGGTTCTCTAGATAGGATCCGTTTCCTATTTATTTTTTTACTATTCACTTTAATTTAATTATATAATAAAATATTACAACTTGCAAACAAATACCATGATATTTTATCTTCATTCCTATCCATATTTTCTCCCAAAATTCGGTCAACGTCTGATCCTTTTTTTTCGTTTTATATTTTATTTAATATAAAATAATTATTTTATATAATTTCTTATATAATTTTTCTATTGGTCGAAACTTGTATTTAGGCTTAAAAATACCTAATCTCATTTATTTTTCTTGAAAATTTCCAATTAATTAGCCAATATATTTATGCTATTTTTTTTAACCATGACCCACTAATTATAGAGTTTTACATAATTTATCACAATTATTCCATTGTTCAAGCTTAAATAATTAACCAATAATTATTTAGTCAATCACTTATTATTTGTTGATAATTTTCTTATCTAGAACTAATTACTTCCTCTCAAAATCTGAACTAACATTGTTATTTTATCTCCCATGTAAAATATCAATAATTATGGAGTTAGTTATAATCTCCAAATACTTTATAATTGTTATTTTACAATTCTTCCAAACTTATAATTTATTAAATTACCAAAATTAGAGACAATATACTCTTTCAATTTTAATAATTATTTTACTGCCTCTTAGGATTTTTCATAATTTTCCTAAGTCATTATATGCTCCATAGGGGCATTTTGGTCATTTTGGCACATTATTATATTTTTCCCTAATTTCCAAGAAATTTTCCTTTAGAAAATAAGATAAATTGGACATATTCTTTGAGACCACATATTCACCTATTTTTAATAGGAATTATTTCCTAATTTATGATATTTACCCTAAGTGTGATTTTTAGGGTATTACACCACATCATCTAAACTTTGTCTAATAAAAATATAACAATTGGATATCATTTTAATCTTATTTGGCAAGTGACTCATGTGAAAAAAAATATCACATCTTAATTTGTTTTTAAGAAAAATACACATCTTAATTTGAAAAAACAAAAAAACTAAAACAAAATGTTTAACTCATATTTTGTCAAAACAAAAAGTGAATTTTTTCATATGAGTCACCTGTTAACCAGGGGCGGACTTAGGGGGGCTAGGGGTGGCCCCCCTAAAATTACATAATTGGACCAAAAATATTTGGAAATTTTGTTTTAACCACTTAAAAATTTCAATCTTTTCATTTTAATCCCTATTTAAATTGTCATAAAGGGACTAAAATGAAAATATTGAAATACTTATAAGGTCAAATCATAATTTCCTAAAATTTTGGGTCAAATTCTGTAATTTTTGCCCCCTAATTTCAAATGCTGATTCCACTGGGTTCTATTCTATAATTTTCGCCCCCCTAATTTTCATTCCTGGCTCCGCCCCTGCTGTTAACTAGGATTAAAATAATATGAGTTTTTATGTTTTATTAAACAAGGTTTAGATAACGTTGTACTCCTAATATATATATGTAAGTATTTGTCCTCACATGTTTGATGATACAAATTAAGGGGACATGAAAAATTACTATAGACGGCACTTTTGGGCTCACAAAAATATAATAGAAATGAGCTTACATGTGGAAATGGATTGGACAAACGCACAATTGAAAAGACAAACACCAATGGCTTGAGATTACATGCAGGATCAAACCTGCAACCTCTTATGCCACTAGGTCACAAAGCCATTAACAATTGGAATACATTTTAAATCCCTGGTGTTGAATGTAATGCATTTACAATAACATTATCTTGAATCTGATCATTATTAAAAGGGATGATGTTAGAGAGGTAGTTGAAGAAATAAAAATAAAAAATTCAACTAGCACTTGAATCTTGGAAGGTTGGCCAAAAAAAAAATCATATGATAATTTGTTATTAACAGGAAGTATGACTATTTTCAAATCGCATTCCAAAGTCCAAACATGAGCATTTTAAATATCTTACAACATAGTCTTATTGTATTTTAAACATCATATCATTCTTATAGATTGTTGCAAGTCTGGTTGCCAATTTGGCAAATCTCTGCTCCAGTTTCACCCAATTCCAGCAAACCAAAGTCATCTGACCCCGCCCCAGAATCTGCATCATCAAACTGCTGCCAAATATTATACCCAGAAGAAGCGTAACTCCAAAAGGCCAATATCAAAACTTTGTTGGCCACTGCTAGGAACTAACAAAATGGAGCCACAAAATACCACTGAATCAGTTATATATTACTGATAACTTGGTTACAACAATCTGCTGGAAGTAAATAACTCCCTCGCAGCCAAGAAGTAGTCCCAGGTTTGATACAGAACCTGGTTCTCCTCTCCCAAAATACAACTCACAAAATATTCCTTACATCTAATAACACTCCCCAATCAGATTATGCAACTGATATATATAGGAAAGATACAATAACTCTGTGAGAAGATATGGGATTTAAGCATTGGTGGTTGCCTCCCCAAGTAGCTAAGCTTATTTTGCTTGCTTGAAGAGTGTCTAGCCAATAGAAGATATGGCTGCCCATAAACTGTTGATCTATGCTTTGAGCCGCCATGCAAGAGTGTTCTTCCTTAATAATGTGCTTTTGTTCCAAGCTGGGAGATAGAGAACTTATAGGCAAGTTGCAGCTCTAACACATTGCAAAAGTTGAAAGGTTATCCAAAACAAATACAAACATCTTACATCCATCAATTTGAACCTGAATTTTGATATCTCCAGTGATAGCAAAAAGTTTGTATCCTGCCCGAAACTTCCTTGCATCCATGGCTTGTGAAAATCTTAACTTTTTAACTGTATTGTAGTTACTAACTTGCATGTCGTAGGATAGTAATTGCAACTTGAGACCTCCCATGTCATAGAAGATTAATATAACCATATCAAACGGAGTCTTGCCCTCTACAACTTGGATTGTGGAAATAGTCATTGACACTCCTTGACCTAAAATTGTGACACCCCATACGATAGCCTCCTGCTAAGAGAACCTTTCACCTTTGTCTTCATATACTTTAGCCGATATAACTTGATTTTTCTTGCTCAACACATCCCAGAATAGGGCTTCTATCAAACTAGAGCACATGAATTCAGGAATTAAATGAGAGGACGTCCCTTCTCTTACTATATTGATGTCAAATAGATGAGAAAATTTTAACGCCAGCTGGAACGAAACCACAACAGTCCCATTCTTCTTCGTTTTTGCTATTTCAATTGCCTCATCATGGCCTAAATCCTCTTCTTTCCTTATGGTAGGGTCGGCATCGAGTAAAGAAGGAGGGTTCTTCGAATTTCCCAGCATGAGACGCAAGATCAAAACCCATATATTCCTCTCGGTTGCCTTTGCCTCTGTTCTCTTCGTGTTTTCCGAGTTCGAAATACCTGAGAGCGGTCCTCTGCTTATTTCCTTCATGTGCCTTATTCATAAGTAATAGGGTTGGGCCGAAAATAACCTAAGCCCAGTGGTGGAGAGTTGGATTATGATAAACCAAAAACCATTTTCTTCCTCACTTGACTGCGATGACCAGCCTCTCCCGTCGAAGCATAAGTATGCTTCCATAATGCCTCGTTGAGTCACGGTGTAACATCCTGTTTTCAAAAGCAGTATAAAATTTTTTCCATCAGAGTAGAGCATTGGAGCAACTGAGTAACTGATATATATTCAAAATGCCAACTGGTGTTACATTGGTCTGAGTGTTTAACGTAAACGCAATTACAAAATAACAGAAAGTCTTCAGCCGGTTCTCTAAGCTTGCTGCTTTCCTCTCTCCTCGGTCCTCCCTGTAACATCCCGTTTTCACAAGCAGTATAAATTTTTTTTTCATCAAACATCATTTCAAATCATCAGAGTAGAGCACCGAAGCGATTGAATAACTGATATATATATTCAAAATGTCGTAAGTCTGGCTAGTTACAACAGCAATACAGTAATCGCGTGGTTCAAAAGTGAAGTATAACAACAAAAGGCTTCCACCGGAACCACAAAAGAAGTCTTCATCCGGAACTTCTACGCGGGCTGCTTGTCTCTCTCCTCGGTTCTTGGTCCTCCGGAACCTAACGCTATGTTAAGGGCTGAGATCTAGCGCACCGGATCTCAAGTAACGGTTAACCTCATGTTTATGTATACACATACAAACAACAGACATCCACAATATCATCAGCACATACAATCACTCTATCACAACCCATGTATATGTATTGCCCCCAGCATGTAGACATATTGCCCCCAGCATACCGACGGATTGCCCCCAGCATACAGACATATTGCCCCCAGCATACAGACATACCCTCTGACCACTATATGCATTCAAGCAGTATAACATCTATACCACACACATATCACATATATTCATACCATAAACATCAGAGTTAGTATTACAGTACGCGAACGTACCTTCATTGACGGAATTTCGGTATGGCGGTTGGTCAGAACGTAATCAGGGATATACTATCAATATAACAATGTATTTGTTAAGGATCTATCATTACGAATGACATTTTTAGTCATAATGACCATTTTACCCTTGACCCCCTAATCGGCGGAATTTCGCCAGCACTTCGTTACTTTGACTCTAATCTTCCAAAATTTTTCCATAACTCCGACCCCATCATGAATTTCGAAATTAATGACTAAAATACCCCTAACATATGATATCTAATCAAACTTGGAAGATTAAAGATCAAAACAACATTCCTACTAAAACTACCGAATCGAAAACTAGAACTTAAGACTCGGTACCGAAAAATTACCCAGAGCTTCGCTGCTTCTTCCTCCGGACTCCTCCTTATCTCTACCCTCTCTCTAGGATTCGAAATTTTCTCTTGGATTGTGAAGAATGAAGAGGACTTGGAGGGCTATTTATAGAAGAAAAGGTGAGGGCATTTTGGTAATTTTCCAACAACTTCTCCAACAAGTTGATGATGTCATTGATGACATCATCTAAAACTTCTTCAACAAGTTGATGATGTCATTCTTCCAACAATGACATCATCCCCATGATGTCACAACCTTGCTCTAGAAGTTTTCTACCGATAAAGTCCCGGTTCGGTGTTCTAATCGCGTAATCTTGGAGAATCTTAGAAAACCGACAACATAGCCCTGAAGGTCTATTCTTCCTTTTTTAAAAACACCTCGGTTAACTAAATTTTTTATTCCATTCAGGGTATTCCGTTGCCTGCCGAAGATTTTCGTCTTATTCCCTAACCGTTCCACCGGTTACGGAAATCGCTTCGGGTAATGTCAACTTCTGGACAAAATTACACTGAATCATAATATGTCCAATTGTTAGCAACCTAATCCAAGGATTTTGAGTTAGGATTTATTTTCTATCGGTGGTCATTTATCCTGTTTGCTTTTTCACAGAATATTCCTTAGAATATTCCTTTTTCCATAGAATATTCCCTAAACCACTTGTATGTTCACACTTGACCTTCTAATTTCGGTTTTCTTCCCCTTTTTTCTTCCCAATTTCGGCTGCCCCTCTTGTTGACTTTGTCAACTTTGCTTAATTTATACTTACAAGCTTTAATTACCCAATTAAGCACTTATCCCATTGGTTATTCTTTTGTTTAACAATCTTTTAAGATTAGGGATTTCCATGTACTTAATCTCTTTCATTTTTCCTAATCTTTTCCAATTAATTAGAAAATATATTTTATGCTAATTTTAACCATTAACATTTAATTAATAGGTTTTCCATAATTACCCTTGGATTTTCTCCTATTTGTGCTTAAATCAATTAGCCAGTAATTATTTAATTAATCCCTTACTAATTGTTGATAATTTTATTAATTATAACTAATCATTATCTCACAAAATTTTTACTGTCATTGGTATTTTACGCTCCATGTAAAATATTAAAAATCATGGGGTCAATTATGGCCCCGCAATACTTTTTGATTTTTCTCCTTTAATTTTTCCAAGGTAATAATTTAATAAATTACCTAAATTAGGGACAATATTCTTCCCTATTTCAAATAAATATGTATTTGCCTCTTTATAATTTAATAAATTACCTAAATTAGGGACAATATTCTTCCCTAAACCCACAAATATTCTAGGGACCTATTTGCAAACTTTCAAACGTTTTAGGGACCTAACTGCACATTATCTAATTTCAAGAGAAATTTCCCTAATAACAAGATAAATCCAATACAAGGTGTTTGAGACCTCATATTCACCTATTTTTACTACGCATTACTTTCTGAGTTTTTTAGGGTTTTACACTCCCGACCCTGAAGCTATGTTAAGAGCTGAGGTCCATTGCAATCGAACCTCAGGTAACGGTTAATCCATATTTACATATACAACATATGGACTACAGACAGCCAACATCAACAGTATAAGAGCACATAATACAAGCATATTCCAAACAGCGTATCCCGGTGGCAAATAGGCCCCCTGAAGCTTACCCTAGCAACACCTATGCCCTCCCTTGAAGCGTACCCTGGCGGCACCTAGGCCCTTAGCAAACGTACCCTAGCAGCACCTAGGCCTTCTGAAACGTACCCTGGCGGCACCTAGGCCACTAACAAGCGTATCCCAAAACCCAGCAACCATAACAACAACACATAAACATACAATACACATAGCACATACACGCATACCATAAATATCAGAGTTAGGGTTACTAGTACACGAACGTACCTTCGTTGACGGAATTTTGGTACGACGGTTGGTCAAAACGTAATCAGGGATATCCTATAAGGAAAATAGCGCATTTATTAATGATCAAACATTATGACGGACATTTTAGTCATAAATGACCATTTTACCACTGACCCCCTAATCGGCGGAATTTCGCCAAGGCTTCGCTACTTTGACTCTAATCTTCCAAAATTTCAACATATCTCTTACTCCAACATATTTTCCAAAATAAATATCATATTTAATCCTAAAACATGATATCTAAAATATACTGGAAGATTAAAGATCAAAACAACCTCTACCCTAGAACTTCAAGAACTACCGAACTAAAGACTAGAACTGAAGAACTTACCCGTGCAAAACCTCACTACAACTTTCTCCAGAGCTCCTCTCTCTATTTTCGAAATCCTTAAGAGGATTTGGTGTGAGGAATATGCAAAGAGATGTTGGCTATTTATAGAAAAAATGTGAGGCCAACTTGGTAATTTTCCCTTCAATATCAACCATGGAATTAAAGTCACTTTTTGAAGCCCAATTCTCCTCCATACACCATGCATGCCGACCTCCCTTGCCTCCTATTTCAACAAAATGATGTCATGTGGTGTCATCCTATCTTGCTTTATGGGGTTTCATCCGATAAAGTCCCCCGATCGGTGTTCGAATCGCGTAATCTTAGAAAATCTTAGAAATTCCTTAGCATAGCCCTGAAGATCTAAACTTCCTCTTTAAAAGTATATGGGTTAACTAAATTTTTGATCCCATTCAGGGTATTTCCTTGCCTGCTGAAGATTTTCGGTCAAACCGTGTCGGTTACGGAAATGACTTCGGATAACATCAAATTCTGGATAAAAATTCACTGATTCATAATATGTCCAGTTGTTTTCTACTTAATCCAAGGATTTCAGGGTAGGATTTAATTTCTATCGGTTCTCATTTATCCTATTTGCTTTTTAACAAAAATCCCTTTTTACTTTATCACTTTTCCACCAACTTGCTTTATGCTTTCACACTTGCACTTTTCTCTCTCCTTTCCTCTTCATTTCTTTCCAATTGCATGGACATTTTTTGGCCAAAAGATGTTGTTTTCCCTTCTCTTTATCTTTCCTCATCCACTTGCACTCTTTATCCACACAACATTTTCTCTTCTTTTTCTCTTCCCTTTTCTTCCTTATTTTCGAATCACTTGGCATCTTTTTGGCAAAAAGATGTTGCCTCCACTTGCCTCAAATATCCTAGAATGAAGTGTTCTCATTGGCTAGTGTTTTTGTTTGACTTTTTAACCCTTAATCAACAAGTTTGCTATTTCAACTTTTCTCTTACACTCCATCCATATTTTCTTGCTGCATCATTCGAATCCCTCCCCCCTTTATCGATTCTTTATTTCATTTAATTAACTTATAATTACACATATATATATATATATATATATATATATATATATATATATATATATATATATATATCTTATAATTAATTATCCTATTGGTTCCCTTCTTTCTACAAGGATTACTTTGTGGTTAATTAGACTTTAGGGTTCTCATACATAATCCATCTTATTTTTCTTAATCATGCTTAATTAATCAGCAATTACCCTTATGCTAATCTTAATCCCTTTTTGGTCACTAATCTTTAATTAGGGTTTGCATATAATTATCTTTGAATATCACATTTGTTTATGCTCAAACAATTAGCCATTAATTATTTAATTAATCCCTTACTAATTGTTGATAATTTTCTTAATTAGTATTAATCATTATCTCACAACTATTTTCCTTACATTGGTATTTTATGCTCCATGAAAAATATTAAAAATCATTGGACAACTTATGTCCCTCAAAATAATATTAATTTTGCCTTTTTATTTTCCAAGGAAAATAATCCCAAAAATTCCCTAAATTAGAGACAACATATTTTCCTATTTTTAATAAATATTTTATTGCCTCTCAGGATTTATCATAGTATTTTACGACTTATACGGCGGGCTTGTTTGGCACTTTAACTCTTCTATTATCAATAGAAATAGCCCTAGAAATAATACCTAATTTTGAAACCACATATTCACCTATTTCCAATAGGTATTTATTTATAAAAATATAATATTCCAGATAAATAATTATCCGGGTATTACACACAGCATGCGACGGTTTCAACTCTGTCTTCCACCTATCTCTTTGTCGTTTGTCATATCTCCAGCATTTTGCCCATGTCTTTTCAGCATCGCAGTTTATGTCCCTCTTCACCCTTGCTTCTGCTCTTAACACCTTTATTTGTAGCACCCCTATTGTGGGATTGCTTGGTGCCAATCTAACAACTTGCAAGTTTGGCTTCACCTTTTCTTTTGGTTTGTCATCGTAATCTGCCACAAAGTCACATTCCCTTGAAAAATGTTGTAACTTTAACGAATGTTCAGCAGCAGGATCTTCTTGATCATCTGCTTCCTCATATTCGACTTCCATTCTTGTCTCTAATTTCTTTGTTGCTTCAATAGGCATCTCCTCTTCGTTCACTTTTCTCAACTTTGCAACCTTTTTTTTTCAGCTTCTGCCTCATATTTCTTCTCTACTCCTTCATTATCCCTTAAAGCATCTCCATTTCTATTCTGGTTGAATGTAATCACCTCCAACATTTGCCTCAGTTCTTTGAGGCTAAGCACACTCAAGTCTCTTTCCTCCATTCTACAATGGTTTTAAAGCCTTAGGATCTCACCGCTTTGATACCAATTTGTTAGGAACTAACAAAATGGAGCCACAAAATACCACTGAATCAGTTATATATTACTGATAACTTGGTTACAACAATCTGCTGGAAGTAAATAACTCCCTCGCAGCCAAGAAGTAGTCTCAGGTTTGATACAGAACCTGGTCCTCCTCTCCCAAAATACAACTCACAAAATATTCCTTACACCTAATAACACTCCCCAATCAGATTATGCAACTGATATATATATATATATATATATATATATATATAAGAAAGATACAATAACTCTATGAGAATATGACACTCTCCACAGCCCAGAAGGAAACAGATCTGTCCCCTCTCCTAAGACAACTTTCATACAAAATATTTTCTACCACTCCCATTCCCCCTACGGCTAATATAGTCAAAAAAGTGCATTTCACAATCCCCAACAAACCACCCTAAATAACAGCTACTGTTCCTACTCTTGAGTTCTTTCTTCAAAATAGCAAGTCAACTACTGCCCAGCAAAAGTTACTTTTCCCTTAACATGTAATTACCTAGGTTTTCAAATGGGGTTCTCACAGCCACCAAATAAATCTCAATCAAAATCCTGACATGAAGAATACAAATATCATAAATGAATAAATCTTAATCATGATTTCAGTACTAAGTCATATTCAAGGAGACTTATTCCCATTCTAAGCTCACACCGCCCACCTCCATCAATTTATCTATAAGTGATTGAACCGGCAGATTATGAGGATCAAATCATAGGATTCGATTGTCATGGAAACTAATTTTGGAAACATACAAACATTTCTTCTAGAATCATTAACTGTCAAATGAGCTTCCAAAATATGGAATATTATACATCCAAGTAATTAAGTACAAAGATTTAGTTCAAGTAGATAACACAATAAGGCCAAATATCAATTTATTTGGCCTTTAAAAGTGAACAAAAGAATCATTAAGAGAGATTTCTATCAGCAATGTTGCGTTCAAACTGGCTTCCTAGGACTAACCATTTATGATCAGCCTGAAACAGTTGTTGTTGAGCATTTCTTTGATCTTCCAACATCTCAGACTTCTCTTTCCTCACTGTCTCAATCTCCTTCTTGAACTCAACCGTTTCTGCAATATATTTTCTCTTTTGCTCCTGAAGAGACAACAATTCAGCCTCATAATATTTTCTCTCTTTCTCCAACCTAGAGATCTGCTCCTTCAGCCTAGCTTCCTTCTCTTGAGCTTCCGACGTTTTGGAAACAAGATCAATAGCAACCTCCTTTCGTTGACTTAGCTGGTATTTAATGCTTTTATCTCTTTCTTCAAGCACTGCAACTTTATTGACAGTAGCATATGCAAGCTTGAAAGAAGATAGAATGCCAGGGAAATCTTTGTGCATAGACTTTATTGTAGCCATAACTCCATGGGATAGAGCTCCATCTTCAAAGGAAGGGTGAGATAAGAAGTTGAGAGCTGTTTGCATGCGAAGACAATTGGCCTCTGAGGTTGCTATGTCCTTTAGAGGCATCTTCAAGGAGTCTTCCAAATCAGCAAGGGCCTTTGCAACAAGCTCATCTTTATCAGTAGCAATAGTAGGATCAGATAATATTGGTGATTTACTACCATATTCATCCTCCATAGCTTCAAGTACACTGATGAGGTCATCTTCTTTCATGTCTTCAACATCTGAATTACTTGGGTTGAACTTGATTTGTGTTTGAATCTAATAATAAAAAGTTAGCTTGAAAAACAACAGAAATGAGTCCTAAGCTACATAAACAATATTTTCCATTCTACTGGGATACAAGCCACATATACAAGTCCTTTTAACTACTACCTTCGGTCCTAAATATAGGACAAAGTTTGTAGTACAAATTACACTACAAACTTTGCCCTATATTTAGGACTAGAGGAGTATTTTTTAAACGTTTCATTTTAAGAGAACTATGTCAGCTGGAATATAAATATAGACATACACACAAAAAGAGAGAGATCTTTCACTCGTTTCTCATATCATTGCTAGTAATTGTGTAGCCACAAGATCATGAATCATCACTATATATGAAACACAGAAAAATATGTAAATGCCCATAAATGATATCATGTTTGGGCCAACAAAAGTATTTGAAAGCTTACATGTGAAAGAGTTGATGGGGTAATCATCTTAGCATTCTCAGATGATAGAGAACCTTCAAAGCTTCCCTTAACATCCTAAAGAGAAATAGGTTATTACATATAAGTTCTACCAATTTAGTATTTGAATTAGTTGGTAGAGAGTTGAATTTTTTTGCCTTACATTTTCAATTGATATTGTTTCCTTTTGAGCACTCTGAATTTCCAGGTATCTAACAGTCTTCATAGCCCAAAATGAAAAAAAAAAAAAAAAAAAAAGAGAGAGAGAGTATAAGTTGCTCCATATATATTCATGACACATGAATTATTTTGATTTCATGAGGGATTACTTTCTTAATTTCAATTTTTGCAAGTGATTATTGTTGGTTCTTCAAACATGATTGACTACTCGATATCGTGTTCCCCAACTCCGTATATATAAAAATCAATGAACATATAGTCAAAATCAAATAGGTTTGTCATAAGGCGGAACTTTTGCAAATGCTTATATAGTCTAAGAGGCTCACGACACTAAATTTCATCAGAATGTGTTTTATGTAGAGATATATCTACTTGTTGACTGGATGCTAATGGATTTAGGTCGTAACAATGAAGTTGGTATTACTATAGAAATCTCTAAACCAAGCCTTATTTGATTGACACTCCAAGACACCATATTCAAAAAGACATAGTCAACTATTGTTACAAGCACAAGAAAGAAAATATCAGCGAAAGAGATAATATAGTAAGGCTAACCTTAGATGAGCTTGCTGGTTCTGAATGAGCTAATGAAGGAACTATACAAACATTCTTTGATGAAGTATACTCTTCAGCTCTTACTTCTTCACTCTACACAACAACAAAAAGATATGTAACCTCAACTCAATATTAATTGAACCAATTGCCTGAGCTGATATTACCTTTGTCTCCGACATGTCTCGCTTGTGTGCACTTGGATCTTCTGACTCTTTCTTATTCTGTACACCATAATAGTGAATAAATTGCATTCTATGTCATTGTTAGGAAATATATTAATGTAAATATATTAGAATCGGTTAGTATCGCATATAATCAGGGATTATAAAGATTATGATTGATTAGGAAATCAATTATCATAATGAGCCATTAATTCTGAGACTCCTCTCTCTTGTGTATAAATATCCTTATTGTATATATGAATAAACATATATTTGAGAATATATTTTTCCTCTCTCTTTCTCTCTGGCTTTACATAGTATCAAAGCTAGAAAATATCTAAGACTGAACTTTCCCAGAGTCAGACAATATCTGATTATATTAGTTTCTTGGGTTAGGGTTAGTCTATTAGTTTGCCTATATAAAGGCCTCTTTGTATTCTCTTTTATTTTTAAGGATCAATAATATTCAAAATATCTTCTTGTGTCTCAATGTGATTCTTCAATCTCAACAAACTATCTAATAATAATAAGTGAATTTGGAAAAAAACACATGAATCCCATGATACAACAACAATATTTTTCATTCTCCTAGGATAAAAGCTATTTATACAAGTTCCAACAACTTTTCATTTATGAGCACTCAGTCAACCCAATATATATACTCCTCATATCCTTAATTTAAGAGATATTTAACTTATTTGGGTAGATTAAGGAAGCTAAATAAATTACTTAATCATAACAAATGTGACTTGATCTTCCTAGAGTACCCAGTTATAACATCAGGTTATATATCAATTTATGAATTAATTAAATTAGATTGGAAGTAAATGAAAAATATTGGAGACAAATTGAATTTGTCTTGTATTTATAACCAAGACCAACCCTCTAATTAGTTCCTATATTCAGGACAAGAGGAGTATATAATTTCTAGGAATTGTGTATAGATCCTTAATCATGACTACATATAAGACTCAGAGAGTTTTAGAAGTGCCAAAAAAATATTAGAAAGCTTACATGTGAAACAGACTTTGTCGAAGAAGTGGCTAATTTTGAATCAGTTGATGGGGCTATTATCTTAGCATTCTCAGATGATAGAGAACCTTCACAGATTCCTTTAACATCCTGTAGAGAAATAAATTATAACCTGTAAGTTTTACCTATTTAATATTTAAATTAGTAGGTGGATAATTGAATCTCCCCCCTACATTTTCCCTAGATATGTTTTCCTTTTGAGCACTTTGACCTTCCAGGTCTCCAATACTCTACAAAGCCAAAAAGAAAAGAAAAAAAAAGTGAGGAGTTGCTCCATACATATGTAAGAGACGTGCATTATGATGAATTTATGATTTCATGAGGAATTACCTTCTTTGTAATTTCATTTTTTGCAAGTGATTGTTGTTGCCGGTACTTTAATTTAGATTGACTGGTTGATATTGTATTCACCAACTCCTTATATTTAAATCAATGAACACATAGTCAAAATCAAACGGGTTAGTCTTAAGGAGGAAATTATTTGTAAAAACTTGTACCACTCTGGTCCTATTTATAAGTCCAGTTTGACCAAAAAATTTGGTCCTATTTATAAGTCCATTTTGACTAAATAAATGAGATTGTGACAATTTTGCCCATATTAATGATGATGAGAGAGATTGACTAACTATCTTGGGAAGAGAAAAAGATGAGAGAGATTTGACAATAAATTTTAAAAGGTACCCATTCATAAATGAGGGTAAAGTTGGAAATTTGCTCTATAATCATTGAGAAACATAACTTTCCTTGGTATGTGAGATTTGGTCAAACTGGATTTATAAATAGGACCAGAGTGGTATAGTCTAAGAGGCTCTCATTTAGGACACTTACAGCTTGATTAGAAGGTGTTTGATGTATAGATATATCTACAATATTAGTTGTTGACTGCTTGCTAATTGATTGTGATCGTGGGGATGAAGTTGGCATTACTGCAGATATCTCTAAAGTAGGCATTATTTGATTGACACTCTGAGACACCACACCCAAAAAGACATAGTTAACTAATGTCACAAGTAGAACAAAGACAATATTAATGCAAGATGTAAGATAGTGAGGCTAGCCTTGGTTGAGCTTGCTAGTTCTAAATGAGCTAACGAAGTAGCTATCTGAACATTCTCTGATGTAGTACACTCTTCTACTTTTCTTTCAACACTCTACAAGGCAACAAAAGATATGTACATAATGATGTCACTAAAGCATGAACAACACCAAATACAAAATATATAAAATATTTGATTGGCATTCTATATAAAAGAATGATGTGTACCTCTGTCAAGTTTGGTGTAGCAATGACTGTCAACTTCTGGTCATTGCTCAGACCTCCAGTTTCTTGGCAATTAATTTGTTGCATGGTTTCTTTGCTAGAATCATCCATAGATTTGATAATATTTTTCAATCCCGTCTTAAAATTCCCAAGGAAATAATCTATTATATCATCCATGGCCAAAAAAAAAAATTTATTTAAATTATCAATCGTATCCAAGTAAGTTCTATCATATTTGAAATAAAATTAATACTGTTTAGAGTACATAAATAAAATAAAATAAGAATGTTGAATATGATATTTAGATATCTTATAAACAAGATTTTTAATTTTAAACGATGACAAAAAATATTTAATTTTATGCACTTGAAGAATGTATGAAGTAGAAAGTCTATTTGAGCTCCACTCATACATTTATAGTTTGGAAAGATATTGTTTAGTAAGAATTAAACGTGGATAGCTGGCTATATATATCATGCTCACAAAAAATATGCAACTATTATAAAACGAGATTCTAACGATATATATTTCGTACACATGTATACGCATGATGCCATTATAACATATTCAAGACATGGAGTACCTTTGGACACTTGCTTAAGCAATTCCTGAGGAGTAATAGAGGAAATGAGAGATAGTTTCAGACATTGTTGCACAACAATGTATTTAACAGTTTGCAAATCAATGGATGGTGCGACTGAAGTTAGTGAAGGAAGGTTCCAAAGTAGAACATATTCCAAAGTTGTCTCATGTTGTTGATGTCCAAATACTTGCTCTAGTGCAGGTGCATCTTCTATGTACAATGCCCTTAGGTTTGGAATAACTCGGCATGCAGAGATGTTAGGTAATAAACATTTCAACTTATGGCAATGTTTGATGTGAATTGAAACAAGTTTTGGGAAGACAAGTTGACGAGAAGAATTAGACACATTTTGATCATCTTCTTCAATGATTTCCTCCAACTCCTTGCAGTCTTCTATGTGTAGTTCCCTCAATTGTGGGAGGCTTTTCAAGATGGATGAAGGGAATACTTGTTTCAAATTTCCACAACTCACTACTTGTAACAAAACAAGATGTTGAAGGAGTAAACAATTTTTGGTACCCCTCCATATATGCGTCAACTGGGGTAGCTCAATGAACGTAAGCTCACTTAATTTCGAGTTTACTTGTTGCCCATTGATAGAAAGTTGTTCTACATCAAAAACAACTTCTACTTCATGATAACATAGATTAAGACGCTCTAAAGATTCCATTGAGGCCACAACTACCTTTAGTGGATCCTGTAAAAGTAAAAAAAGGCAACTTTCATTAGATAATTATTGTGTTGCCCAGTAAAAGACAATTATCAAATTAATATCGTAGAAACTATGGATAAATGTAGATGTTGCAATAATATACAGCAATATGACAACAGGAAGTTTACTTCACAAAATGTAAATTGTAGGTGATATACGTTTTTTTATGTTGATGATGAAAGATTAAATGAATAATTTGAACATATTGGAAAAAAAGGAATCGTACCTCAGAAGTCATGTGATTGTCCTCTTGTCTCAATCCACCACATGCAACGCAAGGAATGATAGACTTAATGTATAGTAGTGGACAATTCTCCAATGAGAATGATTTCAGAGCAGGAAACTCAATTGTCTGAGGCTTGTTTGGATTCAGGTCTTCACTAGATGGGCCAAACATGCTTCTCAATTCATTATTTTTAGCTACACGTAATTCTTCCAGCTGGGCAACGCTCTTTGCAAAAGAGATAGGCATTAAGTAATCTAGTTTCTTGCAATCGAGTATTTCAAGTGATTTCAACTTGGGGAATGCATTTTTGTAACTCTGATAGTCACTTGCATCAACTATTTCCTTCACATCTTCTGTCAATATATGTTGAAGTGAATCACAACTATCTATATTAAGCTCCTCCAAGTTAGCAAAAAGGCCTTGAGGAGGTTGACCATTATACAAAGTTTTCAAATGCTTCACCTTTGTAAGAGTTAGATGAGTCAAATTGGAGATGATTCTTACTTGACTTGGATTTGATTGGCCTATTACGCATTCCATCCCATCTGAATCAAGAATTGCAAGACAAGTTAACCCATTCATACCTCCACCTATCGATTGCCATAGGTCAGGGATGATATTTTTCAAACTTTCAGGAATTCTCCTTAAAGAAAGAGTCTTTGCCCTTCTCATCATATCCTTACTTGTTCCAATTGAAATACAACTCTCAAAATCTTCAATATATAAACCTCTTGCAACAAAAGATTTGCAATCCCCTAAATCTGTGGCCAAGACATAGATTTCCACTGAATTCCAAATTTCCCCTGTATTGCCAAATTGTATACAATAACTCTCCAGTGCTAGTGTAGTAGTGCTAATTTTATTGAAAAATTTAGCACTATTGTTATTTTGGTCCTCCCAATCTTTTCCGTTGTTTTTAAAAAAATACAACACTTCCAACTGTAAACATCCTCCCATTACCTCAAAAGGATTCCTTCGAATTTTGCAGCCCAACAAATAAAGTAATCTCAATTGCTTTTGTTGAATGATGCATGTTGGCAATTCATCAAAAGAGCAATCCCTTATTGTAAGAGACTCAAGCATCTCTAAGCTCCCTATAAAAGAGATATCACCCAATACCCACTGAGATAGTGTTAGGCAACGCAAATTATTTATCAAGTGGAGTGAAATGGGCAATTCAAGCGGTAGATCTTCTTTATAAGTAGGATTTGCAAGAGTCAAAACTCTAAGTTTTTCCGTACCATTGAAAAAATCCTTTGGTAGAATCATAGAAGATTCTAAATAAATGGAGATATGAAGAAATTCAAGTTTATGACAATTTAACTTATTAGGACATTTATCAACTTCTTCAAACCATAAATATCTTACCGCATGGTCCTCCATTACCACATCCTCTTTTAATGATCCCATAATCAACTTATTCTCCTTTTGAGCTATCCATAAAGCTACATCACGAACCAAGTCATGCATTTTGACATCACCTCTTCTAAATTGATCAGCAACTTTTTGTAGTAAGCCAGAATCTATAAGCTTCTTTATGGCTTTATTGATCACTTGGGTCCCTACCCGATATGAGGGAATCTCTCCAGCTAGGCCAAGCCCAAGTCCAATTATGGTTAATTGCTCAATAGGAATTTCATAATCTTCTGGGTACATAGAACATAATAAGAAGAGTGATTTCACCGCTTCATCCTCTAAATTATCATAGCTTAATCGAAGACATCTATAAGTACTTTTTAGACCTTCTTCAATATCTATCCAACTTGGATTTCTCAATATTTTCAATGCTTCAACCCACTCGTCATGAGGTTTATTCTTCAAAGTTTTGGCTACTGCTTCAATTGCAATAGGTAAACCATCACATACTTTTGTAATATTTTGTGCCATGTCCTTCAAATTATTAGAGAGGTCATCAAACAACCCAGCATGCTTCTGAAAGAGGGCCCATGATTCATCTTCATTTAATCCCTCCAAGGGAATTATTTCTTGACAACTCATCCATTCACATACATGAAACTTACGTGTGGTTATAAGAGTTGTGCAACCCATTTGATTATTAGCAGTAGGAATACCTATATCCACAAGTTCAAGCTTCTCCCATACATCATCCAGAATAATCAAAAACCTTTCTCCATTGCTCAATCTCATAAACAAGCGTTGAGCTCTCTCTAGATTCTCTTCCTCTTTCAATTCAAAACTTAGTTGGTTGGCAATCTTGCTCTGAATTTTTCTTACATCAAATGTGTTAGACACAACAACAAAGACTACTTTGTCGAAAAAATTCTCTGCTTCTTTGCCCACTTCTTTTGCCAAAGTTGTTTTCCCAGATCCACCCATGCCATACAATCCTATCATATGAATCCCCTCATCCTTAAGTGTCCTTAGAAGACCATCATAAGCTACTTTTCTGCTATCAAAGTCCACAAAATCTTGTGAAGGAAAGTAGTTCATACCTACAAGTGTAGCAAGACGAGAAAACTCAGAGAATTGAAGTTGATTGTGCCTTTTAATTTCATTGGTCTTCTCTTCAAGCTGCTTTGCCAGATTGTAACGATTGATCAAGTTTGAACAGCGCTTAAGACAATAAATCTTGTTTCTTTTCTTTGTTTTCTCCTGCAGCTCCACCACTTTTTCCATCAAAAAGTCTGCTTCTTTCAACCACTTCTCAACTTCACTAACAACCTTATGTGTTTTCTTCTTAGCATCTTTAGAACGATCAAAAACCTCTTGTATTTTTTATTGCAGATTCTCTTTTTCTGTTTCAAGCTCTTTGACATACTTGTTGAAGCGGAAAGGATAAGAAACTTGAAGTGTTGCTTTATCTACTGACTTGTTGTGTATATTAGTAAAAATAGAAACAACAAATTCCATTGCCCCTGCAATCACAATATACCCCAGGTACATATGGTGATGATATAACTCTAAAGTGTCATGAAAATAAATAATTGGTATTTGACTGAAATGTAGAATTATGTAGAGGCACGTTACACAAAAAAATGGCATTTACGTCAACTGTTCGATTGAGTCTCTAAAAGTATTTTATTTGCAATTTTTTGTAGAAAAGATAATTAATGCATATTATACAACAAATAATGACAGTATTAGAGAAAGTTGAAATGAAGGGGTGCATATGGTAATATACGAAGGAAAAGATATTTTCATCAAATAATAATAATGGAAACTTTAAATATTTAGTTCCATTGTTTTGACTCGACTACAACATAATCCTTAGAGTTTAACTCCGTGCAACTTAATGTCTCAAATTTTAGCCATCCAAAAATGCTCGCTCATCCTGTCACCTTAAAGTTCAAGATCCTGAGAGGCAATCCAAGTCGAAGTTCAAAGAGGTTTCTATCGTTGAACCCTCTCGGCCAATCACCGGATTCCAAACTGACTCGCTGCCATCTGGAAAAGGGAAGAGCACATCTAAGTCAGTGGACTCTGAAGCAACTGGAAATACACCTCCATATGCGGACACTGCACCTCATTTTCACGAGAGAAGATCAAAGAGCATCGAGGATAGAGTTCAGAAACCTCAACCCTCGGGAAGTCAAACTAAGCCTTCGGTTAGTGGTACTCTTCCTCCTTTTGCCTCCAAACTCGTTGGACAGATAAATGCTCTTCACTGTCCTCCTGGCTTCTACAAAGATCCATTGGTAATCCCACCTGAACCATCTTTTGTGCTTAGTTATGAGGGTAGACCTTTCTATCCTACTGTCTATCTGAATTTAGAATCTTTCAAAAAGGAATGTAATTTGGATCTCTCTCCCTGATTGGCTCAGTATATGCCTCTGTTAAACATTCAAACACCCTACTCACTGCAAGTTGTGAAGGTGTTCTATTATAAAATATGTGTAATAACCAAGGAGTTTAATTGAAAAAAAAAAAAAAATTGTCTACTTTCAAGCTAGCTCTAGGTTCGAATCCTAAAAAAATAAAAAGAAAAAAAGAAAACAATTATGTTGTCTTAATTTTTGAAATTACTAAAATGACATCAACATTTTTATTACTCCATTTATCCTATGTGGGGTTCTTGGTTTTTTTTTTCCAAACAAAAACCTCACTCCTTCATTTTCTTTTTCCATCGGTAAATATAATAGGGAGGCAGAGGATGGTTTTCTAGATGCATCTTCAGTCTTCTTTCCCAAATTCAGCGTCACCGTTCTTCTTTTCTTCCTTCGGCCGTCCTCCATTTCCCTTGTGCCACCGCCATCAACGATACCTTGTAGGCATGGGGGAGCAAGAAATTTTTGGAACTAGAGGTCGCACACGTTACTCCCACTCAGAGTTGGAGGCTCATCGATTTTTTTTTTTTTGTCACTCTATTCTGTATGTCGCTACCTTGCTGGGTATGCTCGAAATCTCCTCAATGCTTCCATAAATGTTCGTGTGCAGAATATTGCTTCTTCCTCCATGTTGCGCTTTTGTGTGAGTGGTTTAATAGCTTTGGTCCTCTATTTTTTTGTCCCGCATATTCTGGGTTTCAAGTGGGGGATTGAAATTCTTCTCCTATTTCTGCAGCTTGTCGTCAAGAAAAGTAGAGTGGGGGTTGGGGATTTCTCTTAGCTAAAGCTTGGATGGAGAGGGATTATTTGAGTAGGTAATTATTTTCTACATGTTTCTAATTCTTGAAAGAGGAAAAGAAAAGGATTTGAATTATGTTTTCTCTATTGCAAGTGGGTCTTGTTAAGAAATTTATGCAGCAAATCTCATCGCTAGTTAGATAGGTGAAAATTATGTGGTTGGTAATTTATGGTTTGCCATGTATGCACATAAGGTGTTTGTTAGAATGTCTAGAAGGAGTCTTAGTTGGATCAACACTGTTTAAACTACTTGTAGAAGCTTATAGCGGTATAAATTTGGATACCTTTGATGTGGCAATAAAGTTTGGGTTTTGAATTGGTTATTGCATTGGAGAAGAAAATTTGTGAAATTGGCATTTCTATGTAGACTTGGGGGTTAGAGGAGAACGGATTTACTTTAATTATATACCAAACGTGCTGATAAAGGATTAGTTTTAATTTTGGAGACTTTGTGATATAGTTTAGATGTTTGGAGCTGTTTAGGTGATAATTTGAAATTGTAATTTTGATTGTAAGTTGATGTGTGGAATGCTCATAAGGTGTTCGATGAATTATTAAAAAAAAAAAAAAAGAAAGAGGTAAATCTTTGTATGTTTTTTTTTTTTTTGGTGACTTGATGGTAGAAACATGATTGATGGGAAATGGCATTGATAAAGGTTGCTTGTTTTCCATGGTAGTCTATAGAACATAACATTTATAAGGTGATTGTGGTATTTGTCTAGTTGTTGGAAATTGCTAATAAATGATTTTAAGAACCTCAGTGAGGTTGCTTTAAGCTAAATTGAAATGTGTATGATGTATAAGGAGGATTCACGTATTCAAGTATATCAAGTGTTGGTACTATTATGCTAAAGGGCTCATGAAGCTTAAGATGATGTTGATGGTGATAAGACTTATAAGGGGGGAAAAATATTATGGAATGGGATGTTATAGAAATTTATTCAAAATTGTAATTAGAGTATCTATATTTTTGTTTTTGGATACTAGGGGATTGATAAGTAAACATAATTGGAGGCAGATAATAAGGAGAGAATGATATATTTGCGGAGCACATTAGGTGAGTGAATAACGCCCCATTATAATTATTCATAAATGATGTTTTTACTGCTTGACATACTTTTATGTTGATTACCATATTTATAAGTATGATTTCATGAATAAAAGTTCATTGAATTTCTTTTTTCATTTTCTTATTATTGGTGATTATATTTATTGCTATTTATTCTTCTCTACCTGCTTCATAGTATAATTTATGATTTTGCACTAAAATGGTAAGGAAACTTTGGAGATATCTTTTAAAAGTTTTCATGCAAAAATATTCTTGTAATTTGAAATGTTCGTACGCGAAGTTCTTGATGTTTGAAAAGGGTTTTGTCAACAAAAATGGAATCTAAAGGAAAGTATTTGAGATGATTTTTTGTAAACCTTCATGCTGGGGAATTTTATTATGAAATATTAGATATGAGCTTTTATTATCTTGAAAGGAGAATTTTCATTGCTTTTATAAATTGACCCTAAGCATGCTTGAAAACGTTTTTGAGAGGACTGAATACAGAACGCTGGTTACTAACAGCAATACTGTTAGTCCTTGGTGCACCATGGTTAATCTCGAGCTCACTTGATATTCATGGGATTTATTCTCACGCTTGTTCTTCGTGGGTCTTCTACCTGCACTTGTTTCGTGGCCTCGTGCTACGCTTGATTGGTTACTTACTCTCGTGGACTATGTGTCCACGCTTGTTTTCGTGGCCTCTATGCCGCGCTTGGTTATTTTCCCTCATGGACTATGTGTCCACGTTTGTTATTCCGTTCTGTTGAGGTCCTATGGAAAGATGAGGTTTGAGAATTATAGTTTAAATTAATTATGTTAAATCGAATGTTTTACTACGTACTTGGATTTATTTGATTAACAATATTCTATATATAGCTTCACTTATGTTTACGATTGTTTACTATAGAAATAGAAGTTGATTGCCATATTGTTATGAATCATAGTTAAATCTATTTAAATTATTTTCATTAGCATTTTATTAAATTTCAAAAATGGGACGTTATTCACCGGAAATATTTTTGACCTCAGATAGTGCAGCTGGTCGTGTTCGTCTTGGTGATTATTAAGATCAATTTGGCTAGACCGAAGTGAAGCGTCATTCGAACAGCTCCTAATTCAATGTAAAGATTTAAGCTCTTTTGTACATGCATGTTGGTAAATCTTGTTTAGGTGCTCCATGTAGCCTATAGGCAGGATCCCTATCTTCCTTGGTATTTTGGAATATATGTATGTGTATATGTTGTGGTGGAGCGGAGCTCCTAATGCTGTATATGAATTTAAAATGGCTTAAGCATGCTTAGGATCATTGTACTTGTTTTGAAGTTGTTAATGATGTTGTGAGTAGCATTTAAGATTCTTTTATAAGTTTAAGGCTTATGCAACGTGAGTTCACTAACATTTCGTGTCAGTCACCCCTAAATTTTGAGGGCGTGACAATATGTATGAGGAAGAAAGAGAACAAAAAGACTATGAGATTGTGCTAATCACAACTGTTAGAGGAAAGGAAATAAAGATCACTGCTGCTATCATTAATACTTTTCTTGGAATTACTGAGGTGCCTGAGGATCCTCCCAAGCTATCTCAGTCCGAATGTTTTAACATTCTTTTGCCTAATGAACAATATGATGACCAACCTCTGAAATTCAAGCCTTCTCAGATGTCCGATACTTATAGGGTACTGTGGTATCTTTATAGCCATAACTTAGTCAATAAAGGTCAAAGCTTTACACATTTTGTGCTCAAGGACTATCAATTACTGGCTTCCATTATTGCTAAAGAACCCAGGAATCTAGGCAAGTTGGTTGTGTCTGAAATGTCAAATTTCCTTTCTACCTCTGAAGTTTCCAAGAAGAATACCATTCCTTATCCGAATCTGGTGTCTCAGATTCTTGGTTTCAACAATATTTGGTACCTTCTGGATCATGACAAAGCAATGTTCCCCAAGACATTTGGCAAGTCTCACCTTCTGTATATAAAGATCTCTTTCACTGAAGCCTCTACTAAAAAGAAATAGAAGAAGGATAAGCATGTGGCTGATGGTCCTCCCAAGCCCTCTTCATCCAAGGCTCCTGATGAGGGGCAATCATCTCAGGCTGGGACGTCTGCTACTGCTCCTTCATTTGCCACTGCTTCTATTCAACATATAGTAGAGCAATTAGTAACAAAAGCTATAGCAAAGGGTCTTGTTGATGCTATATCTCCATTTTATGATAATGACAATACGGTTACCAATGTTGTCAACGATCTTCAAAAGGTTACTTCTCAGATTGTGAGATCTACTGGCACTGAATTTAAGAAGCAAGCCAAACATATTTCAGCTAGCTTTCAAGCATGTTTTTCTGCTCAGCAAGAGTGCACGGCTAAATTAACAGAAGAAATCTCGTCTCTCAGGGATCACATTCATCGCATGGATCAATCTAAGGATGCTTTAGCTTTCAAGGCACTATTTGATCCTCCTGCTTCTGCCTCTGCTCCTCCTACTTCTGACCCTCAGCCTTCATCTCATCCTTCTGAGCCCTCTACTGGCCCATCTGTTCCTCCCTCCTCTTTGAATGATAACAAAGGGGGAGAGATTGTTGAAGAAGAATGAAATTTATCATGTTTTGTTGGTTCCTCATGTTTGGTTGATTACTTTATCATGTTGCTTACGTCTTTGTTGCTAATGGTTGAATATTATTCTGCTAATGCTTAGATTAGTTTCAAGTGCTTATGTTGGTAACATCTGTTTTGAACCTTTGGCTAAGTTAGTGAATTGCAACTATGACTTACTTGCTTCATATTGTTCTATCTCATTAATTTTTGCCTTTGATATCTGATTTCTCAAAACCTAAACTTTCATTCAATTCAATTTTTATCTTAGTTTTGTCAATCATAAAAAAGGGGGAGAATGTTAGCTCCAATATTTTGATGATAACAACTTCAAAGGTTTTATGGTTTTAAATCAGGATTAAAAAATGGCATTAATGAATACTTGAGAATTAAGAAGTGGTTCTCGAGAATTTATGAACTAATTCTTCCAATTGAGTGTTTTAGGTTACAATTCTCGAGAATGGCATGTCTTATGATTCTCAAGAATGGATTCATGATTCTCGAGTATGAGCTTGTGACTCTTGAGAATAGGACGTCAATTCTCGAGTATGTGCGTGATTGTTCACTTTCAACATCCATCTCCCATCTAAGCAATTCTCGAGAATGGGTGAGTCAATTCTCGAGAATGCACTGTAAATTTTCGCTGATCTTATTATTCTCAAATAATTACACTTTGCTAATTCTCGAGAATGACAACATGATTCTCGAGTATGATCATTTCAATTTGTTTAAGTAGTTCTCTGATCATAGCATTCTCGAGAATGTATACAATTGTTCTCGAGTATTATCGAAGAGATGCATCTGCAAAGTCCTCTTGTTAAGGAATTCTCGAGAATGATTCAAGCAATTCTCGAGAATATGTTCTTACCATTTATATCATTTTCCAGTATCGCTAATTCATTCTTAAAATCGTTGGGTAATCATTTATTCTTTCTTAATCATACCAAAACTTATCAATATCATATTTAATCATCTTTCTGTTTAAGTTTCAGTTGATTAACCTTGTTTAAATTGAATTTGAGCAAAAAGCAATCCGACGTGTCACACGCATTAAATGCTCTCAGGAAACAGAGCATACAAACGGAATAAAGTATTCAAGCAGACGAAGACATTCTTTCGAGACATGCTTATTCCAGCATTCATCCTGAGTCAACCCTTGCACACATACATTGACGGCTAATGCATTTAATGATGCAGCGGTCGAATATTCTCAACGGAAATCAACTGTGCCTAACGGAATTACGAAGAGACACAACGGCTAGTTTGCAATGCTTCACAAAGGCATTAATGGCAGACGCTATAAAAGTTCATCACATTCAATTCTGCCAACCACTGAAACTCTGCACATTCAATTAGCAACTTAAGCATTTACTGTTGCTACTCTATTTGACAATATCTTCGGATATTTAAATCTTCAGTGTTTATACATCTGCTCTTTTAGAGAGTTGTCCATCTGATTATCAATCTTTGTAAGAATCCCAAAGTATTGGGACTTTGGGATTGAGATATTTGATTACAACTTGTAAGGGGGAGTAAGTTCTAGAGAGAGAATTACTCAAAGAGTTACAGAGTGTGTAATCATTTGAGTTAGTGAAATTCCAGAGAGTCTAGGGATTGGACGTATGTCGAGGATTTAGACCGAACCAATATAAATTGATTGTGTTCATTCTTTCTCTTCCTTCCTCTGTTATACTCTGTTTTAGTCACCTAGTTTCAGAGCATTTTCGGAAGAAAATTTTATATTCTCAATTCACCGCCCTTCTTGGTGATATTCCGTCCTTCACTTACTATCTACCACTTTACTTATCCTAGTATAAAACTTATTATAAATCATGAGATATCTTTAATATTGTTGCAAATTTGCAATCATATTTTATGTAATTTATAATAAAAAAATAAAAAATACTTGACTGACAACACCAAAAGGAAAAATTAACAAATACAACTTTACCAATGGGTCTAAGGAAATTGAGCAAATGCTGGGGTTGATTAAGGTTCTTCTCCAAATCTGAAGGCAGAAAGAAACAGAAGCACCAAGTAGTATCTGTAATCTTTCACATACATCACCTTCCAGATGAGAGATATGTATGAAGGAGACTTTGTGGACCTAATCAATGAATTACTCAAGCTACTCAAGCAAAGTCTTTTCTCTGTTTTTCCATCTCAAAAGATTATATATGTTGAAATAGCAATAAGTGGAAAACGCAAGAATTAGAAAAACAAGAAAACACAGAAGCTTACCTCTGTTTCAGGGGAATTCCTAATTTCCGAGCAAGCAACATACAAAATAGGAAATCAATCAGCATTTTTCACTTTGTTCCCGCTTTGATTTAATGCTTTTCCTCATAATCTTGTTGAAAGCAACATTTGATTAGTGGATAATCATATTTCCTTCATTTTTACAAGTCTTACTACAAAGAAGGGATCAAAATCTCTGTATTAAGTGTCAAAAGGTGCTCTACTTCTTATTTGTTTTTAGTTCTGTTGCACATGTTATTTTATTTTTATTTTTGATCAAAATCTCTGTATTAAGTGTCAAAAGGTGCTCTACTTATTTGTTTAGTTCTGTTGCACATGTTACTTTATTTTTATTTTTAATGTTAGTAACTATTGTGCATGTATTTTAGAAGTTGTGACTGTGATCGAGGATAATAAACAAGGTGAGAATATTATACTGAAAAAGCTTTACCTATAATTTTGTGAGGACATTCAGCATAAGATGGGACTCCTATTCTGGTTCTTCTCCAATCTACCTGCAGCTGTGAACAGAAAATAAAGAAGAGGTTTCTCAAATTGTGTGGTCCTCAATTAGCAATGAGTGAAAAAAAAAAAAAAGCAGGAGCATAAGAAACAAGGCATGGTTAAATTAGCAAAATCCAAACACAAATCTACCTCTTCTTTCTCAGGAACTTCGATCTCCTCGTAACCCCAGAAACACACTAGTTTCAGTTCTTCTTTCCCTTTCTCGTAACCCCAGAAACAGACTAGTTTCAGTTCTTCTTTCCCTTTCTTGTTTGGTAGTAATAAGTAATAAGCCTCGTGACTATTTCAGACAAGTCACAAGAACCAATTAATTTCTGACATTGACATTTCAGAAGTACCTTTTCAGTCTCTCACTCCCAGCACCAATCCAGCGTTAAGATAGGGAGCTCTGAAAGAATCTTTATCATCAGCAGGCCCTTTGGCGCCAAAACCCCCATCCTCACATTCACATCTGTCTTTCACTTTTCATGTCATTTTATGATTCAAGCCAACTCACATGATTTGATTTGAGATAATTGATACTCGTATGCTCATATCTAGAGTCTTATTTATAAGTCTAGTTTGACCAAATCTCACATACCAAGGAAAGTTAGGTATTTCAATGATTATAGAGCAAATTTTCAACTTTACCCTCATTTATGAATGGGTACCTTTTAAAATTTATTGTCAAATCTCTCTCATCTTTTTCTCTTCCCAACATAACTAGTCAATCTCTCTCATCATCATTAATATGGACAAAATTGTCACAATCTCATTTATTTGGTCAAAATGGACTTATAAATAGGACCAAATTTTTTGGTCAAACTGGACTTATAAATAGAATCGTGGTAATTTGTATTCCTACAAACTATATTTTATATTCAACATCGAAGATGTAATATTAGTAAAAAAAAGACTTTGAGATAATTGGAACATGTGGTGGAAACTTTCTCCTATATAATTTTTTGATTTTTTTTTTTATATTTTGTTTCATTTTGACAGACAAGTCATGATTATGTTTGAACCTAGTAATGAGCATAGTCTTTGAAAGTCACATAATTTTCCCTCTTTATTAACAATGCATTATGCATGTGGTGGGCTTAAGACTGTTTATAGCATTTCGTCTATTATCTATTATTTTATTTTTAGGGTGTGTTTAGTTTGAAAGAAGATGATAGGAAGGGATGGGCGACTAATCTTAGAGGTTAATATTAGCCTCTAAAATTAGTCTTCCCTCCCCTCAACTCAAACTAAATACACCATTAGTTTATTGAAGTTTTGGTATATATAAATAAATCTTGATACTCCGGTATTGAATATAAGACTCAATTAACCTTTTTGTTGAGAAATTAAAGAAGCTAATTAAATTATTTTAAAATATATATATTTATCATTTTTTCTCCAAGCTAATTTATTTAAATTATAAACTGATATATAATTTAGTCATACATCAAAAAATATTATGATTAAGTAACTTATTTAACTTTTTTAATCTCTCCAAAAAAAAATCAACTAGGACTTATATTTAGAACCAGATGTAGTATTATATTCTAATTCAAATATTGAGTTTATAAATTTACTTGATGCATTTTGATGTAATTGTCATGCATTTTGCTACCTTCCAAACCAAGTCATGCATGTTGATGTAATTGTTATCTATCAAATTTAGTAGTAAATAAGATCCTACAAGCTTCTTTATACACTACTATAAAAAGTAAATTTAACGATACTAATTAAGTACATTTTTAAAAAACAGAAGTTAAAAAAAATGCAATGACATTTTTAAAACTTTAACTTAACTTTCAACTACTTTTAGAAAAAGTCGTTAAAAATTACTTTCAACGACTATTTTTTAAAACAGTCGTTAAAAGTTAAGTCAGAATTTTAAAAAATATGAATATCTTGATTTTCAACAACTGTTTTTAAAAAAGCCGTAGTTAAAAATAAAAAATGATATAACAACTGTTTTTTTTTTAAAAAATCGTTGAAAAAAGATATAACTGCATTTTTAAAAATAATAATAATTAAAAGTAAAAAAAATACAACCATTATTTATAAAAAAAATAGTCGTTGAATACTCCCTCTGGTCCTAATTATAGGAGTAAATTTTGTAGTTGGTTTTGGTCCTAATTATAAGACAAAGTTTTAACTTTTGTCAATTTTTTCCTATAATACCCCTATTTATACTTATTATTAGGAGCATTTATATATATATGTGTGTACATATATATGTATATCTGTGTTTATGGGTGTCAATATATATATGTGTGTGTGAACACACACACACACATATATACATCTATCAGGTAGACAGTTTCTATGGGGCGTAGGCCTCCCAAAAGGTAACGGAGGCGTGCAAAGGTTTCCTCGGGCCAGACGGAGATTGGCCCTCGAGTGCAAAGGTTACCTGATAGATGTATATATGTGTGTGTGAAGGGAGCTATGTATGTATGTATGTATGTATGTATGTATGTATGTATGTATATAGCAAGACCATTATTTTAATTAGAAAGCGTGTGGAAAGGAAATTAGATCTATATGTATACACATGACTATATAAAAAGTAGCTAATATATATATATACTAAATTAATATGTCATGAATGTCTAACGTAAGGCAAATTAGAAACACTTATAATTAGGGCAACTTGTGTCATTTTAAATTTATATGAGGACATTTTGGGAAAATGAGTAAAATTAACTAATTTAACTCCTCTCCTTAATTCCTCCAAAATCGGTTAAATTGCTCCTATAATTAAGACCGGAGGGAGTAACATGTTGACAAAAAAAGGTATAGAAGGATAACCATGGTAGTCAAAAACACGCTTTAAAGCGTAAAAATGCCGCTTTTACGATTTATTATGAGCAAAACGTGTTTCGTTGTGGAAAAAAACGCAGTCGGAGTGGAATCGTAAAAACGTAGCGTTTTTACTCAAAAACGCAAAAACGTCCGTTTTTCAAAAAAAAACGCCAGATTTGCTTTTTTTTTATTTTCCCCCAAAATCGATTGTGAATTCTGCTCTCTCAGTCATTCACTCATTCTCGTTCGTGCTCACTGGTCACACACTCACACTCGCTACTCCTCAAATCAAACCCAAATCCCTAATCGAAGGCTCGCCGTCTCGCCTCCTCCTCCTCCGGTGGCCGCTCATCAGTCATCACCGTAGACGCCTCCGACGGTTCCACCCCTTCCACTGCGGATTTGTGGATTTGGTCCTTTACTGTCTTTTGGATCTGCTGGTCAGGTATGGGCGTATGGCTTTAGCTTTCTCTTAATTGTAAAGTTTTTGAATGATTTATAGTCTAGGTTTGTGAACTAAAACATATGGTGAATTAATGCTTCTCAATGTCGCTGAACGCCTGAACACTTTAGAAGTTTTTTTGGAAGTTTTTGGACATGGTGGAAAAGACGTGGAAGTGCAAAATCACAGGATCAATTTTTTTGTTCGTCAAACTGTGAAATAACTGTTATAAGAATCAATAGGATGAAATTCTGCACATTGGGTTCCACAGATTAGGGTTTCTATACCAATGAATCTTCTTTTTGGGGATAAATTTTAAACACCCTTTCCACTGTTTGGTTGTTTTCTGCCTTTTCACCATATGCTTAATAATGTGCCTGATTGGTATGCTGCTTTCCGCGGACCAATTTCTTTCTTTGCTTTGTTTTATTCATGTTCTTCTGTTTGAATGATGTCCCTGGTAGCTCCTGCTTTCGATCTTAAATTCTAGATTCACGTGATATAGATTAATTGGGATCACTGATAACAAATTGATGCATATGGTAAGTCTTAGTTGAAGAGGGTAACTTATCCACCTATTTGTGCTGTCATTTTATGATATAATGGATTCCAAAGCTCGAAAGAAAACTGAACCAGAAAATAGGAATCAAAAACTAAAATAGAGACTCTGGTTTTTGTCAAGACTGTTAGAGCTCTCCAACCAAACCTACCCACCTCAGTCCAGCCCTTTATAACAAACTCCATGCTGATAAAAACACCCTAACAGCACGCTACCATTTATTCATCTGATAATAATTGTCCCATTATTATTATTATTTTCCGTTCAGTATTAAGTAATAACAGCAGGGATAGTATTGAAAAATGCTGATGCGATCTAGAATTAGGCGAATCTATGACTTGCACATTTAAATTAGACTTGTATTTTAAACTGTATTGAGGTTGTTTGCCTTTGTTTAAATGGTATTTGATGACAATGTTGGATATTTTGATTGATATTGCATGGATGAATATATGTATGGATGATGGCATGTGCCTTGCTTTTCTTGAATTTCTTTATATATATATGCAGGTAAAAACTACGTTTTGTATTACGATTTTTCATTCCCCTACCGTTTTCAGGTGAAAACTACGTTTTCACTACCTTGAGGATAACTCAACAAACACGTGATGACAAGGCATACATCTTTTCAATTTGGAGGCTCGGCAAATCCACTCTCGAGACATGTGATGACAGGCATTAGGGGTGGAAACAGACAAGTTTTATCCTTAATAGGTGCCTCTATTTAGCTACAAAGTGACTTAAGTCTGGCTTGTGGTCTATTATGGACCCTTTTTTTGGCCTAAGTCTGGCCTGTATATAGGCCAAGCCACGGGCCCATTTGTTTTTTTAGACTTTTTAAGTAAGCTAACAAACCACAGGCCTCACCACAAAACAGATCTACTTCAAACATGTCGAAAATAATCCTACTTTAAACAGGCTAAAAACCGGCCGAACTACATAAATTAATACTAATGATTAAAATATATCATAAAATATGAAACCAAATAAAACAACATACCAATTTACAAATTTTACCCTTCTAACAGACCGGCCTTAAAAGCCTAAAAGGCTCATTAGAAGGCCTGAGTCTGGCCTATTAAGAAAAACAGGCCTTGAAATAGGTCTTCACCTGGCCTTTTAGCTTAACAAGCTAGACCGCAGGCCCCTGACAAGCCGTCTGGCCTTATTCCACCCCTAATAGGCATACATCTTTTCATCAATGTATTAATTCACATCTTTCCATGCATTAATTCAGAAGAAGAAGACTCTCTCCTCATCTTTTTTCTTTATATCTCTCATCAACTCCATCTGAGCAATTGACTGGAAAGACAATAAAAGAAACTCAACCCGCATTAATTCTTCACTATATATTCAAAAGACAAAAGGAGGGGGGGACTTTTTACACTTATTGTTTCAGAAAAAGAAAAAATCTCAGGAATTTACGATTTATTACCATCATACCCCTCACGTTGATCCTTTCACCTTACAAATAAATAAAATATATTAAAAATAAAAAAATTCAAAAAAAAAGTCTCATCTCTCCCCGGTTAGAGAGATAAGTATGCAACAAGCAAGTAAGGGCAAGCATATATATCTTTGGGAAAATCATTTTCAGGGCCCTTTTAAGGCTGACAATCCCAAAAAAGGCCCCAAGATTCTGATAATCTCAAAAAAGGCCCTAGGGCCTTTTCTGAGATTTTCAAATCTTGGGTGAGTTGTCAACTGGCGATATAGTTGTTAATGGGATGCGATATAGTTGTCAACGAGGTGATATAGTTGTTAGCGAGTGTTGTTAACGGGGTGATTTAGTTGTTAAAACCTACCCGTTAACAACTATATCATTTCCGTTGACAACTCACCAAAAATTATGAAAATCCCAGAAAAGGCTTTGGGGCCTTTTCTGGGATTGTCATAATCTTAGGGCCTTTTTTGGGATTGTCAGTGCTAAAAGGGCCCTGAAATGGATTTTCCCTATATCTTTTCAGTTTGTGGGCTCAGCAAGTACACTCTCGAGACACGTGAGGACAGGCACACATCTTTTCCTCAGTCAAGCTTTTGGGTATTAGTTCACATTAATTCTTCACTATATATTCAAAAGACAAAAAAGCAAAAAACTTTTTACACTTATTTTTCCAAAAAAAAAAAAAACAATCTTACGAATTGACGATTTATTAACATCATGCCGCTCACGTTAATCCTTTAAAATATACTCCCTCTCGTCCTTATTATAAGGCACCAATTACCATTTTCTCGCGAACCAAGAAATAGAGGTTAAGTCATTAATTAGGTCTAAAAGCAATAAATGTTTCCAACTTTACCTTTAATGATGTAGGTTTAAATGAGTTAGTTAAAAATGAGAGTATAATGAAAAAATAGTAATAAATGAGTTAGTTAAAATAAGTTGATGCCTTATAATAAGAACCAAAAAATGTTAGTAGTTGGTGCCTTATAATAAGGATCCAGAAGGAGTACATTCTATTAGACATCCATACACGCTCCTGATTGATACTCAGCTTCGAAAGATGTCGCCGAGAGAAGACAAGGGATTTTTGTTAGCATCGCTGCATAGTGCATAGCAAGACTGCTGATTTCAAATAATAGATTTCATACCAATAAATTTTTGGTTTATATAGTAAGCAGTCTCATTTTTATAAAGAGAAAAACATAAATTTGAATCTTAGAAAACGTACTTATTAGGAAAAATAAAAACTCTTTGCGCTCTAAAACAAAAAAAGGGAACCCTTACATTGTACCTAAAAGAATAATAGATTTCATGACATTGAATTTTTAATATGATTAGATAATTATTTATGATCATGCATGAAAATTTTGTAAATTGAATGTTATGATAATCCTTATACAATGCACTTGTTAGACAAAAAGTTGATAAATAATAAAAAAGTAATGGCAGACAATAAAGCAAAAGCAAAGCAGAATATAATAAATCATCATTCAAAAATAAATCATTTTTTTTTTGCGCAAATTCAAAAATAAATTATCGACTTTGTTATAAAACTAAAAGAAATATGGAAAGGACAACGGATTTTTGTTAGCATCGCTAAGTCTGGGAAAAAGTTAGGGCCTCTGTATGCTACGTGAAACAGGTGGGAAGGAAAGATTGATAAGTTCTCTTATTTAGTAGGGTTAAGGTGCAAAAATAGACATGTGCTTTTGTCGGAGGAGCGTCCAGTAGCAAATATTTTTTTTAGGTGTAAAAGTGACTGTGGTTACAAAAGTGGAGCAAAAGTCATATTGACCGTTGACTGTTAAGTTGGAAGGTTTGACTAAAGTTAATGATGTGGATGCTGACTAGGAGTGTGTAGTTGGCTGATTAATTGATGACTTGGAAAAAAATAATTTATTTATATGGAGAAAATATAATTTATTTATCTAAAAAATTTAATCCCCCAAAAATATAATTTATTTATCTTTTATTTATCTAAAAAATTTAATCCCCCAAAGTATATAATTTCTTTATCTTTTATTTATCTAAAAAATTTAATCCCCCAAAAATTTTATCTTTTATTATTTCTACTTGTTTGGACAACTATCGTCACTACTCACTATGCATCCTTTTCTTTTCCTTGGTAAACTTTTATATTTTGGCAAGAATGAATCATATGCTTTTAAGGCATAACATATGATTGTAAATAGACTTGAAAGTTTATATATGCATTTTGAGAAATAGTCTTTTAAACTTATTTAAAGGCCTACATTTTAAGTAAGTTAGGCTTTTAAAAAGGCTTTATGTCTTGTGAAGACTGAAGACACATGCTTAGACCTAAAAAAAGCCTATATGCATATGCAGGCTCATGTTTTAAATCCCAGGCCTATTTAGATAACGTCTAGGCTAGCGTAGCCTATTTCCACCTACTCTAATCCTTTAACATAAACATACATACATACGTTTGTATAAAAGACCTATTTACCTAATTAATTTAATTAGATTAAGAAAATTAGTTAATATGACATATATTTTCTAAAATACCCTAATCATCTTTCTTAATTATTTTCTCCCTTTATCTCCTTAATTATTATTGATGGAACGTTAATAGTGGTAAGTTAGAAAAAGATTAACCAATACTGGAAACAGGGTCTTATATTTAGAACCAAGATAAACTCTTATCTCCAAATAGTTCTTAATAACAAGAGGGGTTAATATATTTTTATAAAATTTGATCGTGGAGGTGTGCCACAAAAAACTTTTTTTTTAAAAAAAAATGAAACACATCATCATCTGACACTAACCCATTTCTTTTCCTTTCCATTTGGCATTTAGGCCCCGTTTGGATCAAAGAAAAGGTGGGAATGGAAAGGAACTAAAATAAAAAGAATGGAATGGAAAATATTTTACCTCAATGCGTTTGGTTTGCACTGAAAAAGAAAATAAGTTGATAGGAAAATTTTTGTTTGGTTGAAAGAAAATAAGGTAGGAAAATAAGATAAAATACCATTATACCCCTAAAAAAAATATTATTTTAAACAACACACGCGCAAGATAGAGATAAACACACAGTGTGCACGAGAGAGTACACTCATATTGAGGGAGTGTGCATTAGTGAGCCTGGAGTGTGCGTGAGTACACACTCAAGTGTGCATCATGCACACTCCAATGTGCATGATGCATACTCGAGTGTGTACTCACGCACTCCATTGTCATTTCTCTTTCTCGTTTTTTTGGTCGCGATTCTCTTCCATTTTTGTCACCTTGACGAATTTGCAGTGACAAAGAGGCCGGCTACCGAGGGCGGCTTCTTCTTCCTCTTTCGACAATGTTTATCGGCGTCACTCTCTTCCTCTCCCCTGCGTCACTTGCATCTCTCTCTTCCTCTCCTCGGCGTCACTCGCTTCTCTCTCTTCCTCTCCCCGTTGTCACTCCATGTGATGAGGGCAAATTGGACTTTAGTCCATTTTCAGAGCCGCTGGAAAATGGCTTCCCACCATTTTTTGTGGGAACCCATTTTCATTTAAACGTGGGAAAATGAAGCGCGATGGGAAAATTTGAACCAAATAGCCACCGCCATTGGAAAATGCCAATTTTCCTTTTCCCTCCCTCGATTTTCTTCGATCCAAATGGGGCCTTAGGCTTCAGAGCAAAGAAGCCAAACACAGGCTAGAGGCAAAATAGATGAGTAAAGGGTAGAAGAATCTCTCCTGCAATCATTCTCTATTCTTATGGTCAAAATCTTCCCTAAATTTTTAGGAAAATATCAGTGAGGTCCCAAGTAAGAGAAAAATAAATAAAAAAAGTCCAAACCCCAAATTTCCTATCTTTTTTATATTAATTATGAAATTCCGATATCAAAAAAGTCATGTTGTCAAAATAGCTTTACATGTTGTTAAAATGAATTTTCCTACTATTAAAATTTCACTATGAAAATATCGTTGTCAAAATGGTTTTTCATGATGTCAAAATGGTTTTTCCTATTATAAAAATTTTCCGAGTTTTTCCTTTGATGTGTAGAATTTAAAAAACGTGGAAATTTTTTTGGCAATAGGAAAAGTCATTTTAACAATATTTTTATAGGGAAATTTTAACAATAGGAAAAGTCATTTTGACAACGAGTTTTTTTGATATTGGAAGGGACTTTTTTTATAGAGGATTTGGGATTGAGACTTTTTTTGATTTTTTTTCTCTTCCTTGAGACCTCATCGATATTTTCCCTAAATTTTTTGTCCTTAACTTAGTTGTCTGGGTTACCCTACTTTTCTTCCCTTCCCAGAGGTTCGGTTCTATGCTTGTTTTTTTGTTTTTTTTTTTTTTAAACTTTTCCTCCCTTCTATAATTAATATATGAATGAAATTTGAGGGAAAAAACACCAATGTAGCAACTTTTACCAAAAATTATACCTAATTAGAGTACTTTCAAAAAAAGTTTACAAATATAATGCAGTCAAACACGTCAGCTGTACATACACCACTAGTAGTGTTAGGAAATCTGACGCCACTAGGTAATGGCGTCAGACTTCCTCATGCAACTAGTGGCGTGAATATAAGTCACACGCCACTTAGTAAGGCGTCAATCACGCCACTTAGTAAGTCATCAATTATATATTGACGTCGTGTGGCATCAATTTTAAGACACACACACACTCTTTTATAATTATATTCAAAATTATAAATAATAATTCTAATTAATTATAAATAATAAAAAGAGTAAATAATAATTTTAATTAATAATTTAAGGAATTAAAATATCTAAAATTTATTATAAACTTTAGGATACAAGATTAATTAGTAAATTAATTAATTAGTGAATTTATTATAAACCTTAAGATAGATGACTAATTATTTAATATTTTGTACATTAACAATTTGATATATAAAGTACCCCAAGATAGATAAGATAAGCTTAAATAGAGAATAATAATTAGTCAAATAATTAATTAGTAACTTAATAATGTATCGTGTTATTGTAAATTCTTATTAGTCAAATGGATGATCCACGCGCCCGAAATTAATTGCACAATACATTGACTAATTAATTATTCTCTAAGTAATTAATTGCAGGCGCGTGGATCGTCCATTTGACTAATTATTATTCTCTATTTAAGCTTATCTTATCTATCTTAGGTACTCTATAAATATACAACATATTTCACAAAATATTTTTATTAATTCACTAATTATTATTCTCACAAATTTCTTTAATTAAATTTAGCTAATAATATTTTACAATTTATATATCAAATTGTTAATGTACAAAATATTAAATAATTAGTCATCTATCTTAAGGTCTATAATAAATTCACTAATTAATTAATTTACTAATTAATCTTGTATCCGAAGGTTTATAATAAATTTTAGATATTTTAATTCCCTTAATTATTAATTAAAATTATTATTTATAATTAATTAGAATTATTATTTATAATTTTAAATATAATTATAAAATTATATATATATATATATATATTAAAATTGACACCACAAGGCGTCAATACGCCACTAGTGGTGTGAAACTTTAACACGCCACTAGTGGCGTGAGGAAGTCTGATGCCATTACCTAGTGGCGTCAGACTTCCTAACGCCACTAGTGGTGTATGTACAGCTGACTTATTTGACTGCATTATATTGGTAAATATTTTTGAAAGTGCTCTAATTAAGTACAATTTTTAGTAAAAGTTACTATATTGGTGTTTTTCCTTGAAATTTGAGCGTAACCTGCACTTTATTGCTTGAAACTCTAACTGTGCTCTTTGTCCATGAACATGTCATGGATCCAGTTTTGACATTCCAATAGCAGTATACCTTATATTTATGTATATACTTGTTGAGATATGAGAATGCCACTTGGTTAGCCCTATGAAAAGGATGCATTTTGGAGCTCCACTTGGAGCACACACTAGGAAAAGCAAGCCCTCTTGGTGTGCATGATCGTTTGTTCTACAACTTTGTCTCTAGTGATATTCTTATAATCATCTTACTTGATGGAAAATAAAAAAATTAAAAAATAATTTAAATTCTCATCATAATATCATCCTATCCAAAATCAAATTTAATAATACCTTGAATCACTAACAAAATAATCATACACTTATTTAATATTCTTTTCAATTTCTTTGAAATGTTGACTTCATAGTATCAATCCATCATCCAATGACTCTATAGTCAATAATTAATAAATATTCTTCCTAGAAAATCATCAAAATAGATAAATGATAACAAAATATTCTTACATACAATCTTTTAATAACTAAACTAATAGTTACTAATAAAAAAAATTTATAATTAACTTTGCCTGATATTGTCGCCTACAATTCATACCCCGTAAAAAAAATCATTTTTTATTGAAGAAAAAAGCAACCAAATTGACCCAGTAACTCACCATATTGAGCCCCGGTTATCTAGGTTGAAACCAAGTCACCCTTGAGTTGCCACAGTTTCGGGTTAGGAACATGACCGGACCGGTTTCATATCCGTGACGCCGATTTTTGGGTTGACTTAATAGGTTCGGTTTGGGTTTGATAATCATGATATTGACAGAATAATTCATTATTATATTTTTATTTTACCTCATTACGAAATACGAGTAAATTGATTGAGTTTTTAATGTATGAGGTAGGTAGGAGAGCTGATTGATTAAAAAACGTAGCTTGAAAAGTAAATTTACTATTTTCCAAACACATTATTTAATAAAGATAAAATAGATAGATTTTATCAATTTAAGACACATTATATAATGGGTTAAGGGACAATTTGGCCAACCAACTATTGGCTCAGGAGCACCCACCACAAAAAACTATTAAGGGTATCAAAAATAGCAACAAACTTTCAAAAAGGAGCGCCCAGCACAACGCCGTTAACAAAAAGTTAACCTCCGTTATCTAACCGTTATCTAAGGTGCAGATTAGCCAACGAACTCTTACTTCAGGAGCGCCCAGCACAAAATTTTAAATCTTACTAAATTAAATAATTTTTTTTCTCAATTGTCATTATTCAAAACTCATTGTATAGATATCTATGGAAAAAAATTATTCATTCTTTAATTTTGTCAAAATTATAATTTGCTAAAATAAACAAGTTTTAATTAAAAATATAATTATATGATTTAAATAAAACTCAAGGTGTTTTAAAATTTATTATATATGTTAAACAAAAAATTATATGATTTATTTTTATAATAAAACTCACATAAATTTCTTCTAAAATAAAATAATAATTTTTATGAGAAAAAGAATGTATGATAAATGATATGAGAGAATTAGAGTAAAATATGTAAAAGTGCATTTATTAATCAAATAAATTAGAGTAAATTTATGTATGTATTTTTACTCTATCATATGAAAATTATTATTTCCTTTCGATTTTGCCGTTAACTTAATATCATTATATTCAAGATAGATAGTGTACCGTTGGGAATAAGTTATACGGCAATTGACACAATTGAGCTTTAAGAACCTACTAATCTAAATTTCTTGCTATAATTTAAAGAGGGAAACAAATTATACTTATAAATTTAGATTAATAAGACTTATATTTAGAAATAAAATGAAAATGAAAATCATATTTAATAAAAATGAAAATTAAAGAATGAATAATTTTTGTCCATAGATATCTATACAAGTAGTTTTGAATAATGACAATTGAGAACAAATTATTTAATTTAGTAAAATTTAGAATTTTGTGCTGAGCGCTCCTGAAGTAAGAGTTCGTTGGCCAATCTGCACCTTAGATAACGGTTAGATAACGGAGGTTAACTTTTTGTTAACGGTGTTAACGGCGTTGTGCTGGGCGCTCCTTTTTAAAAGTTTGTTGGTATTTTTGGTACCCTTAATATTTTTTTGTGCTGGGTGGTCCTGAGCCAATAGTTGGTTGGCCAAAATGCCCCTTAACCCTTATATAATTGAACTAACATTTTTTAGTTCTTGTAAATTTGTTAACAACATCTTATATTTTGGATCAGAGTATAGCCTATATCCAATTTTATGCCAGTCAATACTGTAATTTTTGTTTTTCTTGATTTTTTTCTTTTAATTTCTTTCTTATATAATATTTTAGCTAAAATATACTTTTGGTCCTTTATATTTACATAAAGTTCCATTTTACTTTTTATAAAGTGCACTTTTAGTCCTTAAAATTTAATATCATTAATGTTACCAACAAAAAATACTAACAGAGCAAAGTCAAGCCGTGACAATGCAATGCCAACGAAGCAAGCCGGCTTGCAACACAACATCCCATTTAATTTTAATCCTATATGGCATTTACTTAATTTAATTTATTTAATTCTTAAATAAAAATCTAATTTAAATAAATTATTTTAATCAATTTCTTTATTCCTTTGTGTGTCTATTCTTTATCGTTGAACCTTAGCCTTCTGGAGCAACACCCTTCATCATCTTCATCCCCATACCTTCTTCCAATTCTTCATTAAGCATCCAATGAAATTTTCTTGTTCTATTTTCAACTCCTTGGCGTTTTTTTTTTTTTTTTTTTTTTTTTGTTTGTTTGTTAATTTTATACAAAAATTTTAGGAAAAAAGTTGGGTTTACCCACGATTTAAAGACAGAGCGAAATCTACTTTCCTCTTAAGTGATATCAATATTAGGCAATGTGAGCTATCTTTTACCCTCATGTGTTTACCTAGACACTCAGAAGCTATGATGCCTCTCCTAACATCTTGATGAGAGTATCCGAACCTTTTATCCTTTAAACGAGGGGTCTCCTTAGCCTCCTCTAATCCATCAACTTTCCTTCCAAGCTAGCTACCTATCACTTATCTCTGGCTTGGTAATTAATTAGCCTTAGAGCAATGGGAAAGACAAACTCTCAACAGTTTTCATTCTATCCATTCACTGTTTACCGGGGGCAATCTTTTCTTTCTGGAAAAAAATTAATTCAACCCAAAAAAAAAAAAAAAATCAGAAATTTGACTGCACTATATCAAAATCAAATTAAGTGTGGAAAAAGATATTAATGCTCTTACTCTATCTGTTTTACAAATCTCCTTACTTACTGGTCTTGTGAATTCCCCTACTTATCTTATAAATAGGTTAAAATATTTTTACAAGACAAAATCATTCACAAGATAAATAAAATAATTAAAAATAAATAAAGTCAGAGTATGATTAACTTTTGGGAAAATGACAGTTAGGTCCCAAGTGTAATACCCGGATATTTATCTGGCATATTATAAATAAAAGTTGGATAATTCTGATAAGTGAAAATTCAATCTCCAGTCTTGTATAATTATAGCATATTTTCTAGGTAGAATTTCTACAAGAAATTAGGGAATTTAAGGGCCAAAGAGCCAAAATGACCAAAATGCCCCGGAAAGGGTAATCAACTTAGGAAATTATGGGAAAAATACCAAAAGGCAGATAATGACCAAGTAAATTAGGAGAGTATATTATCCATAATTATGGTAATTTAATAAATTATGAATTTGGAAAATTGTATAAGAGTGTTCAAAAAGTAGTAAAAAGACCAAAATACCCTTGTAATTATGGAATAATGTTAGAGGTATGAAAATACTAATGTTAATACAAGAGTATGAAGATAATGAGACATAGTAATTAAGAAAATTATCAACAAGTGATAATGAAGTAATTAAGTAATATTGGGCTAATTACTTAAGCATAAGTGAAGGAAATTCACAAATAATTATATGAAACCCTAAAGTTGGTGGTTTTTGTTTTAAAATTAGTAAAAATGTATTTACTAATTAATTGGAAATTTTTATGAAAAATAGTTGAGTTTAGGTATTTTTAAGCCTAAATACAAAAATGGACCAATTAGATAATTTTGTGGAAATTTTTGGAAAAATTAAATAAATAAATCATTAAATAATTAATTAAAAAAAAAATAAATATTTATTAATCTAAAATAGGGCCAGCCGAAATACAAGAGAAAGGAAAATGGAAAAAATATATAAAAATGAAATAGAAGAAGCAAGTGGCCAAGTTGCACATTATAAAATTAATATAATTAAATTAAAGCAAAAATTGTGAATAGTAATTTAAAATTAGGAAACGGATCCTATCTAGAGATCTAGGAATAGGAATCCCAAGGTCAAGGTAAAATATTGATCGGTGAGTTTTTACCTTTAAGTGACCTCTTCCTAAGTTAATTCCGAGGTAGTTTGTGCATTTTCCTAATAAAACAAAATGGGGAAAAATGCATATAGGCATAATTTTGGAAAAGAGGAAAATAAATTCTAACTCAACATTTAGGAATGGGTTTGAATTTTTTAGACATATTTGGAATCAAGAAATTATTTCAAGAGATTGATATCTCCGAAAACGAATTCGACACCGACGCGTTCGGACACGTTTTCGAGGAAACTTCAACTGGATCATTGGAGGCCTATATGGAATCAAAATTTAGCTTGACTTGGACATTTCTACTAAGTGAGAACTTGTCTTCAGAGTTGTAAATCCATAATTTTGAGATTTTTCCGAAATCACGCGAATCGGGTACCGATCGGGAAAATGGTTAGACTAGGGCATAAAGCAAGCCTAGTCACCATTTTGGACCAACCAAGGGCTGCCACATCACCTAGGAGGTCGGCCAAGAGGGAAAAAGCAAGGGCAAAAATCATGTGTAATTGTTGGACATGAATAGTGTAAACAACTTCAAGAATTCCAACCTTGTCCCTCCAAAATCTCTATAAATAGGCATGCTTGCCTTTGAAAATTTTCACACCATTTTCCAAGCCCTTGGCCGAAAATTAGAGAGAGGAAGGAGTAGAGAGAGAAGCTCTGGGGGAAGTTCTGCCGAAGTCTTCAACGGGTAAGTCTTTCGGTCTTTAGTTTTTAGTCTTTAGTTCAATAGTTAGTAAGGCTGGGGTAGTCTTTATTTTTATGATTTGGGTATCATATGGGAGGGCTATTTTAGTCTTTATTTTCAAGAATCATAAATGCGTCGAAGTTCGCGAAATTTTGGGAAGAAAATAGCCTATGTAGCTAAGCGCCGGCGAAATTCCGCCAAGTAGGGGTATAGGGGCAAAATGGTAATTTTTACCTAAAATGCCGCTTATAATGTCAAATTACTAATGGAAGTGACATTATTCTCATAGGATATCTGAAACGTTGATTCTGCTGCCGTTACGCTGCCGACGTGCCGCTGTAGGATTCTTGCACGTTTCTCCGTAGAAAGTACGTTTTCCGCCGGTAGTACCTAACGTTGCCAACGAAGGTACGGACGCGTACTGTAACACTAATCTTGCACATCTTAAATACTTATATGTCAATGATATGTTCGTAGACCGTTATACAGACAGCTATACGGGTTATAGTTTTGATAACGCCGTTTTGTTTTCCTAGCGGCGAGGACACGACTAATTATCGTGGCACCGTGAATAGTGCAAGTCTGTTGTTGTTATTTACCTTATGGGGCTTTACATATTGCTCGTGCTTATGTTTTGTCGGCATAATGATCATGCATCTCTAGTATGCTTATGATATACCGTTGTATTAGCTCTAGAAATATCTCGTTGTCCGTATACCGTATTGTTTGGGTATGAGGTTAATCAGTTACCCGAGATTCAATATGGTGAATTGAATCTCACTGTAGCTTCAGGGTCGGGAGGACCACGGCTCGGGGATCGAGGCAAGTACCCGGAGTAGGCGTGCAGCTGAAGACCAGCTTTATCTCTATCGCTTTACGTATTTCCGCTTTCTGTTGTTTCCTTTCTAAACCATAGGACTACTGTAATCTATACAATGTTACACAATGGTTGCTGTTTTGGCTAAGAATCCAAATGCTCTTTCGCTCTATTTCTCCACTCTGATTGTTTGTTTGAAAAAAAAAAAAAATTCCGCATTTCAAACATGGGATGTTACACCAAGGACCATGAAAAATAACAAAAAGTCTCAATAGAAATTCACATATCAAAAAGTCCCTTGAGACTTTTTTTTGATATTATCTGTATTGAAACAAAATCCATATTTTTAAATTTTATTGTGAATATAACATTTCCTGTTGTAAATATTGTTTTTTTGGTTGTGAATGACAAATTTTAAATTTTGTTGTAAATATAACACTTACTGTTGTGAATATAACTTTTTTTTTGTTATGAATAATCAGGTTTTTAAATTTTGTTATGAATATAACACTTCCGGTTGTAAATATAGTTTTTTCTGTTATGAATGATAGGTTTTAAATTTTATTGTAAATATAACACTTCTTATTGTGAGTATCTTTTTCTATTGTAAATGACTAAGTTTTTAAATTTTATTATAAATATAGCATTTCCTATTGTAAATATAACATTTCGTGTTATTAATATAAATAATATCAAAATATGTAAATTTTTATTAAGACTTTTTTATTATTTTTTCTGGTCCTTGAACTGAGTCATTTTCCCTTATCTTTTTGGCTTACAAAACTCAATAAAATTTTCCCAAAAAGAAAAGATGGCCCCGGGGCTGCGGAGGAGAGTAGGAAGATCGAGAGAATTTGAGTGTTTGACTTTACCAAAATTGGGGCAGCGTAGATTATTAGGAAGGCGAGAGTATGAACAGCAACGTAGGAGAAGGTAAGGTGGTGTGCGTCACTGGTGCTTCTGGCTACATAGCTTCATGGCTGGTCAAGTTCCTTCTTCTTCGTGGTTACACTGTCAAGGGCACTGTTCGTGATCCAAGTTAGTGCATCTTAAAATATCGTCCCATCTATCCCAAAAAGTGACTGAAACTGTTTACCATTACTGTTTTGTTATCTCTGTTTTTCTTTTTCTTTCTCTTGACCTTTTCTCGGTGAAGATTTTCAGCAAACCGATATCCGGATTTTGATTTATAGTAAATGGGCAATGAGTAGATGTTTCTTTTTGCTTTGTATGGTGATAGGAATAGAAGAGATAGAATAGACAAGAGCTATTTAAATTATCCAAGATGACTTGTGTAAAGATAGTCTGAAATGACACAACTCCGAATCTGCTACATATATCTCATTCTCTTTATGTCTTCTATTTCGGCTTGTGATTGGAAGGGAGTCTATGGCTGTTATTTACTCCGTGCATTTTTTGGTTTCTCTTATTATTCAAAATGAATGGGTTATATTTCTTGTTTTTATTGGGCTTTCATTAGCATGGATTACCAATTTGTGATGGTTTGTTACTCATTACAGATGATCCAAGAAAGGTAGATCACTTGCTTAAGCTTGATGGTGCAAAGGAGAGATTACACCTGATTAAAGCAGATCTTCTGGAAGAAGGTTCCTTTGACCAAGCGGTTGAGGGGTGTGAGGGTGTCTTTCATACTGCATCTCCCTGTTTTTTTGATCCCATAGATCCGCAGGTTTACATCATTTTCTACTTGATAGATATCAAATATCATTTTGAACCTTTTCCAAAAGTTTGCTCCTTTCTCTGCCTTTTGCAAATAATAGTGCAATCAAGTTGTTATAGTCTAATGAGTTCAGTATTTCCTCTTAGACTTAAAATGTAACAATCGTTGTGAAGTTTATGCAAAAATTAATATAAAGAATGGAGTATCATACCTAGTTGCCTGTTATCCTTGAAGCATTTGGACATGGTTAAAAGGATGGACAATTAAAGACAGGCATAACTTCACTTGCTTCCCTTCGCCTATTTAGTTGAAGTAATATATTTCTGAACCAGAGAAATGACTGAAGCCTGGGCCTTTATATCTGATGGGTCTTCTTATTTTGACTGTTGTTTTATTGACCAGCTCTATCCACATTACAGACTGAAATTATAGACCCAGCAGTGAAGGGAACTCTCAACGTCCTAAAGTCGTGCGCAAAATCACCAAATGTGAAACGAGTTGTTTTAACTTCTTCCACTGCAGCTGTTATATTTAATGGAAATCCTCTAACTGCTGACACTGCAGTTGATGAGACATGGTTTTCAAGTCCAGATATTTGTAGGGATATTAAGGTAAGCGCTATTATATTATACAGACACAAATAAAGGTTATAGGTAATGCAGGTTGCATATCAGATAGTTATCAATTCTGCATAGAGTTGGGATATCAAGTTTTCCATTTAATGCTATGTGCATGTGTTTCCTCTACATTGGCTAATCAGATCAGAATGATTTTATGTTTTATTAATCAATGAAATGGACTCCACGGATGATAGTTGCTTCGATTTTGTGAATTGTGGGGCACATCTAAACTAAATATGAAGAAATTTATTTTCTTGTAGAGTAAGATAGAAGAAAGTAGCTTGACAGTTATTCTGGCCCTATGCCACATATGTAATATTGCTACTTTCTTATATCTCCTGGGCTACAAGGTATACATTTGTATAATGCTGTAATTGAAGCAATTTTTTACAATTGGATGATTTAGCATTCACTGACTGTGTCAGAAGGACAAGAAAAAGACATACCCTTCCTCTTGTGCCTTTGATATGATTGTTGAAAAAAAAAGGGAAGACTTAACATAGTGAAACTTTGATGTCTTGTTTTTTTGGGGTAAAAAACGTTGATGTCTTTTATGATTCATGTACTTGTTCTGATTTTTAGATGCTTTTTATGCTGTAATGAGGCTTTTTAAAATGTGAATTTGGTTTATTTATATATTAGTTATCATCTATATTATTTTGAATCTCTTAAAGTTGCTGCTACAGCTTTCCATACAGCTCATGCTATATGCTATGTGCTAGATGCAATATCATTATACAGCCTAAGCCAAACAAGTACATTAAGCTCTATGAATAACTATGGGTACTATAAAAAGAAAAATGTTAGAATGAGGTCGAGTGTTGAAGAGCCACATTCTAAAGCCCTAACTCTCTTGTGCTTTGCAGCGCAAACATAGCCCAATAAGGGTTCCCTTCGTGTGCAGTGCCCCCTCTGCAGATTGTGATATTTTATTTCTTAAATATTATATCTTTTTTATTCTATTTTATTTAAAATATTATAGGATGGAATCTATTCCTCTTATCTGAATTAATTTAGAAGATATTACCCTTGATTATCTTGCTAGAAGAGGCAGGTTTGTGGTGTTCACTATATATGTTACTGCCTTTAAATAAAAGCATCACAGTGAATTGAAAACCAGTTCAAGGAATTTCTTTACAAAGTTTAAACTAAACTTCACGTTCAAGACAAAAATAAAAATATCCGTTATTTATGACAATTTAGTCCACCTAGTGGGATAAGTCTTGTTATTGTGATTTTTATTTTTTTTTTTATTTTTTTTTAATGACCATCTAGGACTTTTGTGTTATGGAAATATAATAAGATTCTGAATGTTAGTTAATTCTGTTAGACTGCTAGTTTGTTAGTGCCTTATTAGCAATTGTGGTAGGTAGATATCTTAGCTTATAAATAATCCCAATTGATGCTATTGTACTCAGACTATGGATAGACTATTGAGTATGCAATGGAATGACAATTCTTCCCTTCCTCTTTCTCATTCTCTCTCTGTTTCTTTTCTCTCTTTTCCCCTTTCTCTCTTATTCTTGGTTCTAATACCATAACATTTTGCTTCAAAATTATTCGTCTTGTTGCCAATTGTTGTAACACAAGTTTGTTACCATTCATTATTTTACTTTCTGCTTCAAGTTTTCTACTGCTTTATATTCTGTTCTTTCAGCGCTGGTATAATCTTGGCAAGACTTTGGCTGAAGAAGCTGCCTGGAAATTTGCAAAAGAAAATGGCATTTACCTGGTTGCTCTCAACCCAGCATTTGTGATAGGGCCACTTTTGCAACCATTACTCAATGAAAGTTCTGCTATTATACTTAATCTAGTAAAAGGTAATTTTTATATACTCACAAGTTTCACTCTATAGGAGTCTTGTTTTATGACATGTCCGCATCTGGATTACTTGATGTGTTCAAATGAACTACTTTTCTTGTCAGGGTCAATTGAAAGGGAAATTTGTTTCAAAATTTGAAATGGACTTGTGTACATTGGAATAAGAAAATGAGGGTTATGGTTTTTGAGAAATCTATTGAACTAGAGCTCCTAATGGACGTGGAGTTTATGTTCATCTAGAATGAGTCTGAGATCATTGATATTTAAGGTTATAGAGTTTATTATTACTCCCTCTGGTCCTAAATATAGGTGCTAATTGAGGGGTTTGTTTTGATCTTAAATGAAAGACCTCATTCCTCTTTATCTTTCATATTTATTCTTTTTTCCCAAACAACCCCTATACTTTGATTCTTGTATGATATGTAAGCTATGTTGACAAAGCTCCAATTTAAATGATTATAAGGAGGGGTATTTAGGAAAAACACTGCTCATTTTTTTACAAAAACTAACTAAATTTCTTTTATTTATGCAAATTAGTTAATTGGCTCTTACATTTAGGATTGGAGGGAGCATACAGGAACCTTAATTCCTTTATTCCAAGTCATTATTCTTAACAGTTTATGTTTTATTTTCTCTCTTTCTGCATATTATTTTCAATGAAATGAGAGAGGGGCTGCCACAATATGTATGAGAGAGTTTTGCATTCAATTTATGTTTTATCCAAAATTTTGCAATACAAATTTTAATCAAGGCTTAAATTATATAAAACACTCCTGAACTTTATGTCATATGTAAATAACCTCCCTAACATTTAAAAGTTTAGGACTGTATCTTGTAATTGTAAACGAGACTTTTGTTGAACTCCCAATTTTTATTGAATATAGAAGACAAGTGACCATCCAAACGCCAGTTGAGAATCATGGTTTCATCTTACAAAGAAACCAAGTTAGTCTGAACACCTTTTTCTTTAATTTTGTGCTGTCATCAAAATTTCTATTTATCTGTTTGATGACTATTTTAATTTATTTTTTTTTGAGAAATAGTTCTTGATTTGGATGCGTTTTAAATATTTTGTTTTTATCCCCTGGACAAGAATTGTTATGTTGCTCCCCATCCCTCACTTGTTTGATGCAGGCCAGACATATCCAAACTATAGTGTAGGGTGGGTGAATGTGAAAGATGTTGCAAATGCTCATATTCAGGCGTTTGAGATTTCTTCAGCTAGCGGAAGATATATTTTGGTTGAGAGAGTTGCTCACTACTCAGAACACGTCAAGATTTTACATGAGCTGTTCCCAACATTACAACTTGCTGAGAAGTAAGTTGATTATTATTGTTTATAATTTAAAGGATGTATTAACTCTTGAATTTTTAGCTTTATTTCTCGAAACCTCACGTTTATAATTGTCCTTGTTTCTTCTGAATTATGCTCAAGGCCAACTCTTATGCATGAAGCACTAAAAATTGCCTATTACTTGTAGTGAACTAAATGGCTTTCATTTGATTAAAAAACAAAAACTAATATTCTGATCATTCTTACTGAGCTATGCACGAAAAGACATGATGATGATGATTCCTTGTTTCTCAGACTTGATGATGATTGGCTTTTTTCCTTTTCCCCCCTGGTAAACTGATAATAATGGCTTTTGGTTGTTACCGTGCATGTGGGGAAAATGATTGATTTCATTGAATCAAATCTCATCTGTACAGTATATCAGGCTATATATACAGCAAGAGTTAAATACAGTAAATGTTCTAAAAATATCGATATGATTTTCCACACCTTTCAATCATACCTCGTGTCCCTTTTCACTTGTCCTTATTTGAATTGTCATTTGGTCCCTAAATATATGTATTGTTCCAAATTTTGAAGTATAATTATTACTTGTTTCCAATAATGCCCATGTTTAAATGGAGGTAATTAAGATATAAAATAGTGTGGCACTTAATGAAGAGCAAAATTGAAAAAGATAGAGTAATTACTATATAACACTCCCTCCCGTCCTTAATTTATAATCCAATTTGTAGTTCAATTTCTTCGTTAAAGTGGGTTTTATATTAAAAATTGCAGGGAGGACATAAATTTTTCTTTGTCTTGGATCTGTGATAGGATACCAAACCGTCCTCTAAAGAGGCGTTTGGATAAGATCAACTAAAGGAAGTTTGGAAGTTAGGTTTATTAGTGGAAGTTTAGAATTCTGTTCTATTTTATGTGTTTCATTAGGGGTTAGTTATTTAGGAAGTCTGTGTTCTATTTTAGTCAGTTGGTTTGTTGGTTATGTTTCTTTATATATATCCCCTTTAGATTGTAAACAGACTTATGAATGAATATATACAAATTTGCATTGTCTAATTGGTCAAGAATTCAGATTCTGGTTCTTGAAGTTCATACATAGATCCTAATTTTACCAGGATCTATCAATTTGGTATCAGAGCAGATCAATCTCTGGGCCAATTTTTTGTGAGTTATGGGCAATAATAGGAAGAAACCTCAATCCACCGATTTTGCTATTCCTAATTAGGAAGCAGTCATCAAAATCCCCAGAAACCAAGTTACCTTCTTTAGCCCCAGGTAATGTGACACAACAACTGAATTTCATTGTCTCTAAACTCTTTAGTTTAGATGCTGAAATGAAAGAAGTCAAAAAGCAGAAAATTCCTACTGTTTTGATAGAAGATGTGGAGAAAGAACAAGGAAAACCGCCAGACCCATGTGAAGAATTCGAAGGAGAAATACCTTGGTGGAGTAAAAAACCAAACAATCGCCCTCACTCTAAAGTCGAATTCCCAAAATTCGAAGGTGGAGATCCGAGAGGCTGGGTGATGAAAGCAGAGAAGTACTTCAGGTATTACCAAACTCCTGAAGATTTAAAAATCGAGGTTGCTGCGATGTATTTGGAAGGGGAAGCATTAGATGTGTTTATATGGGTCTCTTCCAGTCGCACCATATGCCATTGGGAGGAATTAATACAAATCTTCCAGGAGTAGTTCGGTCCAACAGAATTCCAGAATCCAGATGTCTACTTATGCGACGTTAAACAGACTGGTTCTGTCGAGGAGTATCGGAAGGAGTTTGTGCATCGTTCTTCATGTGTACAAGGATGGCCTGAATGAACACTGCCTTTTAGCGCTATTTATCAACAAATTAAAGGGTAATTTGAAATCAGATGTGAAAATCCAAAAGCCAAGAACCGTTTACAAAGCCGCAAGTCTTGCGTTGGAATTTGAATCCAAATATGCTCTGCAAACTTCTCATATGAAGGCATCCCAATTTAAGGACTCACAATTTAATTCTAATTGGCCGAATTCCCGATTTCAAGGATCACGAAATAATTGGGCAATTAATAATTCCTCCAATTCAGCCAATATTGGGGAATTAATAATTCCATTAATCTAGTTAGTCCAAATCCTAACAAACCGCACCTTCCATCGGGATCTCGACAAAATCAACTGGGTGCGCAATCAGCAGGAATTTCCGATACAGAGAGACAAATCCGAAGGAGTAAAGGGTTGTGTTACCGATGTGGGGCCAACTTCTCGCTTGATCACCGCTGCAATGCCTATTCGCTCAAACTTCTGGAATTACCCGACGACGCAGAAGAGCCAATTCTCGAAGAAGACGACAATGGTCAAGAAACATATGCAGAAATTTCTTTACATGCTTTTCTGGGAAAAAAGTCAACGACAACTATGAAAGTATCCGAATTAATCCTCATTGATTCAAGTTCAACACAATTTCATTTCTCATGAATTGGTGTCTGATCTATCTTTGAAACTCACCAAACTTCCTCCTTTAAGAGTTCAAATCGGTGACGGTTCTATGCAAGCTTGCAACGCTATTTACAGAAATCTCACAATTACAGTGCAAAGCTTGTCCATAACAGAAGAGTTCTTTCCTTTTAAGCTCGGCAGTGTAGATATGGTTTTGGGAATCAAGTGGCTTGCGTCTCTAAATACCGTTGAAGCTAATTGGCAGCAGCTGTTCATGGTGTTTTGGGTTAATGGCAAGCAATATAAGTTTCAAGGAATTACTCAACCACCTGCAAAATCTAGCTGGCAACCCTATGATCGGATGACTACACAATTTCCTCACTTTCGCCTTGAGGACAAGGCTCATTTTCAAGGGGAGGGTAATGATAGGATACCAAACCGTCCTCTGAAGAGGCGTTTGGATAAGATCAACTAAAGGAAGTTTGGAAGTTAGGTTTATTAGTGGAAGTTTAGAATTCTGTTCTGTTATATATGTGTTTCATTAGGGGTTAGTTATTTAGGAAGTTTGTAGCAGTTAATCAGTTGGTTTGTTGGTTATGTTTCTTTATATATATCCCCTTTAGATTGTAAACAGACTTATGAATGAATATATACAGATTTGGATTGTCTAATTGGTCAAGAATTCAGATTCTAGTTCTTGAAGTTCATACATAGATCCTAATTTTACCAGGATCTATCAATTTGTGTGTTTTTTCCTATGAGGGCAAGTAAATTGGGACTGAGGAAGTACTAATTTTTGTGTACTTAATTGTTCAAACATATTTGTTGATCAAAATGGCTTGCTCACTCTCAGTTACTTTATATCCTCTTTTATACTTCTATTTATTTAAGGCCAAATTTTTTGTCTTTGATTTCATGTCTGTCTTTTACTTTTTAGGTGTGCTGACGATAAGCCCTTCATGCCAAAGTATCAAGTTTCTAAAAAGAAGGCAATGACCTTGGGAATTGAATTTACTCCATTGGAAGTGAGTCTCAAGGAGACTATAGAAAGCTTGAAAGAGAAGAATTTCATTAACTTTTAACTCTGATCTTTCAGTCTCTCTCTCACACACTCACAAAAACTATATAAATAAATGTTGATAAGCTTAGGAAAGCTTTAAGTCTGTGTTTTTTATGGAAACAACTCCATTGCCTAAATTCAATGATACAGAAAAGCGATAACTATGATACAAGGCTTGCGTTGAAATAAGGCTTCATAGGAAAAAGCAACCTTACAGGAACATTATGCTTGTAACAAACAGCCATTGGCAAAAAATGGATTATGTTAAGTTTCATATTAATGTGTGGCAGTATATAAAAACACAGGTTGGTTTATAAACAAACTTCGTTGGTAAAGAAGGAGCAATTAAATCTTTTGCAAGATGATATTTGCAATTTTTGTCAAAATTTGTGTTGGTAATATGTTCTTAAATAATTTGCTTTAAAAAATTGAAAAATATGGGATAAAATGATTTTTTTTTGGGTCAAAAGGGGATAAAATGAATTGATGTATTATATTTAGAACAAAATATAACCATTCAACTAGTTCTTAACTAGCTCTTATATTAGGGATTGATAGTATTTTATTGTTTATCATAGTGGAGTCATATTTGATACCCTCCGATCTTTAATGTATCACCTAATTAGGAAATTGATGTCGATATTAAATGTAACATATATTTCACACTTTTATCTATTTTTTTGTAAATTAAATTTATTGATATTTCCTCAATAATAATCGAACAGAAAAAGAAGTGAGGAATCAAAAAAGATGTTTATATCTATCTATCTATATATATATATATATAAACTAACTTAACTAATACCTTTAATCTATCAAATTTAATTAAGTCTTACATTACCTAGTGTAGGGAGGGGGTAGTTTATAATTGGGAGGGAGAGTGGTATCTCTATTGAACTTCCTCATTATTTACTTTTCCCACCATTACATGAACTTTTATAGTTGAGATTTAACATTTTATAATAATATATTATACTCTTATGTAAGGAAAAAAAAATTATACTATTAACATTTAACCAGAAAAATTCAGGAGTGTTGGAGATAAAAAATAAAAAAGTTATAAAACATTTAATAAAAGCCTACATAGTTGAAGTATTTAGATATAATTTTAATAGTTTGAATTTATTTATATGTATTTTTGTATTTATTATAATAATAATCCCAACCCTTAGAAGTTGATGCAATGACAATGGCGAGGAAGCTCAATGTTGGGATTCGTTGGACTTAGGCATGAAAATAGGTCAGGTTTTAGTTAAATAGGTCTGAGCCTGTAATGAGAATGTGAAGCTTGAGCCTACATGAGGCCTAGACAAGCCTTATTATAGGCCTACTTACAATATAGACTTTTAGAAAGGCCTTATATTACAAGCCTTGAAGATCATAAGTAGGCTTTGAACCTACTAAAACCTAAATAAATGTAGTCTTTTGGTAGATTTCAAAGCCAACATATTTACAAATTTTAGGTTTTAAATAGGCTTAGAGCCTATTTAAATCCTACATAAAATTAAAATAATCATAATCACTTATAATAGAAATGGTGAAAGTACCTGATTTGGAAAAGGTTTATAAAACCCTAGAAGTGCGAACTCGAGGATTGTAAGAAGGCCCAGGTCTTAGAAGAAAATGAGAGGTTTCTTGGAAGAAAGAGAAAGTGACGAATGACAAGTGGTGAGAATGGAGGGAAATATGAACGTATAAACGTAACTGTTGAGATTACGAAGTTGAAGAGTCAAGGGAAAAAGAGGAAATTCACCCCAAAAAGCAATGATGACATATGTGAAACGATGTGGGTATTAAATGCACGCGAATGTTGAAGACGGAAAAAGGTGGCTATGTTACGCTATGACGATTGCAAGTGTATAGCTGTAAAGTTGTTAGTTATATAAGCAAATCGAACCTATTCCTCTTCATGATAATTCGGATCGGGGGGGAAACTGTTGCTAAAACATACACACCCGGAAACTCGGATGTTTGGTGCAAAAGGGGAGTTGCTAGAACACACAAACCCAGAAACCTGGACGTTTTTATGCAAAAGAGATCCCGACAGTCATGAAAAAAAATAGGTGTTTTCTAATCGAATTAACCCGGATTATATGTCTGGGGGAAATTCACAATTAGAATACCAATGAATTTGAAGATTGGTAAAGCTTGGAGAAGAGCTGAAGGAGAAAAAAATAATCAAGTTGCAATGACCTGGACACGAGATCTGGGTTAAATAATAAACATACCTCGACAGCCCAGAGACCTTGACTACTAAGCTGGGAGCAACTGTTACAGGCTCATATATGAGGCCCATTTAATGTATGGTCCAACAAAAATTAATCTACGTGACACATATATGGCGGCATATAGTTGGGCTTGAATGCGTTCTGACACAATAATCAAATAAAAAGCATTGGTCGATGTGGTTTCCGGGTGCAAAATCAAATTCTCGTGCGCTGATTCTCTCTCGCACTCGTGATGCAGTCTAAAGAATGTCCAAAGGATTGCTCGACTGGCTGGAAAGATGGATCAAGTTCATGGGGGGAAAGAAAAAAAAATAGTGAATGGAGAAGTGAGTTTAAGAAACTATTTTATGATTTTTTTCCTGTAAAGTTACATCTATATTTTAAAATCAAAATGCCATCTTCCTCTATGTCGTTTTCATCCCTTCATCCTTACCCTCTTTGTCTTCAACCCCTCACACCCCCACTGTTCCACGATCCGCGCCGGCAGCCATGAGTTTCTCTATTTTCCCCGCCATTACCTCCATCAACATCAGCCTACCTCGCCAAAGCCTAGAGTCACCATCAAGTTCTTACACCGACGCCGACGTGGCCATAATGGAAGACAAACGAGAGGACGATGCTCTGCGTTTTTGGGACCGATGATTCCGGATCTAACAGATTCGAAGCAAATCTCGATGAAAACCGTCGTCATTGGTGCCTCCTTTATGTTTCTCGATGATCATCCCCTCTCATTGGAAGAATATGGATGAGATGAACTCTCTTGAGACTGACCGTGGTGTTGAAGGGTTGGGGTGAAACGACAACTTTGTGCTGATTTGGGATACCTGGTTTATGGTAGCGTTGTTGCAGTATTGCTTTGCAGAATACCTTAGAATTTTGCCCTTTATTAAAACCTTCGAATCTCTGTCTTTAAGAACTAATGTGCAGAACGTCCTTCTCGCAGAAACCATCCTATTAAAAGTCAATCTCAATATCTAAGCAATTCCAGATGATTGTTTGTGGTTGGTTATGGATTATTTTTTTCTTTAGCAGATGTAAGCGATCGCAAAGGCAGATGAAATCCATTAGGTTCTGACACATTTGGGTAAGGGCGGCAGACTTGGAGTTATTTGTAATATGATTTTTGCAAATTTAAAATAGGACGAAAATCATATTGTAAAGATTTGTGTTTGGAACATGGTTTGTGAAACCGGACCGGACCGGCCGGTTCAGACCGGGAACCGGTCAACCGGCCGTGAAACCGGTCCGGTTTAGGGTTAAACCGGTCTAACCCGGTAAACCCGGTCTGACCCGGTCAAACAAATTTTTTTTTTTTTATTTATTTATTTTTTTTTTGAAATTTTGCCTCAAACTACCGTTTATTTCTTCAGGTGAAACCGTGAAAGAGCTTTGTTCATCTTGAGTCTAGCAATCCTCCCACACATTCTGGTGTTAAAAATGATTCAGCTTGAGAATATTTTGTCATCGTATACTTGTTTTTGATATTTTATTACCATAAATATATTGTCTCAAATGTAGGTTGTAAAGAAAATTGTTAGGAATATCTGAATATGTCACAAGTATTGAAGTATATGGTTATTTTGCTACTAATATAAAATATTGAAATGATATATAGTATGTCAAATTTAGGTTGGTGTGATGAGAAATTAATTATTTTCCAATTTTTTATACCTCACCGGTCTAGCCCGGGTTGACTCTGGTCTGACCCACTAACCCTTAACCCAGTACCCCGACCGGTTCAGTGACCGGTCCGGGTTTCAGAACCTTGGTTTGGAATGACAGTGAGATTTTTTTTTTTTTTCAAATGAGTTCTTGTGTAGATGATTGATTATTTGAAAAGTAAGTTGTCATGAAACTTATTGAATACTACACATAATAATTGAAGATAAAAATTTAAATTTAAATTTAAATTTGGTAAAAAAACAAAAAAAAAAAACTCTAAAATGCTTAATTAAATATATTTTAATAGATAAATTATAGTACATACAAATATATATTTAATAGTACATTACTGATTACTTATTGGATCACTTATCTTTAACATTTTTCTTGAGATGTTGAAAAAAGTGACTTATATTAGAAGTCAAATTTTTTTAAATAAGTCCATCTAAGATCACCACTATACCCTTTTTTCACCGTACGTCAAGGTTCTGAAACTCGGACCGGTCACTGAACCGGTCGGGGTATTGGGTTAAGGGTTAGTGGGTCAGACCGGAGTCAGACCGGGGTCAACCCGGGCTAGACCGGTGAGGTATAAAAAATTGGAAAATAATTAATTTCTTATCACACCAACCTAAATTTGACATACTATATATCATTTCAATATTTTAGATCAATAGCAAAATAACCATATACTTCAATACTTGTGACATATTCGATATTCCTAACAATTTTCTTTACAACCTACATTTGAGACAATATATTCATGATAGCAAAATATCAAAAACAAGTATATGATGATAAAATATTCTCAAGCAGGATCCTTTTTAACACCAGAATGTGTGGGAGGATTGCTAGACTCGAGATTGGGAGTGGTAGCATTCTAGGCACCTTCATTATTAAAACATTCAACAATAATAAATCTGAAGCTCTGCACAATGGAACGAAGCTCTAAATCGAGATGAACAAAGCTCTTTCACGGTTTCACCTCAAGAAATAAACAGTAGTGTGAGGCAAAATTTCAAAAAAAAAAAAAACCTAAAAAATAGGTCACCCTGGTAACCCGTCCGGGTCACACCGGGTTTACCGGGTTTCACCGGGTCAGACCGGGTTGGACCGGGTTAGACCGGTTTAACCCTAAACCGGACCGGTTTCACGGCCGGTTGGCCGGTTCCCGGTCTAAACCGGCCGGTCCGGTCCGGTTTCACAAACCATGCCGTACGTTGGACTTTTTTCCTCATTTTTTGTTAAGAAGTACATCTAAAACCACCAGTCCACCACTGTCTCTTTAATTAAAGAGAGAGGATGTTATATCAAAAAAGAGGGTTGAGTTTCTCTCCTAATCATTTTCTCATTATCCCTCATCATCTATAAATCATATCCGTCAAATCAATCACAATACTACTTTAACCTCTCTCTCTCTTCTTCCTAATCAATGGCCCAGATGCAGGGGCGGACCCAGGAGTTTTACTGACGGGGGCCGAAAATAAAAAATCCTACATCATAAATAAAACTACTTGAAATGCAACACAGACTTAAATATATATAAAATTGAAAGAAATCTATTGCAAAAATTAAGATTACTTCATTTGACTCTTACTCTACATGTTTTCATATTATTAAATTCATCTATAATTGAATCCGTGTTAAAACTCAAAATAAGTAGACGAGGGCAAATACTCACTATTCTTTCTATTACAGACCTATATCAGGCCCAACAGCAGGATGACCCGGTAAGGAATATGTTGTGCATCAGGATCTGCCTATAATAAAGGGGGATCCTATCTTATCTATAACCAAAGGAGATCGTAAGATAGATCTGGCAGCTATGATACTAGGGCCACAAATCACGTAGGGCCCCTGAATCTCAACCTAAAGTACACTCTATAAATACAAAGGTTAAATCCTAAGGTACACAGGTTCTAACTCTGAAATATTTACATACAGTCATCACTGCACACACATCACCCCCTTTGGCGAAAGCCTCGTTTGTGTGTAGTGATCCTACGTTCTCCTGGTTATCTGCCTCATAGGTTCCTAGGTTGAACCTATTGATCTAATATCAACTCACTAGCCCATTAGGCTAGACATCTGTGTTCTCATACAGAACATTGGCGCCGACAGTGGGGAATGTTAAACTTCGATCCCCGTGACCAGTGATGGCTCACACAAGAAGCAGCAGTCGGATCCCTCAGCCTGGAAATCCAACTCAGGCAGAGGCGAGTCAACAACAGCAAAATCAAGACCCACCGCAACTTGACAGTATCCCAAAACGTGACGCTGTGAATGAGGGGAATGACGTAACTGACACGACATCCTCCCCACCAGACGTAGCTAATCCCCAGGGTGTGGTGGCACAAGAGGTCCATCGGCAGGATCTCTTTCTGGAGATTCCAGTCCCGAATCCAGACATCCTTCTACTATAGAAGTCGATGGACTCAATGTTAAGGCGATTGGAGAACATGGAGAAATGAAGCAATCTCCAACGCCAAGAGGATCTCAGAGTAACACAGCAAGTAATGGAGGATTGTTTCGAGCAGTTTGAAATGAGGGAATACATGCGTGGAAGGAAAGAAAGGACAGCGCAGGACGCCAGTAAGCCTCCTTGGAGTGAGCAACCAAGGTCTATACAGCATAATGCAGGCGCAACTACTCAAGAGACGGGTTCAAGGTGAGAACGGATCCAGGACCCTGTCTCAGAAATTGAAAAAATTGTGCCTCGAGAGGACCTCGGACGATGAAGGTCGAGATATTCGAAGGGTAGACAGACAACCAGGCTCTCCAAAAGTGTACAAGATGAAGTACACGATGGGACACAACAACAGTCCCTTCTCAGATGAAATCACGAGAGCGCCGTATCCGGAAGACTTCGACTTGGCCGACCTGCCAAAGTATGATGGAACTCAAGACCCGAGGTCCCACCTCAATACAATCGAGCTCCTGATGTTTGTGCGCCAGATTTTGGGACTTGTTACTCCTCGACTCTTTGCTGCCACACTGACTAGAGTTGCCCAAAAATGGCTCCATACTCTACCGGCTAATTCAATCCAGAACTTTGAAGACCTCGGACGTAAGTTTGAGTTGAACTTTGCAACTAGTAAGAAGCAGCTGAAGTCCCAATTTGCTCTCAGCAAGATTAAGCAGCAACATGGTGAGACCCTCCAAAAGTACCTAGATAGATTCAAGGACGTGGCCCTGCAAGTACGTTCACTACCAGAGAGTGTACACGTGCACTGCCTCATCGATGGCCTAGGCCCGTCATCTCAGTTGGCGAAGTCAATCTTCGAAAACCGGGTTGAGACCCTCACCGAGTTCAATACTCGTTCAAAGCAATACTTAGAGGTGGAACATATGGAAATAGCCAATGCGATCGGGAACGAAAGGAGGAGGAACTCGCCCCCAAGAGGTAAAGGGCAACCCGAAAATAGAAAGGAAGATTCCCGAAAAGGAACCCAGATAACAGATCTCGGGGTGAAAGGTTCGAAGGGAAAGCGAAGTATGACAGATACACTCCTTTGAACGTTTTGCGTTCTCAGGTTTGGAGGGAGGTGGCATTGACCGAGATGAAAAAAGTCGAAAGACCTCGGCCTCCTCGCAACCGAGCTAATACGGACCAGTCTAAGTTTTGTGCTTTTCACGACGGACCAGGACATACCACGGATCAATGTTATGAACTCCGTGATGCCATAGAGAAATTTGTTAAAGATGGAAAATTACGCCAATATGTGATAAAAACTCAAGGGCTGAGAAGCAAAAAATGCAAACAAGAAGGTCATAGTACGAGCCCAACCCTGGAAAAGAGGAGAGACGATAAACAACGAAAGCCAGCTTGTGATGATGATGAATTCCCAGAAGCCGAATTCAACTATAACGTAATTAGTGGAGCTTTGGGCGAAGGCAGAGACACGACAAGCCAGAGGAGGAAGTATCTGAGGGAGGTCCTTTCTGTAAGGGACCACCCCAAACGTGAAGAAAACCCAAGCAAGCCGGAACTGCCCCCGCTACTTTTCACGAAGGAGGACTTGAAGGACGTGGTTCCAGGACATCAAGACGACTTGGTAATCACTAGAATCCTGGTAAACTGTCAGGTTAAAAGTATTTTTGTTGACGCCGGGAGTTCCGCGGATATTATAATCTGGGGCGCCTTCAAAAGGATGAACCTAGATTAGGAAGATTTGAATCCATGCAAAACGACTCTCATAGGGTTTAATGGGGAGTATTCTCCTCCCAAGGGTTACATTGACCTCAAACTTACGTTGGGTACCAAAAAGGCTTTCAAGTCAGGACGGGTAAGGTTTATTGTAGCCGACTTCCCGTCCCCATATAACATAATATTGGGGAGGCCAACTATCCACAATTGGGATATGCTGGTTTCCACAAAGCATCAGAAACTGAAGATGGTGAGCACCAAGAACAAAGTTGCCTCTATTAATGGAGACCAGAAGGAATCTCGACAGTGTTATTTCGAAACTATCAGAGAAGGTGAGGGTGGACCATCGTCCCCACCACGGATACGCGAAGGAGAAAGAAGCGTGGATAAGGGGAGAAGAAGACACCCCAGCCGGCCAGTAAATATGGTGGAGCTAGACTTGCGAGAAGAGCCAGAGATTCCGCGACCCGAGCCGGAAGGCGAATTGGAAGACTTGATGCTGGGAGGTGACCCTTTGCAGACCACAAGAATTGGCAGAACACTGAGTCAGCCACTGAAAGACCGTTTGAAGGAATTCCTGATAGAGAACGGAGACGTGTTTGCCTGGAAATCATCAGAAATACCCGGGATTGACCCCAGATTCTGTTGTCAAAAGTTTCCAATCCAAGAAACACAATACACCAAGTGGCTATCCAACGTGGTCATGGTGATGAAACCAAATGGAAAATGGAGGGTGTTTACGGACTACACCAACTTGAACAAAGCATGCCCGAAAGATTCATATCTGATGCCCAACATTGACCAGTTAGTTGACAACTCATCCAGGTTCCAGCTGTTATCCTTCATGGATGCATATTCTAGGTACAATCAAATAGCGATGCACCCGGAAGACCAAGAGAAGACAACTTTCATCACCAACAAGGCTAACTATTGCTATAACGTGATGCCTTTCGGATTGAAAAATGCTGGGGCCACTTATCAGAGAATGATGAATAAAGTCTTCGAAGAGCATCTCGGTCACAACGTAGAGGTATACATCGACGACATGATTATCAAGTCAAAGGAACTGGAAAACCATATCCAAGACTTAGAGCAAACCTTTAACAAGTTAAGGACGTACCAGATCCACTGAACCCAGCTAAATGTGCATTCGGTGTTCCAGCTGGAATATTCTTGGGTTTTTGTTGACGGATCGTGGAATAGAAGCCAACCCGGATAAATGCAAAGCCATGTTAGAGATGAAAGCCCCCAGTAACAAGAAAGAAATCCAGCAGTTGACTGGAAGGCTAGCCGCGCTCACTAGGTTCCTACCGAGATTGGCAGAGAACGCTCTTCCTTTCTTCAAGTTGCTTAAAAAGGAAGCACAGGGAGGCTGGAACCCGGAGTACAAAGCCGCGTTCGAGAAAATCAAGCAATGTCTGGAAACCCCACCAGTCCTATCTAAACCCGAACCCAGTGAGATACTGTTCCTTTACTTGTCACTAGGAGAGGAAGTGGTAAGCGCGGTCTTGGTTAGAGAGACAGAAAATGGCCAAGCATCGATATACTTCATGAGCAAGGCCTTGCAGAGCTCGGAACTAAGGTATCAAAAATTGGAAAAAGTTGCTTTTGCTTTACTCATAGCTGCGAGAAGGCTCCGTCCTTATTTCCAAGGACACCAGGTCGTCATTCGAACCAGTCAGCCAATATGTCAGGTGCTGCATAAGCCAAATTTGGCCAGTAGAATGATCAGCTGGGCAATAGAGTTGTCTGAATTCGACATCACCTACGAAGCCCGACATGCCATCAAGTTGCAAGCTCTGGTGGATTTTGTGCGGGAACTGACCCCGGCAAGTAAAGAAGGGAACGAGAACTTCGAGATGTGGAAAGTATACGTCAACGGTTCTTCAAACACCAAAGGAAGTGGTGCCGGGATTATTGTCGAAAACCCATAAGGGATCGCAATTGAACACTCCCTATAGTTGAATTTCCTAACTTCAAACAATCAAGCTGAGTACGAGGCGTTGCTAGCAGAACTACGCCAGGCGAAGGAACATGGAGCTCAAATAGTTAAGGTCTTAACTAACTTCCAGCTCGTGGCAGCACAGATCGAGGGCACATACCAAACAAAGGGCCCTTTGATGGCCAAATACTTGAACAAGGCAAAAGCCATGATTTCAAGCTTTGAAGAGGCCACGATCACCCACATTCCTAGAGGTGAGAACACCAGGGCCGACATCCTATCAAAACTTGCGAGTACGAAGGGCCCGGGAAATCACAGAACTGTGGTCCAACAAAACCTGGCAGAACTAAGTTGCGTTATGACCATATCGGCATCTACCGATTGGAGAAAGCCAACCAAAGATTACTTGGAACGGGGAATCCTCCCAGATGAGTCTATCGAAGTAAAGAAATTGATCCAAGAGTTTGCTATGTATTCGATGGTGGAAGATCAACTATACCGAAAAGGTTTACACTTGCCGATGTTGAGGTGCTTAAACGCAGGTGAGGCTAAGTATGTCTTGGCCGAGATACACGAAGGAATCAATGAAAAACATATGGGAGCCAAAGCCTTGGCTAGGAAAGCGCTGCGTGCCGGCTATTACTGGTCGACCATGGAGGCAGATTCCGAGGAGCTCGTCAAAAAATGCAATAGTTGCTAAAAACACGCTAAGATCATTTGGCTCTCTCCAATAGAGTTAAAACATATCTTGGCCCCTTGTCCTTTTATAAATTGGGTATGGACCTCTTGGGCCTATTCAAGATAGCTCCCGGAAAATTACGATGGCTCGTGGTAGCAGTCGATTACTTTACGAAGTGGATAGAAGCTGAGCCCTTAACAACAATCACTTCTGCTCGCATATAGCGATTTTTTTGACATAGCATCTTTTCCCGCTTTGGGATCCCTTCCGAGGTGGTCACGAACAATGGGACCCAGTTCGTTGATAAAAGGTTTCCAAGAAATGATCTCAGACCTCGGCATCCAGCACATTTTGCTTTCGTAGAACATCCCCAATCAAACGGCCAAGCTGAAGTAGCAAACAAGATAATCGTCGATGGCTTGAGGAAACAGATGGAAGATGCGGAATCCAGCTGGGTTGAACAGCTCTATAGCGTGCTATAGGGTTATAGGACCAGTGTTCAAACTTCAACCTAGGAAACCCCTTTCAGGTTGACCTATGGATGCGAGGCGGTGATCCCGATCGAGATAGGCCAGCCGTCATGGAGGAGGTTGAATACTCTCCAACAAGGCGAAGAGGTTAATAATGAGAGGCTAATGACGGAGTTAGATTTCGTTGACGAGGTCAAGATTACGGCACACTGCCAAGATATGGCACCAAGCAACTCATCACAACCAAGTACAATCAAAAGGTAAGATCCCGGTCTTTCGACAGGGGAGACCTAGTACTTAGAAGAGCCGACGTCAGAAACAAAAACGCCAGGGATGGCAAGCTAGCTACAAATTGGGAAGGCCCTTTCCGGGTTAAGAAGAAGCTCGACAAAGGAGCTTATATTCTGGAAATCTTGGCAGGGAAGCCTGTTAAAAGGACATGGAACGCCGATAAGCTTAGAGTCTACTATAGCTAGACTTAACTTCCACGCACACGATGTGACAGACAAGCGGTGTCCGAGTCAGTTTATTTTGATTTCAATTTTCTGATTCTATTTACACAATTTATTTCTTTAAAGTTGTTAGCTCTTCAGAGCAAGTTATTTCTCGAATTAATAAAGAACCCCTTAGTGGAGGTTTGAATTATATGCTATCCAATGTCGTGCCAATTACATCCAAAGGAATGGATAAAGGCTCGAGTTATTGAACCCAGTCATACACCAAATGCGGTTAAAAGACTCCGGGGCCAATGAGCTCGGGTTCTTAAGAATGTGAGGCCGTTGTTAAAAGCCCTCCCAAAAAATTTGATGCATCAAAACTCACCTTAAGGTTCAGATGACGGATTTGCACAAGGGCCATTTTGAAGCAATCAGTGACGGCCTCCTTCAGTGTTGCCACACACTCGACGTGGGCTTTCTTTTCATCAGCAAGGGCGGTCTTTGCTTTATCTAATTCAGCGACCAGCTCGCTACATTGGGTCTGCAGGGCCTTCACAATGTCCAGGCTCTTGGAATGAGCCGTCTGCATACCGGCAAGGTCCGAACTCGTTTTCTCTAGAGCATCTTTTGTCATCAAGAGCTCCTCGGTCACTTTCCCAGCAGCGGCTTTGGACACGCTGAGCTCTTCCTCGATTCTCTTCTTCCCCCCCACGGCTTCGTCCTTCTCTAGTAACATACATCGTATTTCGGCTACGGCACCGACATATTTGCGCTTCAAATGAAGCACCGCCTGTACCATCCCGACGGACTTCAACGCATGATCTTGCATGTCATGAACCAACCGTTCATTGACATCGGACAGAGGGATGGCAGGTTGAGACCCCTCAATACTCCTCCCAATAGACCCACCGCGGAGCAAGGTGGCTAGCCTTTGCTCTTCAGAAAGAGGAGAGCCAAACAACCAAAAACTCGTTCTAGGATAACGTACACGCAGTTCTTCCTCCTCCTCTGGAGTTGCCTTCTGACTCGAAGAGGGCAAATGGTTAACCCTACCCATCGACACTAGAAGTTGAAACCTAGAGAGGCATAAAAGGCTTGATAAGGAGTGGGGACCAAAACGAACGAAACTAGACAACGGATACTCCTACTAACAAGGACATACGGCTATGTGAGCGAGACCAGAACTTAAAGGTTACCCAGAAATTCCAACCAAAACTCACCCAGAAAACCCAAATACAAGCATACCTACGGTACGGGGAGAAAAAAGCGAAAGGCAAGAATCACAGAACCACCCAACTTCAAAATTAAAGATACAAAAATGGTGGGAAGTGCAGGATAAACCTGAATAAGTGAAAGTCGGAGAAATATGAAGCGGCAGAATCCGGAGGTCGCAGAGAGACCATCGGATCAAGAACTTTAGAGCTTTCAGAGTAAAACAGAGAATGCAAAGAATGGAGGGAAATATGAATAATAAACGCTGTGATACTGAAGCGTCAAGGGTAAAAGAGACTATTCACCCTAAAAGCAGGGGTAACGTATGGCGCGCGATGGGTGCATTAAATGCGCACAGAAATCGCAGGCGGCTAGGTGTGGCGGTTGGAACCCTTCGTCAATCCAGGCTAGCCAGGTGTCAGGTGGCAATGATGGCGAGTGCAGAAGGGTCCTGACCTCAAGGTCGAGCGTACTCCTGACATTACCCCGGATCTTTGAGATACGACCTCGGATCTTTGGGTAGGTGATATCGGCAGCCGGGATCAACATAACTCAGATCGATAAGGTGCTATAGGCAGACAAGAGGGTAAGGTTCATGGTAGCCTGGCCTGACTACTCTGTCTTGGGGAAAAACACATCCTGGCAGCTCAAAAGCTTGAACTACCAGGCTGGGGGGCAACTGTTACGGACCTATATCAGGCCCAACAGCAAGATGGCCCGGTAAGGAATATGTAGCGCATCAGGATCTGTCTTTAATAAAGGGGGATCCTATCTTATCTATAATCAAAGGAGATATTAAAATAGATCTGGCGGTTATGATACTAGGGCCACAAATCACGTAGGGCCCCTGAATCTCAACCTAAGGTACACTCTATAAATACAGAGGTTAAATCTTAAGGTACACAGGTTCTAACTCTGAACTATTTACATACAGTCATCATTACACACACATCACCTCCTTTGGCGAAAGCCTCGTTTGTGTGTAGTGATCCTACGTTCTCCTGGTTATCTGCCTCATAGATTCCCAGGTTGAACCTATTGATCCAATATCAACTCACTAGCCCATCAGGCTAGACATCTGTGTTCTCATACAGAACACTTTCTCTTAAAATAAGTATCAACGGTAGCACTCTTCCTTACAAAGAGCATGAATTATTTCATGATCCATATGATTTAAAAAATATTATTAATAACAAAAGTAAATCAATTAAAATTAAGTATTAGTCATCATCTATATTTTCATAGACATCTTTTAATAAAACTTAAAACTTGCCCAAATCCTAACCCTAAAATACTCTTTAATTAGTATAAAAGTAGTATTATTAGAAAGATAAAATCATGTATAAAAAATTTCATGAAGGAAATTGAATGAAACAAAGTGATTTTGAGTACCTTATTGATTCTCAAAATTTGTCATAAGTTGTTAAGAAAATGGCTGATGACGGGACCAACCGCGAGCGAGAGGAAGAAGAGATACAATATTTGGGAAAAGTGCAAACAAACAGGGTTGGGGATAATTAAAGGTTGTGGGCCCCACCTCTTTATTATTATATTCTATTTTTTTAATACATATGAAAGCAAATGAAAGCTAGGGAGAAAGTAGCTAAGTACTAACCTATTTCTTATTGCGCTTTTGGACTAACCCTTTTTTAAAAAAAATATAATTTTAGGGGGGGCGGGGGCCACCCCTAGCCTCCCCTCTGTCCGCCCTTGCCCAGATGGGCTGATGAGGGAAAAGGAGAAAATGGATGAGGAGAAGATCCTCTTCCCAAAAAAGAGAGAGGATGATGAGATATGCAACGTGGGACTCTCATGTGCTTTACTTTAACTAACGGTAAGGGAAAAATTCTTAACTCCTAGGGCAAATGACTTTCGAGTACCCAATCCTATGAGTTAGAACTTTCGGACACAAATGGACTTTAACCCTATGTTTTTATGCATTTTTTTTGTTGACATGTTTGCTTCGCTAAATGGGATAACATGTTTTAATCATTTTCAATTCCATGGTATTTTTACACTAATGCCATCAAAGTCACAGAATACTTTAAGGGCCCAATTGGCATGTGAAAAGTTTGAGAAGGGAAGGACAGTCAATGGAAAGGAAAGAAAATTGGGAGGAAACTTAAAGGAGGGGGTGCTATTTGGTAAACATAGGAACGAAACATAGGTTGAGGGAAAATGAGATGTTTGGTAGAAAAAAAAATGAAGTAGTGGCTATGAGAAAAAAATGTGAAAATACTCAGAGTACCTCTTAAAGTAGATTTTTTTTTTTTTTTACATAATGAAATTTGAATTTCATTAATAAATTTATTAACAAAATTCGAATATGAGAATCAAATTCTTTTTCGCCCGCTTACTTAAGCAGAGACAAATTTTGTTTACCCCTGCTTAAGTTTATGGTTGTTGAAACAGAGCAATCGAGGTAATATTTACAATCTAAGTTTTATCTTTTTTGTACTCATTTGTTAATTTTTCCACAAAAGAATCCATTTATTGGAGAATAATTCTTTTTTCCTTTTGGAGTAACAAAATCGACGTTCTCAAATGTTTATTGAGAAGAATTCTCAAAGGTTTTTTATAGTAATAAAGATGAATGTAGCTTATGTAATGACAAACTATGAAGCCAAGAATCACTTGCAGAATTTAAAAGGATCAAACAAGCTCTGGTTGCAACGCCGAAAACGCAACGGTGGGACTGGTGCTTCGAGCTACAATGCTTAGTTGCTTGTCAAGCTTTTTCTTTTTTTGTTTACACTCTCAATGCCACTGTTCATGTCCAAAGTGAATTCTCTCCTTCATAAACTTCAACTAATCATCTTTAAGCTTTGATGAGAATTGTGGTTTAATTTTGGTGCTTTAATTTAAATTTTCAGGGTAAATTTGGATTTGGCATTTGCCTCATGAGCGAAAATGTGTTACCATCAATTTTAAGGAAACTTTGGAGCAAGTCCAACTTAAGTTCTGAGAATATTTGGTAGCTAAAGGTGTTTTCACTTTTCACGGTGGAATCTTGTCCTTCCAACCTTTTTCCAGATAGGCTCTAATAGGTAAATTTACAGCCCTGTGGGAAAAAAGTGGACACATGGCATACACTGAATAGATAAGAATGAAGCTTGTTGAGTGGTGGAACTTACCAAAAATCCAAAATTCAGGCAACAGACAAGACTCGACAGCATATGGGCGGCAACCAAAGCGAAGAAAAAGTGGTATGTGTCACTGGTGCTTCTGGCTTTATAGCTTCATGGATTGTCAAGTTCCTTCTTCTTCGTGGTTACACTGTCAAGGGCACTGTTCGTGACCCAAGTAAGCCGTACCATCTACTATATTTTCTTGTTTTTATATGGGGAACCTTCTAGAATTTACCAATTTTTGATGGTTTGTTACTCGTTTCAGATGATCCAAGAAAGGTAGATCACTTGCTTGGGTTTGATGGTGCGAAGGAGAGATTACGCTTGATTAAAGCAGATCTCGAGGAAGAAGGTTCTTTTGACGAAGCTGTTGAAGGGTGTCTGGGTGTCTTTCATACTGCATCTCCCTGTTATTTTGATCCCATCGACCCACAGGTTTATACCATTTTCTAATTGTTGAAAATTTTATTTCCAAAATTTTAAATTGTTTGAAGAATCCATTGGGCTTGGGAGATGTGTTACAGTGAAGTTGTCTTCTTGTGGTTAGAAAGTTGTTCCTTCTTAGAAATCATAACTTCATAAGGTAAGGCCCTTTTCTAGAAGGGCAAAATGTTTAATATTTGATTCTTTCTTTAAGGGAGCTGGCGGTTAATTTCTAAATTACGTTTTGACTACCATGTGAACTTTTTTTTTTTTTTGCTCAAAACCATGTGAACCTTTTCAGAAACTTGCTCCTTTCTCTGCCTTTGGCAAATGGTAACACAATCAAGGTTTTATAGTCGAACGAGTTCACTATTTCCTCTTGGACTTAAAATATTACATATCTTGTGAAATTCAAATAAAAATTACTGTAGAGAATAAAGAATCATGCCCAGTTACCTGTTATCCTTTTAGTATGTGGTTAATAGGCATATCGTCGCTTGTTCCCCTTTGCTTATTTAGTTGAAGATACACATTTCTGAAACAGAGAAATGGCGGTAACTAAGGACTTTTTTACATCTTAGGCCCATTATGGGTCTCCTTGTTTTGATTATTAATTGCTTGATTTACCAACTCTAATCCTCATTTCAGACTGAACTTATTGAACCAGCGGTCAAGGGAACTCTCAATGTTCTTAGGTCGTGTGCAAAATCATCAAGTGTGAAACGAGTTGTTTTAACATCTTCCTTTGCAGCAGTTTCACATACTGGAAAACCTCTAACTCCTGACGTTGTAGTTGATGAGACATGGTTTTCCAGTCCAGATATTTGTAGGGATAAGAAGGTAAGTGCAACTTTCTTATGTCTCTTGGGCTACAAGATATACGTTTATATAGAGCCGTGGATCATGCTCTGGTACTAATATGAATAAGACAATGAATGTTCATTTAAAGATTTAAGATTTTTCATTATTGGATGATTAAGAATTCACTGACCATGTCAGAACTCAGAAGCACAAGAAAACGACATTCACTAATGATGATGTGAAAATGAAAACCTCAAAAGATGAAGAGTAATTTGCATGATTGTGTTGTATAAACATAGAAAGAAATGTGAAAGAGAAGGAGAAAAGAGGAAAATTAACAGCGAACAGAAAGATAATAGAGAGAACTGAGATAGGAGAGAAGAGGTTGACCAAATAGCACTGAGCAATCAGATTAAGCATAAGCACATTTGATTACACACTTCCTCTGTTTATATAGGCACTGACTAATGATTTCCCATACCTTACTTATACCTCACTACTGCCTAAACGTCCTAACAACCATAACTACCTATAACTTTCTATATTCTCATATCCTTTTACAGTTTACACATCAGATTGCTTAATGAATTTAAATTTGATGAAGAAAAGGAATTAGTTTATTTATCTTAGGATAAAGCTTAGACTTGAAAACTCTGAAATGTGGATGCCTTTTATGATTCAAATACTTCATGTGTGATTTATAGCTTATCAGCATGTTGTTATGAGGCTTTTTTAAACGTGAATTTACCATCTATTATATTTTGAATCTCTTAAATTGTCGCTACATTTCCTTATAGCTTATGCTATGTTATGTGCTAGATGCAATATCATTTTACATCCTTTGCAAAACAAGTGCTTTAAGTACTATGAATACATAATTAAGGATATAATATAAGGAAAAATACTAAAACGAGATTTAAGTTCAAACTAAACTTCATTTGAAGCCAAATAATAAGTATCCTGTGACATTTAGGACTTTTTGTTTCATAATTATTTCTTATGTTGACAATGGTTGTAACACAAGTTTGTAACCATGTAGTATTTGACATTCTGCTTTATATTCTGTTCTTTCAGCGCTGGTATCATGTTTCCAAGATTTTGGCTGAAGAAGCTGCCTGGAAATTTGTGAAAGAAAACAGTATTGACCTGGTTGTTCTCAACCCAGCATTTGTGATTGGGCCACTCTTACAACCATCACTTAATGAAACCTGTGCTGTTATATTTAATCTTATAAAAGGTAATTTTTATGTACTCATTAGGTTTACACTTTCCAAAAATCTTGTTATACAATCTGTCTGCACGACTCTGCACCTGGATTACTTGATTTTTTCAACTGAGCTTCTTTTCTTGGTATAGTCAAAAATGAAAAGGAAATTCATGTCAAAATGTTGAAGTGGACTAATGTCTCATGTATATTGAAATAAGAAAATAAGAGTTATGGTTGTTGAGAAATCTATTGAAGTGGAACTCTGGTGGATTTGGAGTTTATGTTGAGTTTATATAGAGTGAGTCTAAGATCATTATTATCTGAGGTTATACAGTCTATTATTATATAGACGCTCTAAACTCAGTTATCCTTAATCATTTTTCTCAAGAGTTTAAGTACTTTATCTCTATCTATCTGCAAAAGCCTTATCTGCAGATTATTATAAATGAACAAGGAGAGGGGCTGCCACAGTATGTGTGAGAGTCCTTCTTGTTTACTGGCCTCTTCATTCTCTATCTGCAAAAAGGAATGCACTAGAAAAGGAAGGAAAAATGCTTCTCGCTCCGGTCCTGTATATAAGTAGCAACTAACCAAATCATGTAGATCAAAATATTGATTAAAATTAGTTAAAGGCCATAAAATGTGTAGGAGATGTAATTTTTTTCCTACATATAACGTTATTTATGAAAATGATGAGTGTAAGAGAGAATGAGTGGGAAAAAGAGATGAAAGAAACATCTAATTAACTAGAGGTAAGAATGGAAAAAGTGCATTAAGTTTTTAGACAAACACAAATTATTGCTTATATATATGTGTGTGTGTAGGACCAGCCTTATGTGAGAGAATGTTGTTTATATACCATAAGATCACAATGAGTACAAATGAAGCCGTGGACTCAAATTGTAACACGAAGTGCTGGTTGAGAGCCATTGTTTCATCTTTCAAAGAAATCCAGTAATAGTTTGTGCACTTTTTTTAAAAATATTCTTTTATTTTTATCACTGAATAAGAATTGTTGTTTTGCTCCTCATCCCTCGCTTGTTTGATGCAGCTCAAACATATCCAAACTATAGTGCAGGATGGGTGAATGTGAAGGATGTTGCAAATGCCCATATTCAGGCCTTTGAGATTCCTTCAGCTAACGGAAGATATGTTATGGTTGAGAGAGTTGCACACTACTCAGAACACGTCAAGATTTTACGTGAGCTGTTCCCAACGTTACAACTCCCTGAGAAGTAAGTTAATTATGGTTATCATCATTATAATATAATTTCATGAATGGATTAACTTGTAAATTTATAGCTTTATTTCTTGAAATCTCACATGTACAATTATCCTTGTTTCTTCTGAATTGTGTAAAACATGAACAGGCTGGATGATGATGATCACCTATTCCTCAGACTTGATGGATGTTTATGGGTTTTTGTTTTTTCCCCTATTATTGGGGAACTGACGTTAATGATTTTTTATTATTGTTGTTGTTAAATCATATTCCCTCTGGTCCATAATGTAAGACCCACTTTAATAAATAAACTGAACTACAAAGTGGGTCTTATATTAACGATCGGATGTAGTATTTAATAACCAAAATGGCTTGCCCTGTCAGCTTCTTTGTATCCTGGTATATATTCTAAGGTTAAGTATTTTGTTTCTGATTTCATGTGTTCTTTTCCCACTTGTTAGGTGTGCAGATGATAAGCCCTTCATGTCAAAGTATCAAGTTTCTAAAGAGAAGGCAAAGACCTTGGGAATTGAATTTATTCCATTGGAAGTGGGTCTCAAGGAGACAATAGAAAGCTTCAAAGAGAAGAACTTCATTGACTTTTAACTTTGATCTTTGTCTAAGTTTTTTGGTCCTAAATATAAGTCCACCCTAGAGTTATTAATGAACATTTTTTAATTTTATCCCTATTGATGATGTAGGAGAGCATAAGCATCCTTTTTTCTTTTCTTTTTTCAATACTCATTCTTAAATAAGGGCATTGGATGCACCAGTGGTGAGAGTAGATCAAGTTGTTTGAAGCTCAATAAAAAGGGGTGGGGGAAAACTAAAGAAAACATTCAATGAAGTATTGAAGTTATTGAGTGAGACTTCATTGTTAACAATTTATCAAGAAATTGGTTTTCAATTGAGCTCAATGGCGTCGAGTGATCTTTGTAGATGACTCTGCCTCATGGGATAATGTTTTGTTGTTGTAGTATTATAATTTGTTGAGATTGAATAATCACATTGAAGCATATGGAAAATACTAATATTATTGATTAATATTTACTAAATGATATTCCTAATAATAATTAATTAATTACTATTTATAAACTTGATATTCTCAACACTCTTCCTCAAGTTGGAAGCAGCTTGCACGTAAAGCAATTGATCTTCAATACAATAATGATTCATAGCTTAGAACTCGAACAACAAAGGATAAGAAAGGATAAGGTAATAATCCACAAGCTTCATCAAGAGCTCAAACAACAAAGATTATCAAACTAGAGTAGAAGACACAACAAACGATAACGTCTCGCCCGATGAATATTAAATGGTCTCACCAGGGGCTAAACAATATTTCAAATGTCTCACCAGAGACAAACACAAAACAATCTCATAAGAAACCAAAGCAACAACAAACGTTTCGACAAACACCAAACAGTCTCACAAGAAACCAAAGCAACAACAAATGTCTCACTAGGGACAAATATCAAATGGTCTCACCAGGGATAAAACAATATTCCAAATGTCGAACCAAATAACAAAGAAACCACCAACTAGAGGCAATGAAGGACTAAAAGAGAGCTATGGAGCTTCTGTTACACCTCCACCGGCCTCGCCCTTTCGGGTGGCGGGTAAGAGGGATTCCTTTTAAACTGTTACATTTCCTTAGATATTGGTCCATTTAATTCATATCAGAGTCATCACAGCAGAGCATTTGACCGGTTTGGACAAACTAATGTACTGGTAAAAGTAAAATAAACAGAAAGTAAAAGTTCCCGAAGGGTTAAAGGTACAGTCATCCCAAAATGAATACCATAAATAATATACAGTCATCCAAAAATATCAATACAACATATAATAGAGTATCCCCCATCTTTCACCAGCACTGCTATGCCTACCTTTCCAATCAGGCCTTTATCATACATGAACATCCCTCTGTATCAACAAAAGCTTCTGGAGTCCATTGTTGGCCCCCAGAGTAACCGTCAGTACTCAAATACTAAATGTGTAAAGTGTATGCAGGTAACCATGTCAGATAAAAAGTCAACAGTAACATGCCAAACATACCACATATGCAAACAGAATACACACAACACCGACTACCACGTGCCGTCAGGCTGCCTTATCAAGGCAAGCCCCGGACTTACCAGAGTCACGACCTGTAAAGCTGCCTACACCAGGACAGCCCCGGACCTATCGACCCGTACAGCCGCCAATCAAGGCCGGCCTCTGACCAATCGTCCTCAGCGCTAGGAATCACATAACTCTGTATGCATATTTGACAGTACAAGTATAAGAAAAACACACATGGCAAATACAACATACAACAAACACATAAAGATATCTGAGTAAAGCGGTTACTACCTGGTGTACTTTATACTGCCTTTTATATTCTTAGGCCTGATGTTTTTTTCCAAAAATACCCCTGATCAAAATACACCAAAATATACCATTTTCAGTATTTACAAAAATATCCTTGTATTTCTTTAATCAAAACCGAGCCCAAACAGCTTTCCAGAAAATCCTGTGTTTTTGGCCCAACTTCGACCATTTTTAATAAATTCCAAAATAGTCCAATGAACACGAAATCAGTGGCATATTAACCCTTAAGATGTATAGTGTATGGTAAAAATATGGAAAGGTCTCAGAAACATGTACATAAATTTTTCCCTTGCGAAAACCCTTCTCTGGTCCAGAACAGAGTCTCAGGTTCTGAGCCACTTTGTGGAATTTATTTCTCCCGGTTGGAAACTTGGAAAATCACGAAATATTATATCCAAATGAAGCCCCAAATGTATAATTTAACACTGTAAAATTTCATGGCAAAAAGAGGTCGTTTAATATTTTAAAATCGCGACTTAAGAACCACTGCCCAGATTTCCAGCATCACTTGCAAGCTTAGATTTAGGGATTTTCGGTGTTTTCAACTTCGGAAGCTTAAAACATAACTATACCCCCTATAAATCCACGTTCCAGAGCCATTAGAAACCTTAAAAATGCAAAAATCCAACCCCAACAGCAAGCCCTAGCTATAAGCACGAAATATCCTAGTAGAAATCAAGAAGATGAAGTTTTTCGGTGTTACCTTGAATCGGTGGATGTTCTTGGGTTCTTGATCTTGTAGTTTGGCTATGGTGGCTTGCTGTTCCTTCCTGCTGCCTCTGGAGATTTCGGCCCCTTTGGGGTGAAAAATGGGTTTAATTCACCTTTTTAATAAAGGTGGATTTGATCCAATAGAAGTAAAATTAACTGGCGTAAATTTCTGTTTCAGTTGGAGTAAATAGGATATGTTTTTCTTGACTTAATGCCCAAGGAAATCTTGAAAGTTCCAGAGTCCCCCCTGCCTCCACGTGGTGCTGCCCCAAAGAAAAAGAGAGCAGATCTTTTTCTGCTTTTGGGGAAAATTACAGGTTTTGGCCCGGAGCTTTCGCAAATTACAATTGTGGCCCAGAACTTACCAATTATAACCAAATTTTCCCACACTTTTCCTTGCTTTTTGGGGACATTTGGGGCGCCAATTTGGGCCCACATATCTGCCCTAATTTGGTTTTTACCTATTTATTCCCATTTTACCCTTTTTGTTCAGGATATGGGGCCCGCGGTTTGACTTTTCCTTTAATTCTTCTTTCTTGGTCCCCAAGTAATGACTTTAATCATTAGAGGGACTTAGGTGGCGCCTAATGGGGCCCAAAAACCTGCTCCCCTAATAATTACTCCCTTTTCTCACTTTATCACCCAGTTTTGACCAACCGGTCCCCACCGGGTACGCATATGCCTCTTTTTGTACTTTTCTTAAACTTTTCCAGATATTTTCCCTCTGAATGGACACTCATGTGTGGCGCCCTCCAGACTTCCCAGAGTGGCCCCACACTTGCCTCATTCAGTCAAAAGTAACCTCTAAACTGGTCCCTATCGGTCCCGTTTCTATCGGTCAGCCACCTGTGGGACCCGCATCTCGAGTTTGTGCCTGAATATGACTTATATCACCTGATTTTCCCCTCTCCTTTATGGTGAACGAAATTTTCCATATTAATTTACTAGAAATTGACTGTTTTGCCCTTGCTTTTCTTTCTCTTAAATTATTTACGATATTTAACAAATACTCAAAAATACATCCTCTCATTAACTCAACATTAATTACATTAATAGGGGTGTTACATTTCTCCCCCCCATAAATAAATTTCGTCCTCGAAATTTGAACATCTATACGTCGGGGAGTCGTTCTAGGCATTCTGCCCAAATCTTTCTTATGTATGCTCACTAAGCATACAATATGCTTTATATCGTTCTCATGCATCTTTTATCCAGGTATAATACTCAACCATATAGGACTCGCTGGTCCATTCTTAAGTGCTTGGTTATGCAGGCCTTATTGCCTTACTCATTTGGCCTCTACGCTTATCTTATACTGGCTTCCCAGCTCATTCTATTATCATGACGCTGGATTTTCTAGCCTTATTGCCTAGGGAATCACCCTCAGGCCTTAGGCATCTTCTTTAACATCTGGTACTGATCAAATGTTTTGTTAGCCTCAAGAAATGCTCTAGAAACACTGGTTTAAAGTCACCATGCTAACCAGCATTTCATACAGTGCTAAGCATCACAAGTCTTACAGCCCAAGGACGCCACCCCATGCAGACTTGCACATCGGGTCTTACTGCCTTGATTCTCTACTCATCTATCTCATCTGAGCTTTCTCAATTTTAAGCTCTCATCAAATCATTTTCCTCTTGCTTAGCACTTTTTCTGGATTTCCAGACCATTCTATAAGTTTCTGTTCCTGTATCAATATAATCACCAATTGCACCGCTTTTCATTCCTGTGCCACAGCGATGACGGTTATGTCACCGCTTACTATGTTGTCTCATACTAAACATTAATTTTTTTTATGGAAGCGGTATATTTCCATAATTGCACAAAACAACATTTTTTACATTTTCAACAACTATAATCGCTGCCAGCTCAAATTTCAAGAAAACAATTCACAACCGGCCTATTTTCAAAAACATTTACTACCGGCACACATAAATGAGCGGGATTGTTCATTTCACAAATTATTCAAACACTCTCGCCACCACTTTAGCATATCCCAATCCTTTCATATACAAACCCCTGCACTTGTCGGCCAATGTGGGAGAGTTTCTGTCCCTTCCCGGGACCCAGTGTCCGCACTGGCACATACAACACCAGATCACCCACCATAATCCCATACCGAGACAAAGGCCATCGTCCACGGGGCCTTGCTCCAAACGTCTGTGTGGGTGCCGGCCAGACAAGGCAAAACACACGTCCTCACAAGGCGAAACTACTCAGATTGGGTGCATACACTACTAGTGCGAGTATCAGTTTCTCAAAAACTAATCCCCTCAAAAGAACTTTCAACAATGGCCAGCGATTTCAAAACATTTCAAAAACATCTGGCAAGATCCAGCAAACTGAGTAAGTTTACAACAGTTTCTGGCCTCTTCCAGTTCCGTACTGCTTCCTCCACAAAACATGGTTCACAATTCAATTTCAAATCTGGGTTCCATCAGGACACCCTATCTATGAGACAACATATTTCAAAAACAACCATTTTAAACTGTTCTCAATTCCTGAAAAACATTTCATTTGAAAATTTAGTTAAGAAAATCTAGTTTCAAAATTTCACAAACATAGCAGATGCATTGGTACATTCAAAATTCAATTTTCACATATACAGGAACCAGACAACTGACATAGAAGATCATCAACTCCAATTTACATCTCAGGCTCTATCCTTGGCTACTCAAGCCATCCATAGGACACCCAGTCCATTTTGTTTCATTTGTCAAGCCATTCCAGAATAATGCCTGTAACTCTCAGGCTTACGACCTTTTTGGCACTCTGCCGACATTCATGATTTAGTATCTGTAGGCTTCTGCCAGCCTATGAACATAATTTAATTTGTCACATAGGACTTTAGCCTCATACATATCGAATTTAAAAACCCAAAATCAAATCGATATAGTAGGTCTTCTTACCCACTATATATTCATGTCTCCATTTCACTCCAATAATTCACATAGCACTGGAGCACCCCATGTCAATACATTAAATCTCATAAATCTTGGCTGGGATTATTATGTATGTGAATTTCCAATGTTGGTCAAGCTCCAAACATATTTACCAATATTAGCTTTTTCTATCGGATACTCAACCCATACGTTCAGGGAGTCTATTAGCCACGACCATCTTTACCATTTTCTGACTCGACCAAGAGATCATAATTTTGTGGCCATCGAGGTTCTAGCTATCATTCGGTTCTATTGAGTTACTAATTCTCAACCACACTTTCCCAGGGGACATTCTGACAGCATCGAACCAATATCATCAAGGGTTTTGTTCTCAATCATTCTTCCTAGGGAAATATTATAAGATCAAAATCATTCCCTAGCAGCTAGTAACCTCCAAATACCTCATACACATGGGTTACTATATTCTAGTGCCTCAATGCATGTAGATTAATCAAATGCCTAAAGAATCTCTCATTATCAAATTAGATTCTTAGGTCACTATTCAATTGGCAGCAATCCTATAGATGCCTACCAAATCTTAGGTTCATCAACCTAATTCTGAAACCTCAACCATACCCAATAAACATGCTATGATCATCATGATTCATAGCTTACAACATCCATGTACTATCCTCAAAATAACCTCAAATCATTAAGTGTCAGATACACAATTGTCTCCTAGAACCTCAACATCAGTTAGGTTAAGGAATCATATTACCTCAACAATACCCAAAATACAAACTAGGATCGTAATTTATATTCCTAGTCTAAACCTCAAGGTATCTAATTAACGTCAACCCTATTCACGAGGTTCTATCTCTATTTCAACCCTCAATGTCACAGGGGTAAATCCCAATTGTTAGTTCTCAAGGTGTTTTGATGATAACTGACAATTGTAAACAAGTATAAATGTTTTTGACAAGTTAAATGAATTGATTTCAAATCAAAAACATTTTATCTAAGCCAAACTCGAGCCCAGATAAGCAACCTCGAGTTCGCTGCTATTCATCATTATAAACTCGAGCCTGTGTCTTCCAAACTCGAGCCTAATAACTCCAAAGCATTTTTTAAAGAGTTTACAAACGAGTAAACTCGAGCTCGCTAAAAGCAAGCTCGAGTTCACCTCTGGCGGGAAGCCATTTTCAAAGAGGAAATGTTTTACAAACTCTAGAGTTCAGATTTTGTGTAGAGTTTGCTAAGTTTACAAAGGTCGAAAACTCGAGCCTAAAATATCGAACTCGAGCCTAACGTTTTTATGTAGAGTTTACTCTATGGTTTGCGAAAACACAAAAGAGTTTACAAACTTGTAAACTCGAGTTTGCAGTTGCAAACTCGAGTTTGGAGTTGGCAGAGCATTCGAACTTTCCATCTTTTGCAAACTCGAGTCTACCTTCTTAAACTCCAGTTTGCCTCTTGCCAAGAGTTTTTCAAAAGTTTACTTATTTTAAGTAAACTCGAGTTTGGGTTCCAAACTCGAGTTTGTGTTCTACAGAGTAAAGTTATTTTGAAAACTCCAGTTTGCATTTATAAACTCCAGTTTACATTTTGGAAGACAAATTTATTTTGACATGAACAGTGTCAAACTCGAGCCTGCTCACTAACGAACTCGAGTTTGAGTTTTTCCCAAAATGTGATTTCATATGGGCCTTCGCGATAATTGCTCTACAAAGGCCACGAACTCGAGCCTACTTGCACGAACTCGAGTTCGACCATTTGGAAAATTAACAAACTCCAGAGTTTACATCAAACTCCGAGTTTGCTCTCACGAAGATAAACCGAGAAAGCCTTACGAACTCGAGCCTGACTTAGAGAACTCGAGTTTAAGACGGAAGCAAAAATGATCGTTACTGATTTCATCCTGATTCTTTTGAACTGCAAAACTTACCATGTTTATACGAATTGATTGCATTTATTTAGTGTATTCAAAACGTATTTAACTACTCTATATTGAGAATGTTTCAGGTATTAAAATCAGATCAAACGAATCATTAACGCGAAGAATCAGAAGAATGATTTCACGCGTCCAGGAATTGAATCGGCTGAAGTTCAGGACCCAACGGCTATAATCCTCATCAAACTGAATTTCAATTGAAGAACATACTAAGTTGAGAAGTAACGGTCACATTGCAACTCACCACTATATAAAGAGCTGATTACAAACTTAGAAGACCACCGAAAGATTAAGCAGAAACGAAAAGCAAGCTCAAGAGTTCTTATACATTTAGTTTTCTTTCGTATTGTATTTTGATATACAAAGAGCCTCGGTGTTCATCATTATCTTCTCTGAGAGAGATTTTATTCAAATCATTCATTCATTGTAAAAGATCTCAAGTCAAGGGGACTTGAGATTGGGATTTGATTACAACTTGTAAGGGGAGTGTATCCTAGAGAGAGGATAATCCTTGAGTACAGAGTGTGTATCCGAGTTAAGTGATAGTAGAAAAACCCGGAGAGTCGGGGACTGGACGTAGGTCAAGAATTTAGACCGAACCAGATAAACTTTCTGTGTCAAGCTCTTCTTCCCTATCTCTTTACGTTTAGCTTCAGCTTGGGTGCAAAGTTATAATAAAAGTTTTAAGATCACCTATTCACCCCCCCTCTAGGTGATATTCCACTCTTCATTTGGTATCAGAGCCTAGGTCTCTCAGATTGGGCTTAACATCCCGAGATAAAGATCATGGAAGGAATATTACCTGAAGGTGTTTCAATCAACAGACCACCAGCTTCAATGGAGAACACTTTTCGTTTTGGAAAGCCAAATTCAGAGTATTTGTGTTAGCCTCGGAGTATGGTCTTTGGCAAGTCATAGAGAATGGAGATTATGTTCCTACAAAAGTTGTAGGAGGAATTAATGTTCCAAAAGATGAGGAAGAATTCAACGAGAATGACAGAAGAAAAGTAACTCTCAACAAAGAAAGCCATCCTAATGCTTCATGGTGCTCTCAGTCAAAAGGAGTACTTTCGTATCTGCAACCTATCCACTGCCAAGGAGATATGGAAAGCCCTGGAAATAGCATACGAAGGAACTTACGGAATAAAGGAGAATCGCATCAACACGTTGACAACCGAATATGATCTCCTTAGAATGCAAACCGGTGAGTCCATTGTTGACTTTCAACTTCGTTATATTCATCTTGTTAATCAATTATCAGCACTGGGCAAAACATATGAGGAAAGACCTCAAGTCAGAAAAATCCTCAATGTCTTGACAAAAGACTGGGAAGCCAAAGTCACAGCTATAGAAGAAGCCCGTGGAGAATCAATGACGTCAGTTGCTGCTCTATTTGGAAGTCTATCTGAATATGAGGGTAAACTGAAATTCAAGAAGGGCCTGGACGAAAATAACAGTAAGAGCAAAAGTATCGCTCTTAATACTGTGAAGGAAGAGGAAGATGAGGATGAAAATGAAATGGCCATGTTCATACGAAAGTTCAAGAAGTTCTACAAAAAGAACCAGAGCTTCAGAGATAGATTTCAGAAAAGAACTTCCAGTAACAGACGCGAGTTCAAAGATGGAGATCAAATTGTCTGTTATGAGTGTGAAAAGCCAGGACATTACAGACCTGAGTGTCCTCAGCTGAATGGCCAAGAAAAAGATCAGAAGAAGAGACTCAATCACCTCAAAAAGAAGGCATATATGTCTGCCATATGGGAGACAGCTCTTCAGATGATGAAAGTGAAGCAGAAAAAGAATCTGCCAATATCTGCTTAATTGCAAGAGAAGAGCAACCAGAAAACGAAGAAGAGGTAAGTGATTCAGAACCTACTTATGATGAGTTATTTTCTGAATACAATGATTTACATTCTGAATATAAAAAGATTGCTAAAGAACTGATTTCCACCAAAAAGGAAAACAAATTGCTTAAGCAACAAACAAACAATTCTCCTTCAACTTCTTGTGAAAATTCAAGTTGGTCAGATAATAATGCAAAACCTTCTTATGATGAATTGTTTGCTGAATACAATCTTGTTCAAAATGAGTTTGAAGAACTTGCTGAAAAATACATTGTTTTGAAAAAGAAGAATACAACTCTTGAACAGCAAGTAGAAAATCTCTTTTTTCCTGAAAATCTCATTTGTGAAAAATGCCTTGATCTTGAAAAGAAAAACTCGTGTCTTACGAAAACACTTGAGAAGTTCACTAAGGGTAGTGAAATGCTCAATGTCATTTTAAAAGATCAAAGATTTACAAATGACCGATCAGGCATAGGATATAATCCTATCTTTGACAAGACGAAAGGGAAAAAGAAAGCGGAGGAAAACATTATTTAAACTATTTTCAGAAATCAGCTCATAGTTCTAACCCTTTTGCTCATTGTAGTTACTGTAACCGAAAGGGACACAGTACTTCATCTTGCTTTCATAGAAATGATAGAAGGGATAAACCTGTTGGTAATTATCAATGGGTACCAAGGGGAACTTATGTTTTCCCTAAGGTCAAAACTAACAATCAAGGACCCAAGTATAAGTGGGTACCAAAGAATCCATCTCTTCCCTTGTGTCTGCAGACTGATTCCAAGAACAACAGACACAAAGGTGCAGAGAAGATGAAGAATCAAAGAGGTTCTTATGAACCAAGAAGGAGATCCCCTCAAATGCCAAGAAGAAGACCTTTGAAGCCTATACCTTTTGAGAGAACTTTGCAGAAACCCGAGAGAAAGACATAAGAGTCAGTGGGTAAGCAAAGTTGATCCTCCAAGAACCTAAGGATCAATGAAAGCTTCTCAAGAGAACAACTATATAGACAAATCAACTCAACTCTTGAGAAAGCTAGGGAAGCAATGGTTGATGGTTAATGCTGTGAAAAGAATTATCAACAACAATCAACCTCAATCAAGCAAAGCCTTTACAAGGACAAAAGCAATTACGGTGATATCTATCTCTTACCCTATACTTGTGCTTTAATGAGATTCATATTTGGGTAATGAATATTTGTCCACTTGTTAACATTTCTATAGCAATCAATGTTTTATGTCTTTTCAAAATGAATTTCAGATTGCTAAAGGAATAAAAAAATGAAACTGTGCATCACTTTCTGATCTCATGTTTTTGAAATATACATTCACCTTGTTTTATGAAAATGCATAGAAACAATTTGAAAATCATTCATGCTTTGATTGCATTCAAATGGAGTTTCAAAAAAACTGGAAACTAATATTTTGAATGTTAGATATACTTCAAATTTGTTTATGTTGAATGTTTTCAACTCCTCTCAGATTGATCTCTAGAATTCATTGTGTTGCGTGAACTATCTAGTTTCACTCTTAAACTAGTTGATCTTCATAGCTAAATATCCATATATGTGCTTTCAAGCCTATCTTCAAAAAGAATTCAATCTGTAAACCTATTGTGCTCACTGCATAGATTTCAAGCGGCCAAGTTATTCCAAGTTTCATAAATGTTCATTAGTGCATTAAATGAAAATGCATTAACCATTAATGGAATAACTTTCTAGGATGATATTCTGGATCTCAATTCATTTGATTATTGAGTGTGTGCTTCATCATTCATAAATCCTAGTACTATCCCATAGTTACTCAAATTCATCAGAATTTATCTTCCATTCTTATTTTGAGTAACTATAGCTATATATTCATAATCTTGCCTTGCACATTTATGCGTTTCTAAATTCGAAATTGCAAGATTATTCCTTAGCCAAATAGCTGAGTCATTGTGCTTAAATTTCGTAGTACTAAGAATGCATCCTTAGTATTCTATCTTCATGACTCTTGCTTTTGTTGAATATGCTCAGCATAATAAAGAGAATGTTCAATCATCTTTCTATTTTGAAGCATATTGACACATTCAATCTATTAACTTTCATTATTTTGGTATGAGCACAGCCTTTCAAAAATGCATCAAAATGAATTGTGGTATCAACCATCAAAAAATTGTAATGCTTTACCAATTTGAAAGAAAAGGTTAAATGGGAATGATGAATCCCAATGATTTGAAAAACAGTCTTCACCTAATGTTAGTTATGTGTTTTGATGATCACTAATTGCTAACAAAAGATTGGAGTACATAGATGTGTTTTATGCAAAATAAAATCTCTAACCATCTATTGCAAGCTGCTGTCAAAGAGCCAAACTCGAGCCTGCCCAAGCCAGACTCGAGCTCGAGAGAACCAGGGGAAATGAAATTTTTGAAAATACCTAGACTCGAGCCCATTAGTTGATAACCTCGAGTTCGCGGAGTCGAAAGAAAATGGAGTTGCTGCAGAATGACGAACTCGAGCCTATTAGTTGGTAAACTCGAGTTCACGAGAGACAGAGAGCAACTCAAAACAGAGGAATTCACAGACTCGAGCCTGTAAGTCATTAGACTCGAGCCTAAGGTAAATTTCAAGAGTTCACACATACACTCTTGAAGTCCAGGTTAGTACAAGTAGATCCAAACTCGAGCCTACACGTGTAAACTCGAGTTTGTCGCGGAAAAATTTGTTTTAAAACCTGACTGTTGATCTTCACTTCACTTCAACCTCGAGCCTAAACCTAAACTCTCTCAAATTCTCTCACCCTGCTCGACGAAACTCTGCGAAAATGGCCTCCAAACGATCTGCAACCAATGATACCCCAAGTTTGAATCATGAGGAACCCCAATCCACTCCTCAAAGCATACCCAATCGACCACCAAGGAGAAAATCCTTTCCAAAACGATTTAAGGAAGGAATTGACAAGGCAATCCTGGTGTTACTACAACTCACCTTCTTCTCCTTCCGGGACCGAGATAGTACTCCCCAATCTCAAACAAACCAAAAACAGTGCCTAGAAGAGGCAAAGAGAAAGTATACAAATCCAAGAGGTTCAAGAAGGATGTTCCTACAGCTGGTCAATCTAGCTCTCATGCTCATTCGGCCTCTCATCATCAAGAACCCTCTGTACATCAGGTATCTGAAGAAACCCCTGCTCTATTTGAGATATATAATCATGCTTCAATACCTAGGGGATTTTCCAGTGAGCCTGTAAGACTATCTGGTGAAGATGCCATTAGATATAAGGAGAACTTTGAACACAAAACCTTTTGCCCTGCTGTGTATGTTAATTTGGCTCAATTAAAAGAGGAATGTAACATTGACCTCACCTCCTGGCTGAAGCAATTTGAACCATTAATCTCTATAAGAGCTTCATTCAGCCCCACTCTTGTCAAAGCCTTCTATCACTGCATGAGAAGTGACAATCTATTGGACAGTGATATGAACTTGGTTGAGGAAAGGATAACTACAACAATTAGAGGGAAAAAGATCACTATAACTGCTGCCTATTTAAATTCCCTTCTTCAAATTCAAAGTCCTCCACCTATTGCCTCATTGAACTATACTAATAGACAAATCTTTTCATTGCTTAAACACGATGAGCTGTCCACGAAGCACTAGATATCCCGAATTTCCCTCTGTCTCAATGCCACCTAAGCAAAGAGTTGCACAGGTACATCTATACTAGGAATCTTATGCAAAAAGGAGGAAACTTCACCCATTTCGCAAAGAAGGATTACCCTATCTTTGCATCTATAATTGACCAAGTGCCTCACAATATTGGGCCTTTGGATTCTCAAAGAAATGGCAAGATTTCGATTCTCCGGTCGAAAATCTTCTCAAATACCCTTTCCCACCTCATTTCAATAATTATGTTTCATGAGAAGATTTGGTATCTACCGCCAATGAACACCTGAAACTCCTCAGAAATTTGGCAAGCATATCCTGAACTTAATGAGAATAAGCCTTGATGAAGGCAGTGGTCAATCAAGAGCTCCACCTCAGTCAAGGCCAACCAGATCAAGAGCTACTCAATCTAGGGTACAAGAAGCTCAGAGTGCTCCTCCTCCTCCTTGGTCTATACCATCTGATTTGGATGCCGAATTAAGGGCCTAATCGATCAAGCGGTTTCTAATCTCTCTGTCAAGATAGAATCGAAGCGAAACAATTCAAAAAGGAAGTAGAAAAGGGACATATGGAGATGGTAGATGCACGGGAAGAACTGACCCTTGAACATGAAGCACCGAAAGAAAAGGTTCAAGGTCTTAGTAATCGATTGGAGATCACTCGGTTAGCATCTCCACCCTTTTGGTGTCTATGGCTAGTCTTCATGACAAAATGGACAAAGTTTTGCAAAATCAGTCCATGTCTGCTTCTGGTATTAGTTTGAATGTCTCTACCTCAGCTGGTCCAAGTTCTACAATTCCTCCAATCATACCTGAACCAGCTCCCACTATACCAACCACCATAGCTCCTGAACCATCTGCTTCAGCACAACCCTTCTCTGATGCACCATCTTCTGAAGCACATGTTCCTGAAGCCACCCTCACTGATCCAGCTCTTTCACCTTCTCCTAACTCAATTAATCCACCCTTGTTTGCTGATGACAAAGGGGGAGAAGAGTTGAAGTGAAAAAGCAATCATTTTCTTTATCTTTTGATCATTTTAATTATATTTGCTTTTGAAACTCTATTGTCATTCTATAATGATTTACCTTAAGCTATATGACAATGTGGTTTATGTTTTCATAGGTTATGCAGTATGCTTTATTGATTCATCCTATCTTTGCTGCTAACTCTGATTATGATGCAAATTATGTTTTAAATTATGTTTTAAATTCTGTTTCTGTTTCAAGTTAATAATCTGATCATGCTTCTACTCCAATTCTGATTTCAATTGCAATTCCAAGTTCTTAATCGCTAATCATATATAATTGCAATTTGACTTGATCTCAAGTAGTGTGTAATGAAGCATCTATCCTCAAACAGAAACTATTTCAAAGAAAATCAATCATCAAAAGGGGGAGAATGTTAGTTCTCAAGGTGTTTTGATGATAACTGACAATTGTAAACAAGTATAAATGTTTTTGACAAGTTAAATGAATTGATTTCAAATCAAAAACATTTTATCTAAGCCAAACTCGAGCCCAGATAAGCAACCTCGAGTTCGCTGGAGTTGGCAGAGAGCATTCGAACTTTCCATCTTTTGCAAACTCGAGTCTACCTTCTTAAACTCCGGTTTGCCTCTTGCCAAGAGTTTTTCAAAAGTTTACTTATTTTAAGTAAACTCGAGTTTGGGTTCCAAACTCGAGTTTGTGTTCTACAGAGAGTAAAGTTATTTTGAAAACTCCAGTTTGCATTTATAAACTCCAGTTTACATTTTGGAAGACAAATTTATTTTGACATGAACAGTGTCAAACTCGAGCTCGCTCACTAACGAACTCGAGTTTGAGTTTTTTCCCAAAATGTGATTTCATATGGGCCTTCGCGATAATTGCTCTACAGTGCCACGAACTCGAGCCTACTTGCACGAACTCGAGTTCGACCATTTGGAAAATTAACAAACTCCAGAGTTTACATCAAACTCCAGAGTTTGCTCTCACGAAGATAAACCGAAAGCCTTACGAACTCGAGCCCGACTTAGAGAACTCGAGTTTAAGACGGAAGCAAAATGATCGTTACTGATTTCATCCTGATTCTTTTGAACTGCAAAACTTACCATGTTTATACGAATTGATTGCATTTATTTAGTGTATTCAAACGTATTTAACTACTCTATATTGAGAATGTTTCAGGTATTAAAATCAGATCAAACGAATCATTAACGCGAAGAATCAGAAGAATGATTTCACGCGTCCAGGAATTGAATCGGCTGAAGTTCAGGACCCAACGGCTATAATCCTCATCAAACTGAATTTCAATTGAAGAACATACTAAGTTGAGAAGTAACGGTCACATTGCAACTCACCACTATATAAAGAGCTGATTACAAACTTAGAAGACCACCGAAAAGATTAAGCAGAAACGAAAAGCAAGCTCAAGAGTTCTTATACATTTAGTTTTCTTTCTGTATTGTATTTTGATATACAAAGAGCCTCAGTGTTTATCATTATCTTCTCTGTGAGAGAGATTTTATTCAAATCATTCATTCATTGTAAAAGATCTCAAGTCAAGGGGACTTGGAGATTGGGATTTCAGATTACAACTTGTAAGGGGGAGTGTATCCTAGAGAGAGGATAATCCTTGAGTACAGAGTGTGTATCGAGTTAAGTGATAGTAGAAAAACCCGAGAGTCTGGGGACTGGACGTAGGTCAAGAATTTAGACCGAACCAGGATAAACTTTCTGTGTCAAGCTCTTCTTCCCTATCTCTTTACGTTTAGCTTCAGCTTGGGTGCAAAGTTATAATAAAAGTTTTAAGATCACCTATTCACCCCCCCTCTAGGTGATATTCCACTCTTCACCAATATCATTCTTTTACCTCAAGGTCAATCATCAATCCTCAAACATATCCAAACAATTCAGTATCGATTAGTATTCACAGGGTTCCTACTCTCAGATACTAGAACCTTGATACAACCTTAATCACGTTTAAGATCAGATTCAAGCCTAGTCTCAATCATATCCTAACATCCTCATAGCATCCCTAAGGATCAACATATGCAATACCTCAAAGTACTAAGACCATAATTCAAGGAAACCACAAATTCCTATAATGCTTCCTGTGAGGTCACCCATCCCGAGATTTTCTTCGCTTGAGCACGCTTAACCTTAAAGCGCCTATCAAATCTAGGGTACTAATACCGGTACAAATCCTCATATCTCTGGGTATCGACAACTCAGGTATTTTCTAATACTAATACAACATATATGCCCCCAGAAAATGTTACATACTATCCTACAAGGAAACTTAAGCGGTACTAGCTTTTCCATACAACGCCCCTTGTATTTCCAGTAATACTCGGTGGGAATTCTATTCAGACCTTGATGTTCAAATCAGAGGTCCTAAAGTCAACAGCAGAACCCACATTCCGTGTTGCCTCGTACATCTGTGGAATCTTAACTCCCTGGAACTTAACCCTCTTCCTTAGGGTATATGTCCTTTCTACTCCATTTGTCCAACATTACTTCAGCACCCTTAACCATTTACCCTTTACCAGTACCGTCCAAACTTGGCTCTGATGCCAAAATATTACACCTCCACCGGCCTCGCCCTTTCAGGTGGCGGGTTAGAGGGATTCCTTTTAAACTGTTACATTTCCTTAGATATGGGTCCATTTAATTCATATCAGAGTCATCACAGCAGAGCATTTGACCGGTTTGGACAAACTACTATACTGGTAAAAGTAAAATAAACAGAAAGTAAAAGTCCCCGAAGGGTTAAAGGTACAGTCATCCCAAAATGAATACCATAAATAATATACAGTCATCCAAAAATATCAATACAACATATAATAGGGTATCCCCCATCCTTCACCAGCACTGCTATGCCTACCTTTCCAAAAAGGCCTTTATCAGACATGAACATCCCTCTGTATCAACAAAAGCTTCTGGAGTCCATTGTTGGCCCCCAGAGTAACCGTCAGTACTCAAATACTAAATGTGTAAAGTGTATGCAGGTAACCATGTCAGATAAAAATTCAACAAGAACATGCCAAACATACCACATATGCAAACAGATACATACACAACAACTGACTACCACGTGCTGTCAGGCTGCCTTATCAAGGCAAGCCCTGGACTTACCGGAGTCACGACCTGTAAAGCTGCCCTACACCAGGACAGCCTCTGCACCTATCGACCCGCATGGCCGCCAATCAAGGCGGCCTCGACCAATCGTCCCCCGCCGCTAGGAATCACATAACTCGTATGCATATTTGGCAAGTACAAATACAAGAAAAACACACATGGCAAATACAACATACAACAAACACATAAAGATATCTGAGTAAAGCGGTTACTAATTATTACAATTGTGGCCCAGAACTTACCAATTATTACCAACTTTTCCCAAACTTTTCCTTGCTTTTTGGGGACATGTGGGCCGCCACTTTGGGCCCACATATCTGCCCTAATTTGGTTTTTACCTATTTATTCTCATTTTACCCTTTTTGTTCAGGATGTGGGGCCCGCGGTTTGACTTTTCCTTTAATTCTTCTTTCTTGGTCCCCAAGTAATGACTTTAATCATTAGAGGGACTTAGGTGGCGCCTAATGGGGCCCACAAACCTGCTCCCCTAATAATTACTCCCTTTTCTCACTTTATCAGTCCAGTTTTGACCAACCGGTCCCCACCGGGTACGCATATGCCTCTTTTTGTACTTTTCTTCAACTTTTCCAGATATTTTCCCTCTGAATGGACACTCATGTGTGGCGCCCTCCAGACTTCCCAGAGTGGCCCCACACTTGCCTCATTCAGTCAAAAGTAACCTCTAAACTGGTCCCTATCGGTCCCGTTTCTATCGGTCAAACACCTGTGGGACCCGCATCTCGAGATTGGGTCTGAATATGACTTATATCACCTGATTTTCTTCTCTCCTTTATGGTGAACGAAATTTTCCATATTAATTTACTAGAAATTGAATGTTTTGCCCTTGCTTTTCTTTCTCTTAAATTATTTACGATATTTAACTAATAATCGAAAATGCATCCTCTCATTAACTCAACATTAATTACAGACACATTAATTACATCAGTAGGGGTGTTACAGCTTCCAAAGTGATTCAACCAAATCTAAAGAAACACCAAAAACAAATCTGGAAATGAAAAAGAGCCCAAAACAAAGGAACCAATGGAAAATGAACAAATCTAGATATGAAAACATGAACCCTAAGCATGAAAATACCAGGGTTGGCCGAACTAAGCGACCAGATGCCAGAGAAGGAAGTCGGCATCAAAAACTCGCTTCCACGCGTTGGAGTGCGTGAAATTTCGTCAAAATCAGAGACAGTGCATGTAAATCACGTGTAGGGAAAATGACAACTAGACTTTAGGGGATGGCTGATCGGAGGGAGGGTAAGCCAATGATGGGGCTTTGGAATCAGTTTCCTGCTCGGCCGCTCGTCCCTTTTAGGGCAAGCGCCTAGGAGATCTGGACCGTCTATCTTTCTTTCTTTCTTTTTTTTGTAGGATTTTTTTTAACTACCAGTCAATATTCTGAAATATATTTTTAGTACCAGTCATGTAATACCCTAAAAATCTCACTTATGATAAGTATCATAATTTAGTAAATAATACCTATTGGAAATAGGTGAATATGTGGTCTTAAATTTTATAGTGTATTTTATGTTATTTTTCTAAAGTAATTTCTCTTGAAAATTTGAAGGAATAAAGTGCCAAAAATCCCTAAATACATTTATGGGTCATAAAATACCCTGAGAATATTATGATATGTCTAAAGAGGCAATTAAATATTTATTAAAAATAGGAAAGTATATTGTCTCTGATTTTGGTAATTTATTAAATTATTTCATTGGAATTTAAATAGGCAAAAATCCAATATTATTGTGGGAATCATAAGTTGCCTTATGATTTTTAATATAATACATGGTGCATAAATTACCAATGTCAACACAATAGTTGTGAGAAAACAATTAATCTAATTTAAGAAAATTGTCAACAATTAGTAAGTGATTAAATAAGTAATTAATTGCTAATTGTTTAGGCATGAATGAAGGTAATATCCAAAGTTAATATCTAAAACCCCTAATTGGAGATTAATGGCCAATAAAGGATTAAGATTAGTATAAGAATAATGGCTAATTAAATTAAGCAAAATTAAGAAATGTGTAAGATAAATTGTATAAAATTCCTAAAGCATAATTGATCAACAAAAGATTACTAATCATGAGATTAAGGCTCTAATTAAACTTGCTAATCAACTTTGATAAATCAAAACATAAGGAAATGGTTAGGATTTAATCTCATAAAATAAGATCTAAGGCTACAATAATTCTAGCAATTTAAAAGTGTCTTAATCCATGTAATTAGCTAAGGACAAATGGGAGAATTTTTCTAAATATATAAGTTAATTAAAATATAATATAAGTTAAATAAAAAAAAAAACTCAAAAAGGGGGGGGGGGGGTAGCCGAAATGTTTGAATTTTTGGCGAGTAATTGAGAGTTTTGCAAGTGGATATATAATAAATATAAAGAAGATATTTTGTAAAAAAACAAATAGGATAAATGAGAACCAATAGAAATTAAATTCTATCTTGAAATCTATGAACTAAGTATTAAACATCAGGACATATTATGAACAAGTGAATTTTTATCCCGAAGTGGGTTATAGCCGATGTCATATCCGTAACCGACAGAGTTTTTTCTAAAATGACTAACAGGCTGGAAAATACCCTGGATGGGACCATAATCTTTGTTAATCCAAATATTTCTCAAGTCATATTATAGACCTCCAAAGTTACGTCAAGGAATATTTGAGATTATTTAAGATAACGCGATTAGAATACTGAACAGATGATTTTATCGGTAAAAACTCATAAAGCACATAAGTGACATCATGTGCATGGCATCATTTTTGGATGAATGAGGTAAGGGGGAGGTCGGCCAAGGCAAGGAAGGGTGAGGGTCTGGAGCTTGAGCAAAACCTAGATCTAAGGGCTAGAATTGAAGGAGAAAAAGTTGTGAATAGTGCAATTTTTGCCTATAAATAGGCCATTCCTCCATTTGCAAAATCTCACACCAAATTCAAGAGAGAATTTCAAAACTTAAGAGAGAAGAGAGAAGGAAGAGCTCTTGAGGAAAAGTAGCAAAGCTCTGGGTAAATTCTTCGGTCCCTAGTTTCAAGTTCTAGTTTTAGTTCGGTAGTTATAGTAGAAATGTTAGTTTGATCTTTAATCTTCCAAGTTTAATTTTGATATCATGTTTTAGGGTTAAATATGATATTTATTTCAAAATTATGATGGAGATAGAGATATGGCAAAATTTTGGAAGATTAGAATCAAAGTAGCGAAGCTCCGACAAAATTTAGTCAGTTAGCAAAGTCAAGGGTAAAATAGTCATTTGTGACTAGAATATCTGTTAGGATATTGTTTATTGATTAGATACGATATTATCCTTATAGGATATCTGTGATCACGTTCTGACCGACAGACGTACCGTATTCGTCAACGAAGGTACATTCGCGACGTACTATAATACTGATTCTAATGCTTATGTTATACTTGTATATGTTGTGGTACTTTCATAAAGCCATGAATGAGACTCTGTCCTGGACATGCACTGTGACTAGGGAACCGTATCTAGATCACTAAATACAGCTTTACACGGGTTATAGTCATAATAATGCCGTTATGTTTTCCTAGCGCTGAGGACACGACCGTACATCGTGGCACAGGGTAATAGTGCAGACCAGGGATAACTTTACATGTTATTGTAGTTGTTATCAAATGATCATACGACGTACTGGCTTGATCATTGCTGTAATATTAGAGATATCTGTTATACATATATTGTTTATATAACCATGAGGTTAATCGTTACCTGAGGTCCGATGGGCATTGGACCTCAGCTCTTACTATAGCTTCAGGGTACGGAGACCCGAGGACAGAAGATAAGAGTAAGCAGCACGCGTGAAGACCGCGAGAAGACCCGACCAAGGATATTTAAGATTTGAACAGATAAATGTATTGTTCTTTATGAATAGACAGCTACGCCACAGTTAATGTTGTATGAGTTACTCAATACTTTATTTGCTCCGATGCTCTACTCTGATAAATAAAGAAAAAAAAATTTCGCTTTTGAAAATGAGATGTTACATTTTTGGTATCAGAGCAGTTGTCCTGGCATAGATCTGACTAAGTTATTCCAAACCTTTTGGTGCCGAAGGCAGGGCTAGTCTATGTGGGTAAGTCAATCAGTCGCCGTGAATTCGGTGAGACTCCCATGATAGACACCTACCTGGCCAATCAGTTTCATTAACGGAGTTAGGTTCTAAGCCTTTTTTAAACTTGGAGTATATTTTGAAAAGGAAGTTACCTTGGGTCAACTACCAAGGAAAAGGCAAGAAGCCAGTCCAGACTGGACAACAGAACTACCCGAGGATGTCGAGCCCCCGACCATGTTGGAAATGCGGGAACTACCATCCCAATGTTGAATGTAATAGGAGACGGATTTGTTACAAATGTTGGGAGCCGGGACACATCATCAAGAACTGTCCCAAGTACGGAGGGTATACTGACTGTGATGGGAAGCTGGTATTCTTCAAGTGTCAAAAACCTGGACACATCAGTGTGCACTGTCCTCTGAAAGCTCGAAGATAGGGCCACAGAACTCAGGCCAGATGACAACATTACTCGAAGTGGAGGCCGGAGAATCTCCAAGAATGGTCCAAAATACTATCGCTCAGTAAAAATATATTTCAGATATAAACCGATCCGGGTGCTAAACCGATCATTTACTTTTGATGCTTGTACGGATCCTTTTGGGATGCATACGTATATGTTAGCTACACCATTAGGTGTGAACTTTTAGCTTATAAATCATGTCTAGAACCAAATTAAGAGTATAATATAGATCTTATTACTACTTCACAATGTCAAACACATTCTCAATTGTGTTAAACTAGCGCCATATCAAATGACATCGAACGCAATATAAGAGCTGAGAAAGCAACTTGAAGAACTACAAGAGAAAAGGGTCTATTTCGAGCCAACATATCATCTTAGAAATTCCCGGTAATATTCTTATAGAAGAAAAGCAAGAGTTCGCAACATTGTATCAATTACCGTAAGTTGAACGAAGTAACTATCAGAAACACATTCACCCCGTACCCATTTTTTGGTGGAAAGAACCAACGAAATCATTAACGAGAGATGTTGCGGATGTCTGTTAGTTGTAGTGTCAATACTAGTGTGATAAAGTCTGTGATATATTAATCATTTTCTTCCTTATATATATGTCTAACGTTTTCCATGGGATACAGTAAAGATGGATGGAGAAGGACCCTCCCACGTAAATTACCATGGGGCAATGAGATGTACTGCGCGGAAATCAGCAAACCCTAGATACATAAGGATCAAGATTAACTCTGGACCGACCTACAATCCTAAACCTGCGTACTTTCCTGAACCCAAATACCGATATCTACCAGAATATAACCCTGAACCTGAGTACTACTCTAGGCCACAGTATGACCCTAACCTGAACTCTTAAACCTATACTCCCCTACACGTATTCATGAACCAGGACCCGTGTACCATTCTGGACCGGAGTACCCACTTGAACCTATCTATGATCCTGAATCCATAAATATTACACCCCTGAATATGGCTCAACCTCCGCCAGAGCCAGAAGAACCAGATTCATCGGGCCATGAAGACAACTCTGATAATTCTGAATCTAGTAACCAAGAGATTTCTGATAATGAATCTCATACCAATTATAAACCTGTTTTCCTGAACCATGTCCTAGATCAAAACGGAGTGCTAGTAGACATCCTAAGCACCGACTATGGAAAAACTGCTCAGCATACGATAACGGTAAAGGATGAATATTACCAATACTTGAAGAATGTGAAGACGACATATGATCGGAGGAATGTGTACTCCATTCCTTCCTACTCCCTTGAAGAATGGGCAAAATATACCTTGTACCATTTCCATCGAAACCGCTTTTGGGTGGAAAGCACAAACGAGCTCTTAGGAGAAGGCCCTATACACAGTTTTCATACGTTCCTTCGTCATCTCAAGTGGCGGGTAATCCACGACATTTAGAGAAGCAGAAGCGAGAATGACCTAACGAAGATAGATAAGGAATAGAGGAACTTGTTTGTGATTTGACACTTCTTTAAAACCCCTGCGAAGTTGTAAAATAGATGATATCACCAAGAAGGGTCTGTAAAATATAGACTAGATTGACAAGTAGGTTAGGAAGCACAGATAAACTATAACATCTTAAGCATATGTTCAATATATAAGTTTGCAAAAACCCTTAAATGACTACTTCTTCTCAATATCTCTATTGTTATTCTTCAATATATTAACGAAAAAAGGAAGCTAAGAATAGTGATAGGAGTTATACTAGAATAGCTGAACATAGTATGAAATATTAAGGCATAACTACCGGCCCAATGTTCTTTGGGGTCTCGATCATCATTATGAACCTAGGCATAATCATAATCGAGGCATCATTGAAGGCCTTATAGGTGGCCCATTTTTGTTCTTCTCCGCTAGGCCAGATTGTTTTCCTGGATAGCGAAGATATTTTAATAAGTCTAGTGGTAAGTAGATTGACTAGTATTAGAAGATTCCTTTAGGGAGTATCTACTCAAGGGATGAGATTTGAGTAGAGAAAGAGTGGACGAGTAGGTCCTGTGTATGAAATGTCAAAACTGGGTACAAAATGACTAAAATTATTGTTTGAATATTAGAGTACGTGCTAAGTGAACATGCATGGTAAGGGAATAGACTAGATGTCTAGAGTTTTCCGAGTATATGCGATCAAATTGCGAGGGCAAAGGTGTCAGTCACCCTTATCGGAGCAGTAATTGCTTGAACCAGACCTGATTAATCAGACCCCCGAACAAATCACTGTAATCAAAAGACGACTCCTAGCAACGCAAAGCAGATGGAAGAGCTACGCTGATGAAAATAGAAAATCTCTATAGTTCGAAGTCGATGATCATATGTTTCTAAGAATATCCCTAGTAACCGGTGTCAGTCGAATATTTCGAAGGCAAACATATAGTCCGTGTTACGTAAGACAGCAATCGTGTCATTAAGTATGAGGTATCTTGTGTTGCCGCGGTGTATGGGTGCCACGAAAACACTATATATCAAAGTACGTCATGACAAAATCTTAGTAGTCAAGCCAGAGCAAATCCTCGATCACCGAGAGGAACGGTTTAGACATAAAAATGTTCTGATAAGAGTAAATGTCTGGAGCGTAGGGTCTGGAGTTTAGTTAGTACAAAGTCTAGTTAGGGTAGAGCAAATTTCGAGGGCGAAATTTTATTTAACGGGGGAGAAATGTAATACCCTAAAAATCTCACTTATGATAAGTATCATAATTTAGTAAATAATACCTATTGGATATAGGTGAATATGTGGTCTCAAATTTTATAGTGTATTTTATGTTATTTTTCTAAAGTAATTTCTCTTGAAAATTTGAAGGAATAAAGTGCCAAAAATCCCTAAATACATTTATGGGTCATAAAATACCCTGAGAATATTATGATATGTCTAAAGAGGCAATTAAATATTTATTAAAAAAAGGAAAGTATATTGTCTCTAATTTTGGTAATTTATTAAATTATTTCCTTGGAATTTAAATAGGCAAAAATCCAATATTATTGTGGGAATCATAAGTTGCCTTATGATTTTTAATATAATACATGGTGCATAAATTACCAATGTCAACACAATAGTTGTGAGAAAACAATTAATCTAATTTAAGAAAATTGTCAACAATTAGTAAGTGATTAAATAAGTAATTAATTGCTAATTGTTTAGGCATGAATGAAGGTAATATCCAAAGTTAATATCTAAAACCCCTAATTGGAGATTAATGGCCAATAAAGCATTAAGATTAGTATAAGAATAATGGCTAATTAAATTAAGCATAATTAAGAAATGTGTAAGATGAATTGTATAAAATTCCTAAAGCATAATTGATCAACAAAAGATTACTAATCATGGGATTAAGGCTCTAATTAAACTTGCTAATCAACTTTGATAAATCAAAACATAAGGAAATGGTTAGGATTTAATCTCATAAAGTAAGATCTAAGGCTACAATAATTCTAGCAATTTAAAAGTGTCTTAATCCATGTAATTAGCTAAGGACCAATGGGAGAATTTTGATAAATATATAAGATAATTAAAATATAATATAAATTAAATAAAAAAAATAAAAATAAAACTCAAAAAGGGGGTAGCCGAAATGTTTGAATTTTTGGGGAGTAATTTAGAGTTTTGCAAGTGGATATATAATAATAATATAAAGAAGATATTTTGTAAAAAAAAAAATAGGATAAATGAGAACCGATAGAAATTAAATCCTATCTTGAAATCTATGAACTAAGTATTAAACATCAGGACATATTATGAACAAGTGAATTTTTATCCCGAAGTGGGTTATAGCCGATGTCATTTCCGTAACTGACGGAGTTTTTTCTAAAATGACTAACAGGCTGGAAAATACCCTGGATGGGAACATAATCTTTGTTAATCCAAATATTTCTCAAGTCATATTATAGACCTCCAAAGTTAAGTCAAGGAATATTTGAGATTATTTAAGATTACGCGATTAGAATACTGAACAAGGAATTTTATCGGTAAAAACTCATAAAGCACATAAGTGATATCATGTGCATGGCATCATTTTTGGATGAATGAGGTAAGGGGGAGGTCGGCCAAGGCAAGGAAGGGTGAGGATTTGGAGCTTGAGCAAAACCTAGATCTAAGGGCTAGAATTGAAGGAGAAAAAGTTGTGAATAGTGCAATTTTTGCCTATAAATAGGCCATTCCTCCATTTTCAAAATCTCACACCAAATTCAAGAGAGAATTTCAAAACTTAAGAGAGAAGAGAGAAGGAAGAGCTCTTGAGGAAAAGTAGCAAAGCTCTGGGTAAATTCTTCGGTCCCTAGTTTCAAGTTCTAGTTTTTAGTTCGGTAGTTATAGTAAAAATGTTAGTTTGATCTTTAATCTTCCAAGTTTAATTTTGATATAATGTTTTAGGGTTAAATATGATATTTATTTCAAAATTATGATGGAGATAGAGATATGGCAAAATTTTGAAAGATTAGAGTCAAAGTAGCGAAGCTCCGGCAAAATTTAGTCAGTTAGCAAAGTCAGGGGTAAAATAGTCATTTGTGACTAGAATATCTGTTAGGATATTGTTTATTGATTAGATACGATATTATCCTTATAGGATATCTGTGATCACGTTCTGACCGACAGACGTACCGTATTCGTCAACGAAGGTACGTTCGCGACGTACTGTAACACTGATTCTAATGAGTGTTATGCTTGTATATGTTGTGGTACTTTCATAAAGCCATGAATGAGACTCTGTCCTGGACATGCACTGTGACTAGGGAACCGTATCTAGATCACTAAATACAGCTTTAAACGGGTTATAGTCATAATAATGCCGTTATGTTTTCCTAGGGCTGAGGACACGACCGTACATCGTGGCACAGGGTAATAGTGCAGTCCAGGGATAACTTTACATGTTATTGTAGTTGTTATCAAATGATCATACGACGTACTGGCTTGATCATTGCTGTAATATTAGAGATATCTGTTATACATATATTGTTTATATAACCATGAGGTTAATCGTTACCTGAGGTCCGATGGGCATTGGACCTCAGCTCTTACTATAGCTTCAGGGTACGGAGACCCGAGGACAGAAGATAAGAGTAAGCAGCACGCGTGAAGACCGTGGGAAGACCCGACCAAGGATATTTAAGATTTGAACAGATAAATGTATCGTTATTTATGAACAGACAGCTACGCCACAGTTAATGTTGTATCAGTTACTCAATACTTTATTTGCTCTGATGCTCTACTCTGATAAATAAAGAAAAGAAAAAAAATATTTCGCTTTTGAAAATGGGATGTTACAAGTCAGTTTTCTGAAATATTTTTTCAAGGCCCTCAATTAATTTTTTAAGATCATTAAATATTTTTGAGTAGCAGTCACTACCCTCAAGTATCTCTTTAGTACCAGTCGGTACCCTAAAATATTTTTTTAGCAATATTTCATGGTACCAACTGGTATTAAAAAGATACTTCAGAGTACTGACTACTATTGAAAAATACTTTATGATCTTAAAAAATTATTTTAAGATCTTAAAAAAATATTTTAGGGTGCTGACCGGTACTAAAAAGATACTCCAAGATATTGATGGATACTAAAAAAAGCAGTTAGTACGCTGAAGTATATTTTTAGTATCAGTCAATACCCTAATTTTTTTTTTGGATCTTAAAAAATACTACCTCCGGTTCTAATTATATTACACTTTTGCAATTTGTACTACAAAAGTGTTCATATAATTAGAACCGGAGGGAGTATTTCAGGTACTGACTAGTACTAAAAATATATTTCAGGATACCAACGGGTACTTAAAAAAACACCAAAAATTTTGAAAAAAAAAATCCTAAAAAAAAGAAAAGAAACCTGGACAATTTAGATCTTCTAGTCGCTTGCCCCAAAAGGGACGAGCGCCCCCTGCTCAGCCAAAGACCGAGCAGGGAAACTGATTCCATGGGGCGTTGTACCCTAACACACACACACACACACACACACACACACACACTCTCTCTCTCTCTCTCTCTCTCTGGGTAAACCAATGATGGGGCGTTGTACCTTAACGCGTTGAGTACCTACAAATGGGGCGTTGTACCCTAACGCTTTGAGTACACACACACACCACAGCGCTCTGATCCTACTTGTTGGATTTTGATGCTCTTAGACATACCTACAAAACACAAACAATTAGGTTTTGGGTACCCATCTTTTCTTGGGTCCTTTGAGGTTAGTTCGAGCCTGAGGAACATAAATTCCTTTAGGCACCCACTGATAATTACCAACGGGTTTATTTTTCCTATCATTTTTGTGAAAACATGATGAAGTTGTATGACCCTTTCGGTTACAGTAATTACAGTGAGCAAATGGATTTGAAGAGTGAACAGTTTTCCGAAAGTAATTTAAGTAAGATTTTCCACCACTCTTCTTCTTCCCTTTCTTTCTATCAAAAATGGGATTATAGCCTATCCCTGAATGATCGTTTGTAAATCTTTGTGCTTTTAAAATTACATTTAGCATTTCACTACCTTTAGTAAATTTTTCAAGAGTTTTTGTAAGATACAAATTTTTTTTCTCTAAAACAACATATTCTTCACAAATGATACTTTTAGGAGAAGAGAAATTTTCTACTTGTTGTTCAAGAGTAATGTTTTTCTTTTTCAAAACAACATATTTCTCAGCAAGTTTTTCAAATTCAGCTTGAACAACACTGTACTCAGCAAATAACTCATCATAAGATGGTTTCAGATCATATACCTCATTGTTGTCAAGTTGCTATTCTTCTTCAGCAACTAAGCAAATGTTTGCTTTCTCTTCTTCATCAGCTTCATCTTCATCGGATGAGCTATCTCCCCATATAGCCGAAACATAGGCTTTCTTTTTGAATCGGTTGAACTTCTTCTTTTCTTTATCCTTGTTTTTCAGCTGAGGACATTCAGACTTGATGTGGACAGGCTTGTCACATTCGTAGCATATAATTGGCTTCTTTGCCTCAGTGCTGGTGCTACCCTTGTTAAATCTTTTGTACCCTTGGCCCTTCCGATAGAACTTTCTGAATCTTCGGACCATCATGCCCAGCTCTTCATCTTCGTCATCATCATCATCATCATCATCATCATCAGATTCCTTAGCCTCTTTGACCGCCTTGAGAGCAATGCCTTTATTTTTGACATTCATCTCATCAAGTCCTTTTCTGAACTTGATTTTCCTTTCATACTCAGACAAGCTGCCGAATAAAGCTGCTAACGAGCTCATTGATTCACCACGGGCTTCCTCAATGGCAGTAACTTTAGCTTCCCATTCCTTGCTGAGGATATTTAGATTTTTCCTCACTTAAACAGGTTGCTCATATGTTTTTCCCAATGCAGCAAGCTGGTTGATGAGATGAGTGAATCTCAGCTGGAAGTCGATGATGGATTCGTCGGTCTTCATACGAAGAAGATCATACTCAGTCATGAGAGTATTGACCCTATTCTCTTTTACTCCAGTAGTTCCTTCATGTGCTATCTCCAAGGCATCCCACATGGCTTTTGCTGTTGGTAAAGTGCAAATACGGAAGTACTCGTGTTGGCTTAGAGCACTTTACAGCATGAGGATAGCCTTGTTGTTGAGAGTGACGTTTCTTCTGTCATTCTCATCATATGCTTCTTCTGGTTTAGGAACTCGAAGACCATTCTCCATGACCGTTGGATTGTAGTTTCCTACTTCGAATACTCTCCACCCATCAGGTAGAATACCTTCCATATGGATCCTTCTTGAGATGTTAAGCTCTTAGGAGAAGACCTTGCTCTGATACCAAATAAAAGTGGAGTTTAATCACCAAGAGGGGGTGAATTGGGGATTTTTAAAAACTTTTTCCGGTTGCTCTGTTTTTCGGATGTAAAACAGGGATGAAAACAGAGTGAAGAGAAGAAAAGAAAAACACAAGGATTTATACTGGTTCGGTCTAACCTCTTGACCTACGTCCAGTCCCCAGACTCTCTGAGATTTCTCACTATCAAGATTGATTACACACTCTGCACTCAAGAGTAATTCTCTCATTAGAACTTACTCCCCCTTACAAGTTGTAATCCATAACTCAATCTCCAAGTCCCCTTGACTTGAGATACTTTACAATAAATGATTTACAATCAAGAGACTCTCTCTAAGAGTAGATAAGATAAACACTGAAGAATGAATGTATCAATAGATACTTTACACAAGAAAACTCAAAGAGTAGTTGAAACTTTAATGATTTTCGTTTTCTCACATATTGGTTGTTGGAGAGAAATTGAATGCATCTCTATTTATAGCTAGAGATCATTAAATGACCGTTATAAATCCTAATGTGACCGTTGCCAACATTGGAGGATGATTAGTGAAGGTTTTGGTCTTCTTCTCTCTCTACTCTTTGGTTAATCCAGCTTTGCAGAAGATCAGGGTTGACTTCCTGACAATTAATCCGTTGGAAGAGTAGATGCTGGATGAGGAAAGGAAACATTAATTCCTACAAAACGTGTGGAGAATGATTGTTCAGAAGTATGCAAGCTTTCTGCACTTTGCATTTAATGTTCTGACTTTTACTTTATACTTTTTGCTAATTCTCCATTTAATCATGTCTAAACCATCTGAAACTCATTAACAAACTGATTAAACATAGTTAGGAATAGTAATGAGTGATGATATAAAGTATTAGGATCAAACATAAAGATTTCGCAAATTCGTGTAAACTGAAATTTGAATTCAGCAATGTAAACTCGAGTTAGTTCTTCCAAACTCGAGTTTCCATGTTTCAGTAAAAGTCCTAAACTCGAGTTTCAAAATCTTAACTCGAGTTTTCTCATTACAGAGGAGAATATCACGATTTGGCATTTGGACAAGTTTTGTGAACAGTGCAAAACTCGAGTCATTAAATGACTAACTCGAGTTTTGGACTTTTGATGAAAAATCATGTTTTAGTACAAAAGCTCAAAACTGGAGTTTCCATTTCAAAACTAGAGTTTTCAAATGTTCAAAAATTAGCAGAGTTTTCTGCCTGACTAAAACTCGAGTTTTCATAATCTAACTCGAGTTTTCTCATTCTTTGAAAACTATGGAAACTTCTCTGTAAGGCTGAAACTCGAGTTTCCAAAAGTAAACTCGAGTTTCCTCGTTTATGAGAAAACATTGAAAAGCTTTGTCAAAATGAACAATGGAGTTTTCACAAGTTCAGAATCGAGCATTGTTCTCTGAAGGATGAAAACTCGAGTTTCCAAAGTAAACTCGAGTTTCCAACAAAGTGTGGAAACTTGGAGAACTCTCTGTGTAGCCAAAGCTCTCTGTCTTGTCAAAACTCGAGTTTGTTAATTTTAACTCGAGTTTGAATTTCTTAACTCGAGTTTGCCTTTCATTGCAAAAACTAGAGCTTTTCTATGTCAAGTCAAAACTCGAGTTTCCAAAGTTAAACTCGAGTTTGCCTTTGACAGTAAGTTTTTTTTAAAACTTACAAAGACAAACTTCATCTGTGTTTACAATTGTCCGTTATCATCAAAAGCAATTATAGAACTAACAGATGGCAGGGCGGCTGTATTTGTGATGGAGGAGGAGGAGGTAGTAGTGGCAACGGCGACGGTAGTTGTCATGGTATAGGTGGCGGCAACGACAACAAGGGGTGGCAGTAGGAGCGATCATGGAGGAGGAGGTAGTAGTGACGATGGTGAAGGCAATGATGACAACGGAGGCAGTAGCCATGAATGAGGAGGTAGTGGCACTGAGATTAGAGATCATGGCGGCAAAGACAAGGGTGGGGGGTAGCAGCGGCCATGGAGGATGAGGTAGTGGTGACGATAAGGGGCAGCAGGGAAGGAGGCGGTAGTGGTAGTGGTGGCAGCAGTGTTAATGATAATTGTCATGATAGAAGTGGTGGCAGCGGTGACGAGATGTGGTAGTAGCGATGGCAATGCAGGAGGCGGTGGCAGTGACGACAGTTGTCCTGATTGAGGTGGCGGCGGCAACGACAACTAAGGGCGGCAGTATTGGAGGTAAAAGAGAAAGAGGAGGTGGTGGCATGGCGTGGCGTGGTAGGTGGAATAAGACAAGTGAAGTTAAACAATGGCAAATGAGACTAAATGGTAAATTGAACTTTTTCAACCATGCAGTGGAATGCTAATGAGTATTCATAGGGGGAGGTATGAATGAGGAGTAACAATTTTTTGGTAATCATCATTACCATCGTAAACTCTATTATCATGCTAAAGACCAACTAAACACTTTTATCTTGATAATGTAATCATGATTACCAATGGAAGCATGCAATGAGGTTGAACCAAATGCGCTTAGTTCAAAAAGTAAATTCAACTTATACATTTTGTTACTCTCTTGCATCATTCCTTGTTGGTTGTATATTGTCATCTACATTCTCTCTTACATATAGATGATCACTTTTTACATTGAAATTAATAAAATGTTCTACTCTTTCATCATTTACAAGGTCCACAAAGATTGTTGTATCATATTTGAGGTCAGTGTGAATTTCATGGTCCTTCCACTACTTTCTTTTCTAACAATTGATACTACAATTATTCTTAACTCCTCATATGTAGTGTCTTCCTTTATAGTTTTTGTTCTAACGCTACCGCCCACATATTGTAAGTCACATTCTTCTCCATTTAGAAATTGTCCTTCTATATGCAAGAAATATAATATATGCTTTTTAGACGTATTCATCATCTTCTTTTGTCTCTCTATAGAATAAAGTTGTTATTGACAACAATGGCGGAGTTAGGAATCTATATTTGTGAGTGCACAATATTCTTGAGGGGATTTGGGGGTTCGGGGGCAGCGCCCCTGAAAATTTTTTTTTTAAAGGAAATTTTTAAATGCATTAAAAATTAAATGAATATAGACAAGAAAAGAAAAGAAAATTTCAACTTAACATAGAAAAAAATAATCAAGAGTCTAACCAAATGAAAATTATCTGCAAAAGCTCCTTAAGAAATATGGAATGGATCACTGCAACAGAGTTGATACCCCTATGAGCTCAACGACTTTTGTAATATTCTAATTTTTATTTTTAGAATTTATTTATAATTAAGAGTGAAAATATATACGATAAATGTATTTAATTTATAATTTTTAAAAATATAAAAAGATGGAAATAGTGGGTATTTTGTTGTAATTTTTTCCCTATATTTGTGGCAGACACAATTAAAAAGAATGATGATTACGTGCACGTGTGCGTTTGATTCAGTGTGAATTGCAAAAAGGAAAAGCATAATATACTCAAGACGGGATTCGAACCTGGGTGTATTCTGTGGCAAGGCATTATTCTACCACTAGACCATAGGTGCTTCTTCTTGAAGAGTTCCTTCAAAATATATATATTCTAAAACTTTTGTGGATGCACTTCCACCCATAAGCACCAATGTGGCTCCGCCACTGATTGACAACTACATGAGCAATATTAACAACTTTTAAATACTGTATTGATGGTATGTTTTGAAACAGCATACACAGGTTATAAACACTTAAAGCTCCATCATTTCCATTCATTTTTGTCTAAGCATATGAAAACATAGCACAATCTGTAATATCTTGAATTTTGGGTCAAGAAACTTGAGGATAAGTCTATATCAGCCAGATGAGACTAGACCCCGTTCAGGAAAGTGTGACAATATTATGAAAGGTCAAGTTGACACATGATTCTAGAACTTTGATCTAGACAGTAAAGGCATTTAGATTATTCTAGAACAATATGCATATTTCTAATTATATTAGTTAGGACCTGGTTACAAATTTCCCGGTATAGATCGGGGGTAGTAAATACAATAAATGCCTAACTTTAATCTCTTAAGAGTGGTTGTCTAAAAATCCACTTTCCTTAGAATTGAAAGATAAATTTGATTATTGGCTGTTTGGCAAATGATAGAATCAATTCTAAAAATCGGTTGTTTTGTCTTTTATGAGACAAAAGTTGTCTTGCATATTTACTCTATAATTATAATTAAGTCCAATTAAAAATTCAGCTAAGAGCCTCTAAGACAAAACAATTGCAATTTTAAAATATTTTTAATAACAAGTGAATATTATGCACTCATTGTTATTTTCTACACTAAAATCTGTCATTGTATTTAGCCAAAGCGATGCCTTCTGTATGTTGGAACTTGGAAGTCAAAGCGATGTCTAAGTCAAAACTCGCCAAAGAATCCAATTGGATATGGAAAAAGATGGACACAGGGTCTACACTGAATAAATAAAATGAAGCGCTTGAGTTTGAATTTACAAAAATTGAGGCAGCAGAGCTAGAGATTATTTGGAAGATCGAGAGACTATGGGCAGCAACGTAGGTGAAGGAAAAATGGTGTGCGTCACTGGTGCTTCTGGCTATATTGCTTCATGGCTCGTCAAGTTCCTTCTTCTTCGTGGTTACACTGTCAAGGGCACTGTTCGTGACCCAAGTTAGTGCATCTTAAATATCGTCACATCTATCACCATAAATGAATCGATTATATCTTCTTGTTTTAATATGGTGTATCATCTTGAGTTACCAATTTCTGATGGTTTGTAACTCGTTGCAGATGATTCAAGAAAGGTAGATCACTTGTTCAAGCTTGATGGTGCTAAGGAGAGATTACGCCTGATTAAAGCTGATCTCCAGGAAGAAGGCTCTTTTGACCAAGCTGTTGAGGGGTGTGAAGGGGTCTTTCATACCGCATCTCCCGTTTATTTCGATCCCATAGACCCACAGGTTTGTATCATTTTCTAATTGTTGAAACATAACTGGATGTTCTCTTCCTTCAGCAAAGCAATTTATTTCCAAAGGCTTTAAATTGTTTGAAGAATCCATTTAGCTTGGGAGGTGTATTTCTGTGAAGTTGACTTCTTTTGCGTTGTTGCTTGAGAAATTAAGAAGTTGTTCCTTTTAGAAATAATAAGGCCCTATGCCAGCAGGGAGAAACGTTTAATATTTGATTTTGTCTTATAAGCAGGCAATTAATTCTTAAATTACAAATTGACTACCATGTTGAACCTTTCCAAAAACTAGCTGCTTCTCTTCCTTTGGCAAATAATAGCACAATCAAATTCTTATTGTTGAGTGAGTTTACTATTTCCTCTTATCCTTAAATTATAACAAATCTTGTGAAAATTATGCAAAACTTACTGTAGAGAATAGAGAATCATGCCTAGTTACTTGTTATCCTTTAAGTATGTGGTTAACTGGGTGGAAAATTGAACTCAAGCATATCTTTGCTGCTCCCATTTGCCTATTTAGTTGAAGTAACACATTTCTGAACCAGAGAAATGGCTGTAGGCCTTTACATCTCAGGCCCATTATGGGTCCCCTTATTTTGATTATTGCTTCATTTACCAACTCCATCCTCATTTCAGACTGAACTTATTGACCCAGCAGTCAAGGGAACTCTCAATGTTCTAAAGTCATGTGCAAAATCAGCAAGTGTGAAACGAGCTATTTTAACATCTTCCTTTGCAGCAGTTTTGCATAATGGAAAACCTCTAACTCCTGATGTTGTAATTGACGAGACATGGTTTTCAAGTCCAGATATCTGTAGGGATATGAAGGTAAGTGCCAATATATTATACCGGCAAAACTGAATGTTGTAATTCGTTCAGGTTTCTTATTTGATAGTTGTTGTCAATTCTGCTTACATCTGGATATCAAGTTTTTCTCATGCCATTGCACTGGCTAATCAGAACTGTGTCATTTCATAATTTATTAATCAAGCAGTGGAGTCCATGGACAGTTATTCTGGCCCTATGTCACTTACATAATATTGCAACTTTCTTTTGTCTCCTAGGATACAAGATATATGTTTATATAGCTATAGCCCGTAGGTCATGCTTCTTGTACTAATATGAATGAAACAACGATTGTTATTATATTTTAGCGATTTTTCATTATTGGATGATTCAGCATTCACTGACCATGTCAGAAGCACAAGAAAAAGACATTCACTAATGATGTTGAGAACATGAAAACCTCAAAAGATGAAGAGTAAATTGAAGGATTGCTTATTGATGTTGGATTTGATGAAGAAAATGAATTAGTTTATTTATCTAGGGATAAAGCTTAGACCTAAAAGCTGATAGAATTGCTTTTACTGACCAGGGTAATAAAAGGAAATTAGCAAGAACCAAGAAAGAGGAAATTCACTTTTTGTTGGTCAGAGTCTTGATTTGGAGCTTTCTATTATTTTGGAGGAAGAAGTAGAGAACTAGTGCTGATATAGGGTTGCTGAGACAGGGACTATACAGGGGTTAAGTTGGGGACTCTGAGAGTTGCTTTTAGGTATTTTAGTAGCCGTTGGTTTCTGAGAGGGCAGGACTTATTGTATTTCAGAATGTTTCTTATGTTGCCAATGGTTGTAACACAAGTTTGTAGCCATTTAGTATGTTGCATTCTGCTTCAAGTTTCCTACTGCTTTGTATTCTGTTCTTTCAGCGCTGGTATGTTGTTTCCAAGATTTTGGCTGAAGAAGCTGCCTGGAAATTTGTGAAAGAAAACAGTATTGACCTGGTTGTTCTCAACCCGGCATTTGTGATAGGGCCACTCTTGCAGCCATCACTTAATGAAACTTCTGCTATGATACTCAAACTTACAAAAGGTAATTTTTATGCGCTCATTAGGTTTACACTTTTATATGATTTGATGCACAACTGCACCTGGATTAGTTGATGTTTTCAACTGAGCGACTTTTCTTGGTATAGTTGAATGAATAGGGAATTCATGTGAAAATGTTGAAGTGGATTAATGCGTTATGTACATTGAAAAAAGAATATGGGTATATGGCTGTTGAGAAACCTATTGAAGTGGAACACTGATGGATTTGGAGTTTATGTTCATCCAGAGTGAGTCTGAGATCATTATCATCTGAAGTTATGGAGTTTATTATTATATAGACACTGTAAACCCAGTTATCCTTAATTATTTTTTTAAGAGTTTAAGTACTTCACTTCTGTGCAAAAGCTTTATCTGCAAATTATTATAAATGAAAAAGGAGATGGGTTGCCACAGTATGTGTAAGAGTCATTCTTGTTTGCTGGCCTCTTCATTCAAGTTCCGGTTGAGAACTATGGTTTCATCTTACAGAGAAACCAAGTAATAGTTTGATCAGAATTGTTGTGTTGCTCCTCATCCCTCACTTGTTTGATGCAGGTCAAACATTTCCAAACTATACGGCAGGATGGGTGAATGTGAAAGATGTTGCAAATGCTCATATTTAGGCCTTTGAGATTCCTTCAACTAGTGGAAGATATAATTTGGTTGAGAGAGTTGCACATTACTCAGAACACGTGAAGATTTTACATGAGCTGTTCCCAACATTACAACTTCCTGACAAGTGAGTTAATTATCAATATCGTTATTATTATTATTATTATTATTATTATTATTATTATTATTGTTTCAGTGTTAACTTATGAATTCATATCTCTATTTCTTAGAACCTCACCTGTACAATTATCTCTTTTTTCTTCTGAATTGTGTACTAAAAATTGCTCTTTACTTGGGGCAAGATAAATGTCTTTCAGAGACGTCAGGAACATTGCTTCATCTCGTATTTTGCTTATTCTTACCTTTTGGCCTTTCCTATCAGCTTCCATTATATATTCTGATCATTCTTGCTGTGTTAAAAACATGAACAGACTGGATGATAATCATCATCACTTGTTCCTCAGACTTGACTTTATGGCCTTTTTTCCCTCTTGAGAACTGATGTTAATGACTTTTGATGATTGTCGTTCAATCATACTCCCTCCGGTCCTTAACACAAGACATTGAGAAGTTAATCTTAGTCCTAAATATATAACATATTTTTCGTTTTTTTTCCTAATTTATCCCTATTGATGCTCCGTCAACAATAATCAATGAGGAGAGAGAACGGGGGAATTAAAGAAGATGGCTAAAGTGTTTTAAAAAATGCATGTTATATTAACTAACTTAACCAACTTTTTAATCTAATCAAATTAGGTAAATATGTCTTATATTAAGGACCAAAGAAAGTATTGAATAACCAAAATGGCTTGCCCCCTTTTTGTCTGAGTAATATTTATTTATTTAAGGTCATCAAGTATTTTGTTTCTGATTTCATGTATTCATTTCTCACTTGCAAGGTGTGCGGACGATAAGCCCTTCAGGTCAAAGTATCAAGTTTCTAAAGAGAAGGCAAAGACCTTGGGAATTGAATTTATTCCATTGGAAGTGAGCCTCAAGGAGACGGTAGAAAGCTTGAAAGAAAAGCACTTCATTAACTTTTAGTTGTGATCTCTCTCTCTCTATAAAGAATATAAGGTTAATGTGCTAAATTAAGCTTAAACTTTTATCAAAAGTACAACAGTAACCATAAGCTTTCAAAATTAGGGCAATTGTTAAACCGATCTAATATCCATCTATTACAATGGAGAAATGAATATTTTGGTCATTAAAGTTTTAACGCACTTATAACTCAGCCCCTGAACTTTTAATTTCTTTACAACTCAGTCCCTGATGTTTTTGAGTCATCCTATGTGACAAAATATTGTTAAAATACTATTTAAACATTTTTAGGTGGATTTTACATTAATTAAAAAATAAAAATAAAAATTCAAAGATTTAGTTTTTGATAGAGCACAATAACGTCATGCGATCCATGTGGTCGATCACACCTAGTGGGATAAATGTTTTGTTGTTGTTGTTTCCCCTGTCCCCACCAACTCGCAGACCCCTCTGCCTCTATTTTCCAGAAACCTCAATTAGTGGGATGCAAGTTGATAGGGATGGGGGAGATATGTTTTATTTCTTTTTAATTTGTGTAAAATCTACCTAAGCAATTTTTAACAGTATAGGATGACTCCAAAACATAGGGAATGAGTTGCAAACGAATTAAAACTGAGTTATAAGTGAGTCAAAACTTTAAATGTCAAAAAATTAATTTTCCCCATTATGATAGATGAAAGTTAGTTGTGTTTAACTGTTCTACCCCACTTTTAACAGTTTATTATTACTTTTGCCTCAAAAAATATTTAAGGTTACTACTACACTTTTGATAAAAAGTTAAAGGCTATTTTAGCACCTTAACCCAAGAATATATGCTGATAAGCTTAAGCATGCTTAAGTCTGTCTTTGGTATAAACAACTCCATTGCTTATATTCAATAATACGGAAAGGCATAGTTGTGATACAAGCCTTTTATTAAAATAGAACTTGATAGGAAATAACATTGGCATACTTGTACTAGTGAACCTTTTCCGTAATGATAGGGCAGGGAAAGAGTCTCAAATATGTATTCTATGTGTCTTGGTGACGTCCCATTGTCGCATGCCCGCATGAATGGGGATATATCCATGATATAAAGGCGCATACGCCTAGGGTTGTTAATAATTCTGTTTAGTGTTTGGTGGTAGAACTTTCCGCCTTTGTGGTCTAACCCGGCTTGATCTGGATTAGTCTGGACCCCGATAAATCCTCTGAGTTAAAAGGAGGTAGATCCAAGATACCAGATGCTCATGCAAAAAAAAAAAAAAATCTGTTTATAAAAAGCAATGAAAAGAAGAGGAAGTAACAATTTTAAACATATACTAAGCAACTAAGTTAAAATTTTGAAGTAACTATTTTCGTTGTCAACAATTATTACACATACATTGTATAGAACACATATGTCTAGCTTCAACGGACTAAAATGTTTATATTAGATCGGTGACTCTCTTCAAGATATCTATAAGCAGATATCAAAAAGAGAATTATTGCTCTTGTGATGTCTATAAGGAAGATTCCCAATAATAATCGGTAGATTACTGAACTACACAAGTATGGCGTTTGGGTGTATGCTCAGTGTAACTGAATAGTAAATAGCATGAATAGAGAATGTGTACCTTTAAGATTAACCTCCTATTTATATGGGTTACCTTTAGGGTTTGGACCTTGGGCTTTGTGCGCCTCCTAGCCCATGCTCAACCACTTAACCTGCACTTTCCATAATTATAGCCTTGATTATAGGTCAATTAGTGTTTTACCTGATTATGGAAGGATTCTAGTACAAGTTGCTCTTGTTAGGCCATACAGCCAATGAGCCTCTTGTATAAGTCCATAACACATTATTTTTTTAGAAAAAGAAAAATTTACTATGAGATCATAAGAAAAAAGAATGTAATCATAAAAAAAGTTTTACAAGTTGCAACGGGAATGAACGAATTGTTTTAGTGCTAAGCAAACTGGTGAGGACTAAGCTCATCATTCCGTACCATATTTAATTTAAATGGTTTTTTTTTTTTTTTTTGCTCGGAATTTAATTTAAATGGTTCAGATTAACTTTTTCATGGCTACTATACCTCATCCAGATTAAACTTAAATGGTTCAAGTTAACTTTTTCTTACATTTAGTACAAAAATTGTTTTAATGTGAACCGAACCCAAAATAAAGATAATGTTTTAAGGGTTAATATCATCTTTACTCCTCTAAGTTTACCCTCATTTTATTTTTAGTCCCTCTATGGACACAATGATTTAGCTTTTTATTGAGTTACAGGATTAATGGTTTAAACAAAATGAAACTTAAGTAATTAAAACTTATGATTTGAAACTTAAGGTGTAAAAATCAAAATGAAGGCAAATTTAAGAGACTAAAGGATATATAACCATTTTTTTCCTTAACTATCAGTAATTTTAAATGTAGAAGGTTGAAATTTGATTTGAGAGATGCATCTTATCATCCACGCTCACAAGTCTTTCAAATGACAGTTAGGCCCTGTTTGGATCGAAGAAAAGACATCAATAGAAAAGAATAGAAATAAAAAGATAGAATAGAACGGAAAATATTTTGCCTCGATACGTTTGGTTCACACTATAAAAGAAAATGGGTTAATAGGAAAATTTTTATTTAGTTGAAAGAAAATAAAGTAGGAAAATTAGGTAAAATATCATTTTACCCCTAAAAGATAAAATATTATTTAAAACATGTACTCTCTCTCAAGAGTGTTCACCGGAATGCACACTCAAAATTGAGTATGCACGCACTAACACTCAAGTGCACACTCAAATTTGAGTGTACGCTCGAAGACTCACTTCTCTTTCTTGGTTGTCTTTGTGGTCATGGAATTCACTTAAATGAGACCTAATAAAAACACGTCTTTTCCTTTCATTCTCTCAACGCGATTGGAAAAATCTTATCCTCTCATCTTCTCCGATCTAGAAAAATTTCTGGTAGGCATCTCTCTTCCTCGCATCCCCACCGACAACTCCGTTTGAGTATTTTTCCTTCTTCATCGTCATCATCTTTCTCTGCCATCATCTTTCTCCACCATCATCACTGTCGCCTTCTTCGAAACTTTCCATCGACAAGTGGGACACATTAATGGCCATGGGATTATCGACCTCGTCGTCGTCGTCAATGTCGCACAAGGTGCTGCTCGTATAGACGAAAAGCTCAACACTGAAATGGGTAGGTTGGCTTTCTCCATCCGCCATAAAATGGGTTCCCACCAAAATGGGTGGGAACCAATTTTCCCATTTTTTAGGGAAAATGGCATGCCAGTGGAAAACATTTTCTTGTGAAAATGTGAACCAAACGGCCACAACCGTTGGAAAATCGGCACTGTCCTTTTCTGTCCTCCAATTTTCCTTGATGCAAACGGGCCTTAATTTTCATGGATTATATTCGTCGTCATTCGCCTTGACTTGATTTGATGATTTTCCCCTTTCTTTTTTCACGAGGTCTATTCCACGACCACGCACCCAATTACAGGTTCGAACCAGTTACGTCCTCGCAAGTGAGGACCCTGCATGCCATTGCGCAAGAGGGCGTCGGCAAAATCATTAACCTTTTCTTTACAGATTGTCCTTTTCTCGAAATTGAATCGCCACCTTTTTAGTTCAACCAACTAGTTTGATCTCAGGCGGCAAATTATGACGAAAGAAAGCAAAAACCTACGCTACTCAAACTCATTTATTGTAGCCCATGGGCTCAAATGCCGACCCCATGCATGAAATTGGGACTCCCATTGGCTTCCCCACACCATAGCTTACACCTGTAGCTGTGAGCCATTTAATTGAACGTACCCGTCAACTAGTTGCAGGTCTCAATCGACACTTTGATGAGGATGATGCATTAAATCCGTTAATATCAGACTCGTGGTTTTCTTTATAAACAATGGGTACAATTCAATGCCGGGAGATAAAAACCGAGGTGAAGAGTGAAGACTTGCCTGAGTTTAAGCAGTGGATTAGGAAGAACGAAGGAGAATGGAAAGCAATACAGGAAAAGGCAAGGTGGTGTGCGTCACTGGTGCTTCTGGCTATATTGCTTCATGGATCGTTAAGCTCCTTCTTCTTCGTGGTTATACTGTAAAGGGCACTGTTCGTGACCCGAGTGAGTACTCTCCCCTTAATACCCCATTTTTACTGAATGGAAATTCTGTTTTGTTGATTTATTGTGTTTTTTTTTTTTTAAATAAAAAAAACGAAGAGGTAGGAGTAGGGATTGGACACTTTATTTCTTCATTGGTTTGTTTTGTTGCGATTTTGGGTTATGGATGTGAGTACTTGGAAATTTGCTTGAAATTCGAATTTCCAAATATTGATTTCTAGTTATTATCAGGCAATCGAATGTGAGCATTCTTTGGTTTGTAGTGTTTGGTTGCTTGAAATTGAAGGAATGGCCCTAGAACGGGGCATGCATGGTGTTGGATGGAGAAGAACTTGAGAGAAATTGAGGGATATGCCTAAAATAGACACAAATGGAGATACAATACATATTGCTAGATGCATCAATTCCATTATTGTTCTGTTAGTGTTCCAAACTGTTCTGTTTCATTATAGTTTTTAAGTTTCTGTATCAAGTGAGAGGAATCAATTCTATTTTGTTGTTCCTTATCTGCTATACAACATCATTTAGAGTTTTAGTGATAAATTTGTAACTCCTTGCAGATGATTTAGTAAAGGTAGACCATTTGCTTAAACTTGATGGGGCAAAGGAGAGACTGCAGCTGATTAAAGCAAATCTCTTGGAAGAAGGCTCCTTCGACCAGGCTGTTGAGGGGTGTGAGGGTGTCTTTCATACTGCATCTCCTGTTGCTCTCAATGTCGAAGACCCACAGGTTGGCATCAATATTGTCTACTTCATCAAAGAATTCTGTTTTAGTGGTTTAACCTGGTTAAAGAATCTCTTTATCAATTTTTATCATCTTTTGATTATGTTCTACCCATTTTTAGATGACTATTCCTGCTTAAAAGATAAATTAAAATCCAATAACAGGAAGACAGAAGCTTCAACATTTCATTTTTGCTATTTTTCAAATGCACAAGACATTGTGACCATTCTCAATATCTTGCTCCTTTCTTTGCCCTTGGCCAATAGTAAAATAATCTCTTGTATTGATAACCTAGTAAGTTCACATGTACTCTAAGAATTCTAAGTATCACAATTTTTTGACTTTTTGTATCATGCTTTAGGTGCCTCAGTGCCCACTATCCATAATGTAACAGGCCATAAAAATAAAGACTGACATGATTGCACCTGCTAGCTAGTGCTCTCAACCTTTAGTTTAAGTAATGTCATTTAGAAGCAAAGATATGGCTATAACTTAGGCATTTGGCTGTAAGGCTCATTTGAGATTGCCTTATTTTGATTACTGTAAGGATTTAGAGCCAGTAAAGTGCAATCTGGTATATCTTCGCATGATTGACATCCAAAGAAACTGGTGAATTCTTGAGTACTTCAGAGTGAGATGCTTTGAGATTTTCCCGAAATTTGTATCAACTATGAACTATTTAGTATTGAGGATTTTGTATTTTTGGCTTTGGAATATGTTAAGCTCCCATGAGTTTAAATTATTCACAAGGCTGACAATCTTTAAATTACCATTTTGTTGTCTGATTTAAAAAGTTTCCGTACTAAATTCTAACTACTGCTTTTTTCAATTCAGACTGAATTAATTGATCCAGCAGTCAAAGGAACTCTTAATGTTCTCAAATCATGTGCAAAATCACCATCTGTGAAACGAGTTATTCTTACTTCTTCCGTTGCTGCAGTTTTATATAATGGAAAGCCCTTAACTTCTGAAGTTGTAGTTGATGAGACTTGGTTTTCAAATCCAGATATCTGTAGGGAATATAAGGTATGTACCATATTTCATTATACTAACATTGAATTGAATCTAGTAATTATTGTGCATTGCATGCGTGATTGTACTTAATGGTGCATAGAGTTGGGATAGCATGTTCTCAATCTAAATGCCATTTGGAAATCTTACACATTGGCTTATCGGAATAGAGGCGCTTATGTTTTAATGTATTGGCCGGTGGATCTTACTAGCAGTGAATTTGTTACATTCACTTCAACTGTGAACCACATTCAAACTAAAATTGAATTCATTTCTTTTGTAGAAGAATACATAAAAGACAGTTGCTTGGTCATAAACTCATAATAAAGAGCAAAACATTCGGATGCAGTTTTAATTGAAAGTGATAGTGCTGAAGCCAGAAAAAAAGAAAGAAAGTAAAGTCTGTGCTCATAATCAATTAGGCTTTTGTTTCAAAATTTTCTCCCTTGTGATCTGGAATAACTTTGGTTTCCACCTTTCGAAAGAAACCTTCTCACGTTTTCTCCTTAAAGTAACATTGTCAACAAGGTGCACTCAATCAAGGTTGAGATGTGAGCTTTTTCAAAGGATTACAGGCTCTATTTGACTTGTATATACTCCAATCATTCATTACAGTTGTGAGAAATTGGCGATGATGTTGTCAAATTCTCCATTTTCCCCTTACCTAATTTAAGGTTTTTAGGGGTTTTTCCTTTTTCATTATCTAATCATCTACCAATCTCTTTGTTTGCAGTCGTCAGGGATTCCTTCATATTCTAAATATCCATGTTCTTATCCATCCTTCCTTATCCTCTGTTTTTTTTTTCTCTATTTATATTTTTGGCCATGTGCCAGGGCATTATTAGGGGTATTTCCTCTTTCAGAATGTAATATGCAACTAAGTCTTGGCTCATTTATTCTTGCTGACTTTTTTCTTTCTGAAAGCTACTTGTTTCAATTGTGACAAAGTTCAGTCCCTTGTAATCAGTTGCAATGTGATGCCGAGATTGCCCATTAAACTTGCTAAACTTCTTCAGCCATCGTTCTAATTAGTTTTTATTTTTTTAAATGACAGATCAGTGCTTTTGAAACTTTTATGCTCTAGAAAATTGCCGCTGACTAATATTGCTAATGTAAATGTTCCAACTTCCCACATGTGCTAATGTGTTATTTGTCACAAATAATATTTTATAACCCCTTTCAAGTCTCCTGCTATGTTTGTTTTGTGCTTTCAGATTTGGTATACACTTTCCAAAACTTTGGCCGAAGATGCTGCCTGGAAATTTGCAAAAGAAAACAACATTGACATGGTTGCCCTCAACCCAGCAGTGGTGATTGGGCCACTCTTGCAACCATCACTTAACGAAAGTTCTGCTGCAATATCAAAATTAATAAATGGTAATTTTCATAGGTTCATATTGTTCATGCTGTATAGAGTACAAAAGTAAATTCTGTTGCATTATTTTTCTCTATCTGTATTGTCTGATCTTTCAACTAAGATGCTTGTTCTGGCTCTAGTTAATAGAAAAGGGAATTGGTGTCAAAATGCTGATATGTACTAAGGGAATAGGTACATATGATGTGTAAGTTTATTCAAGAATGCCATTTATCAAGTTTTTCCATGATGAAGACATTATGAACTTCAACGATTTTCATTCAATCACGATGCACAAATTTTTTTGCAATACTGATTGTAGACACAGTTTCACAAAATATTTTCTTGGATATGTATTATGCACAAGATGACTTTGAGTCCTAGTACTTAGAAGTTCTGGGTGACAACTTTATTAACACAGATATAGCTTTCAACTTGTTTTCCCTTCAAATTTGACTTATATGTCATACTGTCATAAAATTTCTTCAATAATAAGATAATTAATTATTAATTACTTCCTCTGGTCTTAAATGTAAGAGCTATATAACTAATTTGTAGATAATAATGTGTATTGATTTCCCTAAAGTTACTCTTCTAATCATTTGCATTGAAAACTACACCCTTGATGGAAAACCTTCTTCAAATATGCAATCAATACATTTGGGACTAAAGCAAACTCCTTTACTAGCTCTTACATTTAGGATTGGATGGAATATTTTAGTACTCCCTCCGTTCTTAAATATAAGACATAGTTTGTAAGGCAAATTGTACTACAAAGTTTATCTTATATTTAGCACCGGAGATAGTATTATTTTGACTGTTGTTAGCTGATTTAAATGTGTAAAACAACTTCTTGTTTTGCCCCTAGAGAAAACTATGTATGTTGCCCCATGAACTATTCTGAAGCTTGTTTGATGCAGGTGCACAAACATTTCCAAATTTTTCCTTCGGTTGGATTCATGTGAAGGATGTTGCAAACGCTCATATTCAAGCATTTGAGATTTCTTCAGCTAGCGGAAGGTATTGTTTGTTTGGGACAGTAGCACACTACTCTGACATTGTGAGGATTTTGCATGACCTATATCCAACAATGCAGCTCCCAGACAAGTAAGTTAGTTAAATGTCCACGTGCTGAAATACCCCACTCCCCTCTCTCTCCTCATTTTTGCTCACTTCATTTCTTGCTTCCTTGATAACTTGTTAGGTGTGAGAACGATAAGCCCTTCATGCCAGTGTATCAAGTTTCCAAAGAAAAGGCAAGGACCTTGGGTATTGAGTTTATTCCCCTGGAAGTAAGTATCAGGGATACAGTGGAAAGCTTAAGAGAGAAGAACTTGATCAATGTTTAAGTGTGATCTTTCTCCCAAAAAGTAAATGTTGAAAACTTTTAGCATGTTTTAAATATGTATCTTAGGTGTTAGTAAGCACATCTCCCTGGGAAATAATAAATTTGGTACTGGGTTTTTGTTGAATTTCTCTATGAGCTTTTTATTAATGTGTTTGTGTCTTTGTCACATGTCTTACAAGCATGTCCATGCTTCTTCCTCTTGTCAATCTCTTGAGAAAATTCTCTATGAGCTTCTGCTTTCTAGGATTGCTTCAAAAAATCCAAGAAAGATAAAAATTAACCAATTTTTAATCAACTAGGTTATTTTTTTGTGAAAATCTTATTAAATGCCATTTGAAATATTCAAATTCTCATTTGGGTCACTAAACTTGACAAATAAATAGTCAGCTTGTTACATAATCATAATTCTGTACAGAAGAGAAAGAGAGAATAGACGAGAGTAGAGAAGAAACAAAGGGTTTAAAGAAGAAAAAAAAAACAGAGGGATTAAGAGATAGGAATAATAGAAATTTCTGAATAGCACTCAATTGGCAATAACATCAATTTGATTTACAATAGTAGTGGAACTCTATTTGTAGGAGCTTTTCTATTAACCAACTCTAAGAGTTATAATCCTCTAACTAACTCTAGCTAACTTTTAACTAATTATTATCTTTACGTATCAATATGTTACAGAATCATAATTTTGTATAGAAGAGAAAGAAAGGGAATGGAAGAGAGAGTATGTAAGGGAGAGTAGAGAAGAAACAAAGGGTTTAAAGAAGAAGAAAGGCCGAGGGATTCAGAGAGAGAGAAGAACAGAGAGGAATATAAATTTCTCAATAGCACCTAATTGGCATTAACATCAATTTGATTTACAATAGTAGTGGAACTCTATTTATAGGAGCTCTTCTATTAACCAACTCTAACGGCTATAATCCTCAAACTAACTCTAACAAACTTTTGACTAATTATATTGTGATATTATCATGTTGACCATTAAAGTAACTATGAATTTTAATCCTAATATGTATATATATTATATGGATATACTTATTTTTATTTAATTCTTATGTTATCAGGGATTGATCACCAGTCTTACCATGAAAATAAAAATTCGTTAGCCTTTCCAATTTGACGTATGATCCAACTTTTAAAACATTATTTTTGTTTTGATATCTCATTTTTACTTTTTTTTTTTAATATCAAATTAGACATCAATCCACTATTCATGCTGTTTGCAAACTATGAAATATATGTCTTGATATCTTTGGCTCTCACCTTGCTTGGATCTAAAATCTTGTTTCAATTTTATTTTTTTATTTTTTAAAAAAAAGTTGTTGGTAGAGCTAGGAAGTCTATTTTAATAATCTTTGCCTCTTAAAAATAAATTAGTTTCCAGATGATGTCTTAATATCTTTGGCTCTTACCCTGCCTGATACAATACATAAGATCTAAAATCTAGTTTCATTTAAAAAAAAAATAGTTGTTGGTAGAGCTACAAAGTCTATTTTAATAAGGGTAAATATGTAAAAATATACATGTGGTTTTCCCAAAAGTACACCCAATACCAAGTTTGTTTGTTTGTTTGTTTGTTTTTTTTTGCAGAAGTGACTATATGGTTACAAAAGTGAAGTAAAAATACTCATTGGTTGTTAGTTTGACTTTTTTGTATTTTAAGGTTGACATGAATAATAACTCAGCTAAATTTCATCCTTAGTAAAGAACTAGAGAAAATTATAGAAAATGACATAGATATTTTGAAAATTACAGTTCAACCCTTCTCTCTCCAATTCTCCTTCTCTCTCAATTCTAATCTTACCCATTGGACTGCCGCCTTTATGTAATTTTCAAAACTATTTGGACCCTTTTCTGTAACTTTCTCCAATTCCCCACTACTAGTTAGGACGAAATTTAACCGAGTCATCGTTCATGTCAGCCTTAAAAATAAAATAAAAATTCAAACTAAATGTTAATGAGTATTTTTGTTCCACTTTTGTGACCATATAGTCACTTTTGCGCACACAAAAAAAAATGGTGTTGGGTGCACTTTAAGAAAATCACATGTGTATTTTTACGCCTTCACCTTTTTAATAATCTCAGCCTCTTAAAAATAAATTATTTTCCAGATGTTGGTTAGATATTATAAGTGCACACGAAATGATCATTTTAATAGCGATTGACCCAAACTGTTAAAGAGAGATGGAAGGGAACGTTACAATTAATTGGGGGTTGGAATTTATCCTACAAAGTTTAAGTGAATTTGTTATCAGCTTATATTCCACTAGTCCAAGTGCAGATTTTTTTTTTTTTTTTTTTTTTTTTTTAACTTTATAGTATAAGTTACCTCATTTAATTTATTATATAAATGTATAATTTTAATTTACCCGAATTATTATTTTGTATGCTGTCATTTTCTTTAAAAGTGTATATATACTAAAAAGAAATGAAGTAGTTTGTAACATCCCAAATTCCATACCTCTTATTGTTTAAGAAAACATAGTTTTTAGAAAAACAACAGAGTTTGAGGTGCTATATCAGAGTTTTGCGGAAACGGAGAGCATGCACTAACAACTAGACAATGAGTAACTGACATGAAAATGCTCCGACATATGATGATACCTGACATATCTGGTATATTAAAAATTTCCCGAAAGAATATTCATGTGATACAATAATACAGGACTTGCACAATTACATCTCTTGAAAAGTAACTATACATCTTTCACCAAGCTGTAACTAGACTTAGGGCAATGAACCTAACTCCGTTAACCGAACAGAATGGTTAGATAAGTGTCTATCATGGGAGTCTCACCGAGTTCACGACGACTGATTGACTGACCCACATAGACCAGCCTTGCCTTCGGCACCAAACTGTTCGAAGTAACTTTATTAGATCCATGCCAGAAAGTAGGCTCTGCTATCTTCTTTCGGCTCCTGCCTCGACCGGTGCATTATTACGAATTTGCCCCTTGGTTCCTCTTTATGGCTCCATCTACCGGTGCCTTCTCTAATCCCTGATTTTTTTCCTGTACTATTAATTAAGACTGAGGTCCAATGCCCATCGGACCTCAGGTAACGGTTAACCTCATGCTTATGTAAACAATATATGTATGACAGTTTATGGATTACAGATATTCACAGCATTAACAGTACATGAGCACACAGCAGATGTATCGCACAACAAACGTATCCCAATAGTACATAAGCACCTAGCAGATGTATCGCACACAGCAAACGTATCCCAATAGTACTTAGGCACACAGCAGATGTATCGCACACAACAAACGTATCCCAATAGTACATAAGCACCTAGCAGATGTATCACACACAACAGATGTAAAGTTATCATCCATCACATATAAGTATACAATAAGCATCAGAGTTAGTGTTACAGTACGTGAACGTACCTTTCACCGTGTAATGGCCAAACGTCCGGCCTTTTGAACCCGACTCCAGACTCCCCGGATATCCTAAAGGGTAATTGTAACACCCCAAATTCCATACTACAAATTGTGTCGGATGACACTTGGTTTTAGAAAAATTCAACGGAACTTGAGATGCTACTTCAGAGTACCGCGGAAACGGAGAGCAATGTATTAACAAATGGACAATGAGAGCTGATATAAAAATACCCCGACATATGATGATGCCGAGCGTATGCTGGTATATTAAAAATTTCCTGAATGAATAATCATGTGATACAATATACAGAGCTTTGTACAATTACATTTCACAAAAAGTAACTATACAACCTAGGCCAAGCCTTGACTAAACTTGGGGCGATGAACCTAACTCCGTTAACCGAACAGAATGGCCAGGTAAGTGTCTACCATGGGGGCCTCACCGACTTATACGGCGACTGATTGGCACACCCACGTAGACTAGCCTTGCCTTCGGCACCAAACCATTCGAAATAACTTCATTAGACCCATGCCTGACAATAGGCTCTGATGATCTTCTTCTGGCTCTTGCCTCGACAGGTGTATTACTACGATTCTGCCCCTTGGTTCCTCTCTATAGCTCCGTCTACCGGTGCCTTCCCTTTTCCTGGCATTTGGTCTAGTCATGCTGTTTCCCCCGCTTTCCGGTCCTTGGTCCTCCGGACCTTGAAGCTACAGCTGAGATCCAATTTACCCCATTGGATCTCAGGTAACAGTTAACCTTATGCTCAAATAAAACAGTATATAATAGATATTCATGACATAACAAAGAATGATCAATCCAAATCACATCGTATGATCATGTGATAACAACTACATTTAACAGTAACGTTATCCCTGGTTTGCAACATCCGTGCCACGATGTACAGTCGTGTCCTCAGCGCTAGGAAAACTCAAACGACATTATTATGACTATAACCCGTGTAAAGCTGTATGTAAAAATGACGACCCTAAACAGAGCCTCGGCCTATGAACGTATCTATCACATATATGTAAATGAGCAGCACAGGATTAGTGCTACAGTACGCGAACGTACCTCCGTTGACAATATACGGTACTTCTGGTACGTTTGACGGAAAACTATACTTTTGACGGAAAACAGCGGAACGTCCGACAGCGGCACGTCAGACAGCGGAAAAACAGTGGAATGACGGCGGAACAGGATTATTGATATCCTATAATGATAATATCACATTTATCAATATTTGACATCATAACAGGTATTTTAGGTACAAATTATCATTTTGCCCCTATTCCCCTAATCGCCGTAATTTCGCCAGCGCTTCGCTACTTTGACTCTAATCTTCCAGAATTTTGCCATAAATCCGACCCCATCATGATTTTCGAAATTAATGACTAAAATAACCCTATCATATGATATCTAATCATACTTGGAAGATTAAAGACTAATCTAGCATTTCTACTCTAACTACCGAAAGAACTACGGAAGCTTAAGACTAAGGACCGAAAAACTTACCCAGAGCTTCGCTGCGAATTTCCCCGGACTCCTCCTTCTCTCTTCCTTCTCTATAGTTTCGGCCTTGGCTCTCAAGGATGGTGTGAAGAATTGAAATGAAGGTTGAAGCCTATTTATAGAAGTTGGAAGGTTACTATTCATGCTTTACCAGATCGAATACAGACCGTCGGATCTCACTTCTATAAGGTGGCATGATCCTCTCCATGCCACTTGGAAGCCGACATCACCCCCCTTAGGTGTCCATGGTGACTCATCAAGAAGGGTGCCACCTTGCATCCTTCTGGAAGCTTTCACCCGCAAAAGTGCTCGATCGGTGTCCGAATCACGTAATCGCGCAAAATCTCAGAATTCGGAATCACAACTTTGAAGATCTTCTCTTTCTCGTTAGAAGTATCTAGGTTAACTTAATTTTTGATTCTAATAAGGGTTTCAACGGTTCAGCCGAAAATTCTCGAAAAACGTGTCCGGTTACGGAAATAACTTCTGGAATCATCAACTTCTGGACAAAAATTCACTGACTCCAAATATGTCCAGATAGTCATAAACTCATCCCCAGATGTTGAGTTGCAATTTATTTTCTTCAAAATCTAAATCTGTGACTATCTGCCTTTTTCACAGATTACCCTATTTCGTCGTATTATCAAAATGCTCCACCGATCTCTAAATGACTTAAAAACAGTCTACTTCAAGATAAAAATCCACTCTTCCATAATATTTACTGACTTTAGAAATTTCACTCCTGGTTCTCTAGATAGGATTAAATTTCTATCAGTGCTTATTTACCTTAATTACTATTTACATATATTATATTATATTGCAACTTTGTTAAAATATCTAGATATTTCACTCAAAATTCTATCCACTCTTGCTCAATAATTTCGGCAGCCTCAATATATATATATATATATATATATATATATATATATATATATATATATATATATATTTATATATATATATATATATATATATATTATTTTATTAATTAATTAATTAATTAATATTATATTATTTAATAATTAATTTTTCATAACTTTTTCACAAATTTTCCTATTGGTCCATTCTTGTATTTAGGCTCAAAATTACTTATTCTCACATATTTTTCTTCATATTTTCCAACTAATTAGCAAATATATTTTATGCTAATTTTAGTCATAAACCACTAATTATAGGGTTTTACATACTTATCTTTGAATATTCCTTTGTTCATGCTTAGATAATTAACCAATAATTATCTACTTAATCCATCACTAATTGTTGATAATTTTCTTAATTAGAATAACTTGTTACCTCACAACTTTCGTATTGACATTAGTGTTTTATGCCTCATGCATTATATTAAAACTCACAGGGGCGTTTTGGTCATTATTATACTTTTTAACTTTTCCCCCTTTATTTTTCCAAGGTAATAATTTAATAAATTACCTAAATTAGGGACAATATTCTTTCCTATTTCAAATAAATATTTACTTGCCTCTTTATAATTTTCACAGGGTATTTTATAACCCGTAAATGCGTTTAGTGACCTATTTGCAAACTTCCAAACGTTTTAGGGGTCCATTTGCAAATTATTCTACTTTCAAGAGTAATTACCCTAAAAATTCACCACAAGGTCTTGAAGACCATATATTCACCTATTTCCAATAGGTATTATTTACTCAATATGATACTTATCATAAGTGAGATTTTCAGGGTATTACAGTAATACGTATCTATTAATTTGTACACCATATCCTAATAGATATTTTAGTCACAAATGACTATTTTACCCTTGACTTTGCTAACCGAAGAAATTTCGCCAGAGATTCGCTACTTTGACTCTAATCTTCCAAAATGTTTCTATATCACTTCCTCCATCCTTTTTTTCGAAATCAAACCATGTTTAACCATAAAAACATGATAACAACAATATATTGGAAGATTAAAGATCAAAACAACATCTAAGCTATGAACTAAACTAGAACTTCAAGAACTATGAAACTAAAAACTCAAAGCTTGCTTACCTCTTGAAGAACTTCCTCCTCCTTCTTGCTCCCACTTCTCTCTAACTTCTCTCTATATTTCGAATTGCCTAAGCAAGTTTTGGTGTGAGAATTCAAATGAGAGAAGAGGCCTATTTATAGGAAAAGGCTATGGCAACTTTGGTAATTCCTTTGAACTTTCTCTAGTCGAATCTCAACCGTTAGATCTAGGGTTAACTTGAGCTCTCATCCTCACCCTCCATTCTCCTCCCAAACGTCCCCCTCACTCTCTCTCTCTCCCCTATCCTCTTCCATTCATAATGATATCTTATCTCTTTAGGATTTCCTCTTACCGATTAATTCCCCTGCTTAGTGTTCTAATTGTATGTGCTTATAAAATCACAAATACTTTTAGAGGTAAAGTTTGAAGTTTATGTAGTCTCTTGAGAAGTATTTGGAATAACAAGGATTATGGTCCAATTAGGGGTTTTTACTAGCCTTTTAGTCATTTTAGGATAAATCCCAAAAGTTACAGAAATGACTTTGGAGATGACCTACTTCAAGCTAAAAATATACTTGTTCATAAAAAGTCCTTATATTTAATCTATGATTAACACATTTTTCTTCAATTTATTTTCTATCGGTTCTCATTTACTTATGTCTTGAATTAATCCTAATAGCTTTTAATTCCCAAAATATCTTTTGGCAAAATATCATGATATTATTTAAACATAAAACTCCCTCCATCCACATGAAACTTTCGAAATACATGGCCCTTACTTGACCAAGGAATATGCTCTCCCACTTGCACAAATATCCCATAATCAAGTGCTCCCATTGGTTGTTTTATTTTGTCAAGGATTAAGGCTTAATTAATTAGGACCATTAGATTAACTTTATTAGATTAAATCTTGGCCATTGGATCTAGTTGCAATTGTTGACTTTTCAACCTTGATTAACAAGGTTTAATTAACATCTTAATCATGTGTTTAAGTGCCCTTGCATTGCATCTTTCATTGCTTAATTAGACAAGCTTAATGCTTCATTTTTGCCCTTATATATTTTGAAATTATGTCCCTCCATGATGATCCTAATTTGCCTCTAATTATCTTAAAGGATTATGCAATTAATCTCAATTAGTGCAAGTTAAATTGTTCATCTATTGTTGCTAGTTTTCATTTTAAGTGTTTACATAACACTTTCTTACTTTATTTTAGCCATAATCAATTATCTACTAATTGTTGGCAATTTTCTTTAATTGGATTAATTATTTTCTCACAACTTTTGGGTTTACTTTGGTCATTTATGCACTATGCATTAATTTAAAAATCATAAGGCAACTTATGGTCCCTAAAATAAAATTGGATTTTTGCCTCTTTAATTTCCAAGGAAAATAAACCAATAAATTCCTAAAATTAGAGACAACATGTTTTCCTATTTTAAATAGGTATTAATTGCCAAAATATAAATTTTGGGGAATTTTGGGGTATTACATGGTTCATAAAATGGGTGAAGTTTGTTAAATTTTAGTCATGTTTTTTTTTGTTGGTGAAACATGTCATTAGAAATGCTGTATAAATAGTACTCCCTCCGGTCTTAATTATAAGAACACATTTTGGAGTTGATTTTTGTTCTAATTATAAGAGCAATTTTTAACATTTGTCAATTTTTTCCTATAATACCCCTATTTATACTTATTATTAGGAGCATTTATATATATGTGTGTGTGTGTATATACGTATATCTGTGTTTATGTGTGTCAACATATATGTGTGTATATGTGTGTGTGTGTGCACGCATACACGAACACACACCCACACACACACACACACACACATATCTGTGTGTGTAGATATATGGGTGTTTGTGTGTCTATATGTGTGTGTGTGTATGTATGTAGATAGATCTATATGTATACACATATATATGTACACATATATGTTTATATAGCAAAACCATTATCTTAATTAGAAAGCGTGTGGAAAGGAAATTAGATCTATATGTATACACATGGCTATATAAAAAGCAATTAATATACATATATACTAAACTAATATGTCATGAACGTCTAACGTAAGGTAAATCAGAAACACTTATAATTAGGGCAACTTGTGTCGTTTTAAATTTATATAAGGGCATTTTAGGAAAATGAGTAAATTTAACTCCTCTCTTTAATCCCCCAAAATCGGTTAAATAGTTCATATAATAAGGACAGGAGGGAGTAGTATTAAAGAAGTAAAAGTTAAGAAATTATTTGTACTTATACAAAGTTTATGAGAGTTTTGTATCGATAATTCCCATTATAAAATTTGTTTTTCACAGCAAATAAGAAAATCTCAACATAATAACACAAATCACATGGTAATTTAATAATTTTTCAACATACTTTCTTTTGCCAAATACTCCCTCCAGTCCTAATTGTATGACCTAGTTGACTTTTTTGGAGAGATTAAGGAAGCTAATTAAACTACTTTATAATATTTTTATTTTTATTTTTTTTCTTCAAACTAATTAGTTTGACTAATAAACTAATAAATAATCTAAGAATACACAACATATGAAATGATTAAGTAACACATTTAACTTTTTTAATCTCTCTAAAAAAAGTCAACTATGTTTTATAATTAAGACCGGAGGTAGTAATATATTTTTATAATGGTACCCCATAAGATATTCCATATCTTGGGTATTCCTATACTTTCAAATATTTCACATAAAAAAATATGAATATAATCTCATTGTATAATTCCCTTTCATTCTATTTAATTGAATAAGAATTCCCCAAATATTGTCACGCAAACGATAAATGAAGGTATTTGACACTTCAATTCTCAACTGGAATTAATAATAATAATTAAAAAGAATAATAACGTCCACCGTCAAATAATACGTGAGAAGAGGAAAAATGATTTCCTCCTAGGATATTCATTATCTTCGACCAAAAAAAAGGATATTCATTATATTTAATTTATTAAATTAATATCATCAAATCCTTATTAAAATTAAAGGAAATAATACGATAACAGGAGATTTGCGAAATTCAAGAAGAGATAATAGGATATCAACTTTATTAAAACCAAATTAATAAATCCCTATACTCATATATGATCATGGATTGATAATAAAACCTCCAACTTAATAAAATCAAGGACTAACATAAATAATTATTAAATAATATATTGCTTTTAAAATCAACCATAAAAATTGAGCACATAAGTTATTTATAACCATCCATCTCACTGCCTTTCATATATATGCCCATTACCAATATTCTGTTTAATGTTCTAAAATATAATCGACACTTACCTTGGTTAGAAAATAATTCATATAAATGTCAAAAAAAAAAAAGGAATTAGATATCATATTACACATTTAAATTAAAACTCGGCAGCTTAATCAGGCCATTTAATTCAAAGATGAAAAAATTAACATTATATGGCTTCTGGCCAAAAATAAAAATAAAAATAAAAAATCGAAACTATGTCATCTGGTCATTTAATAAGATAAAGAAAATAAAAAGATATATGGTTTTTGGCCATATAATTTCAAAATAGGATATAAGTTATAGCCTTATAGGGCTTCTAGCCATATAATATCAACATAAGAAATAAGAAATATATTGCTTCTAGCCATTTAATAATATTGAGGATAAAGTTATATGGATTGTGGCCATATAATCTCAAAATATAAAATGAAATCATGTAATACGATAGCATGTGAAGAAAAGAAAATGAGCTAAGAATAAAATTTAAATATTTCAACGCAAACAAAAGCTCTAATTTTGGGTCCTTGGAATAGGTCATTGGAGAATAAAAGTGTATTCTCCTTCTTTCCCTTAACCCAACAACACAATAATGTAAATGAATAAAAAGAAAACACAAAGTATATGGATCTGACAATAATCCTTCAAAGAGACTGCAAATATCAATTGAAACTTCAAGTTTCGTCAAAGATGGTAACATCAGGTCATCATGATTGAAACTTTAGGTTCCATTGAAAACGGTACTTCAGGCCAGATGGGAGTAGTAGAACAAAAAAGAAATAGTGGAAAAGTAAAAAAAAAAAAAAAAAAATCAAAACAAAGAGATATTAAAATATGGAAGAATTATAATAAAGGACCTAATAAAAATAATATTTCTTAAGAAGGACCATAAAAATGGTAATTATTTTGAAGGACCAAAAATTAAAATAGAAAGACTAAATTGCCCTTCACAAGATTTCCTATATTCTCTCTATCTGAATAGAATCTGGAGTGATTGATGGATAAAGACAAATAAAGACCAATTCAAATAACCTCATTCTTTTTCGATTGCATAAACTTGAAACTAATCTGACTTTTCATATCCTATACCGTATTAAACTGTAGCTACCATTCCCATTTCGTCACTCCAATCAGCCTTGGATTTCATCGACCTAAAACCCAAAATGCAGAAAAACAGTACCAGATTAATTGTTTTCAAAAAATATATATCCCTCCTAGACAACTAACTAATTCACTCAAAATCCTTTACCTAATGCAACTTGGGCTAGGAAGTAGACAATCAAAAAGTGATGTTATTCTTCATCGCTAATATTTTAGTTTAATCTGATATGGGATATAAAAAGTAAAAAAACTAGGTTATTTAGAGCTCTGTTCATTGTGCTAATAATGTGTTATGAAATAAAAGAGAGATGAGAAGAAAAAGAGAGAACAATCTTATTCAATATTCAGATCTGTGTACGATAACAACATATACCTCATATTTATAGGCACAACCCTATAAGATTCAATAAATGAAATTACATAATCATAGGAAAATAATGAGGAGAAATAATAGGAAGATGAGAGAAATAATAGGGAGATGTACATCCATATTAATATATCATTCATAACAAATTCCATTTTTTTTTTTTGATGTGAATCAAGGTATCCCCACAGCCGGAAGCTATGAGACTAATCCTCCGCCCCGGGTCAGCGCACAAAGCGGCAAAGGGCTGGCCACGGGATGCTTTCCATTCACAAGAGTTGGGGATCGAACCCCCAACCACTTGTTTAAGGGACGAGATGCTGAACCATCACGCCCACCCGTCGTGGTTAAATTCCATTTTCTTTTTGGTCCCAAAGTTTTTTCGCTTTATTCTTCAATCACACCATGATGGTATTGGTCTGTTCAATTTAGGAGCATGTTAGGAGAAGTTGCTGGCAACGTACGTCATTAGACTCCCCCAATATGGTAAAGGGAGCTTTTAAATGCAAGAGACCCCATGTAAATATGCATGCATGGTGGCTAGAAAGAAGTCTATGATTTCTATTGTCCCTTTAGACAAAACTACTCTAATATTTATTATAAGTCTAGTTTGATCAAATTTACATACAAAGAAAAAGAAGTTACGGAATTTAATTTCTTAAATTAATTGATTTTTTTCAAATTTTCTCTTATTTAATGATGAGTATTGAAAAAAAAAGATGTTATACATTTTCTCTTACTTTTATTTTTAGTAGAGGTAGAATTAGAAAACATTTATTAATAACTCTCAAGAGGACTTATATTTAAAGAAAAATATTTTTGACAAACTAGACTTATAATAATAATGTGATAAAGTCTATCCTTATTTTTTCTTTGGACATATGAAGTTGCTTCAATTCACGCTCAAATTCCTTATCAACTTCATGAATCATCTTCTAATTTTGAGATAATCACCACATTCTTAGGGCCTATTTGGATCGTTGCAAATTAGGGGAGGAAAAAGAAAAATCGGATTTTCTGTTGGCGGCGGCCGTTTGGTTTACCATTTTCCCAGGAAAATGTTTTCCGACGGCGGCTGATTTTTCTTTATCCATGTGAATATCTTTTTCTTCTATTATTGGTGGGAACCCATTTTCTGACGATATTAAATTCCCAAATAACCCCTCTTTCTTCTTCAATTGTCGTCGCCATAATCATTGCTGATGAATGTTTAATTTTGTAGTTAATTTCAAATGTAGACCCAAACCCCATGGCAACAAAGATTTTTCAAACCTATACCCCAAACACTTCCCACTTCCTTTCCGATCGTTGCTGATGAAGATTTTTTAGACACAGACCCATGGCGGTGAAGGCAAAAGAGTTATTGATGAGGGGGGAATAGAAGGTGCACAGTCGAGTGTGCATGCGATTGCACATTCAAATTGAGTGTGGATTGTGTATGATTTAAAATAATATTTTATCTTTAAGGGTAGAGTGGTATTTTACCTCATTTTCCTACCTTATTTTTTTCCAACCAAGCAAAATATTTCCTATCAACCAATTTTCATTTCCAATGCAAACCAAACGCATCGAGACAAAATATTTTCCGTTTTATTGCATTTTTTAAATTTCCATTCGTACATTTTTTTTGAGGTCAAAATTCGTACATTTTTTTTTTTCAATGGGCCTTATATAAATGTCGTACAAAGGTTCCACAACCGAATGATGATGACAAAGTTGGTAGCCCAACTACTAAAGTAATTAGGAAAAATCCATACAGGGACCCAATTAAGGCCCATAATCTCAAAAAAGATCCCAACAACTTTCTGATCCCACAAAGGGCCCTAGGATCTTTTCTAGGATTTTTCATTAAAACGTTAGTTGTTAACAGGGATGACATAGTTGTTAACCAGGGTTGATATTGTTGTTAATGTGACTGATTTAGTTGTTAAAATATTGTTGTTAATGCGACTGATTTAGTTGTTAACGGGTATTGATTTAGTTGTTACTGTGGCTGATTTAGCTGTTAATGTTTATACCAGAAAAGGCCTTGGGTCTTTTTTGGGATCTGAAAGTTGTTGATGCCTTTTTTGAGATTATGGGTCTTAATTGAGCCCCTGCATATATTTTCCCAAGTAATTAATGCACAAGTATCGAAACTTAATTAAAGGACATGTTCTTGAAAAAGTTAGTGTAGTATTTAGCATGAATGTGTGTGCCAAGTTCAAACCTCCTTTGCAAGTTGGTTATTTTGGCAATGCCATGACTTTTCGTGGCCATTACCATTATTGGGAAACCATGTAAGAACCAGTTGGGATATACATTAGAGTTAGGGAAGAAAGTGAAAGGGGATATGAGTGAGAAGCACATCAAACCATTTTCCATTCCAATCCAAACCAAACATCTCTGTAGAAAAAAGTTTTCCATTCTCGTTCTTTTCTTTCCCTTCTATTCCTTTCCATCACAATCAATTCTTTAAAAATTTTAAGGCCCTGTTTGTTAGAGCAAAAGCCAACGATAGAAAGGGAACATAACAAGTTTTCCTCGTAAAAAAAGTGTCTGGGGCGCCATCTTCCATCATGTGTGTTTCTCGTGAGCGTCAAAGTTCCATCAACCATTAGAAGGTGCTTTCCATCCGAAAGAGGCGGGAAGGTCGAAAAGTTCCCAGGAGAGTGAAAATGCCGGATAAAAAGGCCCCTTAAAAACACTGTACCTCTTTAAAAGCACGAGGACGGCACGAATTGGACAAAGCTGTCGGTGAAGAAGCTTGGAACTATAGTGGGCGTTAGAGGTGAAGGAGAAGCTGAACCTAGACACAGTTTACTATGACTTCAAGCTGGGGGGGACACACCCACTGTTGAATGCATTGTGAAGCAATTTTTAGACACAAACACAATTTATTGTAACTTTGATTTCTCTTGAATGAAATTTTCTAATATGAGTCTCTTTCTTTTATGGGTATTTCTGTTTCTCCTCTGTGATGCATTCCTTTACCAGTACACACATTAAACTTTCCTTAATTTGTTGGCTTTCTTTTAATGTTGGGCTTTCTATGTGAAACTGTGAAGCCTTTTCACTTTTATGTAGCAGAGTGCTCACTGACAAAAAATTCATTTGAATTTGAACATATTATAAAGCACTACGTTCAAACATGTACCAGTAGTTTAAACGTTCTTGTTGACATGGTAAGCCACTGGGTAATAGAAGGGTTATTTTTATGTTTGAACTTAATGACTTTGTTCGAACGCTCCAAGTGACAATAACTAAACCTGACATCTGAGTTGATGTTCCCATTGAAAAATGTCAAGTGTACCCTAATTTTTCCTTTAATCAAAACAGATACATCATTTATGTGCCTTTGGATTTTGTTGCTCTCATGTCCAAGTATGTGTTTATTGTTATACAGCATTTGAAAAAGCCAAATTCCAATTTTTTTTTTTAAATTTCTTTCCTCCTTCTGCAGCATTTGACAAGCCCAAAAGCAATTTCTCTTATTGCTTTCACACAACTTGCATTCAATGAAAATTAAGAAAAATTGCTTCCATCTATGGATATGTGGCTTTTCTGTGTATGGTATTGGTATGTTTTGTACTGCCATTTTCTCAAACAAATATAATATTAAGCATATTGTCAACCTGTGACAATGTTCTTCTTCAACCTCACAATTGTACATTTATTCAGTTGCTATGGCCATTTTGGCCCCAAAAGTCAACAAAAATGATGCCAAGTGGTGTCACCTTGCATAGCTTCTGGAAGGTTCTACCGATAAAATCTCGTTTCGGTGTTCGAATCGCGTAATCTTGTAAAATCTTAGAAATCCGGAATAGACAATTTGAAGATATTTTCTTACTTATTAGAAATGTCTGGGTTAACTAAATTTTTGATCCCTTCCAGGTCTTCTCCGGCCCTACCGAAGATTTACTAAAAAGCGCGTCGATTCACGGAACGAACTTTCTAATCATCAATCTCTGGACAAAAATTCACCGATTCCAAATATGTCCAGATAATTATCAACTCATCCCAGATGTTGAGTTATAATTTATTTTCCTCAAACTCCAATTCGTGACTATCTGCCTTTTTCACAGATTACCCTATTTCGTCTTATTCTCTAAGTATTCCACCGATCACGGAAATGACTTCTGAGACAGTCTACTCCGAGATAAAATTATATTTGTCCATAAAATACTCTGACCTTAGAAAACTTGTTCATGGTTCCCTAGATAAGATTTAGTTTCTATCGGTGGTCATTTATCCTATTTGTTTTTTCACAAAATATCACAACTTATTTTAATATTAAAACCTATAATATCATGATATTTTGTACTTCAACCTTATCCAATTTTTATCCCAATTTTCGGTCAACAGCTGGTCCTTTTTTTTTATATTTATTTTCGTTTTTATTTAATTAATAATTAATTAATATTATATAAAATAATTTTTTAATAATTTTTTTATATAATATTTTACAAAATTTCCCTATTGGTTCATACTTGTCTTTAGGTTTAAAATTACTTATTCTCATATATTTTTCTTCATACTTTCCAATTAATTAGAAAATATATTTTATGTTAATTCTAGCCATAAACCACTAATTATAAGGTTTTACATAATTATCTTTCGATTTTCCTTTGTTTATGCTTAAATAATTAGCCAATAATTATTTAATTAATCCCCCACTAATTTTTGATAATTTTATTATTTAAAACTAACCATTATCTCACACACTTTTTACTGACATTGATATTTTATGCTTTACATAAAATATTAAAAATCACGGGGTCAATAATGATCCCGGAATACTTTTTAATTTTTCTCTCACTATTTTCCAAGGAAATAAATCCCAAAAATTGTCTAAATTAGAGACAAAATATTCTCTAATTTTTAATAATTATTTTATTGCCTCTAAGGATTTTTCATGTTATTTTCAGGGCATTTTATGACCCTAAAAATACATTTTAAGCCTTTTAATACCTTACAAGGGCATTTTAGTAATTTTGGCCCTTTAATCCCTCTAATTTCATTAGAAATTTTCTTAGAAAATAAGATAGTTATGATATTTTCCCTAATTCAAATTTTAGGGTATTACAAGAGGAAGGTAGGCCATAAAATGTCGGTAAACGAGGAGAGCCAGGCACAAGGACTATTAAGAATTTAACAAGTGTATGTGATTATATTGATAAGTCATATAATGACCATTGATAAACTTATCTATGTTAACTACAACCGCTTTCGTTGACAAGTGTGTATGACTTATATTAACAAGGCATAGAGTGACTATTAGTAAGCTTATATTTGTCACTTAGTTTCATAAAGACTTTTTTATAGAGGAATCTACACTGTTTTTTTTTTTTTTTGATATTCTTTTATCCTTGAGGCTAGGGGCGGATTCAAGGGGGCTAGGGGTGGCCCCCACCCCTAGAATTATAGAATTGGACCCAAATTTTTTTGAAATTATGCTTTAGCCTTATAAAAATTTCAATATTTTCACTTTAGTCCCTATTAAAAAGCCTTAAAGAGGGATTAAAATGAAAACATTGAAATATTTATGAGGCTAAAGCATAATTTGCTAAAATTTTGGATAAAATTCTATAATTTTCTCCCCCTAATTTCAAATACGGACTCCACTGAGTTTTATTCGGTAATTTTCGCCTCCCTAATTTCCATTCCTAGCTCCGCCCCTACTCGAGGCTTGGATAACCATTTTTTATTAATTTTTCACCTAAGCAGACTCTCATGACTTAGGGAGTATGAGTTACAAATAAGACAAGCCACAATCTTAAGTGTCGCTATATAGAGAAATTCTTACATTAACCGGTGCACTATGTCATCTGTGTAGTACCCAATAAAATCACACTACATCAATCTCGTTAAATCCAATATGGAAGGGAGAGAAATATGAGATTGGAGATACATTTTCAAATGATATACCCGAGGAGAGAAGAGAAATTAAACACCTTGGATTTAATGAGAGGAGTGCCGAGAAGATGACGTGGTCCTCGTTCATGCAAGAATTTCTCCTGTGTAACTTTATCTCATTTTGAATTCCTAGATAGATCAGTTTATATCAAACAATTCTGAAAAGTGTGGTTAGCTTTCATTAGGACCAAAGAGAATGGAAAGCAACACAGGAAATGGAAAGGTGGTGTGCGTCACCGGTGCTTCTGGCTTTATTGCTTCATGGCTCGTCAAGCTTCTTCTTCTTCGTGGTTATACTGTGAAGGGCACTGTTCGTGACCCAAGTGAGTGAATACTGAACGGAAATTCTTTTTCTTTCAACTCTTCGGTTTTCGGTTTTAACCAGTGAGGATTGAACACTTGACTTGAAACACACTCAAATTTTTTGCTGGTGTCATGTGAGATACAAGCTCATTGCTTGTTTCATTTGTTGTATAGCGATTTTGGGTTTTGGTTGTGAGTAATTCGAAGTTTTCTCGAAAGTCGAATTTTCAAATTTTCATTTTGGGTCATTATCAGGCAATCGAATGTGAAATTCTTTGGTTTTTACTGTTTGGCTGCTCGAAATTGAAGGAATAATCCAACTACAGGGCATGCATGGAGAAGAAGAATCGTAAAGGTGTGTTGGATAGAGATTAATACGCGAGAAATGCCTAAAATAAACTTGAATCAACATAAAAAACCCAGATTGCTAGATACATTATCAATTCCTTAATTTTGGTTTTCGAGTTTCTCCTCAAGTGAGACGAATCAATTCTATTTCGTTGTTTCTTATCATTTTGAGTTACATGTTAGTGATGGTTCGTTGGTTTAAAACTCCTTGCAGATGATTCAGTAAAGGTAGACCACTTGCTCAAACTTGATGGGGCAAAGGAGAGACTGCAGCTGATTAAAGCAAATCTCATGGAAGAAGGTTCCTTTGATCAGGCTGTTGCGGGGTGCGAGGGCGTCTTTCATGCTGCATCTCCCGTTTTGCACAATGTCAAGGACCCACAGGTCGACACCAACCAATTGTATTAATCTTTTGATTATCTTCTACCTTTTTTTAGATGAATATTCCTGCATAGAACTAAAAAGTCCTATAACATGAAGACAAAAAGGTTCTGTATTTCATTTTGTCCAATTTTCCAAGTACACAAGACATAGTTACCGTTCTCAATAGCTTGCTCCTTTCTTTGCCCTTGGCTAACAATCTGTTGTGTTGATAACCTAGTAAGTTCACATGTGCTCTAAGACTTAAAGTACCACCATTTATTCAGTTCTCCATTAACTGTTGGGCAAACTGAAGATTTATGCTAACGTGCAATCTGGAATATCTTAGCATGATTGACATCCAAAGAAACTGGTGAATTCTTGAGTACTTTAGAGTGAGATGCTAACAGACTTCCCTGAAATTTGTCAGTTATGGACAGAAATTTGTATCAACTATGAATTATTTAGTATAAAGGGTTTTGAAATTTGGCTTTGGAATCTTTTTAGTTCCCATGAGTTTAAATTATTCACAAGGCTGACAATTTTTTAAATTACCATTTTGTTTTCAGGTCAAAAAAGTTTTTCTTGCTAAATTATAATTGTTGAACTTTCATTTCAGACTGAATTAATTGATCCAGCAGTCAAAGGAACACTTAATGTTCTCAAATCATGTGCAAAATCGCCATCTGTGAAACGAGTTATTTTCACTTCTTCCACTGCTGCCGTTTTATATAATGGAAAGCCTACAACTCCTGAAGTTGTAGTTGATGAGACTTGGTTTTCAAATCCAGATATCTGTAGGGAAAATAAGGTATGTGCTATATTTCACTATACTAGCATTTTTTTGAAGCTTGCAATTATTGTGCATTGCATGTGTGATTGTTCTTAAGGGTGCATTGTGCGTGTTCTCAATCTAGATGCCATTTGCAAGTCTTACACATTGGCTTATCAGAATAGAGGTGATTCTGTTTTGTTATTTTGGTAGGTAGACTTTACTAGCAGTGATTGCTTTCTTTCACTTGAACTGTGAGCCACATTCAAAATAAAATTGAAGAAATTTCTTTTGTAGATGAAATACATAAACGAAAGTTGCTGGACAATTATCATCGACATAGCAGAGCTAAGCATTTGAATGCAGTTTTAATTCAAAGTGATAGTGTTGAAGCCAGACTAAAAAAGCTGAAGTCTGGGTTCATGATCAGTTAGGGTTTTGTTTCAAAATTTTCTCCATTGTTGTCATCTGGAGTAAACTTTGCTTTCCGCTTTTGAAAAGAAACTTGTTGCCTTTTCCCCTTAAACTAACATTGTCAACAAGGCACACTCAATCAAGGATTAGATGCTGAGCCTTTACAAAGGCACGCAGGCCCTACTTGACTCAGATGTACTCCAATCATACGTCGCAGTTGTGAGAAATTGGCAATGATGCTGTGTAGCTCTTCATTTTTCACATACATAATTTAAGATTATGAGGGGTATTTCCTCTTTCATTACATAAGCATCTTCGTATCACTTTGTTTGTACTCATCGGGGGTTCCTTTATAGTCTAAATATCCATGAGTTCTTATACTCCCTTATCCCCTGTTTTTTTGGTTTTTTTTAATTTTTTTGGCCATGTGCCATGAGTACAATTTCTCCTTCTTGGTTCTGGGCTTATGATTGGATATCTCCAGTGGTTGCAAATCATTCAGAATGTGATGTACAGTTTATTCTTGTACTCCCTCCTGGCCTAATTATAGGACATGTTTACCTAATTTTGAAGAGGTTAAGGATGATTGTTAAATTAGTTAATTATATTTGTTTTCCCAAAATGCCCTTATTTTAAATTTAAAATAGTATCCTGTTACTCTAATTCCGTGTTCGTTGTCAGACCTCTCCTACCTCACACATGACTTCTCTAAGCTCCTACACAGTCCGGCGTCATCAATCTGGCTAAACAACTTCCAGTCTACTCTTGGAGGTTGGAAGTGTAATTTAATAGTGATGCCATTATTAAATATGACAAAGATTGCTCAAAATTATTTTATTAGAAAAATAAAAAATAGTAGAATTGAGATGTATGTGTTATTAATGAGTTGCAAGTATTACTCACTTTATTGAATATATAGGTACATTATTAAATTACTATTGTGTTTAATTATTATTGAGAAAGTATCAATAGAGATATTTTGGGAAGAAATTGAAAAAAAATGAGAACTTTGCCCTATAATTAGGATTAAGATCAACTCCCAAATGTTGTCCTATAATTAGGACCGGAGGGGCTACTTTATTTGTGGTTCTTTATGAAGGCTACATGTTTCAACTATGACAAAGGTCAGTCCCTTGTAATCAGTTGTAATGTGGTGCAGAGATTGCAGATTGCTAATTACACTTGCAAAACTGCTTCAGCCATCTTATTAATTTATTTGATAACAGATGTGTACCTTGAGACTTCTATGCTCTTGAAAATTGGTGCTGAGCGATATTGCTAATGTATATGTTTCAGCTTCCAACGTTTGCTAAAATGGTATTTGACTATTTGTCACAAATAGTAATTTATAACTCCTTTAGAGTTTCCTGCCTTTTGGTTTTTTGGGTGCTTTCAGCTCTGGTATACACTTTCCAAGACTTTGGCCGAAGACGTGGCATGGAAATTTGCAAAAGAAAACAACCTTGACATGGTTGCTGTCAACCCAGCAATGGTGATTGGGCCCCTCTTGCAACCTTCCCATAACGACGGCTCCTCTGCAATATCAAATTTAATAAATGGTAATTTTCATAGATTCATTAGGTAATAAGGTTCATGCTGGATAGAATACAAACAAAAATTTTGTCACATTATTTATGTCCATCTGTATTGTCGGATCTTCCAACTAAAATGCTTGTTCTGACTCTAGTTAATAGAAAAGGGAATTGGTGTCAAAATGTTTATGTGTGACAAGGGATTATGGGAGACATGATGATTTTAATCCAAGACTTTCTATTGACTTACTTGATATGTATATTTGGAACTGCGATGCATACCATCATGCTAGATCAGAGACCCAAAACAGTAATGCTCTTTGCTATGATCTTTTCACTTGACATTAGTAAATTAAGATGCAACAATTATGATTTCGTTTTTCTAATAGAAGAACAAATTTTCTTGCACAGATAAGTACAAATTCAGCAAAATTGAGTCGCTAAATGTCTAGTTTCATTGTCAACAGAGAATGTGTATGTAAAAAGAGTAGGGGAAAAAACTCCCAATCAATCCCACTTAGTTCATTAAAATTTAAGTTAAATTATCATAAAAGCTAATAGCAACCAAGATACATGAAACAAAATAGTAGGGATATACGTAGGGAAGGAATAATGCTAATTAAAAGGATAGAACTTAAGTGAGATCTCTAACACTCTCTGAAGTTCGGGAGTAAACATTTACATTCCCAGCTTACAAATTAATCCTTCAGATTTTACCTTTGATTTTGGGTGGATGTGTAAAAATGTAAATTAAGTCGTCAAGTATGCCATTTATCAAGTTTTTCCTTAATGAGTTTATGAACTTCTACATCTTTTCATTCAATCATGAGGCACCAAATATTTTGCAATACTCATTGTAGACAACTAGACATAGTTTTGGCCTCTGGAGAAAACTTTTATGTTGCTCCAAGGACTACGGTCAAGTTTGTTTGATGCAGGTGTGCAAACATTTCCAAATGTTTGTAAGGGCTGGATTCATGTGAAGGATGTTGCAAATGCTCATATTCAAGCATTTGAGATTTCTTCAGCTAGTGGAAGGTATTGTTTGTTTGGGACAGTAGCACACTACTCCGACATTGTGAAGATTTTGCATGAGCTATATCCAACATTAAAGCTCCCAGAGAAGTAAGTCGACTAAATCTCCATGTGCTGAAACCTCTGTGTGTGTGTGTGTGTGTTTGTGTGAGCCTGTAGGTTTCACCTTATTCTAATAAGAGCTCTTTTCTATGAAACAATTGTTAGAAAAGCTTAGATCTCCTAAAACTTGTCAGACTTTTCTCTTGAAAACACTGGTTGACCTAAATCACCAAGATGCCAAGTGAATAGTTGAACATATTATAGACAGATCAGGGAAGACGAGTTAGTATGTTCTGAAAATGTAAAGTTAGGGAGGTTTGTATAATTTATGAAGCAAGAAGGAACCTTAGTTTAGGTTTTATAAAGTAAGGGGAAAATGAAAGTAGAGGCTTGATGAATGGAGGTCTTGTGAACTCTTTCATACTCTTAGGGCAGGTGATGAACGTAATTATTAAATCATCATGTATATTTATCAGAAAGGAATTTAAATTCAGAAATAAGGAACCTTAAAAAAATAAGGAAAAATTAATCTGCATACTTGATGATAGTGGATTTTTATCATAAATAATCCTTCATCATATTTGATGATCCAAGTAGTTTGCTTTCACTTCTTATTCTTAATTACCTTGGTAGTGCCTATTTAACTCAATTTTTTTGCTCACTTCATTTCTTGCTTCCTAAATAACTTGTTAGGTGTGCGGACGATAAGCCCTTCATGTCAAAGTACCAAGTTTCTAAAGAGAAGGCGAAGACCTTGGGAATTGAATTTATTCCATTGGAAGTGAGTCTCAAGGACACAGTGGAAAGTTTGAAAGAGAAGAAGTTCATTAACTTGTAAGTGTGATCGTTCTCGAAAAATTAAATTTTGAAAACTTCAAGCATGTTTTAAATAGTATTTAGCTTTGATGTTAACAAGCACATCTCCTTGGGAAATACTAATAACAACTGTGATACCAGGCTTTTGTTGAAATTCTCTTTGAGCTTTATCAATGTGTTTGTGAGATGTCTTGCAAGTTGGTCCATTAACATAGAATGTCAATGATGTGATCCTATGTGGCGTCCTTGTTGGCTCCAAGGTGGCAACCTGGACTTGGGCGTCATGTTAGATGTTGTATATGCTGCTATATATGTTATGATTTGATTGCAACGTAGAATGTTACTCCTTGTTACGCCCTCCAGTGACATATTTACCTAACTTTGGGGAGATTAAGGATAATAGTTAAATTAGTTAATTATATTTATTTTTCCAAAATGCCCTTATTTAAAATTTAAAATGGCATCCAGTTATCCTAATTTTTTGTTTTTTTGTTAGACCTCTCATACTTCACACACGACTTCTCCAAGTTCTCATACAGTTTGATGTCGTCGATCTCCCTCAAAAACTTCTACTTTACTCTTGGAGGTTAGAAGTGTAATTTAATAATGATGTCATTATTAAATATAACAAAAATTGATCAAAATTATTTTATATAATTTAGGAGTATGAATTAATGAGTGGCAATTATCACTCACTTTATAGAATATATAGGTGCATTTTTAAATTACTATTGTGTTTGATTATTGAGAAAGTATCTATAGGGGTATTTTGGGAAGAAATTGACAAAAAATATAACTTTGTCTTATAATTAAGACCAAGATTAACTCTCAAATATTTTCTTATAATTAGAATTGGAGGGAGTACCTTAGATGTCAACTAGGACACCACAATGATCCTATGTGGTATCCTTTGTTGGGCATCCAAGGTGGCAACCCAAGACTTATGCCGTGTAGGATGTTAAGTTGGATGCCATGTTGAACATCACTTGGGATCACATCAATCATGCTAAAGGATGACTAGTGTACATATACATATGGATTTTCTCGGTCACAATTTTAAGAGCCAACCAAATCATTAAATACGTTCTTAATGATCTTTTAGAGTCAAATTAAACTACTTGTAAATTTTGCTTAAACATAATTTTCATAATATTTAAATAATTATGATATTGTAAGTGAGAAAACAATATAAATACTTTAATTTAATCCCCCTTATCTTCAACTAAACATTTTTGGTTGGGATTATGTCCTAAAATTTAACCCACCTTAATGATGAGCCGGTAACACCCCTAATCTGATACTACATATTATGCGTATTAACAGGTAGTATATGTGGATATTACAGAGTGGAGCGATATAGCGTACCTGTTGGGTTTAGTGCTTGAGTAATTGATACATATATGTGGCTTGTACCTTTAAACTAATTGTGGCGTATCCAGTTAGGTATAATAACGGTACTATTATCCAATATTTAAATAGTAACTACAGTCCAAAAAATATAAACTCTGGCTGAGTCTTCAAGTGTGTTGCTTACCCTTGAAGAACCTTGATCCTACTCTTCCTCCTCTTCAAAAATCTAACGTTCCACATTCTTAATCAAAGGATCAGAAGTGTTTGTGTTGGTGTGAAGAAATGAAGAGAGGTGAAGCCTCTATTTATAGGAAAAGCTACTATGGCACAAGGGTAATTCTCAAGAGAACCAAAATCTCATCTTTGATCAGAGGTGTTTGTGTTGGTGTGAAGAAATGAAGAGAGATGAAGCCTCTATTTGTTGGAAAAGCTACTATGGCACAAGGGTAATTCTCAAGAGAACCAAAATCTCATCTTTCTTCTCATTCTTTAGATTAGAATGCACTTTTTGAAACTTAAATCCTACCCCTACCCTCCATGGCTGGTCGACATACACATACATCCATCAGCAAAGTATCTTAATTATTTTATAATTAATCCTACCAAAAACCTTCCCATGTGCAAGACGCCAAATGTTGACTTTTCTAGGTTGATTCATCTTAATTAAGAGTTCAAATACTTGGCTCCTAATGCTCTAACCAGGTCAGTCGAAATTCCTGACAATTGGGGCTGATTCATTAGACTAATTATCATGCTAAACAAATGCTTAAATGTCCTTTCACATACATGTGCCACTATATAATTGGTTTGTTTGCTAATCATGGTTATTAGCACTTTATTATACAAGTTTAATTCTTCATCTTTTGACCTCTTAATTTTTGAAATTAATAGCCGTCTTTTGATGTTTTTCTTTTGTCTCACATTAATTTAAGTAATTATGCAATTGATCTTAATTAACACAAACTAATTTACCCATTAATTTTATTATAAAAATAATCCCCTTAAACTCAAAATATATATTAATAAATATGTATTCCATTTTAATTTTGTACTTCTTCATAATATGATACTTTAAGGGTTAAGTACCAATTTTGCCCTTGAAGTACGTGCCCAGGAGCAATTTTGCTTGTTAAGTTTTCGGCGGAGCAATTTTGCCCCTGAAGTATCAAAATGTAGCAATGTTTCCCCTTCGTTAAAAACCCTAACGTTGACCGTTAGGGTTTTTAATGAAGGGGCAACATTGCTACGTTTTGATACTTCAGAGGCAAAATTGCTCCTCCTAAAATTGCCCCTAAAGTATCAAAACGTAGCAATATAATGTTGCCCCTCCGTTAAAAAAATTTTATGGTCAACTAAGGGTCAACGTTAGGGTTTTTAATGAAGGGACAACATTGCTATGTTTTGAGACTTCAAGGGCAACATTGCTTCGCTGAAAACTTAAGGGGCAAAATTGTGAAAGTGGAGCTGACTCACCAAGGAGGGGTGAATTGGGGATTCTTAAAACTTTTCTGATTGCTCTGTTTTTAGGTAGTGAAAACAAGGATAAACAGAGTATAGAGAAGAGAAGCAAGACACAAAGGATTTATACTTGTTTGATCCAATCTCTTGACCTACGTCTAGTCCCCAGATTCTCTGGGATTTCCCACGATCACAATTGATTACACACTCTTAATTCATAATGTGACTGTTGCCAACATTAGGAATGGATTAGTTGAAGTTTTGGTCTTCTTCTCTCTCTACTCTTTGGTTAATCCAGCTGCACAGAAGTTCAGGCTTGACTTCTTGACTTTTAATCCGTTGGAAGAGTAGCTACTAGATGTGGAAAGGAAATATTAATTCCTTCAAAACATGTGGAGAATGATTGTCCAAAAGAATGCAAGTTTTCGGACTTTGCATTTAATGTTCGACATCACTTTATGCTTTATGCTAATCCTTCATTTAATCATTTCTAAATCATCTGAAACTCACTAACAAACTGATTAGACATAGTTAGGAATAGTAATAAGTGATGATATGAAGTATTAGAATCAAACACAAAGATTTCGCAAATTTGTTCAGTTTGAAATTCAAACACAACGACCTAAACTTGAGTTTGTTCTTCAAAACTGGAGTTTTCATTTTTCATTAAAAGCCTAAACTCGAGTTTCCAAAACTAAACTCAAGTTTTCTCATTCCAAAGAAGAATGTCGCGATTTGGTCTTTGAAGCAGGTTTTGTGAATAGTGCAAAACTCGAGTCATTAAGTGACTAACTCGAGTTTTGGACCTTTGATGAGAAATCATGTTTTAGTCCAAAATCTCAAAACTGGAGTTTCCAATCCAAAACTGGAGATTTCAAAAAGTTCAATTTTAGCAGAACTCTCTGCATGGTCTAAACTCGAGTTTCCAAACTGAAACTCGAGTTTCCATGATTCTTTGAAAAATGGAAACTTCTCTGCTTGTTCAAAACTGGAGTTTTCAAATTTAAACTAGAGTTTTCAAAACTTTAGAAACTTTGAGTTCTTCTCTGTAAGACTAAAACTCGAGTTTCCAAAACTAAACTTGAGTTTCCTCATTTATGAGAAAACATTGAAAAACTTTGTTAAGTCAAAACTGGAGTTTTTAATCAAAACTGGAGTTTTCATAAGTTCAGAATTGAGTATTGTTCTTTGTATGCTGTAAACTCGAGTTTCCAACAAAGCTTGGAAACTTAGAGAACTCTTTGTGTAGCCAAAACTTGAGTTTCCAAATGGAAATTGGAGTTTTGCTATCTTTGAAAAATTGGTAGCTCTCGGTCTTGCCAAAACTTGAGTTCATTAAAACGAAACTCGAGTTTGCTTTGCCTTTGAAAAACTTAGAAGCTCTCTGTATGGTCAAAACTCGATTTTTCATATCTAAACTCGAGTTTGCCTAACTTTGCAAAGACTTGAGCTATTCTCTGTCAAGTCCAAACTCGAGTTTCCAAACCAAAACTCGAGTTTGCCTTTGACAGTAAGTTTTTTAACTTAACAAAGACAAACTTCCATCTGTGTTTACAATTGTCCGTTATCATCAAAACCAATAGAGAACTAACAAATTGCTCCTGGGCGCGTATTTCAGGAACAAAATTGGTATTCAACCCATACTTTAATGCCTTAAGATTATAATTATGAACAATTTATCTTGACCGGATTTTCCCTTCAATTTCAATCCTATTATATTCTTACAATCTTACCGCATTCTTATATATTCCTATGCCTCAAACAAGTTAAAACAACATCATTAAACCTCAATTTGCCCAACTAATTGCTCTAAACCTCAATTCGTATTTCAAATCATAGCTTACCATACTTAATTCCCTACCTGGTAAATAAAAGGAAAAATATTAGTGAGATTCCAAGGTAGATAAAAAATATCATAAAAGTCCTAACCCCAAATATCCTCTAAAAGAAGTCCCTCTTTTTTGTTATATTAATTATGGAATTCCTTTTATAAAATGGTCACATTGTCAATATGGTTTTTCATATCGTCAAAATGGCTTTATTAGTTGTTAAAATGTCCCTATGAAAATCTCGTTGTCAAAATGATTTTTTATGTTGTCAAAAATATTCTATGTTTTTAAAATTCTATACGCCAGAGGAAAAACTCGTAGAATTTTTGATAACATGAAAAGTTATTTTGACAATATGAACAGACATTTTGATAACAAGATTTTTATAAGAACATTTTAACAACTAATAAAGTCATTTTGACAACATGAAAAACTATTTTGGCAACAAAACTTTTTTGCAAGAGGAATCCATAATTAATACTCCCTCACTACAAAAATGTTCCTATAATTAGAACTTGAGGTAGTATCAAATTAAAAAAGTCTCTAAGGACTTTTTTATAGGAGATTTGGGGTTGAGACTTTTTTTATATTTTTTTATCTACTTTGGGACCTCACTGATATTTTCCCTAAATAAAATCCAACATGGAAAAGGAAGAATCACATATTTTCCTATATTTACATGTTTGGAGGGATAATTTTTTGGGTGGCCAACTTTAAGCAAGTTTAGTTGTTCGTGAACTTCGTGTTCCACTTAACTGCAATACCCACCCGAAGGCCCGGACGAAGATCCGGCTGTTCGTGTTCTAGAACCTTCGCCAAGCCTACAAGCCTCCGAGTTGCACCTCCAGATCCATCAGAAGTCATTCTCGACAATTTCACCTACAAGCTCTGTTTTTTTTATTTATTTAAATCATTTCTCCAGCTCATCAACCCATATTAATGCATTATTTCCATCTCATATTGTCTAATCAGCGAAATTAACAGAATCAGTGGCACATCAGCAAAATTAACAGTGTTAATTAAGATCATTAAAACTATGGATATGATATTGTTACTACCAATTTTATGTCACTACCCAAGTCACTACCACTTTTTCACCGTTAGATCATAATCTCATTTACCTTTATCATTTCTCTCTCTATTGAGATTCTGATTTAACAGTAAAAAAGTGGTAGTGACTTGGTAGTGACATAAAATTGATATTGACAATATCCTATCCCTAAAACTATAGGGACTAACCGATTTAGGTGTAATAAACTTGAGAGACTAAAATCATCTATTTAAAATTTCATGGACTAATAGCCAAATCGTAATAAATTATAAGGACTAAAAGTATGTTTAATCCTTTTTTCTTTTTTTACAGTTTAAATATGAATATTTTAAAACATTTTAATTATTAATAGGGTAAAGGTACAAAAATACACGTGTGTTTTACCATCAGGAGCGCCCAATACCAAGTGTTTTTTTTAGGTGTAAAAATACAAATGTGATTATAAAATAGGTGTAAAAGTCACAATACCGTTAAAATCTTACTTAATAGTGTTAATTCTTACTTAACAATGTTAATTTTGGAGGTGGCGCCCACACTATATTTATGAAAATACCAAAATGTCCTCCAAAATCACCCCCAAACCTCTGATTCTTCGATAGCCATGAAGGTCTAATGAACAAGACCTTCAGACCTTCTTCCTTCCATCACCGTCCCTTCTTGGTCGCCGACGACCATCCTTTCATCACCGTCCTTCACCTGACTAAGCTATTTACAGAGCAATTCGGACAATCTAATACAATGAGGTCTAGAACCGGTCGCGATGGCTGTTTTGTCTGAGATTTCCAATGATGCAAATCCATCTCTTCCATCTTAGATCAGATTTGAGGGTTTCGAGAAATTGAGGAAGGATAGGGAAATCGAAGGCAAGAATTTCCAGAAAGAGATATCGGGAGCAATTCGGGCAATCTAATACAATCAGGTCTAGAATTGGTTGCGATGGCTGTTTTGTTTGAGATTTCCAGTGATGCAAATCCATCTCCTCCATCTCGGATCGGATTTGAGGGTTTCGAGAAATTGAGGAAGAAGAGGGAAATCGAAGGCAAGAATTTCTAGAAAGAGATATCGGGTCTACTTAGGAAATCGAGATCAATATTTTCGTTTGACAAGGAAATTAATCTCACAAATGTTCCTAAGATTAAAATTAATAATGCTATATTAAAAATTGAACGCGGTGATGAGAATGAGAGGGATGATCCATGGATGGAAGCCAGAGAGAATTGGAGATCTAAGCTTCCATTGTGATAAAGCTATTCAGCTTCAAATGGTTTTGAAACATATCCATCCATTCCACACTTCAAGCATTCCTCATGCGTTGCTTGAATCACATCTGCAGTCAAAGCCAAAATGGGGAGAGTGTTTTTTTTTTTTTTTTGAGTTAGGGTATTTTGGTACTTTCAAATTAAAATAAATGGATATTATCTTCTTCTAACAATGCTGTGACTTTTACGCCTATTTTATAATCACATGTGCATTTTTGTACCTAAAAAAAATATTTGGTGTTGGCCGCTCCTGAGGACAAAGCACATGTATATTTTTGCACCTTTATCCTTATTAATATTGGGCTGAATTGGAGTTGACTTTGATTAAACCCAAAATCTTTGAATCATTACATCAACAAATTCAGTGTGCCAACCAATTTTTGAACCTTGGTTTAAACCAGGACTTCATCAAATTCAGTGTGCCATGTTGAACATCACTTAAGATCACATCAATCATGCTAAACGATGACTAATACATATACATATGGATTTTCTCAGTCACAACTTTAAGAGCCAACCAAATCATTAAATACATTCTTAATGATCTTTCTAGAGTCAAACTAAACTACTTGTAAATTTTGCTTAAACATAATTTTCATAATATTTAAATAATTATGATATTGTAAGTGAGAAAACAATATAAATACTTTAATTTAATCCCCCTTATCATTTTTGGTTGGGATTATGTCCTAAAATTTAACCCACCTTAATGATGAGCCCGTTCTCTTTTATCATGTAAAGACATGATAAATTCCAATTACTATAAAAATAACCCCCTTAAACTCAAAATATATATTAATAAATATTTATTCCATTTTAATTTTGTACTTCTTCATAATATGATAATTTAATGCCTTAAGATTATAATTATGAACAATTTATCTTGACCGGATTTTTCCCTTCAATTTCAATCCTATTATATTCTTACAATCTTACCCCATTCTTATATATTCTCATGCCTCGAACAAGTTTAAACAACATCATTAAACCTCAATTTGCTCAACTAATCGCTCTAAACCTCAATTCATATTTCAAATCATAGCTTAACATAATTAATTCCCTACTTGGTAAATAAAAGGAAAAAATATTAGTGAGATTTCAAGGTAGGTAAAAAATATCAAAAAAGTCCTAACTCAATATCTTCTAAAAAAATTATTCCTATATTTACATGTTTGGAGGGATAATTTTTTGGGTGGCCAACTTTAAGCAAGTTTAGTTGTTCGTGTTCCACTTAACTGCAATACCCACCCGAAGGCCCGGATGAAGATCCGGCTGTTCATGTTCCAGAAGCTTCGCCAAGCCTAGAAGCCTCCGAGTTGCACCTCCAGATCCATCGGAAGTCATTCTCAGCAATTCCACCTACAAGCTCTGTTTTTTATTTATTTAAATCATTTATCCAGCTCATCAACCCATATTAATGCATTGTTTCCATCTCATATTGTCTAGTCAGCGAAATTAACGGAGTCAGTGGCACATCAGCAAAATTAACATGTTAATTAAGATCATTAAAACTATAGAGACTAATAGATTTAGATGTAATAAACTTGAGAGACTAAAATCATCTATTTAAAATTTCATGGACTAATAGCCAAATCATAATAAATTATAAGGACTAAAAGTATGTTTAATCCTTTTTTTTTACAGTTTAAATATGAATATTCTAAAACATTTTAATTATTAAAATGGTAAGGTGCAAAAATACACATGTGCTTTACCCTTAGGAGCGGCCAACACCAAATACTTTTTTTAAGTGTAAAAATACACATGTGGTTATAAAATAGGTGTAAAAGTCACAACACTGTTAAAATCTTGCTTAACGATGTTAATTTTGGAGGTGGGGCCCACTCTACATTTCTGAAAATACCAAAATGCCCTCCAAAATCACCACCAAACCTCTGATTCTTCAATAGCCATGAAGGTCTAACGAACAAGACCTTCAGACCTTCAGACCTTCATCCTTCCATCACTGTCCCTTCTTGGTCGCCGGCGACCATCCTTTCATCACCGTCCTTCGACCATCCTTCACTTGACTAAGCTATTTACAGAGCAATCCGGACAATCTAATACAATCAAGTCCAGAACCGGTCGTGATGGTTGTTTTGTTTGAGATTTCCAGTGATGCAAATCCATCTCTTCCATCTTGGATCGGATTTGAGGGTTTGGAGAAATTGAGGAAGGATAGGGAAATCGAAAGCAAGAATTTCTAGAAAGAGATATTGGGAGCAATCTGGACAATCTAATACAATCAGGTCCAGAACCGGTCGCGATGGCTGTTTTGTCTGAGATTTCTAGTGATGCAAATCCATCTCCTCCATCTCGGATCAGATTTGAGGGTTTTGAGAAATTGAGGAAGGAGAGGGAAATCAAAGGCGAGAATTTCTAGAAAGAGATATCAGGTCTACTTAGGAAATCGAGATCAATATTTTCGTTTGACAAGGAAATTAATCTCACAAATGTTCCTAAGATTAAAATTAATAATGCTATATTAAAAAATTGATCGTTAGTGATGAGAATGGGAGAGATGATCCAGAGAGAATTGAAGATCTAAGCTTCCACTGTGATAAAGCTGTTCAACTTCAAATGGTTTTGAAACATATTGTAACATCCCATTTTCCAAAAGCAGTATATTTTTTTTTCGTCAAAACATCATTTTAAATAATCAGAGTAGAGCATCGGAGCGATGGAGTAACTGATTCCCTATTCAAATAATAACCAGAGTGTAACATAGTATTGATACAACATCCTATTGTTCTCATAGGTAAATACAGAAAACGATAAAGTGACGTCTCCGTCTAAGAGCTCACTCGTGCTACATGTCCTCCAACCACGAGCCTACTCGTGCAACTTGCCCTTATCTCCAATCCTCAGTCCTTCTGACCCTGAAGCTATAGCTGAGATTCAATTTACCGCATTGAATCTCAGGTAACGGTTAACCTTGTGCTCAAATAAAATAGTATACGGATGACAGATATTCATGACAAAGCAGCAGCACAACAACACAAGAGCATAAAGCAATTGTATGATTCACAATGACAGATTCATAAGCAAATAGCAGTACGTATAAATGGTGACCATAATCAGAATCTCTATCCGTTTGGTGACCCTTAACAGAATCTCTATCCGAAACGGTGACCCCAAACAGAATTTCTATCCGGAACGGTGGCACTTAACAGAATCCCTATCCAAGTCGGTGGCCCTAGACAGAGCCTCCATCCGAGTCGGTGACCCCAGACAGAGCCTCTATCCGTGAATGTACCTATCACACATATGTATATGAGCAGCACTAGATTAGTGTTACAGTACGCGAATGTACCTTCGTTGACGGCGTTAAGTACTTCTGGGCTGAAAACGTACTTTTTACGGAAAAACATGAAAACGTCCAACAGCGGCACTTCGTTACTCTTAAAAATTTTCTTCCCGAAATTTTGTCAGAACTTCGACGCAATTATGATTTTTCGAAATTCTAGACTAAAATAGCCCTATCATATGATATCTAATCATACTTGAAAAATAAAGGCTACTCTAACTAGTGAAAGAACTACGAAAGCTTAAAGCTTGCTACTTTAACTTTCAACTTTCAGAGACTCAATCCCTACTATGTTTTTACCTCGTCAGACATCTTTCAATGCAATGAGGCGTAAAAACAACAATAGGAATTTCATCTCCTACTTCCTAAATCTAACTAACAATTCTACTAAAACTACCGAGAGAACTAAAGACTAAGGACCAAAGGACTTACCCGTTGAAGACTTCTTCACAATTTTTCCAGAGCTTCTCTCTCTTCTTTCTCCCTCTTGATTTTCGGCCAAAGAAAGAAGGAATGGTGTGCCAAATTTGAAGAGAACTCATGCCTTTATATAGGCAAAAATTGTGCCACTTTGGTAATTTCTACTTTCCAATTCTTGTAATTTTTCCCTCCTTTATAACCATGTAAATTAAAAGCTAAATGGTGGTTTATTCTTGCCCATGGAATGCCTTGGTCGACATAGAGGGTTGTTTGGCAGCAAATGAGTGGTCCAAGTGATGACTCTTGTTGCTTTATGGCCCGGCCCGACAGATTTTCCCCGATCGGTGTCCGAATCGCGAAATCTCAAAATTCTGAATTCATAACTTTAAAGATCTTCTCTTCCTCATTAGTAATATCTAATTTAACTTAGATTTCGGTCCCTTACAGGGTTCCAACAGATCCGCTTGAAGTTTTCTCGAAAACGTGTCCGAACGCGTCGGTCTTGGAAATCGTTTTGAATCGTCAACCTCGGATAATAATTCACCGATTCCAAATATGTCCAGATAATTTCAAACTCATTTCTAGATGTTGAGTTAGAATTTATTTTCTTCGATCCAAAAATGTGCCTACCGCATTTTTCCCTATTTTGTTTTATTAGGAAAATGCTCTACCTATTTCGAAATTAACTTCCGGAAAAGCCTAACGGAAGATAAAAATCCACTGATCAATATTTTACCTTGACTTTGGAAAACCTATTCCTAGATCTCTAGATAGGATCCGTTTCCTATTTATTTAATTACTATTCACCTTTTTAATATTTAATTAGAGTTTATTATTTTTAAAACTCTTTATATAATATTTAAATAAATTTTCTTTTTTTTTTTCTTTTTTTTTCTGCCAATTTTTTTTATTTCGTTTTTTTTATTTTGATTAATTATTTAATTAATTAAATAATTATTTTTACAGAATTTTCCCATTGGTCCATTCTTGCATTTAGGCTTAAAAATACCTAAACTCAACTATTTTTCTCCAAAATTTCCAATAAATTAAAAAATATATTTTTACTATTTTTAAGCCAAAAACCACTAATTTTAGGGTTTTACATAATTATTACTGAATTTCCTTTGCTTATACTTAAGTAATTAGCCCAGTATTACTTAATTACTTAATTATCACAAGTTGATAATTTTCTTAATTAGAGTACCTCATTACCTTCATACTTTTGCATTAACATTAAAATTTTCATGCCACTTGCATTATTTTAGAAATTACAAGGGTATTATGGTCTTTTCAATACTTTTTGAACATTCTTATACAATTTCTCCAAGTTCATAATTTATTAAATTACCATAATTAGAGATAATATACTCTCATAATTCACTTAGTCATTTTACTGTCTTTTAGGATTTTTCATAATTTTTCTAAGTTCTTTATACATTCCAAGGGTATTTCGGTCATTTTGACCCCATAGTTATTTTTCCTAATTTTTGATATTTACCCTTTGGAAAGATTTTTGCCGTGTCTTCCAAAATAAACCAAGTTCAAAATGATTTGTAGTGATAGGAACCTGGGTCGTTTCCCCAACGAATTTGCAGCGGGCTTGTTTAATAACAATAGTGAAACAGAATGATAAAATGGGGGTTTGGTTTAATGAATAGAACAAAACGAAATAACATAACCAAAATGCAATAAACAGAGTCAAACGAGAATCAAATAAACAGAGACAGATTAAAGATGATCAACCCAACGAATTGATTCCGAAACCTCCATCATTGAACGAAAATACAACTAACCCACGTTTGGTTCGGATGAATCGAAATCTCTGCATTCATCAGGAGATTCCCTCGCCTAGACGATCGCCTAGAATCTGCCCGGACAGTGGCGTCTCACTGTGCAATCACACAGCAACACTGTAACCTAGTCCGAACTAAGTCCTTGGGATGAACCAAACCGAATATTAAATCTAATATTCGAACTATTTCCAGAAATCGAATCCGATAAGATGAAAACAGAATCGAGTAGTTACCGATTAGGCACGAGTTCTCTGGATGAATCATGGAATCCTCATCGTTGGGTTAATCACAAGAGTTTAGCCGATCATGGCTGGGAAAATCGAAGAACGAACGAAGAACACGAAGAACGAACGAAGAACACGAAGAACACGCGAAGAACATGAAGAACAGATGAGAGAAAATGAAAACTTGTATTTTGATCCACTCTAATGTTAAAAACGTGAATGAATATGTTTGTGGCAGCTGCCACACTTAAAAATAACCTAAAACGAAATGGGCTCTCATGGTTTTAGCCCAAAACAGAAATAAAATAAAACTGGATTTAAATTACAAAATTCGGGTCCAAAATAAATCCAGAATTGTACATCCGACTTTGGCTCCAAAATTGACCGCCTTCTTGACCGAATTTGCTCTTGATGTCTTCATAACAATTGTAGCTCTCTGAATCATCTGAAATATGAGCCAAAAATGAGGCAAATCCGATGTCTGGTTCAAGAGTTATGGTAGAAATAGTGAAGCAATACAAAACTGGAATTTTATTATAAACAATGGCTAAAATGCAATAAAAGGCCCAAGGCCCAAATAAACATAAGAGCCATTATTTATTAGCTAAAGGGTCCTAAATTATTATTCAAGAGACAAAAATAAGTGTATAAAATATTCAATTATCATTACCCTAGGTCAAATTTTAGGGTATTACATTTCTTCCCCCCTTAAACAAAATTTCGTCCTCGAAATTTGTACTCAACCATCTAAACTTTGTACTATCTAAACTTTGTCCTACTCGGTCTTTGGACTACACGCGTCGGATTTTCACTTTGTCTGCCAGCCGCCCTACCCGGTGATCAGGAATTCGCCTTGGTTTGCCCATAAAGATTATTGTCATTTCGTACTTTGATATATGATGTTTCCCCGTGGTTCCCATACACCGCGGTTAACACCACAAATACCAAAATGGATACCAAAAATGTCCCCATGGTTCCCACACACCATGGTAACATAAGATACCTAATACTTAATGACTTAATCACGGTCAAATATAACTTAAGCAATATGGAATTTGTTATGGAAGTCTAACCATGTTCGGAAATAAGGCTATCTAATAGCAACTGGTTTGTTTTCAAAGAATACTTGAATGATCTCCCGAAATGATCTCATGAAATGCGAATTATTCGCCATTGAGGTGCTCTATTGACACCGGCTTCGAAGGATATACGATCATCACAATCACCAAAAGATTCTTACGATCTCTTGTGACTTGTACCAACTATGTAGAAAATGTGATCAATCATATCCGATCTAGAAAATTTCTGCTCCGGCAATTCCGTTGAGCAACATAAGTGTAGAGCAACATGTATAATCGGTGACCCTAAGCGATGTCTCTATCCGTTATGTGTAATTGGTGACCCTAACAGAATCCCTATCCGAGTCGGTGACCCTAGACAGAGCCTCCATCCGAGTCGGTGACCCTAAACAGAGCCTCAATCCGCTTGCTATTTACATCGCTACTAGTTTTGGTTCATCACTGGTGGTGTTCCGGGCGTAAGGCAATCTTGACAAGATTCAGGAATTAGATAATGGAGTAGATCATCGATCCTGGAAAATGAGTATTTGTTTTCGAACAGTTGCCCTGTTCAATATACAGTAGTTGATGCTACGTTGAAAACTCGAGTCTTTCCTTCTATATGAATATTAAATGAATTTATTAACTCACATAAATTTCTTCTAAAATAAAAATAAATCATATAAATTTTTTTGTTTAACATATATAATAAATTATAAAATACATTTAGTTTTATTTAAATCATATAATTATATTTTTAATTAAAACTTTTGTTTATTTTGGCAAATGAGTAATTTTTGTCCATAGATATCTATACAAGTAGTTTTCAATAATGATAATAGACAAAAAAAATTATTTAATTTAGTGAAATTAAGAATTTTGTGCTCGGAGCTCCTGAGTAAAACTTTTTTGTACTGGGTGCTCTTGGAATAAAAGTTCGTTGGCCAATCTGCACCTTATATAACGGACATTAACTTTTTTCTAAGGGCGTTGTGCTGACTGCACATTTTTCAAAGTTCGTTGGCTAATCTGCACATTTTTAATTACTTGTTGGTATTTAAGATACGCTTAATTAATATTTGTGCTGGACGCTTCTTGGGTAATAGTTTGTTGGCAAAAATGCACCTTAACCCTAAAATTTAAGTGTATGTATATCATTAGGATTGAACTGAGTTGTTCTCTCTGGTAATGATCCATTCCAATTTCTTAATAGATTTAAAGAGGAAGACAAAAATAATAATGTGGGTCTTGACAAAATAATGCAAAAGATTCATGCCATTGTTACGAAGAAATACCTTTAATTATTAAAGCCATGGATACAAATTCACATATATTAAAATAATAAAGGGAAATAAAACTAAGGCTTGAGTTTCCAAATAATTCAGTTCATTCAATTCAATTTATGATATATTTTGTCCCAATTTTTTTTAACAACTCTCCAAATCTACAGGCAACACGCCTGAAACGTGCGTAATGGTTTTATTTTTGCTCTACGCTTGAATCGATCACACCATGAGTGATGCTTTTGGTGTTGTTAAATTCATGAACGCGTTAGGAGAAATCGCTCGTGGTGTGCGTCAACCATCTACTCCACCAGTCTGGTGTAGGGAGCTTCTAATTGCAAGAGACCCACCACGTGTAATGTGCAAGCATGGTGAATATGAAGAAGATAATGTCTCTAATACGCCCACTGCCCACACAAAAAAAAAAAAAAAAATAGCCCTTCTTTTCTCTCCTTAGAAAACATGGTTTATCGACCTTTCTTCTTTGGACCTAATGAAGGTTGCTTTAATTCGCACTCAAATCCCGTATCATCTTCTTCAAAATTTGAAAACATCACTGGTTTCTTATGACGGTGTCGTACAATGGCTCTATATACAACCTAATGATGATGATAAAGTTCGTATAATATGTAGGTGTTAAAGTAAATGACTCTATATTATTCAACCATTCAATCCAACGTATAATGACTGTCTTAGGCCCAGACCACACACACTTGTATGGGCCCAATACTAACACAAGAATACAATGCTACTCCACTAATTACATTACTAACTACTAATTAACACTCATACTCCCCCTCAGGTTACGGCTATATATATCAATGACACCTAACTTGCTCAGCAAATATTTATGACCTTATATTCCCAAGCTCTTTGTCAATATGTCAGCCAATTGTTCTTTTGACTTGAAATGCTTTAGATCTATCAAACCTTCCTGCAATTTTTCCCTAACAAAGTGACAATCTATCTCAATATGTTTCGTTCTTTCATGAAATACAGGATTGCTAGCAACATGTATTGCTGCATGACTATCACAAAATACATTTTCATGTTCTACATTAATTACATGTAAATTTTTTAATAAACTGACAATCCAAACTATTTTCGAAGTCACATGCCCAACTGCTCGATATTCAGCTTCAGCCGAGGACTTGGACACTGTGTTTTGCTTCTTCGACTTCCGCTCGATATTCAGCTTCAGCCGAGGACTTGGACACTGTGTTTTGCTTCTTCGACTTCCACGATATCAAGGATCCTCCCAGCTTTACCGCATATCTTGTCATTGATCATCTACTATCTTTACATGCAGCCCAATCTGAATCGCAATAACACTCCAGCTGCATTCGACTGTTTGCAGACAAAAGGATACCCATCCCTGGTGTTCCTTTCAAATAGTGCAGCACCCTCATTACTCCATATATTCATATGTGACTCCCTTGGTTCCACAAGAAATTGACTTAATATATACCTGCACAGGATAACAAATATCAGGACGAGTGACAGTCAAATACGATAACCTACCAATTAAATTTTGATATATCTCAGGTTGCTGTAATTTCTTATCAATTTTCTTCGGCTTCTTCGTTGTTTTCTTTTGATCCTGATCTATTTCTGTCACATCTGCCCATGGGTGCTCCATGAGTTCTGCATTTTGCTCCATTGGTGTGTTGGTTGGAATAGAAGCACTCAACCCCACATCACTAATCAAATCAAGGGTGTATTTTCTCTGATTTAAAACTATTCTAGCCCTTGATTGTGCTATTTCTATCCCCAAGAAATATTTGGCAGCACCTAAATCCTTGATTCTGAATTGAGTGTGTAAATAGGTCTTTGTCTCTTCAATTGCTTCTCTATTACTTCCCGTAATGAGTAAATCATCCACATAAACCAACACGACAATCATCTCACCCTTCTTCCACTTTACAAATAATGAGTAATCATGCAAACTCTGCTTGAATCCTCCTTTCAACAATGCAAGTGTGAGCTTGGCATTCCATTGCCTTGAAGCTTCCTTCAACCCATACAAAGACTTGGTTAACTAGCATACTTTTCCCTCTCCAACATCTCTAAAACCTTTAGGAATCACCATATACACTTCCTCATGAAGATCTCCTTGTAAGAAAGCATTATGCACGTCCATTTGGAAGATATCCCAATTATGTACAGTTGTAAGGGTAAGAACAACTTTTACCGTTACCATCTTCACCACCAGTGAGAATGTCTCATAATAATCTGCACCTTTTGTTTGAGTGTATCCCTTTGTCACCAAACGGGCCTTGTACTTTGCTACAATACCATTTGAGTCATACTTAATTTTGTAGACCCACTTACATCTAATTGGATGCTTTCCTTCCGGGAGATCAACAATGTCCCAAGTTTGATTTAATTCTAGGGCTTTAATCTCATCCTTCATTGTCGTTATCCAATTTTGGTCTTTAACGGCTTCCTCAAACGTCCTAGGTTCAATAAAAGTATCAGCACAAAAAACAAACTCCTTGTATGAGGAAGATAAATTTGAACAAGTATAGTAATTTTGTATAGGATAAGGAACAACTCCCTATTTAAGCATCCCAACTTCGTGCTGATTGGAGCCATTATCCTGCTGATTATGTACTGCTGCCTCCAATTGTTGAGATGGAAGATCAGAAGTTTCATAATCATGCAGCCATCTAGGTGGCCTCCTATCTCGTGTAGAGCGCCTATTCGAAGGATGCAGAGGCATTTGTAGGTTATTTGGTTCAGTTCCACCTTCCAAACTTTCAAATGTTCCCTATGGCAAAATCTCATGTTCATATACAAAAGGGTTAGGTAGTGAAGGAGAGACTCCCCTTGGATTGTAACCATCCCTTTATTTGAAAGGAAATCTCTCTTCCACAAAACTTACATGTCAGCTAATCATCATCATTTTCGTATTCAAATTATATAAAAGGTAACCTTTTTGAGTTGTAGGATAACCTATGAAAACACATGCATTTTCCCTACGAGACAATTTATCAATATCATGCAATTTAGTAGCATAGGCTAGGCAACCAAACACTCTCAAAAGTCCTAGAGAAGCACATTAATTGGATTTTAAAAATTATAGGGCAACTTATGGTCCCCAAAATAATAGGATTTTTGCCTCTTTAAATTCCAAGGAAATAAATTAATAAATTACCAAAATTAGAGACAACATACTTTCTTATTTTTAATAGGAATTTAATTACCTCCTAAGACATATTATAATATTCTCAAGGTATTTTATGACCCATATATGTACTTAAGGATTTTTGGCACTTTATTCCTTCTAATTTCAAGAGAAATTACCCTAGAAAAATAACACAAGATTTGAGACCATATATTCACCTATTAAGAATAGATATTATTTATCAAAAGATAATATTTAAGATAAATAATTATCCGGGTATTACATTTCTCCCCCCGTTAAACAAAATTCCGCCCTCGAAATTTGATCGTATAACTTCAGAGAACAAATCTATACACACGATCTATTCCCTTCTTATGGGTGTTTACTAACATGTGCACTCGCAATACTATTTAAATACGCACTAGAAACTAAAGTTTTTACATCAAGTAGGGTAGCCATTATCGAGTCATAGGGTAATCTATAGGCATGCATTCCTAGGTGATTTGCACAATCATATGATTTAAAAGAATGGCTAGCATCCGAATCATACAATGCCTGGAAAAGATTCCTAAGAGAGATATAGTACATTGGATCATCTCCGGAGACTTCCTAGCCTCCTCGTTTGTCAGAGCAAAAACCCGTCCTGGGTTTTGTGGCCTTATCTCCGCATTTCTCTGAGGACAGTTCCTGCTGATGTGTCTAGGCTTTTGGCACTTGTAGCATATCTACTTCCCATCACAGTTAGTACCTTGATGGTACCTCCCACATTGTGGACATGGTCGGGGTCCCTGTGTCCTTGGAAAATTCGACTGGCCAGATTGGAACGGCATCTTGCTTCCACTTTGGGAGTTATCCCATGGTACCTCTCTCTTCCACGAGGAATTTTCGCGGCTCAACCCGCTACGACTTGCACTGCTACTGCTGGAATTCCGAGACCTACGCAACTCTTTTATATTACGCTCAATTAACCGGCAAGATTCCACGGCATGAATTAATTCCTGGAATCGCTGAGACACGAGTCTTTCCCTTATCTCGTACTTCAGCCCGTAAATCAGTATGTTTACCATAATGCTCTCATCATCGTTCCTTTGCAGGTACGATGAGTATCTTGATAGATTGGTGAAACAGGCATAGTAGTCATCAAATGTCTCCTCTTGACCTTGTCGGATATGGAGGAATTCTGATTCTTTGGTCACTTGTACAGAAGGAGGAAAGTACTGCTCGTTGAACTTCTCCAGAAATTTTTCCCAAGTAACGGGACAATAGCGCATTCGTAGTGTTGCCGCCATAATTCTCCACCATCGGTCTGCATCTCCTTCTAACTTGTAGATCGCCAATTGAGCTTTGCGATTCTCAGGGCACTCCATCACCTCGAAGATCTTCTCTAACCTCATTAACCAATCCTCAGCCGAGTCCAGTTTGCCTTGGAAAATTGGTGGTTTTAGCTTACGAATTGGGTAACCCAATATTGTGAAGTGTTAGTATCTCTAGGTGGTCGAGGTACATTCACCATTGCTCCCAGAGTATAGGTGGTGACTAGGATCTTTCTGACCCCTCAGCTTCCTCGGTTTGTCTATCATCTGCTTCACTCTCTTCTTCATTCTCAGTTTGTTCTTCCTTTTTGTGTCTTTGCCTCTCCGCTTGTCTTTCCGCACGAAGTTCTTCTATCATTTCTCTTTGTTCACATACTACAACCATTACCTCTTGCCAGGCAATCTGTTGGTTAGGTTCTTGAACTGGTTGTTCAGGATCTACTACCGGTACTGGGATCATCCGAGGTTGTCTACCTCGCCCTCTGCCTCAGCCCCTACCTCGGCCTCTGCCTCGGCCTCTGGGAGCTCCGGCTCCTCGTAAATTTGCCATGTCTCGTTCTATTTCCTTTATTATGGAAAACGTTAGACATATATATATAGAGAAAACAATGATTAGTATATCACACAAGTATTTATACTTCAAACCCTTTTATTTCATCAGGTTTCTTACATCGTAGGATTTCCTAGAAAACTAACGTACGTAGGTAACGACGCTTACACATACCATACAACGTTACTATTACTTCCACAGCTTTCTCAAGCCAACTCTCGTTTTCCCCTTCCTCTGACTACATGTTCAGGTACACTAGGAGTTTGAGATGCTAGAGACATGAGAAGACGTTCTCAATATCTCCCTTGTTCAGGATTTCATTGGTTCTTTCTACCCAAAAATGGGTACGGGGAAAATGATGAAGAGTGGATCTAATCCAGTCTCCAGAAGGGTACGAAAATATATAATGGTTCCTCTGATAGAAGTTCTCAACATGGGTCAAATACCACATGTATTTATCTTTGTCGGTCTCAGAGTTTTGTCCGGCGTGGCCTAGCTCCACATATAAGCTCCGTGTTAGGATGGTATTATTGTTTAGGACAAACTGGAGATTATCAGAGTTATCAGAATTATCATAGTTATCAGAATCCGCGTCAGAGTTGATATCAAAATTTCTGATCTCCGGGTAGTCGAAGTTGTCGCCTACCGATGAGTGATGTGAATTATCAGGATTATCAGGTACTGGTATCGGTACAGGCGGTGGGTACACCGGCTCTGAGTTCAGTCTTAACTTTACCATGGACATACGCGCGGTACGTCTTCTTTGGCCGTAAGGAACATCGTTCCTGTCCATCTCTAGAACATAACACCAGAGTTATATCAGTACTCAATTTTCAAAATATGCTCTTTAAGAAAAGGCGTAGAGCCTAACTCCGTTACTCAAACCTATTGGCCAGGTAGGTGCCTATCATGGGAGTCTCACCGAGTTCACGGCGACTGATTGACTTACCCACAAAGACTAGCCCTGCCTTCGGCACCAATGGTTTGTTTATAACATAGTTAGAATCATGCCAGGTAAAAATGTTCTGATGCCAGGTAAAACGCTCTGATACCAAAAATGTAACACCCCGTTTTCGTAAATATTTTTCACAGCGTTTTGATCAGAGTTGAGTTACAGAAATTTTTTCATAATAAAGAGTAACTGAATAACATAGATAACAGTGTATCTGGTAGTTCATACGGCCATACATTCATCCGAGTGTTTAATTCAAAAGTGAATACAACAAAATAAAAGCGTCTTCGTCCGGTCGTCATGCTAGCTCCTTACCCTCGTCCTCGATCCTGTAACCTCTGGATCCTGAAGCTAAGGTAAGAGTTGAGGTCCAATACCCACCGGACCTCAGGTAACGGTTAATCTCAAGCTTATATAAACAAAATATGCATAACAGATATTTCTAATATTACAGCAATGATCAAGCTAGTACGTCGTATGATCATTCAGTAACAAATTCAATAACATGTAAAGTTAATTCCGGTTTGCACTATTCACCCGTGCCACGATGAACGGTCGTGTCCTCAGCGCTAGGAAAACATAACGGCATTATTATGACTATAACCCGTAAGCTGTAATTAGTGATCTAAGTACGATTCCTTAGTCACAGTGCATATCCAGGACAGAGTCCCCTTCATGGCTTTATGAAAGTATCCACAACATATATAAGCACACTATAAGCATAAGAGTTAAGGTTACAGTACGCGTCTGTACCTTCGTTGACGAAATACGATACGTCTGTCGGTCGGTACGTGATCACAGAGATCCTATAAGGATAATAGCGTATTTATTAATCAAACAATATCCTAACAGATATTCTAGTCACAAATGACTATTTTACCCCTGACTTTAGATAATCGCTACCCGATAAAATTTCGCTAGAGCTTCGCTACTCGGACTCCCAACTTTCAGAAACTCAATCCCTACCATGTTTTTACCTCGTCAGGCATCTTTCAATGCAATGAGACATAAAAACAAGAATAGGAATTTCATTTCCTACTTCCTAGATCTAACTAACATTTATACTCAAACTACTAAACTAAAGACTAGAATCTAAAAGCTAAGGACCGAAGAACTTACCCAGAACTTTGCTACTCCTTCTCTAGAGCTCCTCCTTCTCACTAACCTCTCTCTAGTTTCGAATTACTCAAGGCAATTTGGTGTGAATTGAAGTGAAATAAAGGGGTCTATTTATAGGAGGAAGCTATGGCAACTATGGTAATTCTTTCAAACTTTCTCTACTCAATTTCCAACCCTTGGATCTAGGGTTTTCTTCATCTCTTCATCCTCACCATCCATCCTAAAAAACGTCCCTATCTCCCTCTCTCTCCCTTATCTCTTCCTTTTTCACAAAATCTTATCCTTTAGAGATTTCCTCTTACCGATAAATTCCCCTGCTCAGTGTTCTATTTGTATATGCTTATAAATCTCAAATACTTCTTGAGGTAATCTTGGAATTTTATGATATCACTTGAGAAATATTTGGATTAACAAAGATTATGGTCCAATTAGGGGTCTTTACTAGCCTTTTAGTCATTTTAGGATAAACCCCAACGGTTACGGAAATAACTTCGGAGATAACCCACTTCGGGATAAAAATACACTTGTTTATAATAAGTCCTTATGTTTGATACCTAGTTCACATATTTCAAGATACAATTTAATTTCTATCGGTTCTTATTTATCCTATTTGCTTTTTCTCTTTCCTTCATCCACTTGCACAGACACACACTCACACACACACACATACACGGCTCCCCCTTTTTGACTTTTCAACTCCTTTTAATTAACTTATATTATGTTTAATTATCTTATATTTAATTAGCAAGAAATTCTCCCATTGGCTCTTTACTAATAACATGGATTTAGGCTTTTAAAATGTTAGAAATATTGTAAGCTTTAGATCTTGCTTTATGAGATTCAATCCTAGCCATTGCTTAATGTTTGACTTGTGAAAGTTGATTAATAAGGTTGTTTAGTGTCTTAATCCTATGATTAGTAATTCTTTGTTGATCAATTAAGCTTTAGGGATTTCATGTATTTAATCTTATATATTTTCTTAATCATTCCTAATTAATTAGCAATTATCTTTATGCAAATCTTGGCCATTAGTCTTTAATTAGGGTCACACATCCCTAATTATGCCTTTGAAACATGTTGATTAATCTCTAATAAATGGAGATTTAATTATCTACTAATTATTGACAATTTTCTTAAATTAGATTAATTGTTTTCTCACGACTATTGTGTTGACATTGGTAATTTATGCACCATACATTATTTTAAAAATTATAGGGCAACTTATGGTCCCAAAAATAATATTGGATTTTTGCCTCTTTAAATTCCAAGGAAATAAATTAATAAATTACCAAAATTAGAGACAACATACTTTCTTATTTTTAATAGGAATTTAATTGCCTCCTAAGACATATTATAATATTCTCAGGGTATTTTATGACCCATAGATGTACTTAGGGATTTTTGGCACTTTATTCCTTCTAATTTCAAGAGAAATTACCCTAGAAAAATAACACAAGATTTGAGACCATATATTCACCTATTAAGAATAAATATTATTTATCAAAAGATAATATTTAAGATAAATAATTATCCGGGTATTACAGCTATAATATATCCTTTTTCTCTTTGGTATATACCTCTCATAAGGTCACTTCACTTGAAGTAATAACGATCACTTGCAAACTTTTTGATTCGTAAGTATATACAATATGTTTGAGGGAGACATAAGATATCATCAATAGACCAAAAAGAAAGTCATAAAAAAACATATTTCTCATTAACTACTCACTCCCCTGCATTAAAATGCTTAATCCCTAGGTCTTCATCCATATAAAGATATAGTCAAGTGAGAAGGGAAAGGGCCAGCATTCATTCCTTGAAGTTTGATAACATATATTGATTATTTAATAGTAATAATTTGGAAAGTGGAATTAAAAGAATAAATAATATGTTTTTTTTTTTTTTTACAAGTGGAGAGCATTTGAGATCAGAAAATAGCGGATGGTAGGCAACTTATAAGTGCATATTTTATAATTTAATACAATTTCAATTATAGTATATCAAATCTATAAATATTTTATATCTAATTTAGTTTATGTATATTTTCCCTTAAATTAAATCTTCATGATAGAAAGTAATATAATATTTCTACATTGACAGTTGAAGTCTTTAATAGCAGTTTCTTAATCATAATTTATTTTGTACAAGATAAACATGTGAGGGGAGTTTTGTTTGACTTATATTATGAATTGTGATTCAAAGCAAACATTTATAGGAAGGACTAAAACTTACGTCAAGTTTGTCCATGATGAAGCCAATAGAACTTGCCACCTATTTTAATTTTTCCATGTCGGCAATTAATCCTCTAATAAGCACCACCACAACAACAACAAAGCCTTATCCCACTAAGTGGGGTCGGCTACATGGATCGTATGGTACCATTGTGTGCTATGTCGAAAACCAAATCTTTAAATAGATTATTAACCAAAAGGTCTTTATTACCTCATTGAGTATTTGCTTCGGTCTTCCTCTGACATTATCTTAGATGACTTCATACTACTTGGTTAACCCTCCTCATTGATGCACTCAATGACCTATTTTATAGCCGGTCCCACGGGTAAAGAAGGAGGGTTGTGTTAGGCTCTTAATAGCTAACATAAAACTCTATCAAATCTTTTATAAACAAGGATCACAACTAACCACTGCTAAAAAAACACACACATACACTCAACCCACTTTCCCATGGCACTATTATATTTCTCCTGTACGTTTTCCAAGGCTGCCGCAAACCCCTTGACCAATCCCACTCCTTGCTTCTTCCCTTTGAACGAGCGTAGATGGAATCCCCAACGGGCAACGGCAACTCCGATGGAAGGGAACAACCCTAGAGGCCCAGACTAGATCTTATGGAACTGAATTTAAAAGAATTGAAATAAAAAATAAATCTTGAAAGGCTTATGGGTTGAAGGGATATTTAAGAAAGAATGAAAGAAAAAAAAAAAAATTGAGTAAACACCTAGAATAATTCACGCCGGAATTGATCACCATCGTATCTTCTCCTTACTTCGCCTCCGTAGCTCTCTGCAGTCTACACGATTGCTGCCGCCGCATCCCCTCTCCAAATCGCCCTAAGTTAGGCTTCTGCCTTTTTTGAAAAAATCAGTGATGTTTTTTTTTTTTTCACGGTGGTTAAATGGTGCTTGGAAGGTTAAGTGCTGACATGGATAAATTAAAATAGTTGGTAGCTTTTGATTGGCTTCATGGAGAAACTTGACCTAAGTTAATTCCTTATGGGAATAGCATGTAACAAAGGAAAGCTACAAACAATGGAAGTAGATAAGTTGTGAGGCGCCGGATTTTTTTGATACTCCTAAGCACATCCATTCATTATTGTCAAAAACTTATGTAAAAACATAAAAACTTGGGGTGATACATGTTAAAATGCAATTAAAAACGGTCCTCAGTAAAAACAAGTAAAAATGCCGTGCAAAAACGGTAAAACTTAAAAAAAAAAAGGAAAGAAAAAGAAAAATCCTATTTTCATTTCTCCCAAATCAAACACACAAATATCTTTATAGGTTCTGTAGTAATCAAGGCTGGAGTTAAGTGCAAAAATCCAGTGGTGGAATTCTTATGGAGATCAAGTTCTAGAGCTCCAAAAAATATATGTTCATGTGCTAAGTTTGACAAGTAGTTTGTTTGGTTTTGAGCGAAACAAGAGTGCCTTTGAGATGATATGATTTTATTCTTGAAATATGAATTGTGTTTCATTTAAAAAAATGATATGAGAGGAGATGCATATAAATTCTTTTTCTTTGTTTAGGTTCACACAAAGAAAAGAAATCGTTTAAAGCAAAAGACTATAAATGATATTGTTATTGTGATAGCTAATTCAAGATTGGGCAATAAAAAGAAAGTTCAAAACTCTTATACATATAATTTTGATGATATTCCATCCGATGATGATTGGATAATGGAAAATGAAGAAGATTGGAAAGATAAAGACAACTGTTGATGCCTGTGATAAGGAAAGCTTGATTGAAGTTGAAGTGATAGAACCTACAGATGATCATAATTTAGACATTCCAAGTTTTACAAATGAACTTGTTATAAGAGCAAAGGAAGATGACATTGAGAACATGCAATTGATGCCAGATTATGTGTTTGAATTGAATCAATTGATCGAGCAAAAAGAAATTGAATCAATTGATATAATTTAAGAATTGTTAAACTTTATATTCTTTTGATGTTTTGAAACTTGGTTGTAAGAGAAATTAAACTCTTTTTGTGTTTTTGGACTTATGTTTTATATAGTTATGTGACCTATATCTTTTAATAGGACGTTGTTAATTGAATTTTGAGTAGTGATTTATGTTTTTTCCCCATGCATATATATCATTTTGTATCATGACCTTAAGTAGTAGAAACTTATGTTACATGTTGTAACATCCTAACTTTTGGGACAAGAAGTTTAGTAGTAAGACTGAGATAAATAGGCTGCTAAGCAAGTAAGAGCCCAAAGTCTTAAGTTTTTCATGAAGAAAAGTTTAAGATAATTATTAGATATTATTTTCGATCTTGAAAAAACAAAATTAGGAGGAAATTATGAAATGTTATTTTGAAGATTTAGAAATATTACAAAGGGATTAAATACGAAAAAATTTGGCCCAAATAGTTTTAAAGCTATAATTTGGAGTTTATGGCCTATTTTACCGGAAATTCAAAGAAAAATAGTTAGAGAAAAATTTTGGCCTAGAAATTTAGAGTTGATGTTTTATGGCCTAGAGAAGCTAATTGAAGAAGAAAAATCGCATATAGTATTAAGGATTAAGTTTTAGAAATTATTGAAAGATTTTGGCATAATAGATAAATAGTGAAATTTTGAATAAAAGTTGAAGGGGGTAAATGGGTCAATTTCTTTTTCGACATCAGGTGCCTTGTTCGACATATACATATTCATACACACTCTCACTCTTTTTCCTCTCACGCCACCTCAGCCCCTCCCCTCTCTCAATTTGCGACACATACACCCATACATGCAACACTCCCATTCCATTATTCCTAATCGACCATAACCCATTACTCCCACAATCTTTTTTATTCATTTTGGCCCTTCACTGCAAGCTGAGGGCGAGAGCATGGGAGAGAGCCGTGAATGAGAGGTGAGACCGAGACGGAGAGTCGGAGGAAAAGAAGTGGAAGATAAGGTAGTTCAAACATGCAAGCTTGGATTTAGAGGAAGGTAAGTCCTCCAAGAACTCTCCCAAACTTGTTGTCTTCGTTTGAGACGTTTTGGAAGGGGGATGATGCTTTAAAATCTGATTCTAGTGAGAGAAAGTTGAGAAAATAGTAGGAAAAACATAGATTGAGATTCATATGGTTAATTTATGTTTTTATAAGTAGATTTAATACTATTGTATGTTGAGTTTGAACTTTTGGGAGTATATTTCAAATCTGGAAATTTCATAATAGATGAATGATCCTGTTCCAACTTTGTGGAGAAGTTAGAGTGTTCATATTGTAATACCCTAAAATCTGACTTAGGATAAATATCATAAACTAATAAAATATACCTATTGAAAATAAGTGAATATGAGGTTTCAAATAATAAGTTATAATTATCTTATTTTTAAGGTAATTTCTAGTGAAATTGGAAGAAATAGAGTGTTAAAAGCCCTAAATGAATCTAGGAGCCACAAAATACTGTGATAAATCCTGAGAGACAATAAAATAATTATTAAAAATAGGAGAATATGTTGTCTCTAATTTAGATAATTTTTGGGACTATTTCCCTTGAAAAATAATGAGGGGAAAATACAAAAGTATTGTGGGGCCATAATTGACCCCATGATTTTTAATATTTTATGTGAGGCATAAAATACTAATGTAAGTCCAATAGTTGTGAGAAAATAATTAATCATAATTAAGAAAATTGTCAACAATTGGTAAGGGATTTATTAAGTAATCTTTGGTTAATTGTTAAGCTTGGATTAAGGGAAAATCCAAGGATAATTATGTAAAACCCTATAATTAGTGGTTTATGGCTAAAATTAGCATAAAATATATTTGCTAATTAATTGGAAAATATGAAGAAAGATATATGAGATTAAGTAATTTTAAGCCTAAACCAAGTATGGACCAATAGGGAAATTCTGTAAAAAAATTATATAAAAAAATTATTTTATATAATATTAATTAATTAAAAAAATAAAAAATAAATAAAAATAAATAAAGTGCTGGCCGAATTTTGAGCAAGAAAATGGGATAAGAATGAAGTAGAAAATATCATGATATTTGTGTTGCAAGTTGCAATATAAAATTAATAAAAAGAAATATTCTGTCAAAAGCAAATAGGATAAATGACCACCGATAGAGATTAAATCCTATCTAGAAAACCATGAACGAGGTTTCTAAGGTCAGAGTATATTTTAGACAAGTGTAATTTTATCTCGGAGTAGATTGTCTCCGAAGCGATTTTCGTAACCGGCGGAACAGTTAGGGAATAAGACGAAAATCTTCGGCAGGCAACGGAATGCCCTGAATGGAATCAAAAATTTAGTTAACCAAGATATTTCCAAAGAGGAAGAATAGATCTTCAGGGCTATGTTCCCAGAATTTTGAGATTTTCCGAGATTACGCGATTAGGACACCTAACAGAAAACTTTATCGGTAGAAGCTCATAAAGAGCACATGGGTGACATCATTGGCATGATATCATGGCCTTGAAAGATGATGTAAGGAGGTTTATTGTGTTGCCAAGAATAAAGCTTGAAGGAAAAGATGGATTCCATGGTCCAAAATTAAAGTTGGAAGTTGGAAGATTACCGAAATGCCCTCACACTTTTGCCTATAAATAGAGGCCTTTGCCTCTTCACAATTCACACCAAAACCAATCTTAGAAATTGTAGAGAGAAGTTAGAGAGAGGAGCTCTGGGGAAAGTTGTAGTGAAGTTCTTCAACGGGTAAGTTCTTCGGTTCTAGTCTTTAGTTCAGTAGTTCTTGAAGTTATAGGGTAGATGTTGTTTTGATCTTTAATCTTCCAAGTATGATTAGATATCATGTTTTAGGGGTAATTAAGGTATTAATTTTGAAAATAATGTTGGAGGAAGAGTTATGGCAAAATTTTGGAAGATTAGAGTCAAAGTAACGAAGTGCTGGCGAAATTCCGTCGATTAGGGGCATCAGGGGCAAAATGGTCATTTATGCCTAAAATGCCTGTTATGATGTCAAATTTTAATAGAATTTGATATTATCCTTATAGGATATCTGTAATCACGAACCGCTGTCGATCGTGCCGCTGTCGAATGTTCCGCTGTTTTCCGTCAAAAGTGCCAGTTTCCGTCAAACGTACCAGAATATCATCAACGAAGGTACGTTCGCGTACTGTAACACTAACTCTGATATCTATGGTATGCATGTATATTGTTAGGTGTATTGTATGAGTAGAGTTGTTATGCTGTTAGAGGATGATTGAACGTATGCATGCACCGGGAGTGGTATATTTGTATTCACCGGGAGTGGTATGTCCTGATTCACTGAGAGTGGTACATCTGCATTCGCGAGGAGTGGTACATTTGCATTGGGTTGCGCGCCATTATGCTATTATGTTGTGATTGACTGTAGTTCATGTACTGTATATGTAAATATGAGGTTAACCGTTACCTGGGGTCCGATTGCAATGGACCTCAGCTCTTAACATAGCTTCAGGGTTGCGAGGACCGAGGATAGAGGCAGGCAGTCCGCATAGAAGATCCGGATGAAGACTTCCCTTTTGATGTTCCGACAGAAGCCTTCCTTTCTGTTGTTGTTCTGTACTTTTGAAATACTCGGTTACTGTACCACTGTTGTAATTAGCCAGTGGGCATTTTGGATATATATATCAGTTACACTCTTGCTACGATGCTTTACTCTGATGAAAAAAATTTATACTGCTTTTGAAAAATGGGATGTTACACATATTCCAAGGAGGTTCTATGATGTAAGGTCTATCTATTGGTTTGTTGTTGGACGTTAATAAATTCAAAGGTCTGGAGGTTCCAATGTTGAAATCCACCGTTTGTTGTTTTATTATATTCTAAGTTTTATATGTTAGTGAAAAATAAATAATATTAATGCCTACTGTGATGATTCAAGAGTATGTTAAGCTGGGAATTTTTAAAGTTGAGTTTTATTAATTGTTCCTATACCCCTGCTCAGGCAGCCTGTTTTGGTATATTGGAGTTAAGTTTTGCTTAATTTCTTGCTCCCAATGTGTTTAGTTGAGAGTTTTGGGTAGGATAAGAGATATTTAATTATGTCTTGGTGAGTATATATGTATAAGGATAAAAGATCACCAATGATGACCTATCTCTATGAATTTCAAAATTTATAGGAATTGATAATTCCTTGAGCTCAAGAGAAAATGAACCAAAGGATTTTGGTAAAGGTATAGTTCCATAAGGAGCATCAGGTGAGTGAATAACGTCCCTAATTTTTATAAATGATATTTTTATTATTGAACTTTTATGTTAGTTTTCATATTTAAAAGTATGATTTTGTGAAGGAATAAAATATTTGTTGATAGTATATGAGTAAAGAATGGAGATTTTATTCGTTATTATGTATTTTCTTCTAATTGTTTCAAAGCATAGTTCATGATTATGCAATTAAAGAGAAATGAAACTTTTGAGGTATTTTTCATAAATTTTATATTGAAATGATCTTGGAATTTGGAAAGTTTATAAGCTAGAATTTATTATTTGAAAATGCTTTTACACAAGTTCTTGATATTTTAAAAGGATTTTATCGAAAGATTAAATTTGAAGGAAAGTTTTGAAATATTTTTTGCGAAATTTTATACTAGGGGATTTGATAATGAAGTATGAGATAGAGCTGTTATTATTTTGAAGAAAGAGTTTTTATTACTTTGATAAATTGACTCCAAGCATGCTTGAAAATGTTTTTGAGAGGACTGAATATAGAACGCTGGTTACTAATAGCAGTACTGTTAGTTCTTAGTGCACCATGGTTAACCTCAAGCTCGTTTGATATTCATGGGATTTGTTCTCATGCTTGTTTCATGGACTGTGTGTCCGCATGCTTGTTTCATGGATTGTGTGTCCATGCTTGTTTCATGGCCTTGAGCCATCCTTGATTAGTTACCCTCATGGACTGTGTGTGATACCCGGATAAATAAAATGACTATTTCTGATAGGTGAATATGTGGTTTCAATTTCTGTATTATAAATATCATATTTAGGAAGGGAAAATCTCTTGGAAATTAAGGAAAAATAGTAATGTGCCAAAATTACCAAAATGCCCTTATGGTGCATATAATGGCCTAAGAAATTTATGAAAAATCTTAAGAGGCAGTAAAATAATTATTAAAATTTAGAGAGTATATTGTCTCTAATTTTGGTAATTTAATAAATTATAACCTTGGAAAAATAAAGGGGAAAATAAAAAAGTATTATAATGACCAAAATGCCCCCGTAAATTTTAATATAATGCATGAGACATAAAATACTAATGTCAGTGCAAAAGTTGTGAGGTAATGAGTTATTCTAATTAATAAAATTATCAACAATTAGTGGGTAATTAATTAAATAATTATTGGCTAATTAGTTGAGCTTAAACAAAGGAAAATCCAAAGATAATTATGTAAAACCCTATAATTAGTGGTTTATGGCTAAAATTAGCATAAAATATATTTGCTAATTATTGGAAAAATATTAAGAAAAATATATGAGATTAAGTAATTTTAAGCCTAAAAACATGTATGGACCAATAGGCAAATTTTGTAAAAAAAATTATATAAAATAATTTTTAAATAATTAAAATATATAATATTAATTAATTAAATAATTAAAAAACGAAAAAAAAGAGAAAATGACCGAAAATCTCAAGAGGATAAGAGGATAGGATTTTTTAGTTAAAAATCATGCAACTTTGGTTAAAGGGTGATTAAGTTGTAAAAGCAAATAGGATAAATGACCACCGATAGAAATTAAATCCTATTTAGAAAACCATGAACAAACCATGAACAAGGTTTCTAAAGTTAGGGTATATTCTAAACGAGTGAATTTTAACCTCGTAGTAGGCTGTCTCCGAAGTTATTTCCGAAACCGAAAAAGGGTTATACTAGATCGATTGTGAATTTATCTGATGTTCAAAAAGCAAATCAGATAAATGAAAATATATAGAAACCAAGCCATAAATTGAAATCCAAAAATGAGTTGGTAAACATCTGGGCATTTTATGAATCAGTGGATTTTTGTCCCGAAGTGATTTCTACAACCGAAGGCGGATATCCAAAATCTTCAGCGGAACCGAAGAGGCCCTGAATGGGATCTAAAATTTAGTTGACCCAAGTATCTTAAAAGAGGAAGAAGAGATCTTCAGGGCTATGTTCCCGGAATTTTGAGATTTTACAAGATTACGCGATTAGGACACTGATCAGGGAATTTTATCGGGCAGAAGGCAAAAAGCAACCTTGTGACATCATCAAAGATGATGTCATCTTGTGCCACCTAAGTTGGGGAGGTCAGCCAAGAGCTTCAAAGGGCCAAGATTGTGCCATTTTACAAAAGTGCGATCCTACGGTCTAGAATCCGTTAGATAAAGTTTGAATTAACTACCGAAATGCCATTCCAAACCTCTATAAATAGCAAGCACCTCTCTTCAAAATTTTCACACCATTTCACAAGCTCTAGTTCGAAATTTCCTAGAGAGAAGAGAGGAGAAGGAGTCCGGGGAAATTCGCAGCGAAGCTCTGAGTAAGTTTTCCGGTCCTTAGTCTTAAGTTCTTTCGGTAGTTATAGTAGGAGTGTTAGATCTTTAGTTTTTCAAGTATGATTTAGATATCATGTTTTAGGGGTAGATATGATATTTATTTCAAAAATATATTGGGGAAAGAGATATGTTAAAATTTTGGAGAACTAGAGTTAAAGTAGCGAAGCGCTGGCGAAATTACGGCGATTAGGGGAATAGGGGCAAAATGGTAATTTGTACCTAAAATGCCTGTTATGATGTCAAATATTGACAAATGTGATATTATTCCTATAGGAAATCGTTGATCATGAAACACCGTCATACCGCTGTCGTTTCGCAGTCTGACGTGTCGCTGTCAGCCCGCTGTTTTCCGTCAAAATTACCGTTTCCGTCAAACGTACCAGAAAGTCATAAACAAAGGTACGGACGCGTACTGTAACACTAATCCTGTGCTTCTTAAATACATATATGTGATAGATATGTTCATAGACCGAATATACAGACAGTTTTACACGGGTTATAGTCATAATAATGCCGTTATGTTTTCCTAGCGCTGAGGACACGAGTGGCTATCGTGGCACTGGGTATGTGCAGACTGTTGTTGTTGTTTGAGACTTTGCATATTGCTCTGTGCTTATGTTCTGTCGTCATTATGATCATGCATCTGCTGTATGCTTATGTAATGATATACTGTTGCATTGTATTGAATATCCGTTGTTTGTATACTGTATTGTTTTAGCATAAAGTTAACCGTTACTTGAGATCCAATGTGGTAAATTGGATCTCAGCTGTAGCTTCAGGGTCTGGAGGACCGAGAGTTGGAGACCGGGGGAAGCAGCATGATTAGACCGCTAACCCGAGAATTTATATTCCGCTTTTGCATTTACTTTTGAAACAATAGGATGATTGTATTATCAATGCTATGTTACACTATGGTTTATATTTGAATATGTATCAGTTACTCTTTCGCTCCATTGCTCTACTCTGATTGAAAAAAAAAATCGCTTTTAAAATAGGATGTTACAGTGCGGCCACGCTTGTCATTCGTTCTATAAGAAGTTTTATGGAAATATGAGGTTTGAGAATTATGCTTTAAATTGATTATATTAAATCAAAGGTTTTTATTTTGTATATGAAATTATTTGATTAACGATACTTTTATATAAAGTTTTGTTTTAATTATGATTTGCTATTTTAAAAAGATTTTGTGAAACAAAATGATTTATTACATATTTTGAGGTAGTTGATTGATGATCTTATATAGATTTTTATTATTATTCATGATCATATGATATAGAGATTGAAGTTATTTCCATATTGTTATTATTAGAAGATAAAAAGATTTAAATTATTTACTCTTATATTTTATTAAATGAGTAAATACCTTTTCTGTTCCCTGACAAAAGCACGAACCCTAATATCAGCCTCTGATAATCCTGATATCAGCCCCTGATAATCGCTAGTTTATACTGGATGATAATTCTATCCTATTACAGAGCTTATATGTGAAGCTGGGTCACGCCGGATGAAACTCCGAGAACAGTAAAGATACGTACATGCAGTATTTGACTCATGTAGAGGAACTCCCGATACGTATTTCCGTACCCGTTGTTGAGTGTAAAGATCCAACGAGATTCGGACGAAGGAAATGGAGAAGACCTCTGTGGTTCGAAGTCGATGATCATATGTTTCTACGAATATCCTTGGTGACCGGTGTCAGTAGAACACTACAAAGGCGAACAAGTAGTTCTTATTACGAAAAACCATCTCCATAACGTGTTCCACGTTTCTTAGTTGTTACAAATTCGACCGTGATCATGTCATTGAGTAGGAGGTATCTTATGTTGCCATGGTGTGTGGGCGCCATGGAAACATTTGAAGTATCTTGTGTTGCCATGGTGTATGAGCCATGGGACATTTTGGTATTTGTGGTGTTGACCACGGTGTGACAAGATCTTTAGTGGTCAAACCAGAGCGAATTCTCGATCACCAGGAGGAGCACCTGGCAGACAAAGTAAAGATTCGACGCATATAGTCCGAAGTTTAGTCAAGTACGAAGTTTAGATGGTAGAGTACAAATTTCGAGGACAAAATTTTGTTTAACGGGGGGAGAAATGTAAAACCCTAAAAATCTCAGTAGATAATGCCTATTAAAAATAGGTAAATATGAGGTCTCAAACACCTTGTATTGAATTTATCTTGTTATTAGGGTAATTTCTCTTGAAATTAGATAATGTGCAGTTAGGTCCCTAAAACGTTTGAAAGTTTGCAAATAGGTCCCTAAAATATTTATGGGTTATAAAATACCTGAAAATATTATAAAGAGGCAAATAAATAATTATTTGAAATAGGGAAGAATTTTGTCCCTAATTTAGGTAATTTATTAAATTATTACCTTGGAAAAATTAAAGGAGAAAAATCAAAAAGTATTGTGTGGTCATAATTGACCCCATGATTTTTAATATTTTACATGGAGTGTAAAATACCAATGTCAGTAAAAAGTTTGTGAGATAATATTTAATACTAATTAAGAAAATTGTCAACAATTAGTAATAGATTAATTGAATAATTATTGGCTAATTACTTAAGCTTGAACAAGGGAATAATCATGGTAAATTGTGTAAAACCCTATAATTAGTGGTTTATAACTATAATTGGAATAAAATATATTTTTTAATTAATTGGAAAATATTAAGAAAAATTGATGAGATTAAGTAATTTTAAGCCTAAAAACAAGTATGGACCAATAGGGAAATTTTGAAAAAAAAAATTATATAAAAAAAATTATTAAATAATTATTTTATATAAGATTAATTAATTAAATTAATTAAAAAAATGAAAAATAAATTAAAAAAGGGCCAGGTGAGTATTGACCAAAATTTTGAAGGTGAATGGATAAGAATTCAACAAAAAAATATATAGATATTATTTAGTATTATATTAATATAAGTTGTGATATTTTTGTGAAAAAGCAAATAGGATAAATGACCACCGATAGAGATTAAATCCTATCTAGAAAACCATGAAAAAGGTTTCTAAGGTTAGAGTATTTTATAGACAAGTGAATTTTTATCTCAGAGTGGGTTGTCTCTGAAGTCATTTCCGAAACCGACGGAACAATAAGGGAATAAGACGAAAAGGACAAAGTAGCAGTTGAGGAAATGAAAACCTATAGAAAATAAATCCTAACTCAATATCTGGGGATGAGTTGGTAATCAACTGGACAAATTATGGATCACAAGCAAGTTGATGACATCATTGGCATGACATCATGGCCTTGAATGATGATGTAAGGAGGTGAGTTGGATGGCCAAGATTGTGCCATCTCAACGAAGTGCGATCCTAAGGTCCAGAATCCGTTTGACAAAGCATGAATAGTAACCGAATTTTCCCTATAAATAGCCCTTCCTTCCCATTTGAATTCTCACACCAAAAACCAATAGCTCAATTCGAAATTGGAGCAGAAAGGAGGAGGAAGGAGTCCGGGGAAATTTGTAGCGAAGCTCTGAGTAAGTTCTTCGGTTATTAGTCTTAAGCTTCGGTAGTTCTTTCGGTAGTTCATTATATTATACTAGCTCCGGTTTTAAATATAGGACAAAATTTGTAGTGTAATTTACACTATAAACTTTGTCTTATATTTAGGACCGGAGGAAGTATTATTTTATATTTTCTATTTTCCCATTTTAAATTTAACATTTCAAAATATTTTGCAACTGCCTCCCATTATATCTCTTTGTTTCTGATACTTATTTTGAGAAGGTTTTATTTTATATCTTTATCTTATTTTCCGCATTATCAATTTAAGAATTCAAATAATTTGGTAACTACCTTCCCATTTAAATGACATGTCGGACAGGGACAGCTAACTACACTCCTTTTAAGGACCCATGGACTTTTTTTTTTTTTATAAAAAGCACTTTTTATTAAAAAAATGTTTTTTAATTAGCTTATGTGTTTAGATGATATTTTTTTTAAAAAAAAAAGCAAAAGTCACAAAAAAAAAGCCAAAATGCTGTTTTTTTTTAATCTCTAATTTGGAGTTTTTTAAAAAAAGCACTACAATTTTTTTTTTTTAAAAAGTCCATCTAAACGGGCCCTAAGTAGTTAAGGTACGAAGATTTTCAATCTTCTAGTTTGTTTATTTCTATACTTTTAAGGTGAAATTATATTAAACCCCATGAATTTTGGGTCAGTTGTAGATAATATGTGACTTTTCAAAGTTTAAATTTTAACCCCTGACTTTTTAATTTTTTATTATATGCACCTTGCCATTAACTAAACTTTTCTTTTTAACAAAAATTGCTACAATCATATTACTCCCTCCAGTCCTAATTATAGGAACATTTTTTGTAACATCCCGTTTTCCAAAAGCAGTATAAATTTTTTTCATCAGAGTAGAGCATCGGAGCAAGAGTGTAACTGATATATATATATATATATATATATATATATATATATATATATATATATATATATATATATATATATATATATATATATATTCAAAATGCCCACTGGCTAATTACAGAAATGGTACAGTAATCGAGAGTTTTCAAAAGTAAGAACAACAACAGAAAGTCTTCAGCCGGTCTCTAAGCTTGCTGCTTCCCTCTCTCCTCGGTCCTTGGTTCTCCCGACCCTGACGCTATATTAAGAGCTGAGATCCGCACCGGATCTCAGGTAACGGTTAACCTCATATTTACATATACAGCATATGGACTACAGACAATCATATCAACAACAGTATATGAGCACTCATCGCCCAAAAGCATGCATACATATATCGCCCAAAAGCATGCAGATATATCGCCCATAGCAAACGTAAACATATCAACAATACATAAACATATCACAGAGCTATCAACTACCACATACAATAAACCTAGCACATACATGCATACCATAAACATCATATTAGTGTTACAGTACGCGGACGTACCTTCATTGACGGTAAACGGTACTTTTGTCGGAATACGGTACGACAGTAGGTCAGAACGTAATCAGGGATATCCTATCAAGATAACAATGCATTTATTAAGGATCTATCATTACGACAGACATTTTAGTCATAAATGACCATTTTACCCCTGAGCCCCTAATCGGCGGAATTTCGCCAGCACTTCGTTACTTTGACTCTTATCCTCCAAAATTTTGCCATAACTCTTGCTCCAACATTATTTTTGAAATTAATTCCTTAATTACCCCTAAAACATGATACCTAATCATACTTGGAAGATTAAATATCAAAACAACATCTACTGTAAAACTTCAAGAACTACCGAACTAAAACTAGAACCGAAGAACTTACACTTGCAGAACCTCCTATTCCTTCTTGCTCTCACTTCTCCAGAGCTTCTCTCTCTAACTTCTCTCTAAAAGGCTTTGGTGAATTGGTGAAGAATGAATGAAGAATGAAGAGCTATTTATAGAAAAATTCCAGGACCTATTCGGTATAACAATTTTGCCCTTCTTGATTCTTGGCCGTAGGATAGAAATCACTTTTTGAAGGCTTCATCTTGGCCCTCCACCTAGCTTGGCTGACCTCCTTGGCCTTCTTTTTCAACAAAATGATGTAACGATCATAATCTTCAATGCAGAGCAAAAGTTGGAAATCAGAAAAAAGCCCCAAAACTCAATGGACGAATGCTTCCCACAACATCAATACAAAGTATCTATAAATAGAGAAAGAGAAACAGAAGAAAAAGACAACACAGGGCAGAGAAACAAGCTTACACCTTCAACATGCTATTACTCTGATCTGCTTATCATTTACTCTCTGATTTTCAATGTCTATAAATCATAGAGAGTGAAATGTTTTGTATTGTACTTCAGTGTTTATCCATACACTTCTGAGAGAGAAGATTCATTGTAAACATCCTATCATTATATCTGTGAGTTACTCAAGATTGGGTGATCTTGAGAGGGAAACACTTTGTGTTGATTACATCTTGTAAGGGGAGTGAATCCTAGTGAGGGGATTACTTCAAGTGCAGAGTATGTAATCAAACAGGTGTATTGATTACAGTTTGTAAGGGGAGTAAGTCCTAGTGAGAGGATTACTTCAAGTACAGAACGTGTAATCAAGTTGAAAGAAGATAGTGGATTGAAAATCTCAAGTGGAGCTTGAGGACTGGACGTAGGTCAAGGATTGGGCCGAACCAGTATAAATGTTAGTTTGCATATTCTCTTCCCTTATCTCTTACATTCCAGCATATATGTTTGAAGGATTACTTATCACTTTATAACTTATTATTGTCATTCAAACTACTTTCAATAAGTTGCAGAAAGTTTCTTAAAGTTCTAAGTTTTTAATCAAACACCCAATTCACCCCCCTCTTGGGTGATAGCCAAGTCTTTGTTTTGGTATCAGAGCTAGGCTCTTGTTTAAAGGACTTAACAGTCTCAAGAGTGATCAAATGGCTAATTTTGGGTGTTGCTCGTTTTTGAAAGGTTTTGACTTTACCATTCCACCACTTTTCAAAGATATTGATTTTTTGTTTTGGAAAGCTATAATGACTAGTTTTATCAAAGCAACTGATTTTGATATGTGGAAAGTCTTTACAAATGTTTTTGACTTTACTCCAAGAAAGGATTGGACAGAAACAGATATGAAAATGTTTTCATTGAACATTAGAGCAATGAACATATTATATAGGTCTTTAACTGAAAAAGATTTTGAGAAAATCAAATGTTGCTCTAGTGCTAAAGAAATTTGGGATGCTCTTGATTCTATTTATACTTCTAACTATTGTGTTGAAGTTGAAAGTGTTGACAGTTCATCTAAGACTATATGTTGTACAATGGTAAAATCTCCTATACTATCATTTGAAATCTTCATTGAGGTTTTACATTCTGTAACCTTAGGAATTAACATTGCAAACTATCTTTCAAATTGGGCTTTAACATCCTGATTTATTCTTCAAAGGGATTGCAATGTTAATAACTTAATTCTGTATGCATACATGATAATTTGAAGAGAGAACATCTTTTTATGCATAAAGTCATGTTTAATTCATTGTGCTCAATTATTCAGAATTGATTGTATTATTAAGAGCATATGAATTTTGGTTCCTATAAGCTAATGATGATTGGATCCAAGTAAGGTTGGATACCAAGAAAGAAAAAGATTTATACATTTTTGTAGGTCAAGGAAAGCTTCTCAAGAATGCAACAACATAGAGAAATGATCAAGTCTTGAGAAAGCTAAACAAACTATGCTTGATGCTGATGGTGATTGTGAACATTGGAAAATGAGTTATCTACATCAATCCACCTCAACCAAGCAAGCTTCTATGAGGACAAGAGGAATTACGGTCATATCTAATTCTTGCCTCTTACTATTATTATATTTAAATTCATTTTTGGTTTGTCTTTGGTTAAGTTAAAAGGATTTGGAATTTATTCAATTTCAATCAGAATTTTTCTGTCAAAGCCAAACTTCAATTTAGAAATGTAAACTCCAGTTTGCCTTTTCAAACTCCAGTTTGAGTCAACCACGTTTTTTTTGAAATGATCTTGCTCGAACTTGTGAAATCTTATTGTTTGATCTATATATTCCATATAACTAATATTCCTAACTCTATTTAATCAAATTGTTAGGGAGTTTCTTTTGATCAAACAAGTGAATTTGTGCATAACTCTATGATTTTATATTTTTGAAAATGCACAAGTCTTAAATTTTCTTGGATTTCAACTCACAATGTTTTGTGAAAATGTAAACAAATATTTTAAAACATATCCATACTTTGATTGCATTCAAATGATGTTTCAAAATTGGAAGTTAATATTGTATCTTGAATGTTGGATATGCTTCAAACTTGTCTAGTTGAGATTTCCCTATCATTCACATATTGATCTTTGATATTCATTGTGTTGTTTGAACTCCTCATTCTTTATTCTCTAACTAGTTGGACCTCATGTCTAACAAGTTGATTATCTATGAGTTTCAAGCCTACCTTCAAGAAAATAACTCAATTTGTGAAACTATTATGCCTTATGCATAAATTCTTATTGGCCAAGTTATTCCAAGCTTTTTGAATGTTCATTAATGTATTGAATCTTAATGCATTAACCATTAAAGGAATAACTTACTAGGATAATATTCTGGAACTCTAGTCATTTGAACTAATGAGTTTGTGCTTCATCATTCATGAATCCTAGCATTCACTTAGTTGCTCAAATACATCAGCATTTGTCTTCAATCCTTATTTTGAGTAACTGTATTATAGTCTTGCCTTGAGCATTCATACTCTTCTAATCCTCAGTTGCAATATTATCTTTTGGTCAATAGCAAAGTCATTGTGCTCATATATTCCTACTGTGCTAAGCATGTTTCGATAATGCTTTACCTTCATGACTTTTGCTGTTGAGGAAAATGTTCAACATGTTCTCTTAATCTTGAAGCTTCTGATTTATTCATTAAACATGTTGACTTCCATCATGTTTTAAAGTAAGCATTGTTTTTAAGCATGTTTCAAATATGGCTCTTTCATTCATCAAAATTTTGATTTTAAAATTCATTATCATGATTTGAAAGAACATTCAAGATTTGAAACAATTTGCATAGTTCATTATCATTCTTGAAAAAAATCTGATCTCATTCATAAACTATGATTTGATAAATGCTTATCATTATGGATAAGATTTTCTATGCTCATTGATCATTTGTTCTATAACTTTTTGTTACCTTATTTATATTTGCTTTTGAAACTCTACTGCAATTCTGTAATACTTTGAATACTCTAAGTTATGCAGTATGGTTTATGCTTCATAGTTAAGTTATGCAGTGTGCTTATTGCTTCATTCTATTTCTGCTGCAAACTCTGATTCTGATGCAATTTCTGTTTTTGATTCTGTATACTCTTTGCTCAAGATTCATATGATTTAATTGCATAAGAGCATAAGAGTTGTTACCCTTAGTCATGCATTCATTAAGGGGGAGCTTCACATTCACATGTGTTCTATATCTTAAAAGCTCATCTCTTTTATTTGAAGAAAATCCTTTTAAACATTCTCATCTGCATTCACTATGTATTACTTTTGATGATGAATTAATATCATATTTTCCTTTCATTATCTTAATTTGAAAATATCATATAGAAAGAGATATTTTGATATCATGTTGCACTAACAGATCTCTTTGGCAACGAAAGTGTTCAATTTGTAGCAAGAATTCTGTTTTGTGTTAGGACATTCCTCAACATACTACAAGGAGAAACTATTACATTGAAGAAAGATGTCTCAATCACACTGAAGTTGTGATATGCTCTACAAAAAAAAGAAGAAAACTTCTTAAAGCCAGCTGACATGTTTTGCAGAAGAGTTCTATGAATGAAAGGAGAAGGATGGAAATGATCTCATACAAAGTAAACAAATGGACCTCATCGATCAATCATTAATTTGCAAAATCAACATGAGCATTTCTAATCTCTATCTTTTATATTCAGTAAATTCTGCACATATTTGGTATTTAAATGCTTTAATTGTGAAAGATGTTTTTGAAAACCTCTCCAAACTCTTTCAAAACTTGTTTTCATAAAAACATTCCAAATCGCATCATATTAAGAATGAGAACAATTTCAAATTGGGGAGAGAAAAACAATTCTTTGACTCTTTCTAATTTGCCTTCCTATTTGTCTCTCTACAAGTATCTCCTATTTAAACTCAACTTTTTGCTAATGACAAATAAGGGGGAGAGAATGGCAAGAAAAATATGTTGGGTTTAATACTTTTTCATATTCATACATATTTTCCTTAAAGTATTTGCCATCCTCAAAAAGGGGGAGAATGTTGGTTTTGATTAGTTTTGATGATGTCTTATATAGATACCATTCTTAAGAGCAAAAATGTTGCATACTACATTTATCTTCTACTTTGACTAATTCTTATATTTAATGTAGATGCAAAGTTTAAAACAGAAGTTGGTATGAAGCTTCATCATATTTGAGCTACAATGGAGTATACTTAAATGATGGAGAATGTTGATTGAAGAAAGAAGCTCTTGCACAATATAATGGGAATATGATAATATTAAGGAAGCAAGAGGTTATCAAATGATTTTGGGGGATAATCTAGAAGAAGAGAAGAAATTGAAGAAGGAAGAACTTGCAATGCAGTGGAATATCTTTACTCAAGTTCTTATATTGATGCTAGAAGTCTCCAAGATCATATGGGAATTGGAATGGATCAATTCAGAGTTAAAACCAGCAAAAATCAGTTCCAATATGAGCAAACTCGAGCCCATCATTAGCAAACTCGAGCATGTAATGTCTTCAGCAACTCTGGCGCTCTGAACAAGTCAAACTCGAGCTTAGAACTCAAACCTAAAGTTTGGAACTCCAAACTCGAGCCCATAACTAGCAAACTCGAGCCTGTAATGTTTTCAACATTTCTGGCGTCTCTGGACAAGGCAAACTCGAGCCTGCAGCGGTCTTCAGCATTTCAGCTATTCTGTTCAGCGTTTCACTTGGGCGACGTCTGGTAATTCGATGATATATCCTAAACCAGAGATCGGATTGAGGTGAAACTAGTGGCATATGAAACTAGACTCCCAAGGCGTCATGTTGATATATAATTTAAGCCAAAAGGAGTTCAGATGAAGGAGATATGAATTTATGAAGTTGACAGTGAAATCCACGTCACACAAATGACCAACCTTCAATGTTTTGAGTGTATCTCACTAACGGAGAATCCAATTGAGCTGAAATCGGTGGCATTGGAAAGTAGACTCAAAGGGATTTCCCATAGATAGTTGAACCAACCAAAACAGAGTTCAGAATAGGGAGATATGGCCCTCGAAAGTAGACTGTATTTTCAGGATGTTGGAAGTTTGCTATCAAGTGAAACAAACTCGAGCCTATTAGTTGGCAAGCTCAAGTTCGCGGGTCACAGAGAGCTATCAGGTCGCGAAAATCATCCAAACTCGAGCCTATAAGTGACAAACTCGAGCCTAGACAAGACAGAGAGCAAAAGATGATTTTGAAAAGACCCAAACTCGAGCCTATAAGTGTGGACTTGAGCCTGGATCCCAAAAATGTTAAAAACTCTAGAGTTTGCTCTGAACCTCCGGTTTGCACCTTGCAGAAGCTGAACCTGACACCTTACAAACTCGAGCCTACTTAAGCAAACTCGAGTTCATGTCTCTGATGCAGAAAATCAGCAGTTCGAAAGTCTCGTTTCTCATTAAAGAACATCCACATGATTACCCAAAAGACTTATACTTATTCTTAACATTATTTATATCATTTGTGTACATGTTTCAGATTATTAAAGCTTGAGAGAACATCAATCTTGGCAGAAATCAAGATATAGAAGATGAACTTGCGTCAGATTTTCAGAAACACGAAAGAGGACTGAATCCAATTAGAAACTTGAAGAAACGAAGCTGTCTACTCAATTGTAATGCCTCACCAATGGATTCAAACATTCAGAAACGAAGCAAAAAAGGCAACAAGCTGGAAAGGAGGATAATTATCCTCAAACTGTCAGAAAGCAACGAGACATGATTTGTTAAAGCTATTTTAGGAAACACCGCATCATGGGAAAATATTTAGGACGCTCCAACAGAAAGTCTCAAACTAATAAAGATTATGCAGAAATGGGAATTATGCATAAATGTTGGTGCATAAATGTTCCCAACAGCTAGAATTTCGAATGGATTCAAATCAGAATGGATATGCAATGATTACTGTTCACAACGGTAATCAATCCTTGATTGACAGAAAATAAAAATAGAGCATTGATTTCACGCGTCAACGATCAAAGCAAAAGTCAAAAAGATGAAGTCCTTCGTTTTGGAAACAATTGCTACAACCATTACTCAGAATGATTCCCTGAACAAATAGAGGAAAGTCATTAAATGACGTAACGATCATAATCTTCAATGCAGAGCAAAAGTTGGAAATCATAAAAAAGCCCCAAAACTCAATGGACGAATGCTTCCCACAACATCAATACAAAGTATCTATAAATAGAGAAAGAGAAACAGAAGAAAAAGACAACACAGGGCAGAGAAACAAGCTTACACCTTCAACATGCTATTACTCTGATCTGCTTATCATTTACTCTCTAATTTTCAATGTCTATAAATCATAGAGAGTGAAATGTTTTGTATTGTACTTCAGTGTTTATCCATACACTTCTGAGAGAGAAGATTCATTGTAAACATCCTATCATTATATATGTGAGTTACTCAAGATTGGGTGATCTTGAGAGGGAAACACTTTGTGTTGATTACAGCTTGTAAGGGGAGTGAGTCCTAGTGAGAGGATTACTTCGAGTGCAGAGTATGTAATCAAACAGGTGTATTGATTACAGTTTGTAAGGGGGAGTAAGTCCTAGTGAGAGGATTACTTCAAGTACAGAACGTGTAATCAAGTTGAAAGAAGATAGTGGATTGAAAATCTCAAGTGGAGCTTGAGGACGGGACGTAGGTCAAGGATTGGGCTGAACCAGTATAAATCTTAGTTTGCATATTCTCTTCCCTTATCTCTTGCATTCCAGCATATATGTTTGAAGGATTATTTATCACTTTATAACTTATTATTGTCATTAAAACTACTTTCAATAATTTGCAGAAAGTTTCTTAAAGTTCTAAGTTTTTAATCAAACACCCAATTCACCCCCCCTCTTGGGTGATAGCCAAGTCTTTCAACCCCATGTCACTAGGGTGATGTCATTTACTTCCTCAAGAAGTTTTATACCGAGAAAGTCTCTGTTCGGTGTTCTAATCACGTAATCTTGGAGAAACTTAGAAAACCGGCAACATAGCCCTGAAGATCCTTTCTTCCTCTTTGGAAATATCTTGGTTAACTAAATTTTTTATTCCATTCAGGGTATTCCGTTGCCTACCGAAGATTTTTGGATAAACGTCTTCGGTTACGGAAATCGCTCTGGGTAGCGTCAATTTCTGGACAAAAATTCACTGATTCAATATATGTCCAGATGTTTACCAACTTATTCAAGAATTTTGAGTTAGGATTTATTTTCCATAGACTCTCCTTTCTAATATCTGTCTTATTTCCTTTTTGTCTTATTCCTTAAGCATTCCGCCGGTTACGGAAATGACTTCGGAGACAACCCACTTCGAGATAAAAATACACTTGTCTATAATATGCTCTGACTTTAGAAACCTAATTCATGATTTTCTAGATAGGATTTAATTTCTATCGGTGGTCATTTATCCTATTTGCTTTTTACACAAATATCTCATTTATATTATTATAATAATACAAAAGATCATGATATTGGTTTTGTTCCATTCTTATCCTATTTAACTCAAAATTTCGGCTAGCATCTTTCTTCTTTTTTTTCTGTTTTAATTTGTTTATATTATATTTAATTATCTAATATAATTTTTCACAAAATTCCCTCATTGGTCCACTTCAAATAACATGGATTTAGGCTTTAAAAATTACTTAGAATAATTATAGGTCTTTGATTTTACTTTTCAAGATTACATCTTAACCCTTAGTAATTATTTAATTTATCTCATTTGATTAACAAATCCAATTAGTGCCCTAATCATGAGATTAGCAATCTTTTATGTTGGTTCTGATTAGTTTTGATGATGTCTCATATAGATGCCATTATTAAGAGCAAAAAGTTTGTATGATATATTTATCTCCTACATTGACTAACTACTATATTTAATGTAGATTAGTCCAAGTTGAATAATAGCTCAAGAAGGAGATAAGAGATTTTAAAAAGAAGAAATTGTGAAGAATGATGAGTTCAAGTTCAAGAAGAAGAGAAGAAGAGAAAGAAAGAGCTGAATGATGGAGAATGATCAAGATAATAGATTGAAGAAAGAAGTTCTTGCACAACATAATAGGAATATCATAATGTCAATGAAGCAAGAAGTTATCAAATCTGATTTTGGGAATGTTCAAGAGAAAAGAAGAAATAAAGAGTTAAATTATGGAGAATGATGAAGAGAAGAGAAGAAAGAAGGAAGAACTTGTTGAATGGATTGAGAAAATCATTATTCAAGCCTTTAGATTGATGCTAGAAGTCTCCAAGATCATATGGAAGTTGGAATGAATCAATTCAGAGTTAAAACCAGCAAAAAATCAGTTCCAGGATGAGAAAACTCGAGTCCAGATGTTAAAACTCGAGTTTCCTACTTCACTACAACGATTTGCCTCTCTGGTATGAGAAAACTTGAGTTTGGAAGTCAAAACTCGAGTTTGGAACTCAAAACTCAAGTTAATCATTAACTGACTCGAGTTTGCAATGTCTTCAGCGTCTCTGGCGTCTCTGGACAAGGAAAACTCGAGTTAACAATTCAAAACTCGAGTTTACAGCGGTGATAAGCACTTCAGCAACTTTGTTTCACGTTTCACTCGGGCGACGTCTGGTAATTCGATGATATCTCACAAACCAAATATCGGATTGAAGTAAAACCAGTGGCATATGACACTAGACTCCCAATTCGTCATTTTGATATATAATTAAAGTCCAAAGGATTTCAGATGAAGGATCTATGAATTTATGAAGTTGACAGTGATATTCATGTCACACAGAAAACCAAGCTTCAATGTTTTGAGTATATCTCACGAATTGCAACTCCGATTGAGATGAAATTGGTGGAATATGAAAGAATACTCAAAGGGAATTCTGTCAAGCTTTGAACGGACCAAAACGGAGTTCACACCAGGGAGATATAGCCCTCGAAAGTTGACTGTTTATTCACGATGTTGCTCAGTTTGCTATCAAATGAAGCAAACTCGAGTCATTAAGTTGGAACTCGAGTTTGTCGGGGACAGAGAGCAAAATCTGATTTCTGGGAAAGACCGAAACTCGAGTCATTAAGTTGGAAACTTGAGTTTCCATCACACAGAGAGCAACCAACGTCAGAACAACTCCAAAACTCGAGTTTGTGATTCAAAACTCGAGTTTGCACCTCTGCTTCAGAAATCAGCGTTTCGAAAATCTCGTTTTTCATCAAGAACTTCCAGATGATTACCCAAATGATTTATAATACTTCTTACCATCATTTATATCATTTGTGTACATGTTTCAGATGATTAAAACGAAGGATTAGAAGCAAATTTCAAAATCTCAGATTTGGGTTAGAACATCAAAAGCTGTGCAAAAGTTCTAATGGCTAGTTTTATTTGAGTCTAACGGCTATATTTCTTTACCCAACGGTCATTGAATCTTCAAACGGTCATATACTGATCTCCACCTATAAAAGAAGACAGATTCAAGAAGGAAAAAGGCAGAGAAAAGGGATTACATCTTCAACATGCTGATATGATGATATTCCATTCTTCACTCTCTGTTTTCAATGTTTTTATAGATTATCATAGAGAGTGAGATGTTTTGTATTGTACTTCATTGTTTATTACACTTCTAAGAGAGGAGATTTATTTAAACATCCTATCATTCTATTTGAGAGTTACTCAAGATTGGGTGATCTTGAGTGGGAAACCCATTGTAGTGATTACAGCTTGTAAGGGGAGTAAGTTCTAGTGAGAGAATTACTTCGAGTACAGAGTGTGTAATTTGGGTGCTTTGATTACAGTTTGTAAGGGGGAGTGAATCCTAATGAGAGGATTACTTCAAGTACAGAACGTGTAATCAAGTTGAAAGAAGATAGTGAATTGAAAATATCAAGTGGAGCTTGAGGACTGGACGTAGGTCAAGGATTGGGCCGAACCAGTATAAATCACAGTTTGCATATTCTCTTCCCTTATCTCTTACATTCCAGCATATATGTTTGAATGATTGTTTATCACTTTGTAAATTACTATTGTCATTCAAACTACTTTCAGTAAGTTGTGAAAAGATTTTTAAAGTTCTAAGTTTTTAATTAGACACCCAATTCACCCCCCTCTTGGGTGATAGCCATCTCTTTCATTTTAGGATTAGGGATTTTCATACCCTTAATCTCATTTATTTTTATTAATATTTTCCCACTAATTAGCAAATATATTTTATGCTAATTTTATCCATTAATATTTAATTAAAGGGTTTCTCATAATTTACCTTGGATATTCCCTTGTTTGAGCTTAAATAATTAGCCAATAATTATTTAATTAATCCCTCACTAATTGTTGATAGTTTTATTATTTAGGATTAATTATTTCCTCACAACTATTTGACTTACATTGGTATTTTATGCTCCACATAAAATATTAAAAATCATGGAGTCAATTATAGTCCCCACAATAGTTTTTTGATTTTTGCCACATTATTTTCCAAGGGAAATAATCCCAAAAATTATCTAAATTAGAGACAACATATTCTCCTATTTTTAATAATTATTTTATTGCCTCTCAGGATTTATCACAGTATTTTGTGGCTCCTAGATTCATTTAGGGCCTTTTAACACTCTATTTCTTCCATTTTCACTATAAATTACCTTAAAAAATAAGATAATTATAACTTATTATTTGAAACCTCATATTCACCTATTTTCAATAGGTATATTTTATTAATTTATGATATTTACCCTAAGTCAGATTTTAGGGTATTACACTTTTGTAGTGTAAATTATACTACAAAAGTGTTCCTATAATTAGGACTGGAGGTAATAATAGATAAGACATAACATCCTATGTAAATTGCTAATTACAGGTGCACCTCAAACTTTGCACTTGTTATAGATATCCCCTTGAACTTTGATAAGTTACAAATAAGTCTCTTAAACTTTGATTAGTTACAAATAACCCCTTAAACTTTTAAAATTTATTCTTTACTCTCTTGAAAATTTGATTTTTAATATTAAACTACATGTCTTCTGTAACATCCCGTTTCCAAAAGCAGTATATTTTTTTTTTATCAAACGTCATTTCAAAATCATCAGAGCTAGTGTTACAGTATGCGAACGTATATACACCAATAGTACATAGACATACAGCCAAGCTATCATCTACCACTTACAATACACATATCACATACATGCATACAATAAATATCAGCGTTAGTGTTACAGTACGCGAACGTACATACATACAATAAACATACCACATATACAATACACATATCACATATACGTATACCATAAACATCAGAGTTAGTGTTACAGTACGCGAACGTACCTTCGTTGGCAGTCGTCGGTATTTCTGACAGAAAACGGAAAATTGACAGCGTTACGACATCTGTACGTGCTCACAGATATCCTATAAGAATAATATCACTTTTATTAACTTTTGACACATTTTAGTCAAAAATGACTATTTTACCCCTGACCCCCTAATTGGCGGAAATTCGCCAGCACTTCGTTACTTTAACCCTAATCTTTAAAATTTTGCCATAACTCCGACCCCATCATGATTTTCGAAATAATGACTAAAATACCCCTATCATATGATATCTAATCATACTTGGAAGATTAAAAACTATTCTAGCATTTCTACTCCAACTACCGAAAGAACTACGAAAGCTTAAGTATCGAAAAACTTACCCAGAGCTTCGCTGCTTTTTCCTCCAGAGCTCCTCTCTCTAAAACCTCTCTCTAATTTCAAAATTCTCAAGAGAGAATGGTGTGAAAAACTCAATGGGAGGGTGGCCTATTTATAGAAGTTTTGTGAGGGCATTTTGGTCTTTTCCCAAACTTCCAACTTTGATTCTAAACCACAAAACCTATCTTATTGCCCAAGCTCCTTCCTCCTCCACATAATGCATGCCGACCTGACCTCTCCAAAAAGTCAAGAGAAATGTGATAATTTTGGTGCCAACTTGCACAATCTAGAAGGTTTTGCACCGATAAAGTCCCGATCGGTGTTCGAATCGCGTAATCTCAAAATTTTGGATTCACAATTTTGAATATCTTTTCTTTCTCATTAGAAGTATCTAAGTAAACTTAATTTTTGATCCTATACAGGGTTTCAACGGTCCAGCCGAAGTTTCTCGAAAAACGTGCTCGGTTATGGAATTAAATTCCGGAATCATCAACTTCTGGACAAAAATTCACGGATTCCAAATATGTCCAGATAATTATAAACTCATCTCCAAATGTTGAGTTACAATTTATTTTGTTCAAATCCTAATTTTATGACTATCTGTCTTTTTCTCAGATTTTCCCTATTTCGTCTTATTACTAAAATCTCCTACCGATCTCGGAAATGACTCCAGGAACAGCTCAATTCGAGATAAAAATCCACTCATCAATATTATTTTCTGACTTTAGAAATCATGTTCTGGTTCTCTAGATAGGATCCAATTCCTATCGGTGTTTATTTACTTTTTCACTTTTTACTTTAATTTATTTTTAATATAAGAGTTTATTTCCTATACTCTTCCTCAATTCATTTCCATTTTTTTTTCTTTTTCCATTGAAGATGTCGGCCCTCACACATATATTATATATATATTTTTATTTTATTTTTTAATTAATTAATTATTTATTATTTTTATTATTTTTACATAATTTTTCATAATTTTTTCCTATTGGTCCATACTTGTATTTAGGCTAAAAATTACTTAATATCATTTATTTTTATCAATATTTTTCAATTAATTAGCAAACATATTTATGCTAATTTTCTAGCCACAAACCATTAATTATAGAGTTCTACATAATTTATCACAATTTTCCTAAGTTTTTTATGTCCTACAAGGGCATTTTCGTCATTTTGGTATTCTAATTTTCAAAAGATTTTTCCCCTGCAAATTTGATATCACATATTCACCTATTTTTAATAGGTATTATTTCTTAATTTGTGATATTTTCCCTAAGTCAAATATTAGGTTATTACATCTTCAACTATATCATCTTAATAAATTTTTTAAGATTTTTATTATCATTTGTCAATTAACATAGTTATGGCAAAAACTATAAGAATAATATTTTAAAAATATAAAAATAAAACGTTGAACCTCTTATTTAAGAAAAATCTGCATTATTAATAAAGCATTAATGAGATAAGAAAGAAAGACATTAGACGTGCTCAAGGGTCGCGACGCAGAGAATTTTGCCAAAATATATGCATAAGACGTTATCTTTTTGTTCTCATTAATCCTTTATTAGTAAGGCATATTTTTTTTCCTTGAATAAGAGGTTCAAAGTTCAAAGTTTTATTTTTTATATTTTTAAATATTATTCTTCTAGTTTTTTTTTTAATAAAAAACTATTTTAATTGACAAATGATACTAAAAATCTTAATGAATTTATTAATATGATATAAGTAAAGGCATGCATGTGGTTTCATATTATAAATCATATTTTTAAGAGAGTTAAGCTTAAATTTTGAAATGTCAAGAGATTACTTTTAACTTATCAAATTTCAGGGATTATTTGTAATTAGCAATTTACATAGGATGCTTCATGTTATCTATTAATATGACGTGACAACTTCCATTAAAAAGATAACTGTTAGTTAATGGGAGGGTGCTTAAAATGAAAAGATAAAAAGATCATGGAGTTAAATTTAAACTTTGAAAGTTCATATTATTATCTGCAATTGACCTAAAGTTCATGGAGGTTTTGTATAATTTAGCCCACTTTTAAATTTCTTTCTTCTTGTATTTTTGTATAATGTTCCAAATATAACTCAAACAATAATGAGTTAAATGATTCTGTACAAGTGAAAATCTAGAAAACACTAAATGGAAAGTCACAACTGAACTAGTCACATAACTAGAAGGAGAAGGAAGGATAACAATCTAACAATGGATCATTCTCAGGATAAGTATCCACTATGTGCAGGCGCATATAACTCTCGGATCCTGTCGATGTTTCAGCCCAACGTAATTCTTCATCGGAGGTGATTGTGACTAAATCACCTTCTTCATCCTTGTATTTGACAAGAACCCCTCCTAGCCTTGGAAATCGGTTGCTGATAACTTGCCTTAGATGCTGGACGCTACAATTGACTTCTAATGTTGCAAATCTAATGTCTTCACCATAAACAAGTTTCACTCTTTTCGTAGTTGCTTCTTCCTTTTTATCCCTAAATTTCCCCTCAATAACCTCCTTTGTATAAGCCTCACTAATCATTTCCTTGGCCACCTTTTCTTCAGATTTGTTTGCAACCACCTTCTTCTTCCCAATACTGTCCTCCAACTTCTCTTTATTCTCCTTCAACTTCTTGGCTTTCAACTTTTCCTCAGTAAGCTTTTGATGAAGCCCTACATTATCTGCAGTCAATAACTGAACCTTTTTGCTCTTCATGTCGTTCTTCTCTTCTGGGGGCACACAAGAAGGTCCAGCATGATCAGAAGGCAGCTCACTTATAGCAAAGTCAGCTGCTACATTTAGCCCCTGCTTTTCATCAAGTTTATAATTCACCTTGTAAAAAATTTCCAACGCCATCTTATTGTCTGGCTCCACCTTTAGTACAGTACAAACATCTCTTATAGCACCATCTAGACTATTTATAGCCTCATAACAACTTGCCCTATTCAAATGGGCTTTACACTACAAAAAAACCTGAAAATACCCGCGGAATCTGAGCCGGAAAATATATTTTTTTAAAAAAAAATAAAATATTACCCACGGAATTCCGTGGGTAATTTGACGGTGAACATTGCCCACAGAATTACCCACGGAATTCGGTGGGTAATTTAATGATTTTTTGTTTTTAAAAAATTAAATATTATTATCTACGGAATTCCGTGGGTAATTCCGTCGGTGATTTTTTATATTTTGAAAAAAAAGAAAAATTAGAAAGAAGTATCTACAGAGAATACTATTTATTGGAAAGGACCGTAAAAATTGTAAATATTTAGAAGGACCAATTATTAAAATATAAATTTCCAAATACTAAAATGTCCTTAATTAAACTTCCTAAATGTAAGGTGAATTATATTTTTCAGCAAAATTAGAACCGCCAAATCCTTTTTTGTTTTTGTTTTTTAACTTTAGCTCATATATACATAATCATATCATCATTATATCTTTTTATTGTTATATAGGCGATGACACATTTATATAATTCAGTTTCCTGATTTATACAAATTATATAAATCATAAAATAAAAAATTTATCAACCAAAACAAAGAAAAATAGGCACATTTCATTTCATGAGTATTAGTTGTGTAGGCTCGAATGACAAAAATAAAACGTTATTAGATTGTGTGAACAACTAAAACATCATAATATATTAATAAAAATTGATATGTTGTGGATATATTAATTTAAAATTTATAACATGTTTGTTTGAATATTATGAGGTTATGAAAAATGAGTCATTATTTGTAATTTATAGTTCTATAAATAGAAGGTTTGATTTTTTATCCTTTGCTATCAACACAGGAAGATGACACTTGTGATGAACATGACTTTGTCAATTTTAAATTTTTCAAAATATATATAACATTTCTTTAATGTATATAATAAATTATAAAAAATTTGAGTTTTCCTACAATTATATAATTTTTAGTTCCGACTAATTTTTTTGCCAATTTTAAAAATAAAAACATAATGTTGAAAAAATGAGATATTTTATGTTATTTTTTCTATTAATATTTACATAATAATATAAGGGGTAAAAATGAGAGAAATTACGTTGAATTTAATTAAATTTAGATATTCATATTAGTTTCAAATATAGAATGTGGAAGAAAATATAAGAGGTTTGAATATTAATCTTTTTAAAATTTTTCTTTGTTGATTAGTTCTTTTAAATAATTACAATTTTTTTGGTCCTCCTGAATAAACATTATCTAATCTAAATCCTTCGTTTTAATTTTCCTTTAAAATGAAAAGTATTTGTTTTTATCTTTTTGTTGTCATTACCCATTGATGTGATACTCTTGACATGTTGGTGTGGTTTATGAGGTTCATTGTTCCAGTTCCCGAGTTCGACTCTCCTTCATGGTAGGGTTGTACAAGATACCCGGAAACCCGGCCCGCCCCAGACTCTACCCGGTCCAGCCCGAAAAGGGGACAAAAACCCGAACAACTTTTGAGCAAGATCGGGTCTGACCCGAAGTCCGGGTAGGACCGGCTTTCGGGTAAGGGTAAACGACCAGATAGCCCGGTCCTACCCGGATAAATTACATATATTTATTATAATATTTAATAGGGAAAATTAGGAAGAAGGACCTAGAAGAGATAATATTTATTAGGAAAAACCGTAAAAGTTGTAATTATTTAGAAAGACCAATTGTCAAAATAAAAATTTAAAAAAATACTAAATTGCCTTTATTCAAACTTCCTACATTTTCTCCTTCAATCTCTCCCACATTCTACTTTAAAAGTAAATTAAGCTTTTGTTTCCCACAAAAATTACAACCACCAAAATCATGGTTTTTTAAACTTTAACTAACATCTACATAATCATATCATCAATATATTATTTAATTATTAAAACAGATATTTTCCATTTGAATCATTAAATTTTTTTCCTGATTTGTATAATCTTATATAAAATAAACTCCGAGTAAATAGACCAAAGAATTTAATTGCTCTTTAACTTAATTTTTTAATTATAAGTGTGTATATATATTAACATTAATATATAATAAAATAAAATATGATTCATTTAAATCAAAGGAGTTTTTGTGTTCAAGAATAATGATTAAGAATGTTTTGAGTAAAAATAAAGACGCATAACACCGTTATCAATTAATTAAATGTTTTCATTAAATATTTTGAATACAATTTTATTTTTGAAGGAACTCAAATTAGTTTTTTGTCAATAAGAAAAATCAATCTTCATTAATCACACAACTTATGTGATATATAGGTTTTTTTTTATGTTAATAAATATCTTTTCTTTTAAAAAATCATTAATAAAATTATTTTTTTGATATGCAGTTTGTTATATCAAATAATTTATTTTTTATATTAACATTTTTTTCTCATTGAACAAAATATCAAGTAAAAAATAATTTTTTTATTCTCAATGTTAGACTAGAAATCATTCAATTAATATTGGGGCTAATACTTTTTTTTGAATTATTCTTGATCATTTTTCCACAAAGCATAAAATTTCTTTGATGTAAGTTAATCATATTTTATTTTATTATATATTAATGTTTGAATATATTTACACTTATTGTAAAAATAAGTCAAAAAGCATTGAAACCCTTTTAAGATGAGAGAGGAGATTATGAGAGGGCAATAACGTCAATTGATCTAAATTTTAAAATTCTAATTTGGGTCAATAACTTAATTAGGGATTTATTGAATTTACCAACCTAATTTAGAATTTCCCTATTTCAAACAAACTTTATATGAGATTTTCCCTTTACATATTGCAACATAGAACTTTCGAAGAAAAAAAAGAATAAATAAATAAAACAAAATTTTCGTTTAAAGAAAAACAATATATATATATATATATATATATATTTTTTTTTTTTTTTTTTTTATTTTATTAAGTACCAATTTTGCCCTTGAAGTACGCGCCAGGGAGCAATGTTGCCCTTTAAGTTTTCGGCGAGCAATGTTGCCCTTGAAGTATCAAACGGAGCAATGTTGCCCTCCGCTACAAACCCTAAGGGTCAACTAACGTTGACTGTTAGGGTTTCTAACGGAGGGGCAACATTGCTCTGTTTTTGATACTTCAGGGGCAACATTGCTCCAGCGAAACATTGGTCCACCTAAAACTTAAGGGGCAAAATTGCTCCTGGGCGCGTACTTCAGGGGTAAAATTGGTACTTAACCCTATTTTATTTCCCCATCTCCATCAAATCCTAATTTCTTCATTACGTCCTCTTTCCCATTGTTCTCTTCTAAACGGCACAGCTCCTTCTCCAATCCCTAATCTCCTCATTTTTCCCCATCGCCCAAAATCGCTGCTCCTCCCTCCCTCTCGCAGCGTCCACCGTCGGCCTCCCTCTACCTCTTCCTCCGTTCCACCATTGACCTCCCTTGTGTTCGTAGATCCCCCCATTCACCGTCGCCAAATCTGTCTCATTCGTGGCTCTCTGTTCTTCTGTGATTTCCCTTTCCAGCAACACTCTAAGCCCGGTTCTCTCCTCTTACGCCCTGTTTCGTGATGTCCCCTCGGTTCTTAGCCTAAGTAGATTTAGGATTGAGTCCGTGCTTCCTCTAGGTCGATGCAGCCTTGATTTATCTTGTCCATTTTGCTGTGTTCGTGCTCCTAGCTCAAATAGGTGACGGCTCTGATATTGTTCTTCTCTTCTGAGGTAAAACTCATGCCTTTCTCCATTTTTGGGTTGAGTTTGGTTGGATTAGAGCTGAGTTCAATGCAGTAGTAGTGTGATGCCTCTGTGGTTTTGATTCAGTGTTAAAGTATGCTAAACTGATGCTTGAACTGATGAGTTTTGTTCTGAGGGTTATGATGTTTTGCATTGCTTGCTTGGGTAGTCTCTGAAAGGCATGAATACAAGTTCTTAATTTTCTGGATTGCTTGTATATGTTGGGTGTTCAAGAGATCTGAATAACATCATTGATTTAAGAAAACTTGAGGTTGTTGCACAGACTTTGTTTCTAATTTTAAAACAGGAGTTAAGTGGATTTTGCTGAAATTTTCATCTAAATTCCAAAGTTTCTGAACTCAAAGTTGAACCCACAAGATTTAAATAGGAACTTGGGGATTTGATGAATTGTGGACCTTGAGGAATGTTCTGTTGACACCCTGCATATGCTGAGTATCTTTGAAAATTCTGCTTCTCCATGTTCTAAATTTATTTTTAGAACTTAGGCTTGAGCTGATTTGGTTGGATTGAGGATTGGCACATTATATTGCTTGCCATAGTAGTGGAACACAAGTTGGCTAATTACATTTCAACATTGCTTGTGCCAATCAATCGTGTGTTGGATTATAGAATACACATAATTAGGAAATATCTATCCATTTGTCCTCGGCGCACCAGAAGAAATTAGCTTGTGCTGTTTCTACAGAATATTCTATAATTGAGCCTCACTACACTAGACGCAGTTTTCCTGAAAATTAATTAAAAACTCTATAATTTAGCCTCCCATCTTCAAGCTAAGAGCGATCGGTTCAATCAAGTCGGTCCCACAAATAAGAAAGATGATTTCGAACTAAAGTGCATGCGCAAGATAGCAATTAACCAATCCTGAATCGAACCGTAAAGAACCTAATTAACCAGGAAAATTTTTGACGCTGAACTTCTCCTCAGATCACAACACTCAGTCCCACAAATAAGAAAGATTTCCAACTAAAGTGCATGCTCAAGATAGTCATTAACCAATCCTGAATCAAACATTAAAGAACCTAACTAACCAAGAAAAGTTTTGACGATGAACTTCTCCTCAGATCACAACACTCACGGTTCAATCAAGTCAGTCCCACAAACAAGAAAGAAGATTTCCAACTAAAGTGCACGGAAAAGATAGTAATTAACCAATCCAAGCCCTTCTAATACATACAATGCAAGTCCTTCAAAGACGATAACAGAGTAAGAAAAAGATTATGACAACGAAAGCTCGCTAGAAGATTCATACAAGGAGAATCAACGGCTGGAATCTTGGGAAGATGAACTTGGGAATCTTGATAGTGAGTGACAAGTTCCCTGTCGAAATTCGAGCAGTTATCTTCACCATACATATGCCCTTTTAGTCTTCAACGACATTTTGATTTGATTTATTTATTTTTCGGAATAACTGTATTAAATTGTTTAAAAAGAAAATTCCATTTAAATACCAAATGAAATTCTAAAACCCCCAAATATAGTTAAAATTGGTAAAGGATTTAAAGGTGACGGTGATCAAATTGGAATTTTAAAATGCAAGTGAATTTTACCCTTTCATCCTTAGTTTTTAAATAGATTAAAAAAAATGGCCCCTGCTGGAGGGCCACCGCGGGCGGCCTCTAGACGGCTAGCAACCGTCGGCAGCCAGAGATCCAGAGAGCCCCCCCCCCTTTAAAAATGGATTGAATGAAGGTGTGTGAGGGTGGGGTTTGAACCCACCCCACCTTCATATGAGGCTAAGTGGTATATGTATTAACAAATATATATATATATATATATATATATATATATATATATATATATATGAGATTTACAAGATTGAATAAAATTTGTAATTAGAATAACAAGTTCTTTAATGGAATTTACAAGTTCATTAATGAGATTCACAAGTTAAGTAATGATATTTACAAGAGTATTTCTTGACGAAAAAAATGTAAAGAATAATATATATATATTCTTTACATTTTTTTCGTCAATAAATACTCTTATAAATATCATTACCGATGAATCCCATTAATATATATATATATATATATATATATATATATATATATATATATATATATATATATATATATATATATATATATCAAAGTACTAAGTGGCCCAGTGGTTGGGCCACTTAGCCCCTTATGAAGGTGAGGTGCGTTCGAATCCACCCTCACACCTTTATTCAATCTTTTTTGAAAAAAAAAGATTCAACCCCACCCAAAAAATAATAAAGAAATGAAGAAATGTAAACCTAACGTATATGAGACAATAACAGAATGAAATATATTGTATGTATGAGAGCGAAGTGTCTAAAAATCTAGTTCAAAATCGAGTGGATTTTCTATTTATTAATAGACGATGAAACGGTCAGATAGAGCCCCATTGGCGAACCGACACGACCGGTGGTGACAACCTACTTCTTATTCATAACCCTTTGGATGTAGACACAAAATCCAACAGTTCTCCACATGGATAAGAAGTCTCATCAATCATAACCTAATGTAAATGAACATGTATGCAAACTGTGATTCCTCTACAAGAAGCAACTACATCGAGATAGGTAGGGGTCAACTTTGAGCCTTCTCGAGTAAACACCTATCGGATATACTCGGTCAATGGTGGACGTGTTGTCTTTAACTATCGACCTTTAGTGTATACCAAGACAATATAAGTCACACAGTTGCTTCTCTAGTATGGTTGGTCCTCATGTTGGGTCCATTTTGGCCCTGGACACCTGCCTGGTTCGGCGAGTCTTCTAGACAATCGATCCTTTTAAATTCTCATAGAAGTGGCCCTCACTTCACACTCATATATGTGATTCCTTGTGATGTAAGTTAACATACATCATCTGAACATGTCATATGAAAAAACCATTAAAAGTCCAAATGTTTACCCTTATATATATGCACTGTATCATTGTAGAATGAGTATGAGTTTAAGACTCTACAATGATTACAGTCGATCATCACTTAGTTGTCTTTTGAACCTATAGTTTGTGGACCTCCACTCATCTAGGTAGAGTTATCGCAATAATCATCAATTGATAGACCTTCAACCCATTCCTTTCGACAAATTGTTAACCAACTCTCTTGGAATCCCTTTATTTAATGGATCTACTATATTCTCTTCTGATTTCACATAATCAATTGAGATGATTATATTAGAGATTAGTTGTCTAACGGTATCATGTCTGCGACGTATATGTCCAGATTTACTGTTATACATGACATTCTTGGCCCTACCAATAGTTGCTTGATCTCACAGTGTTTACACACTGCCGCTACTGGCTTTGGCCAATTAGGAATATCCTCAAGAAAGTTATAAAGCCACTCAACTTCCTCACTATCTTTATCTAAAGCAATAAATTATTCTTCTACAGTTGATCTTACAATGCAAGTTTGCTTGGATGACTTCCAAGACACAACACCCCCACCAAGGGTGAACACATATCCAATTGTAGATCTTGTGTCGTTAAAGTTGGTGATCCTATTTGCATTACAATATCCTTCTAGCACCTGCAGGTACTTCTCATAATGCAAAGCAAAGTTTTGAGTGTGCTTCAAGTGACTCAAACATTTTATCATAGCTTTCCAATAAAGCTCGTTTGGATTACTTGTAATGCAACTCAACATGCTTACTATGTAGGCAATATCAGGTCTAGTGTTGTTCATAACATACATAAGACTTCTTTGCACTTGAGCATACTCCTTTCATTTTTCAACTTTGCCAGTATTTCTCAAGTCGAAGACTAGAATCTATAGGGTTCATCATAGGAGCCATGTTCAAATTCTTGAATACCTCGTCCTCTTCCTCGGCCTCTACCTCGACCTCTGGGAGCTCCAGCTCCTCTCAAATTCGTCATGTCTCGTTCTTTTTCCTTTATTAGGAAAACATTAGTTATACAAGAGTACAACGATGATCATATCACAATTTCTATCGCACTTCATATTTCTACTACTAACGAATAGACACCCGTAACATGTCCCTCGTTAAGAATTTCGTTGGTTCGTTCTTCTCAGAAACGGGTACGGAAACACGTATCAGAAGTTCCTATACATGAGTCAAATACTGCATGTACTTATCTTTATTGGTCTCGGAGTCTTATCCGGCGTGGCCTATCTTCGCATATAAGCTCAGTGCTAGGAAAGAATCACCGTCCAGCACAAACTGACGATTATCAGAGTGAACAGAGACTGATATTAGAATCACCAGAATTCGCATAAGAACTGATATCAGGGTTATCAGAGACTGATATCAGAGCTATCAGAGCTATTGGAGACTAGAGCTGGGAATTAGGGCCGGCCCGGCCCGACAGGGCTTGGAGTAAGGAAAACATCTGATTTTCAAAGCCCGGCCCTACAGGGCCTGAAAATTACTATTCCAAATTTTAACTATTTTTCCTTTGATTTTTTTTCAAAGAAATATAATTAGTAAATTGCAACCATTAAAGTTCTAATATATCAAATAAATGTTATCAACATTAATATCTAAATAATATAAATCATTCAACAAATAAACACATTTATTAATTCGTAATAAAAAACAAATAAACACAAAGAGTATGTTTTTTCCTTTTTTACAAAAAATATTAAACAAAGGAATTGTTTTATGTGTGCCCACGACAAAACTCATTTCCCTCTCGTAATTTTGTGTGTCTGCAGATTCCTTCGGTTGAGACATGATTTTACCGACAGGTAAAAATAATTATACTTATTTTACACAAAATATATTTATAATTTATTACTTATATAATATTGTAATACCAAAGTATGTGTTTATTTAATATGAAAACACCCATTCTTTAAAATTTATAATAACTAATTATGTGTTTTAATACGAATAATAATAAACATAAAAAGGGTTATAGTTTAAACTAAAAAAATCGAAATAATTACAAATAAACACATTCATTAAGTGGAAGTCTAGGTAATTAATTTTTTTTAAAAAAAATGTTACAGTTAAACGGGTTGTAGGGCCGGCCCGATTAAGCCCGAGGCCCTACAGGGCCGGCCTTGTAGGGCTAATTTCAAATTTCTAGCCTATTTTTCAAGCCCAAGCCCTAATTAGCCAATAATTACTTAATTAATCACTTACTAATTGTGGATAATTTTCTTACTCAAAATTAATCATTATCTCACAAACTTTTTATTGACATTGGTATTTTACACTCCATGTAAAATATAAAAATCATTGGGTCAATAATGATCCCGGAATACTTCTTAATTTTTCCCTCACTATTTTCCAAGGAAATAAATCCCAAAAATTGTCTAAATTAGAGACAACATACTCTCTAATTTTTAATAATTATTTTATTGCCTCTAAGGATTTTTCATAATTTCCTTAAGACATTTTATGCTCCATAAGGGCATTTTCGAAATTTTGGCACTCTAATTTTCAAGAGATTTTTCCCTACATATTTGACACCACATATTCACCTATTTCTAATAAGTATTATTTATTAAAATATAATATTTCAGATAAATAATTATCCGGGTATTACATCCACCTCCCAAATATATATCTTCAATAACCCCATAATAAGACGTGACTGCCAATTTAGGCCTCTTGTCTTTCGAAGTGGAGAAGTGCATAGATTCAACCTCTAACATAACACCACTGTTTTGGATGATGCTCTTATAATCTAGTGTAATACCCTCAAATCTGACTTAGGGTAACTTCTCTTGAAAATAGGTGAATATGAGGTCTCAAACACCTTGTATTGAGTTTACCATGTTGTTAGGGTAATTTCCCTTGAAAAATGATAATTTGCAATTAGGTCCCTGAGACGTTTGAAGATTTGCAAAAGGTCCCTAAACACATTATGGGTTATAAATACCCTGTGAAAGCTATAAAAGAGGCAAGTAAAAATCTATTTAAAATAGGGAAGTATATTGTCCCTAATTTAGGTAATTTATTAAGTTACAAACTTGGAGGAATTGTAGAAGAATACTCATAAAGTAAGGAAAGACCATAATGCCCCGTAAATGCTAAGTTAATACAGGAGACATGAAAGCAAAAATGTCAATACAAAAGTTATGAGATAATGAGGCATCCTAAGTAAGAAAATTATCAACTATTGATAAGAAAGTAATTAGGAAATTATTGGCTAATTACTTAAGCATAAGCAAAGGAAATTCAGAGATAATTATGTAAAACCCTAAAATTAGTGGTTTTTGGCCAAGAATTTGTAAAAACATATTTGCTAATTAATTGGAAATCTTTGAGGAAAATGGATGAGTTTAGGTATTTTTAAGCCTAAATACAAGAATGGACCAATAGGAAAGTTTTGTGAAAAATTATATAAAATAATTATTAAATAATTATTTGATATAAAATAAATAAAATAAAAACGAAAAAAAAAAGACCAGAAATTTGTTGACCGAAATTTTGGAGCAAAAATGAAGATAAGAATTTGAAAATATTAAGACAACTTAGATTACAAGTTTTCATTATTATAATATATAATTAATTAAAGTAAAAAGGGTGAATAGTAAAATATTAAATAGGAAACGGATCCTATCTAGAGATTCAGGAATGGGATTTCCAAAGTCAGGGTAGAATATTGATCAGTGGAATTTTATCTTCCGTTAGACTTTTCCGGAAGTTAATTCTGAAGCCCGTTGTGCATTTTCCTAATAAAACAAAATAGGAAAAAATGTAGATAGGCATATTTTTGGATATGAAGAAAATAAATTCTAACTCAATATCTAGATGTGAGTTTGAATTTATCTGGACATATTTGGAATCAGTGAATTTTTCTGAAGAAGTTGATGATTCCAGAAATGCGTTCTGAAACCGGACGCGTTCAGACACGTTTTTCGAGAAAACTTCAACTGGACTGTTGGAACCCTGTAAGAGGCCGAAATCTAAGTTAAATTAGACGTTATTGATAAGGAAGAGAAGATCTTCAGAGTTATGAATTCAGAAGTTTGAGATTTTTCCGAAATCACGCGAATCGGGTACCGATCGGGGAAATTGGTCTGGAAAGGAGCTGGAATGGACACATGTCATCATGCAATTGGTTCATCTTTGGCTTGGAGAGGGGGCAGCATGTTTTGGAGCTTTCTATGGCCAAGAATCACTCCTCAAAATATTAAAGGGAAAATTACAACTTTGGACCCAAAATTTGAGAAGGGAAAATTACACTTTAGGACCCAAAAATTCTCTATAAATAAGAGGCCTTGCCTCTTGAATTCTCACACCATTCCCACTTCTTCTAGCTGAAATCTAGAGGGAGAAAGTAGAGAGAGAAGCTCTGGAAAAATTTTGCAGAAGTCTTCAACGGGTAAGTCCTTCGGTCTTTAGCTTTTTCGTTCGGTAGTTAGTAGAATTGTTAGATAGTTTTAGTAAGTAGGGAGTGAGATTCCTACTATTGTTTTAGGCCTCATTGCATTGAAAGATGCCTAAAGAGGTAAAACTTGGTAGGGATTGAGTCCCCGAAAACTGAAAGTAGCGAAGTACCGGCAATATTCCGCCGATTAGGGGTAGAAGGGCAAAATGGTAATTTTTACCTAAAATGCCAGAAATAGTATCGAATCACTAATAAAAGTGATATTACTCTTATAGGACGTCAGAAATCCTAATTTGCTGCCGTTACGCTGCCCGACGTGCCGTTGTTTCACGTTTTTCCGTAAAAGTACGTTTTTCCACCAGAAGTACCAAACGCCGTCAGCGAAGGTACGTCCGCGTACTGTAACACTAATCTGATGTTTATGGTATGCATGTATGTGCTAGGTGTATTGTATGTGGTAGTTGTTAGCTCTGTGATATGTTCATATACTGTTGGTATGCTTGCGGGATATTGTGATACGATTGCTAGGTGTGAAATGCTAGGTGTGAAACAAATTGCTAAGTGTGATACGACTGCTAGGTGTGACACGACAGCTAGGTGTGACACATTTGCTAGGGGCTTACGTGTTGTTGGGATATGTTTGTTTGTTGTATGATTATCGTATTGTTATGATATGTATATCCTATGTCTAACCGTAGTGAATGTTGCCAAGAGTCTAAGAATGTCTGTTGTACATATATGATGTATGTAATCATGAGGTTAACCGTTACTCCGGGGTTCGATGCATGGACCTCAGCTCTTAACTTAGCTTCAGGGTCGGGTGGATCGAGAATCGAGGAGAAGGACAAGCAGCACGCGTAGGAGTCCCAGCTGAAGACTCCTTTCTGTTATACTTTTGAAACACTCTTGTACCGCTGTTTAAATAGCAAGACATGCTACCATGGGTATTTTAATATATATATCAGTTACTCAATCGCTCCGGTGCACTACTCTGATCATTTTGAAATGATGTTTCAAGAAAAAAAAATTTATACTGCTTGTGAAAAGTTGGGGTGTTACATCTAGAGACTTCGTGTAAAATGTATAACCCTTGATCACATATGAATTCCAACTTACACTACAAAAAAATTGACTTTCGGTGGCGACTTGTATTTCCATAATTAATAATTTATTTATTTAGCAGTGAAGTCCACCAATGATCTTACCATAATAACCACCATCCCTTATGGATTCAAGAACAGAGTATAGAAGGCAACATTATTTTAACCCCAAAAAATCATTTAGAAAAAGAGAAAGCACTGAATTTTCGCAAAACGTCAACTAAAAACCAAAAATCAGATTATACGGGGAACTATAAGACAACAATTATTTTCTCAGCATTTTTTGGCACAAAGCTTAATCAAAAGCTTATGGCTACGAACCATAGGTGATAGGACACGGTGAGCATCAATTTAATTTGCATAAAGCCATTAAACAGAAAGCACTGAATTTTCGCAATACAACATTAGAGATTATGAACCGTTTACCAACCATACCGAAACAACGCTACATCAGGTTGCAATATTGTTGATCTTGTTAACAAAGGCATTAAAATCAGATTGAGCAGACCCACCGTCTGTTATAGATAAGGAAAATGTAATACACTAATACTCAGATTTTCCCATACTTGAAAAATTACTCAGAGGACACCAGATCCAATCCTAGAAACTGGAACATAGAGACTGGAAAATTACCTTGAGAGTTGAGACAAAATCGATTGAGCTGATTCTATGATGTTCGATGGTTGAGCGACGGCGGAATTTTTTTTTCGGGGGAGTAGGTGACGAGAGAGAGTAGCTTGGAAATTTGGGGGAAAAAGTAGGAGACGGGAGACTGAGAGAGGGCAATGGAAATGGAGGGAAGCTGCGAAAGATTTTGGAGGGAGATGAATAAGTTTCCCTTACCTTAGACACACCTGTTCGAATAAATAGGAATCAACGTAATAAATTGGAATACAAATCCCTTATTATAAATAGGAATCGAATTAAATAATAAATTGTTTTTCCCAAAAAAAAAAATCATATCAATTAAATTGTCCCATGCCTTGAGAAGTAAAATCAATGTAATTACTTGCTTTCCCCTTCGGACTAAATCATGCAAAAGAACATAAATTAATTAAGCTCATACAAAACTTAAGCTAACCAGTAAAGAAACAATAATTTCAGAAGGAAAAGTCAAGTCTAGCAACCTCAACTTAATTTCTCAATCCTTAGTAATCCAACTCTAGAAAGGTTGTCTTTTTGTAAAGTTTGATGCCAAAACAAGGAACAAGTAATCATTATTAGCAAAGAGCAATAGTCCTTGGTAGGAACATGATACTATAAAAAAAATTTCAACATATACTACTAGATATATTTTATTTATTTAATTATGAAATTGATATAAATGAATCCTGGAATACTGAAGAGCGAAGGACAAAATTTTTCCTATTGGACAGCCCATAGGATATGAATGAAGGTTCAGAGAAGTAATAAATAAAATAATATCATTTTTAATTACACATTGACTATCTCAAATAAAAAAATAAAAAAATTCATAATATGAAATAAATTTTAATGATAACTAAAATAAGAGGCTATTTATATTAACATAATCAAATTCAAATTGAGAATTTTTTTAATTTCTTTTATTAATTATTGTTTGAAAAATAAGAATTTAAAAAATAATTTTAAAGATTTTACAATATATATGTTGTTTTGATTTATAACCTTATTGAGAGTGTTTGAATATATATGAAATTTTCACTTATGATCTTACTTTTTGTGTGTGTTTTTAGTGATAAGTTGGGGCTATTGGGCTTAATTAAATTATATTTTCTTTATTAGGGAAAAAGATAGAAAAGAGATTTGAAATTGTAAATTATCAAATCAGATATCTGATCGATAGTTAATTATTCATCTCTCACACACACATATATAGGCTAGTACAAACATAATTATCATCTCTCTCAAATACACACATGTTCACTATCACAAGTGCACGAGTCGCGCCAAGTAATAAAGTGATAAGTAGAGATATGGCTTCCACAAGGATTTGATTAACAAATGATCAAGCAAGAGGCTTAGTGAATTCAATTAAGTTGAGCCATGACAAATTTCGATATGGAAAGAGTGATAAATATAAATGATTCTTTAACTTCAATGATTAAATGGAGCCTAAGATTATTTCTCTCATTTGCATTTCATAAAACTAGATCAATTTCCTCTTTACTAGTATTTCAATGAATTTATGTGTTAGAAATAGGTTTAAAAGTACTTAGCAAAACTTTCTCAAATCAAAATCATGTTTATCTTTTTATCAAAATGTAGAAACTCTTACTACAATTATTGAAAACAACTTTAAACAACAACATTAATGTGACAATGCAATGTTAGTAAATATCACTCTCTTCTTCTCACTCTCAAATGCACAACACACACTCTCTCAAACTCTCTTTATCTCACAATAATCCCAAAAATTAATTTAGTTTTTCATACTAAATTACATCAATAAACATATTTATTGTATATATATCATAAATAAATAAAAAAAAAATACTTTCGGCGGCGACATATGAGAGTCGCCACTGAAAGTATGGCTTTTAGCAAAAAGAAAAAAAAAATTAAAAAAAAGACTTTCGGTGGTGACATTTTGTCGCCGCTGAAACATACTTTTGGCGGCGACATATGAGAGTCGCCACTGAAAGTATGACTTTTAGCAAAAGAAAAAAATTTAAAAAAAAGACTTTCGGTGGCGACATTTTGTCGCCGTTGAAACATACTTTTGGCGGCGACATATGAGAGTCGCCACTGAAAGTTTTTGTCGCCGCTGAAAGTCATACTTAAATAAAAAAGAAAAAAAATTAAAAAAAGACTTTCGGTGGCGACATTTTGTCGCCAATGAAACATACTTTTGGCAGCGACATATGAGAGTCGCCACTGAAAGTATGACTTTCAGTGGCGACAATTTTTGTCGCCGTCGAAAGTCAATACTTCGGCGGCAACATTAAAAGTCGCCGCTGAAAGTCATACTTTCAGCGGTGACATTAAAGTCGCCGCCAAATGTCGCCACTGAAAGTCTTTTTTTTTGTAGTGTTATGTCATCAACTTTAGGACCACGTGCTAACCATTTGATTGTATCAAAAATATATTCCTCTCCCTCGATCTTTTGTTTGAACGAGTTTGTAAAAGTTCTGTTATGCTCCTTAATTAACCTTTGTTCAGTCATTCGATGATTTTCTTTTCTTACAACTTCTTTATGTGCATTTATGTTGGTTTGAACTTCATCAACATTATTCAATATGTATAAGTGGACTTGTGACAATTCATTAGGATCCACACTCTTTACTGAAGCCCATCGTTTACCCCCTTTAGCATGCTGACATTTAGGAAGCCCAATATGTTTTACTTTGGCCAAATAATTTTGACAAAATTCCATGACTTCTTCAGAAACATATTTCTGAACAATTGATGCTTCTGGCTGGTATGCGTTCTTCACATACCCTTTTAGGAATTTCATAGATCTTTCAATTGGGTACATCCATCGTAAATGAATAGGGCCGCACAACTTTATCTCCTTCACTAGATGAACAATTAGATGAACCATGATGTCAAAAAATGTAGGAAGAAAAAGTTTCTCAAGTGGCACAAGATAAGATATCCTTCATTTTCCAATTCATCAAACTTTTCAATTTTGAAAACTTTATTATAAACTGCATTGAAGAAGAAACAAATTAAAGTCTAGTCTAAATGTGTTGAAAATCATATTCGGCGATGCCTCGAATAGCTACTGGGAGTAGCTGTTGCATTAAGACATGAAAATTATGAGACTTTTGACCTACTAATTTCAAGTCCTTCATCGATACAAGCTTCTTAAAATTTAAAGAATACCCTAAGGAAACTTTTGTGCCAGGTAAACACTCACAAAAACTTCATTTCTCAAAAACTTCGTTTCATCGATACAAGCCTCTGTTTTTTTTCCAAAACATTTTTATTTAGGAAACAAGTTTTCAAAAAAAAAATATATATATATTTGGAAAATTGTTTTAAAAAATCCATTTTTAAAGGGATGTTGCGACGATGGTTATTGCTGGTGGTGACATAGCGGTGATCGTTACCAATAGTATAATGTTGGTAATAAATAGGTAGCTGCCTCAAAAATAAAAAATTAGTAAAACAAAAACAAGAAAAAAACTAAAAGCCATTTTTGTATTTTTTTAAAAAAAAATTTGTTATTGGAAACAGCTTATGAAAAACATTTTTCCAAACAAGTCTTTTTTGTTTTGTTTTTAAAAACAAAAATAACCTGCTATTGAAAACAAAATCAAACAAGCCCAGCATTTCTCCTAGAAGCTACTTCTGATAGAGAAATTCTTGCATGCATTTTTAACCCTAGTGACAAGTGTGTCACCCCTCCCTTCTTCTGTTATTTTAATTATTTTCTTAGAAACACGGGCATCATAATCTCTCTCCTCTGTAAATTATCCACTCCTCTCAAGTCTCGTATTTCTTCCTCCCACCGCGCCATTGTCTCTCTCTCTATAGAACCACGCACACCCCAGCTTCACCGCGTCCACCGGGCACGTCGACTGAGCTGGCGGCGCTGGAGGTGGCAGCGGCTGCAGGGGGGCAGCTTGGGTTTGTGCTTCTTTGGGGGCTAGTGCCAGCAGCAGTATTTTCAGCATAGAGACGGAGTTACAGAGGAGGGTAAGAGGAGCAAGCAATTGATGAGAGAAGCGTGAATCTCGGTGGGGATTTCCATTATACTATTTCTGGGTCTCTCTCTTACTCACGCACTCTATTGCAAAGAGAGAAGGCCGAGTGGATGTAGAAGAAGAATTTTGATAAGTAATGAAAGACTACTCTGAAAATTGTACATGGATTTCATTGGACAATTAAATGAAGTGGTGCACTGGGTGCATGCAAGAATTTCTCCATACTCCATATTAATGCTTTCTCTACCTACCTACCTAGCTATGATGTCCTAGAAAGACACCATCTTAACGCCTCTGGCCTTTATCTCTTTTGGATGTGACCATGAAGATCACTCTGGTTTGGTTGTTTTCTTATTAGATTTCCTCAGTTTGATTTCATGCACTTATTTCAAATTGTTGCCAAAAGATACATACATTCATTGTGACAGCTTTATGCATATTTCTCCTATTTGTGCAATCATGTCTTTTGAATACTATATGTCACAGACGCGTCTTTGGTCTTCATTTAGGAAGAAAGACTTCCCCAATCAATCATCAATAGTTTTCCTTTGAAATAATAATCCTTGTTTGGCTGGGACGTTATTATTTTTAAAGATAGAATTGCAAGTAGTTATAAATACTGCCAAGGGTATCATTTGGTTCTCCCTTTGAAATAATTTATTTGGAGCCACAAGCTAGTTTGTTTCCAGTCATGTATTTCTTTTTCAGTGCCTGCGAATTACTAGCTTCTTTGGATAGTCAATTTTGGTGATTTAACTTCCTCCTCTAGGGCGACAGTGATTATCTCTTGCACTCATCAAACTGCATGAAGATAATTAAGCAGACCTCTTAACAAATAGTGTGGTACAATATAGACTCTTTAATTCGTATTTTTACCTCAATTTCTTTTGAGCTCACTTCTAATTTCTGATTTCATAGATACTTTAGACAATGGTTTTGTCCTATTTCTTATTCTTAATTAGCTATATATTTCTCCAAAAATAAGAACACTTAGTTTGTTTAGATTTTGTGACTTTTTAAAATTAAGATTACCTAACCTTAAAAATGGTTTTTGTAATACCCTAAAATCTGACTTATGATAAATATCATAAATCAGTAAATAATACCTATTGGAAATAGGTGAATATGTGGTCTCAAACCTCAAGTTATAATTACCTTATTTTCTAGGGCAATTTCTAGTGAAATTAGAAGAAATAAAGAGTGAAAAGCCCTAAATGCAAGTATGGGCCATAAAATGCCTGAAAATATTGTAATAAATCCTGAGAGGAAACAAAATATTTATTATTAGAGAGTATGTTGTCTCTAATTTAGATAATTTTTGGGATTATTTCCCTTGGAAAATAATAAAGCAGAGTTAAATATTATTTTGGGGGACATAAGTTGTCCAATGATTTTTAATATTTTACATGGAGCATATATGACCAATGTCAGTAAAATAGTTGTGAGAAAATGATTAGTCCTAATTAATAAAATTATCAACAATTGGTAAGTGATTAAATAAGTAATTAATTGCTAATTGTTTAAGTATAGATAAAGGAGATGTTTGAAGTTAAACCCTAATTAAAGTGTAGTGACCAATGAGGGAATTTTTAGCTAATTAATATATGATAATTTGGAATAATTAAATAAACAAAATGAAGAAAAAGAAAAGGGGAAGGGGACTGAAATTATTGGAAAGAAAAAGAGGGAAAATTGTGTTAGAAAAATATCATATTTGCAAAAAGGAAAAAGAGATATTTGTGATATTTTGGGGAAAAAGCAAGTTGAATAAATGAGAACCGATAGAAATTAAATCCTATCTTGAAATCCTTGGATTAAGAAGAAAACAACTGGACATATTATGAATCAGTGAATTTCTGTCCAGAAGTTGGTGTTGCCTGAAGTAATTTCCGTAACCGACAGCGTTTGTCTTAAAATGATCAGCAGGCTAGGAAATACCCTTAGTGGGACCAAAATATTTGTTAAACCAAATATTCCTTAAGAGAAATAATAGACCTCCAAGACTACGTCGATGGATTTTTGAGATTTTGTAAGATTACGCGATTAGAACACCGAACAGGAAGACTTATCGGTAGAGATTCATAAAGTGAATGCATGACATCACTTTGATGACATCTTTTTGTTGAAAAAGAGCAAGGGGAGGTCGGCACCTTAGTTGGATGGAGGAGGTTTGATTTCAAAAAGTGCTTCCTAATCTAATGGCCAAGAATTAAGAAGGGCAAATTTGTTATACCATTTGGGTCCTTAAGCTTTGCCTATAAATAGGCCATTTTTCCACTTCAAAACTCACACCAAAATCACTCCTTTGAAAGGGTAGAGAGAAGCTAGAGAGAAGTGGGAGCAAGAAGGTTGAAGGAAGTTCTTCAAGGGTAAGTTCTTTGGTTCTTAGTTTTTAGTTCGGTAGTTCTTGAAGTTCTAGGGTAGATATTGTTTTGATCTTTAATCTTCCAAGTTAATTTACATATCATGTTTTAGGGTTAAATATGATATTTATTTCAAAAATATGTTGGAGTTAGAGTTATGGCAAAATTTTGGAAGATTAGAGTCAAAGTAACGAAGTTTTGGCGAAATTTCGCCGATTAGTGGGGGCAGGGGTAAAATGGTCAATTGGGACAAAGTGTCCGTTATAATGATTGATCATTAATGAATACACTATTATCCCTATAGGATATCTGTGATTACGCTCTGACCAACAGTCGTACCGAATTTCCGTCAACGAATGCACGTTCGCGTACTGTAACACTAACTTTGATGGTTATTGTATGCGTATATGTGCTATGTGTATTGTATGCTTATATGTGGTAGCTAATAGCTCTGTGGTATGCCGGGATATGTTTGCTAGGGGCCTAGGTGCTGTCGGGATAAGCTTCAGGGGGGCCTAGGTGCTGCAAGGGTACGCTTCAGGGGGCCTATGTGCCGTCGGGATACGCTTGTCTGTATGATACTTGTGTTGTGTGCTGATATGCTGTTAATGTTATGAATGTCTGTAACATATATACTGTATATATAAACATGAGATTAACTGTTACCTAAGGTCCGTATGCATTGGACCTCAGGTCTTCACATAGCTTCAGGGTCGGGAGGACCGAGGAACGAGGAGAAGAGTAAGCAGCATTCTTAGAGATCCGATTGCAGACCATCTTTTGTTGCCACGACATGGGAATCACCAGGGAGACTCTTTTGTAGTTACGCTTACGTTAAACACTCAAATCATTGTACCATTACTGCAGTTAGCTTTGTTGGCATTTTGAATAGATATATTAGTTACACTCTTGCTCCGATGCTCTACTCTGATGATTTTAAATGAAAAAAAAATTATCTTGCTTTTGAAAATGGGATATTACAGTATTGTAGTTATCGTAATTTGCATATAATTCGACTATATATTTGTAGGCAACTCTAAATTAGAACAATTATTATATAATTAGATCCGAATTTGTAGTGCAATTAATTAGATCCTACATTTAATATTGGAGGAGTAGTACTTAGCATTTTACTTTTGGAATTTTTGAACACCGTTAGAGCTATAGCGCTTTGGTTGGTTTAAATAGGCCACTTGTAACATCCCATTTTTAAAACGCGGAAATTTTTAAAACGCGGAAGTTCTTCTAGCTGTTTCTTTAACTCTTGCATCTCATTAGGGGCCATACGATACGGCGCCTTTGATATTGATCCGGTACCAGGCATCAGATCAATGTTGAACTCCACTTCACGGATAGGAGGTAACTCAGTGGGATCCTCCGGAAATACATCAGGAAATTCGTTCACCACAGGGATATCCTGGAGTGAAACTTCAGCTTCTGCTTTGACGGAAAATAATACCATGAAGGCATGGCATCCTTGCTTCACACACCGGTCAGCTTCTGTAGCGGAGAGAAAATTCAGGCTCACATCAACCTTATCTCTGGCAAATGATACCTCCTTCTTGCTACAGTCAATCATCGCACCATTGGCCGTTAACCAATTCAGACCAAGTATGACGTCGATGCCATGAAGAGGTAGACGGATAAGATCCACTTTAGAAACTCGTCCATCCACGTTAGCAGTACAATTCATACATGCATCAGAAGCTAAAGATTTTACACCCAATGGTGTAGATACTACAAGATCAAATGATAATCTAGAGGCATGCAATCCTAAACGATTTGCACAACATAGGAAATAAACGAGTGACTAGCACCCGAGTCATACAATGCTTGCAGTTTATTTCCATTGAGATAGATGGTACCTTGAACCATCTCTGGGGATTTCTTGGCCTCTGTGTTTGTCAACGCAAAGATCCGGCCAGCACTCTGAGGTCTCGCCTCTGCGGTCCTCTCAGGGCAATCTCGGCTAATGTGTCCAGGCTTCTGACACTTGAAACAGACTTGTTTCCCATCACAGCTAGCACCTGGATGGTACTTCTTGCATTTTGGACATGTCTGGGATCCTGGCTGTCTGAGACTGTACGGTTGATAAGGTCTCTTGTTCCCACCTCGGTTGTTGCTCCATGGCGCTTTCCTCTTCTGTGGGAACTTGCTACGGTTAGTCCCGCTACGGCTTGCGTTGTAACCTTCCTGGCCTCGGGATTTGCGCAGTTCTTTCAAATTACGCTCAGTCCTTCTGCAGGATTCCACAGCTTGGGCCATCTTAGGAAATTCCTGGGACACCAGCCTCGCCCTTATATCATATTTCAATCCGTTCACCAATCGGTTCGCCTTCCAGCTCTCGTTCACATTAATCTTCAGATATGAAGAATATCGTGACAAGTTGGTGAAACGTGCGAAGTAGTCGTCGAATGACTCTTCATTACCTTGCTGGATCTGCAGAAATTCCTCTTCCTTGATTACCTGTATCGAGGGAGGAAAATATTGCTCGTTGAATTGCTCTAAGAACAACTCCCAAGTAACAGGGCTCTGCAAGGTTGTGGAAACACTCTTCCACCATCTATGGGCATCGCCTTCAAGTTTGTAAATGGCCAGTTGCGCTTTTCTATTTCCCGGGCACTCGATGACTTCAAAAATATTCTCCAGACTTAGGAGCCAATCTTCAGCTAATTCATTCTGTCCCCGAAAACCGGGTGGCTTCAGCTTGCAGAACTGGTTGACCCAGCTTTCGGTGGTTCTCTCTGTTCGACCTTGTCTTGGTGGTGATTGAGATCTCTCAGACCTCTCAGATTCCTCATCATGTTCATCATTTTCATTGTCATCATATTCTTCTTCGTCATCATTGTCGTCATCTTCTCGTTCTTCCTCATGTTGTCGTGCGTCTAACTGTCTTTGTGCCTCCTGGTCTTGTTGGTTACGCCTTGCCAAGAGTGCATCAATTAGAGCTCTTTGCTCTTGTAGTGTTCTACGCATTTACGCAATCTCGTCATGGCACGGTTGGTTTAGTTCTTGGTTTCGTTCAACATGAGGTTGTCTGCCTCCTCTTCTACCTCAGCCTCGACCTCAGCCTTGGCCTCTCGGTACACCAGCACCTCTTAGGATAACCATGTTTTAATCTATTTCCTTTAAATAATTATGGCAGTTATGTAGATGTTAGAAATGACACAACAGTTTGCACACCAAACATATATTCACTTATATTCATGTCATAAGTTTTGTATATAATCCAGCTGATTTATGACCAGTGGTTACATTCCTACATTTTCGTAATTCATAACTTCGTATTTACATGTTTTCTAAAACTAGCCCTTGGAGATAATTTAGAAAGGAGTAGAAATCAGTTGTACGTTCTCCGTCTAAGAGCTCATTCGTCTGTTCCATCCAGAAACGGTCTCGAGGAAAAAGGTATAGGGTTGATCTCACCCAATCGTCTAGCTGGTAGGGAAATTCATTGTGTTTTCTCCGTACATATATCATTTTGACTTGTTCCAGATATCGGAAGTACGTCCCTTTGGTAGTCTCATTTGTGTCGTTCGGCCATCAAGTGTTCTAATCGTAGGGTGCCTATCAGCCTTTTATTTGTATCTAGAACATGTCGTAGGATGTTGGGTTCATAAAAAGATTCACTCTCGAATCCTCTCGGTAGCTTAACATTGGAAATACTCACGGTTGTCGTCATCGGATGAATGATCCGAGCTAACGAGTTTCTCGGCTCCAGTTGGTTCATAGCCTCATCAGGGTATGGCAGAGAACAGAATCCCGGTAGGTTATTGTAGTAACTACTTGGGGTTTCAGGATCAGTTTCTTCTGGAGTGGAATGATTTTCGAACTCCATATCATTCAGCAGACCCTCATCAGATATTTGGATTGGATGAGTCATGAACGCTGGTTCAGGCTCCGGTGGAGGATAAATGGGATCAGGGTTTAATCTACGACCTATCATCTCTGTGTTCACGGATTTACGCGCCGTTCGCCTCCATCTCCCAAAACGAAAATGAAGTACGTGTGGGGGTTCATCTCTGTCCATCTCTACACATTACACCAGTGGTCTTATCAGTACTCATTTTCAAAACAATGTGCTCAAAGTTTACAGGCGTTTTGAACATAACTCCGTTATCCGAACAGAATGGCCAGGTAAGTGTCTACCATGGGGGCCTCACCGACTTATACGGCGACTCAATGGCTTGCCCACGTAGACTAGCCTTGCCTTAGGCACCAAACTGCTCATGGTAACATAGCTATATTCATGCCAGAATGTCTGCTCTGATACCAAAAGTGTAACATCCCATTTTTAAAACGCGGAAATTTTTTTTTTAATCAGAGTCCAGCAGAGGAGCAAAAGAGTAACTGATCACAACATAATATAAACCATAGTGTAACATTGCACTGATTACAGTCATCCTAGGGTTCGAGAATTAAATGACGGAAAGTAAAACAGAAAACGATAAGATAGATACGTCTCCGGCTGCACGCCTATTACTTCTTGCCTCGATCCGTATTCCTCCGGATCCTGAAGCTATAGCTGAGATTCAATTCAACGCATTGAATATCAGGTAACGGTTAACCTCATACCCAAACAACACAGTATATAGCCAACAGATATTCAAGAGCTAATACAACAGTATATCATATGCATTACTAGACATGCAAGATCATTATGCCGACAGAACACAAGCATACAACAATATGTAAAGCCCCATAAGATAAACAATAACAACAACAGCCTGCACTATTCATCAGTGCCACGATACCACTCGTGTCCTCAGCGCTAGGAAAACATAACGGCGTTACAAAACTTAACCCGTAAACTGTCTGTATATCGGTCTACGAACTATCCTTGACATATAAGCATTTAAGCAGCACAAGATTAGTGTTACAGTACGCGTCCGTACCTTCATTGATGTACGTAAGTGTTTCTGGCGGAAACTGTACTTTCTGACGGAAAACAGCGATTTGTCCGACAGCGGCACGTTGGACAGCGTAACGGCAGCAAATTAGGATTCCTGACATCCTATCAAAGTAATATCACCTTTATTAGTGATTTGGAACTATAACAGGCATTTTAGGTAAAAATTACCATTTTGCCCTTCTACCCCTAATTGGCGGAATTTCTTGACACTTCGTTACTCTTACAAATTTTCTTCCCGAAATTTTGCCAGAATTTCAACGCAATTATGATTTTCGAAATTCTAGACTAAAATAGCCCTACTATATGATATCTAATCATACTTTGAAAAATAAGGCTACTCTAACTATTGAACGAACTATGAAAACTTAAGGCTTGCTATTTTAGCTTTTTGGGGATTCGATCCCTACCAAGTTTTACCTCGTCAGGCATCTTTCAATGCAATGAGGCCTAAAACAATAGTAGGAAATCTCACTCCCTACTTACTAAAACTATATAGCAATCCTACTAACTACCGAACTAAAAAAAACTAAAGACCGAAGGACTTACCCGTTGAAGACTTCTGCAGAACTTCTCCAGAGCTTCTCTCTCTACTTCTTCTCTCTAGGATTTCGGCCCAAGGAGGAAGTGAAAATGGTGTGAGAATTGTGATGGAGGGGGGTATTTATAGTTTTTTGAAAGGACACATAGGGAATTTTCCAAGTTGTTGTTATACTTTATGTCCAATTTTTACCATAAGATTTTTGCCCTTGCTTTTTCACCCCTTGGCCGACCTCCATGGTGATGTGGCAGCCCTTGATTGGTCCAAAAATGGTGACTTGGGTTGCTTTAAGCCCGGTCTGGCAGAATTTCTCCGATCGGTACCCGATTCGGGTGATTTCGGAGAATTCTCAAAATTCTGGATTTACAACTTTGAAGACATGTTCTCACTTAGTAGAAATGTCCAAGTTAACCTAAATTTTGATTCCATATAGGTCTCCAACAGTCCAGTTGAAGTTTTCTCGAAAAACGTGTCCGTACGGGTCCGGATACGAAAATCACTTTCGGAACCATCAATCTCTTCAGAAAAATTCACTGATTCCAAATATGTCTATATAAATTCAAACTCATTCCTAGATGTTGAGTTAGAATTATTTTCCTCATATCCAAAAAAATATGCCTATTAGCATTTTTCCCTATTTTGTTTTATTAGGAAAATGCACAAACGGCCTCGGAATTAACTTCCGGAAGGGGTCACTTGAAGGTAAAAACTCACTGATCAATATTTTACCTTGACCTCGGCATTCCTATTCCTAGATCTCTAGATAGGATCCATTTCCTAATTTTTAAATTACTATTCACAATTTTTACTTTAATTAATTATATTATATATTATTATATTATGCAACTTGCCAACTTGAGTTTCTATTTCATTTTTCATTTTTTTTATTTTTCTTTTCTCTTCTCTTGGGAAAAACGGCTGGCCCTTATTTAATTTAATAAATATTTATTTTATTTATTTAATTAATTATTTAATGATTTATTTATTTAATTTTCCCAAAAATTCCACCAAAAATCCCTAATTGGTCCATTCTTGTATTTAGGCTTAAAAATACCTAAACTCAACTATTTTTCCCCAAAATGTCCAATTAATTAGTAAACATGTTTTTACTAATTTTAAAACAAAAACCACTAATTTTAGGGTTCCATATAATTATTCATGAATTTCCTTTGTTGATGCTTAAGTAATTAGCCCAATATTACTTAATTACTTAATTATCACAAGTTGATAATTTTCTAATTTAAAACTCCTCATTACCTTCATATTCTTGCATTAACATTAGAATTTCCATGCTTCTTACATTATTCTATGATTTGCAAGGGTTTTATGGTCTTTTATTATTTTTTGAACATGCTTATACAATTTCTCCAAGTTTGTAATTTCTTAAATTACCATAATTGGTGATAATATTCCTCCATAATTTACTTGGTCATTTTATTGCCTTTTAGTATTTTTCACAATTTTTCCTAAGCCATTTACCCATCTCAGGGGTATTTTGGTCATTTTGGCACTTTGGCCCTTAAACTCTCCAATTTCCTACAGAGTTTTAACTTAGAAAAATAGACCATTTTTACACAAGCCCGGAGACATCAATTTCACTTATCAGAAATATCCAATTTATTTATCGTATTCCGGATAATAAAAATCCGGGTGTTACACCACTCCTAACCAGCTCCAAAATAAAAGGCTGGTCCTTTAGAATCGAAAGCCATCTTGGCCAAAGACAATTATTATTATTATTGTTATTATTATTATTATTATTATTTTACATTTGAAAGTGAAACAATAACCTGCTTACAATTGATTTTACTTTTGAAATTTTTTTGAGTAAATACTGATATATCATTACTTGGCAAAAATGAAGATACAACAACATATTACATCTAGTTCTAGCTCCACCTCTTGCCTTCACTTTTAAAATTTTGACCCAAAGAAACGTCATTTATTTTGATTTTTTAAACATTTTTAGTTCATGAAAGTGTCCTTATGTAAATACACACACGCCAACTCAAAATACCAAAGGGGAATAAAATTAAGGTTTGAGTTCCCATAGAATTTAGTTCATTCAATTCAATTTATAATATATGTTGTCCCAAATTTTTTTAACAACTCTCCAAATCTACAAACAACACGCCTGAAATGTAATGCTTTTCTTTTTGCTCTGAGCTTTGCAAGCTCGAGTTTTTCCTTACCATTATTGGGAAACCATGTAAGAACCAGTTGGGATTACATTAGAGTTAGGGAAGAAAGTGAAAGGGGATATGAGTGAGAAGCACATCAAACCATTTTCCATTCCAATCCAAACCAAACATCTCTGTAGAAAAAAGTTTTCCATTCTTGTTCTTTTCTTTCCCTTCTATTCCTTTCCATCACAATCAATTCTTTAAAAACTTTAAGGCCCTGTTTGTTAGAGAAAAAGCCAACGATAGAAAGGGAACATAACAAGTTTTCCTCGTAAAAAAAGTGTCTGGGGCGCCATCTTCCATCATGTGTGTTTCTCGTGAGCGTCAAAGTTCCATCAACCATTAGAAGGTGCTTTCCATCCGAAAGAGGCGGGAAGGTCGAAAAGTTCCCAGGAGAGTGAAAATGTCGGATAAAAAGGCCCCTTAAAAACACTGTACCTCTTTAAAAGCACGAGGAAGGCACGAATTGGACAAAGCTGTCGAAGAAGCTTGGAACTATAGTGGGCGTTAGAGGTGAAGGAGAAGCTGAACCTAGACACAGTTTACTATGACTTCAAGCTGGGGGACACACCCACTGTTGAATGCATTGTGAAGCAATTTTTAGACACAAACACAATTTATTGTAACTTTGATTTCTCTTGAATGAAATTTTCTAATATGAGTCTCTTTCTTTTATGGGTATTTCTGTTTCTCCTCTGTGATGCATTCCTTTACCAGTACACACATTAAACTTTCCTTAATTTGTTGGCTTGCTTTTAATGTTGGGCTTTCTATGTGAAACTGTGAAGCCTTTTCACTTTTATGTAGCAGAGTGCTCACTGACAAAAAATTCATTTGAATTTGAACATATTATAAAGCACTACGTTCAAACATGTACTAGTAGTTTAAACGTCCTTGTTGACATGGTAAGCCACTGGGTAATAGAATGGTTATTTTTATGTTTGAACTTAATGACTTTGTTCGAACGCTCCAAGTGACAATAACTAAACCTGACATCTGAGTTGATGTTCCCATTGAAAAATGTCAAGTGTACCCTAATTTTTCCTTTAATCAAAACAGATACATCATTTATGTGCCTTTGGATTTTGTTGCTCTCATGTCCAAGTATGTGTTTATTGTTATACAGCATTTGAAAAAGCCAAATTCCAATTTTTTTTTAAATTTCTTTCCTCCTTCTGCAGCATTTGACAAGCCCAAAAGCAATTTCTCTTATTGCTTTCACACAATTTGCATTCAATGAAAATTAAGAAAAATTGCTTCCATCTATGGATATGTGGCTTTTCTGTGTATGGTATTGGTATGTTTTGTACTGCCATTTTCTCAAACAAATATAATATTAAGCATATTGTCAACCTGTGACAATGTTCTTCTTCAACCTCACAATTGTACATTTATTCAGTTGCTATGGCCATTTTGGCCCCAAAAGTCAACAAAAATGATGCCAAGTGGTGTCACCTCGCATAGCTTCTGGAAGGTTCTACCGATAAAATCCCGTTTCGGTGTTCGAATCGCGTAATCTTGTAAAATCTTAGAAATCCGGAATAGACAATTTGAAGATATTTTCTTACTTATTAGAAATGTCTGGGTTAACTAAATTTTTGATCCCTTCCAGGTCTTCTCCGTCCCTACCGAAGATTTACGGAAAAACGCGTCGGTTACGGAACAAACTTTCGGAATCATCAATCTCTGGACAAAAATTCACTGATTCCAAATATGTCCAGATAATTATCAACTCATCCCCAGATGTTGAGTTATAATTTATTTTCCTCAAACTTCAATTCGTGACTATCTGCCTTTTTCACAGATTACCCTATTTCGTCTTATTCTCTAAGTATTCCACCGATCACGGAAATGACTTCTGAGACAGTCTACTCCGAGATAAAATTATATTTGTCCATAAAATACTCTGACCTTAGAAAACTTGTTCATGGTTCCCTAGATAAGATTTAGTTTCTATCGGTGGTCATTTATCCTATTTGCTTTTTCACAAAATATCACAACTTATTTTAATATTAAAACCTATAATATCATGATATTTTGTACTTCAACCTTATCCAATTTTTATCCCAATTTTCGGTCAACAGCTGGTCCCTTTTTTTTAATTTATTTTCGTTTTTATTTAATTAATAATTAATTAATATTATATAACATAATTTTTTAATAATTTTTTTATATAATATTTTACAAAATTTCCCTATTGGTTCATACTTGTCTTTAGGTTTAAAATTACTTATTCTCATATATTTTTCTTCATACTTTCCAATTAATTAGAAAATATATTTTATGCTAATTCTAGCCATAAACCACTAATTATAAGGTTTTACATAATTATCTTTGGATTTTCCTTTGTTTATGCTTAAATAATTAGCCAATAATTATTTAATTAATCCCCCACTAATTTTTGATAATTTTATTATTTAAAACTAACCATTATCTCACACACTTTTTACTGACATTGATATTTTATGCTTTACATAAAATATTAAAAATCACGGGGTCAATAATGATCCCGGAATAATTTTTAATTTTTCTCTCACTATTTTCCAAGGAAATAAATCCCAAAAATTGTCTAAATTAGAGACAAAATACTCTCTAATTTTTAATAATTATTTTATTGCCTCTAAGGATTTTTCATGTTATTTTCAGGGCATTTTATGACCCTAAAAATACATTTTAAGCCTTTTAATACCTTACAAGGGCATTTTAGTAATTTTGGCCCTTTAATCCCTCTAATTTCATTAGAAATTTTCTTAGAAAATAAGATAGTTATAATATTTTCCCTAATTCAAATTTTAGGGTATTACAAGAGGAAGGTAGGCTATAAAATGTCGGTAAACGAGGAGAGCCAGGCACAAGGACTATTAAGAATTTAACAAGTGTATGTGATTATATTGATAAGTCATATAATGACCATTGATAAACTTATCTATGTTAACTACAACCGCTTTCGTTGACAAGTGTGTATGACTATATTAACAAGGCATAGAGTGACTATTAGTAAGCTTATCTTTGTCACTTAGTTTCATAAAGACTTTTTTATAGAGGAATCTACACTGTTTTTTTTTTTTTTTTGATATTCTTTTATCCTTGAGGCTAGGGGCGGATTCAAGGGGGTTAGGGGTGGCCCCCGCCCCTAGAATTATAGAATTGGACCCAAAATTTTTTGAAATTATGCTTTAGCCTTATAAAAATTTCAATATTTTCACTTTAGTCCCTATTAAAAAGCCTTAAAGAGGGATTAAAATGAAAATATTGAAATATTTATGAGGCTAAAGCATAATTTCCTAAAATTTTGGATAAAATTCTATAATTTTCTCCCCCTAATTTCAAATACGGACTCCACTGAGTTTTATTCGGTAATTTTCGCCTCCCTAATTTCCATTCCTAGCTCCGCCCCTACTCGAGGCTTGGATAACCATTTTTTATTAATTTTTCACCTAAGCAGACTCTCATGACTTAGGGAGTATGAGTTACAAATAAGACAAGCCACAATCTTAAGTGTCGCTATATAGAGAAATTCTTACATTAACCGGTGCACTATGTCATAGTACCCAATCAAATCACACTACATCAACCAACGGGGGTTGGCTCAAGTGGTAAGCGGCTCGTGTCGCTTAAGCAAGGTCTCGAGTTCGAGCATTGTGAATGTAGAAAATCCCCGTCGGGAGACTCACCCACCACAGCTAGGTGCGCGACCCGGGTCGGATCCGGACTAGTCAGAATGAAGCTCTGGTGAACCGGATAGGCAACAAAAAAAAAATCACACTACATCAATCTCATTAAATCCAATATGGAAGGGAGAGAAATATGAGATTGGAGATACATTTTCAAATGATATACCTGAGGACAGAAGAGAAATTAAACACCTTGGATTTAATGAGAGGAGTGCCGAGAAGATGACGTGGTCCTCGTTCATGCAAGAATTTCTCCTGTGTAACTTTATCTCATTTTGAATTCCTAGATAGATCAGTTTATATCAAACAATTCTGAAAAGTGTGGTTAGCTTTCATTAGGACCAAAGAGAATGGAAAGCAACACAGGAAATGGAAAGGTGGTGTGCGTCACCGGTGCTTCTGGCTTTATTGCTTCATGGCTCGTCAAGCTTCTTCTTCTTCGTGGTTATACTGTGAAGGGCACTGTTCGTGACCCAAGTGAGTGAATACTGAACGGAAATTCTTTTTCTTTCAACTCTTCGGTTTTCGGTTTTAACCAGTGAGTATTGAACACTTGACTTGAAACACACTCAAATTTTTTGCTGGTGTCATGTGAGATACAAGCTCATTGCTTGTTTCATTTGTTGTATAGCGATTTTGGGTTTTGGTTGTGAGTAATTCGAAGTTTTCTCGAAAGTCGAATTTTCAAATTTTCATTTTGGGTCATTATCAGGCAATCGAATGTGAAATTCTTTGGTTTTTACTGTTTGGCTGCTCGAAATTGAAGGAATAATCCAACTACAGGGCATGCATGGAGAAGAAGAATCGTAAAGGTGTGTTGGATAGAGATTAATACGCGAGAAATGCCTAAAATAAACTTGAATCAACATAAAAAACCCAGATTGCTAGATACATTATCAATTCCTTAATTTTGGTTTTCGAGTTGCTCCTCAAGTGAGACGAATCAATTCTATTTCGTTGTTTCTTATCATTTTGAGTTACATGTTAGTGATGGTTCGTTGGTTTAAAACTCCTTGCAGATGATTCAGTAAAGGTAGACCACTTGCTCAAACTTGATGGGGCAAAGGAGAGACTGCAGCTGATTAAAGCAAATCTCATGGAAGAAGGTTCCTTTGATCAGGCTGTTGCGGGGTGCGAGGGCGTCTTTCATACTGCATCTCCCGTTTTGCACAATGTCAAGGACCCACAGGTCGACACCAACCAATTGTATTAATCTTTTGATTATCTGCTACCTTTTTTTAGATGAATATTCCTGCATAGAACTAAAAAGTCCTATAACATGAAGACAAAAAGGTTCTGTATTTTTGTCCAATTTTCCAAGTACACAAGACATAGTTACCGTTCTCAATAGCTTGCTCCTTTCTTTGCCCTTGGCTAACAATCTGTTGTGTTGATAACCTAGTAAGTTCACATGTGCTCTAAGACTTAAAGTACCACCATTTATTCAGTTCTCCATTAACTGTTGGGCAAACTGAAGATTTATGCTAACGTGCAATCTGGAATATCTTAGCATGATTGACATCCAAAGAAACTGGTGAATTCTTGAGTACTTCAGAGTGAGATGCTTTGAGACTTCCCTGAAATTTGTCAGTTATGGACAGAAATTTGTATCAACTATGAATTATTTAGTATAAAGGGTTTTGAAATTTGGCTTTGGAATCTTTTAAGTTCCCATGAGTTTAAATTATTCACAAGGCTGACAATTTTTTAAATTACCATTTTGTTTTCAGGTCAAAAAGTTTTTCTTGCTAAATTATAATTGTTGAACTTTCATTTCAGACTGAATTAATTGATCCAGCAGTCAAAGGAACACTTAATGTTCTCAAATCATGTGCAAAATCGCCATCTGTGAAACGAGTTATTTTCACTTCTTCCACTGCTGCCGTTTTATATAATGGAAAGCCTACAACTCCTGAAGTTGTAGTTGATGAGACTTGGTTTTCAAATCCAGATATCTGTAGGGAAAATAAGGTATGTGCTATATTTCACTATACTAGCATTTTTTTGAAGCTTGCAATTATTGTGCATTGCATGTGTGATTGTTCTTAAGGGTGCATTGTGCGTGTTCTCAATCTAGATGCCATTTGCAAGTCTTACACATTGGCTTATCAGAATAGAGGTGATTCTGTTTTGTTATTTTGGTAGGTAGACTTTACTAGCAGTGATTGCTTTCTTTCACTTGAACTGTGAGCCACATTCAAAATAAAATTGAAGAAATTTCTTTTGTAGATGAAATACATAAACGAAAGTTGCTTGACAATTATCATCGACATAGCAGAGCTAAGCATTTGAATGCAGTTTTAATTCAAAGTGATAGTGTTGAAGCCAGACTAAAAAAGCTGAAGTCTGGGTTCATGATCAGTTAGGGTTTTGTTTCAAAATTTTCTCCATTGTTGTCATCTGGAGTAAACTTTGCTTTCCGCTTTTGAAAAGAAACTTGTTGCCTTTTCCCCTTAAACTAACATTGTCAACAAGGCACACTCAATCAAGGATTAGATGCTGAGCCTTTACAAAGGCACGCAGGCCCTACTTGACTCAGATGTACTCCAATCATACGTCGCAGTTGTGAGAAATTGGCAATGATGCTGTGTAGCTCTTCATTTTTCACATACATAATTTAAGATTATGAGGGGTATTTCCTCTTTCATTACATAAGCATCTTCGTATCACTTTGTTTGTACTCATCGGGGGTTCCTTTATAGTCTAAATATCCATGAGTTCTTATACTCCCTTATCGCCTGTTTTTTTGGTTTTTTTTTTAATTTTTTTGGCCATGTGCCATGAGTACAATTTCTCCTTCTTGGTTCTGGGCTTATGATTGGATATCTCCAGTGGTTGCAAATCATTCAGAATGTGATGTACAGTTTATTCTTGTACTCCCTCCTGGCCTAATTATAGGACATGTTTACCTAATTTTGAAGAGGTTAAGGATGGTTGTTAAATTAGTTAATTATATTTGTTTTCCCAAAATGCCCTTATTTTAAATTTAAAATAGTATCCTGTTACTCTAATTCCGTGTTCGTTGTCAGACCTCTCCTACCTCATACATGACTTCTCTAAGCTCCTACACAGTCCGGCGTCATCAATCTGGCTAAACAACTTCCAGTCTACTCTTGGAGGTTGGAAGTGTAATTTAATAGTGATGCCATTATTAAATATGACAAAGATTGCTCAAAATTATTTTATTAGAAAAATAAAAAACAGTAGAATTGAGATGTATGTGTTATTAATGAGTTGCAAGCATTACTCACTTTATTGAATATATAGGTACATTATTAAATTACTATTGTGTTTAATTATTATTGAGAAAGTATCAATAGAGATATTTTGGGAAGAAATTGAAAAAAAATGAGAACTTTGCCCTATAATTAGGATTAAGATCAACTCCCAAATGTTGTCCTATAATTAGGACCGGAGGGGCTACTTTATTTGTGGTTCTTTATGAAGGCTACATGTTTCAACTATGACAAAGGTCAGTCCCTTGTAATCAGTTGTAATGTGGTGCAGAGATTGCAGATTGCTAATTACACTTGCAAAACTGCTTCAGCCATCTTATTAATTTATTTGATAACAGATGTGTACCTTGAGACTTCTATGCTCTTGAAAATTGGTGCTGAGCGATATTGCTAATGTATATGTTTCAGCTTCCAACGTTTGCTAAAATGGTATTTGACTATTTGTCACAAATAGTAATTTATAACTCCTTTAGAGTTTCCTGCCTTTTGGTTTTTGGGTGCTTTCAGCTCTGGTATACACTTTCCAAGACTTTGGCCGAAGACGTGGCATGGAAATTTGCAAAAGAAAACAACCTTGACATGGTTGCTGTCAACCCAGCAATGGTGATTGGGCCCCTCTTGCAACCTTCCCATAACGACGGCTCCTCTGCAATATCAAATTTAATAAATGGTAATTTTCATAGATTCATTAGGTAATAAGGTTCATGCTGGATAGAATACAAACAAAAATTTTGTCACATTATTTATGTCCATCTGTATTGTCGGATCTTCCAACTAAAATGCTTGTTCTGACTCTAGTTAATAGAAAAGGGAATTGGTGTCAAAATGTTTATGTGTGACAAGGGATTATGGGAGACATGATGATTTTAATCCAAGACTTTCTATTGACTTACTTGATATGTATATTTGGAACTGCGATGCATACCATCATGCTAGATCAGAGACCCAAAACAGTAATGCTCTTTGCTATGATCTTTTCACTTGACATTAGTAAATTAAGATGCAACAATTATGATTTCGTTTTTCTAATAGAAGAACAAATTTTCTTGCACAGATAAGTACAAATTCAGCAAAATTGAGTCGCTAAATGTCTAGTTTCATTGTCAACAGAGAATGTGTATGTAAAAAGAGTAGGGGAAAAAACTCCCAATCAATCCCACTTAGTTCATTAAAATTTTAAGTTATATTATCATAAAAGCTAATAGCAACCAAGATACATGAAACAAAATAGTAGGGATATACGTAGGGAAGGAATAATGCTAATTAAAAGGATAGAACTTAAGTGAGATCTCTAACACTCTCTGAAGTTCGGGAGTAAACATTTACATTCCCAGCTTACAAATTAATCCTTCAGATTTTACCTTTGATTTTGGGTGGATGTGTAAAAATGTAAATTAAGTCGTCAAGTATGCCATTTATCAAGTTTTTCCTTAATGAGTTTATGAACTTCTACATCTTTTCATTCAATCATGAGGCACCAAATATTTTGCAATACTCATTGTAGACAACTAGACATAGTTTTGGCCTCTGGAGAAAACTTTTATGTTGCTCCAAGGACTACGGTCAAGTTTGTTTGATGCAGGTGTGCAAACATTTCCAAATGTTTGTAAGGGCTGGATTCATGTGAAGGATGTTGCAAATGCTCATATTCAAGCATTTGAGATTTCTTCAGCTAGTGGAAGGTATTGTTTGTTTGGGACAGTAGCACACTACTCCGACATTGTGAAGATTTTGCATGAGCTATATCCAACATTAAAGCTCCCAGAGAAGTAAGTTGACTAAATCTCCATGTGCTGAAACCTCTGTGTGTGTGTGTGTGTGTTTGTGTGAGCCTGTAGGTTTCACCTTATTCTAATAAGAGCTCTTTTCTATGAAACAATTGTTAGAAAAGCTTAGATCTCCTAAAACTTGTCAGACTTTTCTCTTGAAAACACTGGTTGACCTAAATCACCAAGATGCCAAGTGAATAGTTGAACATATTATAGACAGATCAGGGAAGACGAGTTAGTATGTTCTGAAAATGTAAAGTTAGGGAGGTTTGTATAATTTATGAAGCAAGAAGGAACCTTAGTTTAGGTTTTATAAAGTAAGGGGGAAATGAAAGTAGAGGCTTGATGAATGGAGGTCTTGTGAACTCTTTCATACTCTTAGGGCAGGTGATGAACGTAATTATTAAATCATCATGTATATTTATCAGAAAGGAATTTAAATTCAGAAATAAGGAACCTTAAAAAAATAAGGAAAAATTAATCTGCATACTTGATGATAGTGGATTTTTATCATAAATAATCCTTCATCATATTTGATGATCCAAGTAGTTTGCTTTCACTTCTTATTCTTAATTACCTTGGTAGTGCCTATTTAACTCAATTTTTTTGCTCACTTCATTTCTTGCTTCCTAAATAACTTGTTAGGTGTGCGGACGATAAGCCCTTCATGTCAAAGTACCAAGTTTCTAAAGAGAAGGCGAAGACCTTGGGAATTGAATTTATTCCATTGGAAGTGAGTCTCAAGGACACAGTGGAAAGTTTGAAAGAGAAGAAGTTCATTAACTTGTAAGTGTGATCGTTCTCGAAAAATTAAATTTTGAAAACTTCAAGCATGTTTTAAATAGTATTTAGCTTTGATGTTAACAAGCACATCTCCTTGGGAAATACTAATAACAACTGTGATACCAGGCTTTTGTTGAAATTCTCTTTGAGCTTTATCAATGTGTTTGTGAGATGTCTTGCAAGTTGGTCCATTAACATAGAATGTCAATGATGTGATCCTATGTGGCGTCCTTGTTGGCTCCAAGGTGGCAACCTGGACTTGGGCGTCATGTTAGATGTTGTATATGCTGCTATATATGTTATGATTTGATTGCAACGTAGAATGTTACTCCTTGTTACGCCCTCCAGTGACATATTTACCTAACTTTGGGGAGATTAAGGATAATAGTTAAATTAGTTAATTATATTTATTTTTCCAAAATGCCCTTATTTAAAATTTAAAATGGCATCCAGTTATCCAGTTATCCTGATTTTTTGTTTTTTTGTTAGACCTCTCATACTTCACACACGACTTCTCCAAGTTCTCATACAGTTTGATGTCGTCGATCTCCCTCAAAAACTTCTACTTTACTCTTGGAGGTTAGAAGTGTAATTTAATAATGATGTCATTATTGTGTTTGATTATTGAGAAAGTATCTATAGGGGTATTTTGGGAAGAAATTGACAAAAAATATAACTTTGTCTTATAATTAAGACCAAGATTAACTCTAAAATATTTTCTTATAATTAGAATTGGAGGGAGTACCTTAGATGTCAACTAGGACACCACAATGATCCTATGTGGTATCCTTTGTTGGGCATCCAAGGTGGCAACCCAAGACTTATGCCGTGTAGGATGTTAAGTTGGATGCCATGTTGAACATCACTTGGGATCACATCAATACATATGGATTTTCTCGGTCACAATTTTAAGAGCCAACCAAATCATTAAATACGTTCTTAATGATCTTTTTAGAGTCAAATTAAACTACTTGTAAATTTTGCTTAAACATAATTTTCATAATATTTAAATAATTATGATATTGTAAGTGAGAAAACAATATAAATACTTTAATTTAATCCCCCTTATCTTCAACTAAACATTTTTGGTTGGGATTATGTCCTAAAATTTAACCCACCTTAATGATGAGTCGGTAACACCCCTAATCCGATACTACATATTATGCGTATTAACAGGTAGTATATGTGGATATTACAGAGTGGAGCGATATAGCGTACCTGTTGGGTTTAGTGCTTGAGTAATTGATACATATATGTGGCTTGTACCTTTAAACTAATTGTGGCGTATCCAGTTAGGTATAATAACGGTACTATTATCCAATATTTAAATAGTAACTACAGTCAAAAAATATAAACTCGGCTGAGTCTTCAAGTGTGTTGCTTACCCTTGAAGAACCTTGATCCTACTCTTCCTCCTCTTCAAAAATCTAACGTTCCACATTCTTAATCAAAGGATCAGAAGTGTTTGTGTTGGTGTGAAGAAATGAAGAGAGGTGAAGCCTCTATTTATAGG